>JAYESD010000004.1:24544549-25144549 GCA_036927565.1 Tuctoria greenei | reverse complement strand
AAGAATTGAGTCCATCTCACTATAAACTGCTTCTTTTCAGTCATCTGCATCAGGTGATGCATATGCCTCTGCTATGGATCTGGGAGTGTTGTCCACAAGGTACACAATGAAATCATCACCGAAGGATTTTGCAATCCGTGATCTCTTACTCGACTGAGTTATTTCATTGTGTTCCTCCTCTGGGATATTCTCAAACGGTGTATCAAGAAACTCGCTAGTTGTGGTGGATTCAGGACAAATTTCAGAAGAGATCCTAGCAGTGCTATGCATATCTTTCATAGGAAAAATATTCTCAAAAATTGTTGCATCACGAGATTCCATAATAGTATCAACATGCATATCAGGTACTTCAGATTTGACTACTAAAAATCTATATGCGATGCTCCAATGAGCATATCCTAGAAAGACACAATCCAGTGTCTTTGGTCCCAGCTTGTGTTTCTTGGTAATTGGAACATTGACTTTTGTCAAACATTCCCAAGTACGCAAGTATGATAGTGATGGTTTTCTCCCAACCCACTCCTCATAGGGGGTTTTCTCATTATTCTTGTTTGAAACGAGGTTTATGACATGACATGAAGTCAATAGAGCCTCCCCCACCATGCTTTAGATAAACCGGGCGTGTCTAACATGACATTCACCAAGTCACACAGTGTGCGGTTTTTCCTATCGGCTACCCCGTTTGATTGGGGTGAATAAGGAGACGTCCTCTCATGTATAATACCGTGTTCCGCACAAAAATCATCAAATATTTTGGGAAAATACTCACCACCATGATCTGACCTAAGACGTTTGATCTTTCTCTCTAATTGAGTTTCTACTTCAGATTTATAGATTTTAAAGTAGTCTAAAGCTTTATCTTTAGTTTGCAACAAGTAAACATAGCAAAATCTAGTAGAATCATCTATTAATGTCATAAAATATTTCTTTCCACCTCTTTTCAACACACCATTCATCTCGCATAGATCAGAATGTATGAGTTCTAATGGTGCCAAGTTTCTCTCATCGGCTGCCTTGTGGGGCTTTCGAGGTTGCTTTGACTGCACACAGATATGGCACTTAGAACCTTTGATAATAGTGAATTTCGAAATTAATTTGACACTAGATAGCCGATTCATTAAACCAAAATTAATGTGACATAAACGAGAATGCCAAATACTTGCATTATCATTAATACCGCCACAAATATGGTTTACTGACTTATTATTAAACTTCAAAAGAGAAAAGTGGAACAAGCTTCCGCATTCATAGTCTTTACCAATAAATTGACCATACTTAGACACAACTATTTTATTGGACTCTAAAACTACTTTAAACCCATCTCTGCATAGAAGGGTACCACTAACAAGATTTTTGTTCATAGTAGTGACATGCTATACGTTCTTCAGCTGGACAATCTTTCCCGAAGTGAACTTCAGATCGACCGTGCCAACACCACGAACAAAAGCATGTGACCCATTCCCCATTAGGATGGCGGAATCCCAGACGAACTGGTAAGAAGTAAACATGGACATGTCAGAACATACATGAACATTAGCACCCGTATCAAACCACCAAGATGGTGTTTGAGAAACAGAAAGAACAGTAAATGAATTACCGTACCCATCTGCATTGCTGGATGTCACGATGTTGACATTCTTTTTCTCTTTGCGATCTGCCCTCTCGGGACAGTTCTTGGAAATATGTCCCTGCTCACCACAGGTGTAGCAGCAACCATCATTGGCTTTGTTTGACTTCTTCTTCTTGAAAGCGGTAGTTTTGTTTGGCTTGAATAGAGACTTGTTACCTTTGTTCTTGACATAGAGTTTCTGCACCATATTAGCATTGGCGCTAGATTGACCCTCGTCTCCTTTCTCAGTAGCGTCCTTAGCGTGAGTCTTCTCCTCAACATCAAGAGATGCTATCAGGTTTTCAACTGATATTTCCTGTCTCTTGTGTTTGAGGGCTGTGGCAAAGTTCCTCCACGATGGAGGTAACTTTGCAATAATGCACCCAGCTACAAATTTGTCAGGTAAAGGACACTTAAGGAGATTGGAATCTCTCGCGAGACACTGTATTTCATGAGCTTGTTCAACTACAGGACGGTTGTTAACTATCTTGTAGTCATGAAAATTCTCCATGATATACAGTTCACCGCCTGCATCGGTTGCACCATACTTAGCGTTAAGTGCATCCCAGAGCTCTTTTACATATGTGACTGTCAGATAGACATCACAGAGTTTATTATCAAGAACACTTAAGATGCATCCTCTTAGAGTAGAATTGGATTCCTCGAACTTTGTTTGTTCTTCAACAGACAAAGGACCTTGAGGTCTGCCCTCGGTTATCCAGAAGATCTTAAGCGATTGGAGTCAGAGCGTGGCCTTAACTTGCCACCTCTTGAAGTGCATGCCAGAGAATTTCTCCGGCCTCAGTGCATCGGCTAGAGTCATCATGTTCAACTCAGAAAATTGTCTAATAAGGTTTTTGGATTGTTAGAAAATAGAAGGCAATTTACTGAATAATTCCGGAAGAACACGAGAAAACCAACAACGATCGGCAGACAGAAGGGACGAGAAATAACGCGTACCGATTTGAAGCCAAACGCACCGCTGTAGATCCGACAGCGAACAACCGCTGTAGGCATTGTTGACGACGATGAGCCGCAGCGCCCGATCTCCTCGGTAGACGAGCCGTGGTGAAGAACGCGAGCAGTCGCGCGGAGCGCTTTCCAAAAACCTTATTCGCTCCCTCCCGGTGCAGGATCGCAAGGGCGAGCGGTTACGGAGACGTGCTCTCCCGATCGTCGGTGCACGCCGGCGCTCGGGATGGAGTAGATCAGAAGGCGGCGCAAGGAACGCGAACGTGGGAACGATATGATCGTGGGATGCCCTGCCATACCGCGGACGCCCGTATTTATAGAGTCCCAGGAGGCGGTTCGTATGCGATCCGGAGGGTCCAGATCCGAACTGACTCCGCAGTCGTAGACGCGTCCGTCTCTAACGACTTGGACTCTAACTCGGTAGCCCTAAAATTTGGAGGCCCAAAACCCAATTTATTTTTCTGCAATAATATAAAATTTGGTCTTGACTCGAATTCACACGAACGCGCGCGTGTGCAAGGCGTGGCGAGCGAGGAGGAGGAGGAGCGCGCGTGGGCCACCCCTCTCTTCTCTCTCACTCAAGGAGTGGAAGAGCGACCTCTAGGGGTTGCTCCACTTCCAGTTCCTATGTGGGACTAAACACTTAGCACCACTCTCTTTTGCCCTAATAGGCATTTGAGATTTATTGAGAATTAATTCTGAATATTATATGGGTCAAGCCCATTTATTGCAACAGTTCTTACGGAAGTATATTATGCCGGCAACCTACACATCATCCACCGCACGTTTGTACCGTACCATATAGATGGACTGCATGCCCGTGATCTGATGAATGATGAATCACCTGCAACTTGAAAGCATACCGGCACTAGGGCCAGACAGCAAGTACAGGCATCGCTTTCTCCGCTTTTAATCTTCTCCCATCCACGATGATCTCCACTAACAATCCGCTTTCAAGTCTGAACCCACCACTATGCAGGGGCCAGGGAGGGGTTTACAAGCACAGGCTGCAATAGAAAATACTGGACCATTCAGATTCAGCCATCCATCATTGGCACAAAATTATTCAAAAAAATAATCCTAATCTTAATACTACACAGCTGTTAATCCTGCCGCTAGCTAGAAATCTGACCCGATTGATGAGTGTACATTATCTATCTCCCCGTTTCTCCATCCAGAAACGCCGCAGTAAGACGCACAAAAAACGGCGCGTCAACGCCGTCGGCTGCGGCGGCGGCGACGATTTGCTGCTGGGAAGATCGCCGGCCGGGAAGCTTCTTCCACCTCCCGCCCGGCCGCGGCCGGCCCGAGCTAGTCACGGTCGCTGACGTCGTTAACACATGTGCGAGGAGGCAGAAAAGGAAGACGTACACACAACAACGTGGAGTCTCTCCATCTCGCGAGCAACAGGGGCTTCGCGGCTTTCTGTCGTCTCGTAGGCCCATCATGGTCTCGCATCAGAACGCACACCTACGAATAAGTGTTCATCATTTCCGCTGCGGAAAATAAAAACAAGGCGCGTCCTTCCGTCCCTGCTGGTCTTGCTTCTGGGCTAGGACGATCAAAACCCACGAACCGAGGGCTCCTTTTCGTAAAAGAAGCGCCTTTCGTGAATTGTTAAGGTATGGGAGGAACGAGAGGCGGCTGTGTTGCGATCTCTGCCTACACAGCACCACGTCAGCCGTCCGGCTCTTTGCGGCGGTGTAAAGTCGTCACCTACCTGACACTTCTCGATCCGGAACGTGCGTGCCCATCCGTCCGATTCAGCTTCTGAAAGGACTCTCCCTCTCTTTCTCCTACCAAAAGTTCCAGCCTGTGTTGAGCTCAGGAATTTTCTTTCCATTTTTTTTTAAATTTCACAAGTGTCGTCTGGCTTTGATCTGACGGGTGGATTATTTTACAGTGGTTTAAGAGACCTATTACCTACAGGTTCGGCACTTTTCTATTAGGTTCTTCAGAAGCTTTTTTTTTCATGTAGGGCAATTGTTTCCAACCAGGGCAATTCAGATAAAAATAGGATTCGGATAGGACGAAGCAGAGAGCAAACTGCCGGTCAGAATCCCAATCCGTTTTCAGAATGTCAGCATTGTTGGTGGAGGCAATTGCTTAGGCTTCGGACTCCTTACATAAATAGCCACAATTTCAGACATCTGGAGTTCTGAACACCACTGCATCATCAATAATTATACCACGCATAACTTCAGTCACTGACTTTTAAAATTCTTTAAACAGGACGTTATCAAAACCATCACGTGGACAGAGAAAAGTCTGGCTGCGTGATCTCTGCAAACTGTTCCCCACATGGTAAAGGCAGACACCAAATCGAGTCGTGTGAGGCAGTGCTACTCTCGTGACAGGGATGCCACGGGTTAACTTTACTTGGGTCATAGAGGAGACGACTGCGATATTTCAGGCTTGGTGAATTGTGAATCGCTTGTCGGAGTACAAAAGGTTCCAGCATGTACGTAGCTAGGTACTCCCTCCATCCCGGAAAGCTTGTCGCTTTATAGTTCATTTTTGAACTATAAAGCGACAAAACTTTCTGAGATGGAGGGAGTACATTGACGTGAGGGACCGAGCACACGGCAAATCATTCTGGCTATTAATTGTCCCTACGCCTATATAAATTCTCTTCTACTTGCTGTTGTTGTTCTCCTCGATAGGTATTAGGTTTAACACATTCTAAAACGAGAGACTTTTCATGTTTGGTCAGGTGTAGCTTTTCGTCCAAATATTGATCTGAAGTCGTAGTTTTGAATGTCATTGGTTATATACAAATGGAGGAGATAACTCCAGCTCCATATCTACAGAATCATTGGAAGTGAATAGGTTGTTTATTAGTGTTATCTAGAGAGAGAGAGAGATGATCTCAGCAAGGCGCGAGAGAGGGCGTGCACTACTTCTTGGTTACACAGACATACTGTGAACTAGCAGTTGGACCATGTTACTTGCTACAGCTGCCAGTCAAGTGCCCTTGCACTCACTGATCGCGCGTCCCCTAGCTTTCGTGCGAGAACAACAAGATGAGTCAAGATGCAGCACGCGGTGACGAAGGAAGAATGACTCGAAAGTTACCTTTTGCAGGTCCATCATGTCATGTGATGCGGTGGTTAGCATGCAGCCATGAAAGAAGCAGTTGCTACCGTAGATATTCCTCGTCTGGTGTGCCTCTCGGCTAGCACCGGCTGTTCGTCCCTAAGGAATCCCGACGCCGAGGTCGTCCTCTCACCGAAAGCGATCGAGTGCGACGGCACCGGTAGAGGATCCTGGGCTATGGCTCCAGTCCACGTAGCCGTGTCCAGGACGAAACCGTGCGAAATTCGTGTGATTCTTAACCCAAACGGCGGGTTTTTTTTGGAAGAAATGGGCCGCGGGGAACAGTCGTGGCAGCCAGCAACCATCGTGCCGAGCTATTGCCACCAACCAACCAACCATACCCTATCCGTTTTCCGTTTCTTGCCATTTCCGTCCCCTTCTCCAAGAATTAGTAGGTTTCGTCCGGCGCCAGTGTGCCTGCGTGACCACAGGAAATGCTGCCGCTGTCGGTAGTGAAAACCAGTGATTCGTGTGAAACGTACAAAATCAGACGGCCTCCATCGCCGGCACAAAGCAGAGGTATCTGACGCCATTTTTATTCCTTTTTCCTTTTTGATCTCCTAACGCCAATTTAGAACTGTAGTACATTCAACACGCATCTCAAAACAATATTAATAGCGTGAATAAATGGATGTTGAGCATATACACGCGACAGGAGATTTCTCAATAGAGGTGAAGCATGAGTCCATGCTTTCGAGTCATTGACACTCAACATACCGCCAAAACCAATGCTGTCCGATGACCTCATCTACCTAGCACATTCCCCCGTCCACACCGCAGTGGAGAGTGTCCTACTCCCATCCGTTGTCCTCATCCCCGATGGCCAAATAACAACTAAAGCAAGGCGGGTCCCATCGGCTTAGGTCACTAAACTTCTTCCAACAAATATTAGGTACGGTCCAGGGCCCTTCACTCTCTCTGCTTTCATCATGCTCGTTAGCATTAAATTACAATATAAAACAGATAAGAGGTGAGATTAGCGACAAGACACGTTTTATATAGTTATATATGTGCCAATATATAAATAATAGAATCATGCGTTTAGACAGCTGTGAGGCACGCAGGGATGAATGAATCATTGACATGTGGACAGGCTCCACCTCCCGTATCCAAAAGCCTTCAAACAAACCGGCCAGCTTGGCCGGGTCCTTAAAAGTTGAGGTTCACCCTAGCTCGCCATTAAAATTTAAGGATCGTTATCGTGCTCGCATCACGCATCGGCAGAAAAGAGGAGTAAAATCTATGGACTCCGTGCTCCGGTTGGGGTCACCACCGGATGACAACCGAGTCGAGGAAAGCAAATATGACTTCCTACTTCCTAATTGGATGTCTGATACGAGAAGGACCAAGTCTGGTCAGAATATACTACACTTGAGGAAGAGCTACACATTTTTGCCTTTTCCCCGAAAGAAAAATGGAGCTTGCAAATTGGAAAACGAACTACAGCCACCAGACATATAAAAAATCTCCGGTTTACGGTGTTAAGCTACTATACGATGACTAGTTGCTCTCAAAATTTTAAGCTGATGAAAGAAGGTAGACAATTCATTTTTATTTCAACACTTTTCCTCATGTGTAGCCTCCTTTAAATCGCATACATAAAAGAGGAGTCGGGTGCAATTTTATTTATTTCTTAATAAATTACGCCCGCCTAGATTTGAACTGGAGACATCTGACTCTGATACCATATTAAGCTATTATGCACTGACCAGATGCCCTCAAAAGCTTAAGCTGATAAAAGAAGTTAAACAATTCACTTATATTTTAACATACTGTATGTCCATACCTGACCTCAACATCTCATGAGATATTCCCTTCGTTCCTAAAAATTTGTCCCTTTATAATTCATTTTCAAACTAAAAAACAATAAACTATTGAAAACAGAGAAAGTAATATTTTGGATTCAAAAATAATTATCACATGATGAATAGAATCAGCAAGAATATTCTCTAGAACGGGCGCCTCATTTTCACTAATAGTAACAAAATTATTTATCATATAACATACTCGAATGTTTTAGCTATAATAAGTAGTTTTATATACAGATCCTAGTATTAGCCGTTGAAGAGGTGTAGATTAACTACAAGTGAAGGCGCGTCCCATTTACATGCTCTAACGGTAACGGATTAATTAGAACAGTGATGGAGATCAGAGAAAGAAAAAGCCTCGGTGAAGGAGAGATTAGTGGAAGAGGGTAGATAACAGGCTATTCTACCTACTACTACTGAGAGGTACGTATCTCTCTACCGCGAAGCCGCCGCCTCAACTACCTGTCCCCGGAGTTCTCACATGACGCTGAACTCACATGACGCTGCAGGCGTTGGGGTTCTCGTCATCGAACATGTTGTACGAGTCTTGTAGCGGCGGCGGCGGCGACGCGTGCGACCCATGCGGGCTGTAGTATGACTCCGGCGCCGAGTGCGGATACGGCGTGTAGAGGTACGACGGCGACCATTGGTTCACTGGGTCCTGCTGCGGCAGATGTTCTTCCATGGAGTACGCCCGCCGCGGCGGCGGCGGCATATAGGAGTACCCCGGCTGCGGCTGCTGCATGGAGTACGACGGCTGCAGCTGCGGCTGCTGCATGGAGGAGTACGCCGGCTGCGGCGCATAGTACGACACGCTCTGTCTCGGCTGCGTCGCGTGGTAGCTCAGCACCGGCTGCGGCGGGTAGTAGTGGTGGTCGTACTCCTCGTAGACGTGCTTGGGCGGCGGCGCGGAGAGGGTTCTCTCAGCCATGGCGACGGGCTTCGCCTCGCCGGCGTCCTCGGGCTTCTTGTCCTTGCTCTTCTTCGCCTCACCGGCGTCCTCGGGCTTCTTGTCCTTGCTCTTCTTCGCATCGCCCTCGTCTTTGCCGGCCTCCTTGGCACCGGCGACATCCACGGCTTTCCTCGCCTGCTCGTCGGCCTTGGCCTTCGGCTCTGCCGCCTCGCTCTCGCCGCCGTCCTTCTTCTTCGTCTCGACACTCTGTTTCGCCTCCTCCTTCGACGACTCTGTTCCCTTCTCTGCTTCTGCCTTCTTCTCTGAGCCTCCCGCCGCCTCCTGCTCCGGGTTCTTCTCCGAGGCCTCAGCTTGCTTCACGGGCTCTTCAGGCTTCTTGTCCGCAGCCACAGCAGCAGAAGCATCCTTCCCGCCATCACCGGCCGCGGCAGGATCCGCCTCCGTCGCCGGCGGTGGCGCGGGCACGGCCTCGGGCTTCTTGGCCGGCGCCCCATGGGGCTGCAGCAGCAGAGCCTGCTTGCCGGACTTGTACAGCCTCTGGACGAGCGTGTCGGCGTCCACGGTCCCCGTCACCATCACCTTGTGCTGCGCAGCGTCCACCGTCACTTTGTGCACGCCTGAAAGCCCGAAACGACCATCAGCAAAGACGTTCAGAAAAAAAAAAAAGCAAGAAATCGCGCAGAAAAGGTTAGCTGTGATGGTCAAGCTACACTACACACGCACCTTCGACGCTCTTGATCACCTTCCTGACCTTCTTCTTGCAGCCATGGCAGTGGATGGAAACCTTCAGCACCACGGTCTGCCAAACGAAATGAAAAAATCCAACTGGTCAGCGGCTAACTACAAGTGAAGCGGGAACGGAGGAGCACACGCTCGTTGATCAACGTTGTGTCGCGGTGCTTACATGCATCTGCGTGGCGGCGGGCGCCGCCTTTCCTGACGCCATGGGGGGAGCGCTCCGGAGACTGGTGGCTCTGTTCGGCTGCTGCTGCCTCGAGGGGGGAGAGAAACTCAACTTGTGGCTTTTCCTGACCCTGGGAGGAAGGAGGCTGCGTCCGGGGTGCTCGTCTTTATAGTGGGTTGGGGATGAGATGGATCAGTGGCTGTAGCGAACCCGGGTAATTCGAACACTGAAATGAAAAGGCAGAGCTACTGCCTCTGTTTCAGGAAAAACTAGGACACTACCACGTGGGACGATCTGGATTCAACTGTGGTGTTTATTTTAGGAGGCCCATGGCTAATCCTAGCCGCCGGGTAGGACTACCGTTAGCCGACGGCTGTTACCGGCTGCACGCTGCAGCGACGGTCAAATTTTTAGAGTGCGTTTGGTAGGCTGGATTGGATTGATTTGGATTGGATGGTCCAGTCACGTGTTTGTTTCACAGTCAGATGAACAGAGTCATCTAACTTCGAGGAATATTTTTTCCAGATGCTGGACGACGTGATCCAGATATTTTGGTTGGATGACTTCATCTATCTTGTCTAAATATGCTTCTTATTAACATAATTAGTGATAATTAACTTATTTGTTGTTGATTAATAATTATAATTATGATATTAACATTAATATTTACTACTAATATGATAATTAGTATATAAATAATTAGTACCATGTGAAATTATCAACTTAGATTGATAATAGCTAGTAGAGGGACTTGACCGCGATAATCAAAGCACTGATTTTGGAACAGAAACAGAAAAGAAAAGAAATTTTCTGTCAACCTGTGCCTGGAAATTTATACTGCAAGGCAAGCTTCCATCTCATAATTAAGCCCACGGACAGAGAAAAAATTACAACAATTTCAGCTAAGTTTGGAGACGCCACGTCGTCACGGTAGACGTCGACAATAACCGTGACAATACAGCCTCGTTCAACTTGGTACCATGGAAGCTTATACCGATGTAGTGTAGTACGTTGAAATTCTAAGTTGAGCTCAAGCTCATGGGCCCGAGTGTCCGGTAGTCCACAACAATTCACGGAAAATTGCTGGTATTATCAAACCATGATACGGAATACGAAAAAAATGTGTTCTATATATGTCTACTTGTACCAAAAAATACATTGAAATTCAAGCCTCGTTCTTGACCACAGAAATAATATTGTTTCTTACGTACGTCAACTTGTACCGTGAAAGCTTATATCGAAGTAGGTCATCTATTCAAAAATATTTGTCACTTTTTAATTAAAAAATAATAAGTATTTTGTGACGCAGGGAATAGTACGTTGAATTTCAATGTGAGCTCGAGCTTATGGGCCCAAGAGTGCGGTGGTCCACAACAATTTTACGGAAAAATCGCTGCGATAATCGAACCATGATACGAAATAAGGGAGATAAAAAGTGTTCTGCATGTCTATTTGTACCAAAATACATTGAAATCCAAGACGGGCTACCTTCTTATAATAAGGGGCCTGTTTGGTTTCGCTTAAAAACAGCTTATCAACAGAAAAAAGCAAAAAGCCCACCCAAACACGTTGCTTAGTTTTTAATTAATTATTGAGCAGATTACTTCAAAAGCCCAAAATGAACTGCGGCCTCGCGTTTTCGGGTCGCAGCCCAACCCTTGCGTTTTCGGATCGCAGGGTGTTTTTTCCTCGGTTACCCTCGTAACCTCTCGTCTTCGTGCCCGCCCGCCTGCCGCCACTCCCGTAGGGGATCGAGGGACGACGCGGCTATCTCTGGGCTAGGCGCTCCCCGTCGGCCTCGGCTCATGTGGCCAGCGGGGCTCCAGGGTAGCGGCACTCCTGTGGCCAGCGGCGACTCCTTCCGTCCCCGCCGTCCCGAGCCCGCACGAGCGACCTCCGGTGCTTCCTTCCATCCCCGCCGTACCGAGCCGGCACCACCCCCAGCGGTGCTCGAGTGGCCAGCAGCGCCTCGTTCAGCAGCTCCCGTGTCCCCGCCGTCCGGAGCCCGAACCACCTCGAGTCGCGCCTCCTTCCGTCCACGTCGTCCACCTGCAGCGGCACTCCTGTGGCAGCACTGGTATGTCTCGGGTGCTCCAGGCTCTATTTTGATTTGCTCAAGCCAGCACAGTATTGCTATGTTAGAACTACTTGCTGATTTAGGGTTGTACGTGGATTAGCAATTGTGACTGATCAACTTGTTTGATGTTTTGCAATTGTGGATGATCAACTTGTCAACTAGTGCCTGATCAACTTGTTTATTTTTGTTTTTACTAAAGAAATTATTAATGTTCAGTATACATATATGATGTTCATTACATTGGTATTATATGACTTGGATAATTATAGATGGAAAAGCCACAAAAGATTCTTGCCAAATGGGATGCATTTGCTGCCAAAGCTTTCAATGACATTTGCGTAGAAGAAGTCCTTGCTCACAATCGTCCACAACATTGCTTGAATAGTGTGGGATATGTTAACCTTGTTCGAAAATTTTATGAGCGTACCAAGAGGTCATACAACGAAAGCCAAATGAAAAACAGGTGGGATGTGTTGAAAAAGAAATATAATCAATGGAAGACCTTGAATATGAGAGCTACTGGGCTAGGAAGAAATCCTGTTACTGGGTGTATCTTGGCAGATGATGCTTGGTGGCAAGAGCAAAATATTGTGAGTATACCTTTTTTTTATTGTTCTCATAAAAGGATATCCATCCAATTCACTAGAAGTTAAGATATGTTATCATTCTCTATTATGCTACTTACTGTGTTGGTTAATTTCAGGCTATGCCAGGATGTATTACATTCAGAGATGTGCCATTGCAAGATGAGGAGCATATGAGGATCATGTTTGATGCTATAAGTGTAACAAACGAAACTTCATTTGTTCCATCTACTGGAGTTGTAGCTGGTGTTGCAGCTGTTGTAGGTGTTGAAGTTGAAGCAAGCCATGTTGGTAATAATGGCGACGATAGGACTAAAGCCAAAATTGAATGTGACCAAAATGGGACACCAATGTCTCGAAAAAGACGTGCTCCATGTTCACCCAAGGGAAAGAAGAAGATGTCCGTAAAAGATCAATACATGAAGCGTTTAGTGGAAGCATACGAGAAGAAAGCTGCAAATAATCTGAATTTTGGGCCTTCTGTAGTTGTTGATACTGTTAGAGAAGAGATCACAAGTATGTTGGAGCAAGTGATTGCAGATGGGGCTGAAGAAGGCAGTGATGTGCATTATTATGCAACACAACTACTTAAAAACAAAGAGAATCGTGACGTGTTCAACTGGGAGGATAAATTGGATAAAGAGGGCATGGGAAGACAATAAGAAGCACTAGTTTTTTGTTTTAATTATTAAGTGTGGTGTGGTAGACCTTTTTTGTTACTGCTATGTGAGAGACATTTTCTTGTGACTACCGTGTGAGACATTTTCTTATTACTGTTATGTGTAAGACTTTTTTCTTGTTACTGTTATATTGAAGACTTTTATTTTGTTACTGTTATGTGTGAGACCCTTCTTATTTTGTTACTGTTATGTATGAGTCTTAATTCCATGTTACATATTACATCTTTTATTTACTTTTTGGAATGTGGCTTCCTGACAGATAACTATGAGTAACTTTAGTGTTTGCAATGGTGCTGATGACACAAGTGATGATGAAGAAGAATTTCTGGTTGCACTTACCGCTTTGAAGTATATGAGTGAAGGATCCAGTGCTGCTGCAACCACAATAAATAGAAATATTCCTGTTATGACTGGTATTCAATGGGTTGAGTTACAACTACAAAATCACATCGAGTGTTACAACATGTTCAGAATGCCAAGGTCAGTGTTTCTAAATCTTCATGATACTTTAGTACAAAATTATGAGTTACAACAAAGTAGACGGATGTGCACAAAAGAAGCACTAGGGATGTTTCTGTGGACTTGTGGTGCACCCCAATCTTTTCGTCAAGTCAAGAATAAATTTGGTCACTCATTGGAAATTGTTAGTCGAAAGTTTTCGGATGTTCTAGAATCAATCGTGAGACTGAGTTGTGATATAATAAAGCCAAATGATCCTGAATTTTCTGTAGTGCACCGTAAGGTTTAAGAACCTAGATTTTGGCCTTATTTCAAAGATTGCATTGGAGCTATTGATGGTACACATATACCAGTTACTGTTCCTGAGACTGAGCAACCTAAATATCTTGGAAGACATGGATATACTTCACAAAATGTCATGACTGTTTGTGATTTTGATATGAGGTTTACATTTGTTGTCGCTGGATGGCCTGGATCGGTACATGATACTAGAGTTCTTTTGGACACATTACTCACGTATAAGGAAAACTTTCCACATCCGCCAAATGGTATGAATAATTTTCAATATTTTATTATTTACAATTTTAATCTTGAACAGTAAAAAAGTGACAATTTATAATGCAAGAAAATATTATCTTGTCGATTCTGGATATCCGAACCGAAAAAGATATCTTGCGCCGTACAAAGGACAAAGGTATCACATTTCTGAATGGCAACATCATCAACCTATGGGAGCAAAGGAACTATTCAACCAGGCACATTCATCACTTCAGAACGTGATTGAGAGATCCTTCGGTGTGCTGAAAATAAAGTGGCGTATTTTATTACAATTGCCCAGCTATCTGGTAAATAAACAGTTGTGTCGCTCTACATAATTTTGTAAGAGAAAATGCCATGCATGATTTAGATTTTGAATCACCTATTGAGGATGCTAATACTGCTGATACTTAATCTAGCAATAGTGATAATATTACTGCAGGGGATGAGAGTGATATGGGTGTTTTACGTGATGCTATTGCTGAAGCAATGTGTAATGCATAATTATTTTAAGTTGCTACAGTACCAGGTTGATACAGTACCTTGCAAAATTATATGTTGGTGCAGTGATATTGTTCCAGTGCTTGTATGATTTGTTTTATGCAGTGTCGTATGTATGGATGAATCTGCATCTTATTATTTTGTGTCTCGCGCATGCTTATAAGAATATACAGGCTCATAAACAGGGAGAAAAAACATGAAAAATGAGGTATTATTAGATTTAAGGGTATTGTAGTCATTTTACAGGATAATCCATTCAAAATAATCTAACTTACCAAACACCCAGGCCCTTCAGTAATCAGCTTAGTCAGATCTCAGCTTCTCACGTAAGCATGCTTATCATATAATCAAAACTAAAATAAGCGGAACCAAACAGGGCCAACGTCTCATGCATGAACGCAAGAAAAGTCAACAATTCAACTCGTATACCCAGTCAGGGGACTCCTACGGAGAATCGTCGCGATAATTAAAACATGATACGGAAAACAGTACGTATGTTCTACGTCAACTTGTACTACCAGAATACATTGACATCCAATGCGGCCTATAGCTTCTACCACAAAAATCAATGGGCACGATAAAAGAAACGAATTTTCAAGTCTTATAATTGTCGCAACAATTTTGCTCGTAGTTGGCGTCCTCGTGGATTTCCGGTTCGTTCCTCGAGATAATGTGTGTGGATGGCCACAACGAGTCCACGACGGATCGCACGTACACTGATAACACAGGTAGGGACCTTGGCGGAGTCCATCTACGGCAGGTGGATGACATCATCGCTCCCCACAAATGCGTTCCTGGAGAGCAACGACGGATCATGATGGCGCGCTGGACTGCACCACGAGGCTCTCACTGACAGACCGGCCTCGTTTAGAAAAAGCAAATAAAATTAAAGAAGGGAAAGGCAGCACCATTATTGCCGCCTTCTTTTCTTTTCTTTTCTTTTCTTGACCGCTGCGATATCGATAAGGCTCGAAAACTGCCTCGCTCGTGTATGTAATCAATGGAGCGATAGGGTTGAGTAGAAACGCAGCGGCAGCAGCGCGACAGAGGATAGACACCGATGGCTCGTCGTCCTTTCCCTCTCCACTGCGTTTGAGTGCTTGGCCTGCAACTGCAAGTGGCAGTCCCGTTCACTTTCTCACTGCAGCGCTAGGTCGAGCAGAGAGCTCGTTCCACGACCGCTAGCTCTTCTTTCCGAGCTGCTGCCTTATCATCGTCGTCTCCTACTGCAGCCATAGCAGCTCTTCGCTTCGTGTTCATGGTCGGATAAGACGTCTGCTTACTCGTCTAGTTGCCACACGTTCGGATGAAAACGTCCGCGGCTTTATAATTCATACAATACCAGGGCTCAGATCTATTGGGTTAATAGCTGGTCAAGGAGATGTATTATTATTAGGGGTTGTCTAAATTTCAGTCGTTAGTCTTCAGGTAATTAGTAGCTAATTACTATCATTAACTATTATTTTTTATAATTATTAAAATTTTATTCTATATATTAATCAATAACAAATTTATTTTATTTTAATTATTTTACAATTAATATAATTCATACAAATTACAGATTAATAATTAAAAAATATAAAAACTTATCTCTGTGCTGGCCTGGCGCCCTTTCCGTGTGACGGTCGCATGATATCAGGCTCTGATTGAGGCGCGGTAATATAGTCTTTCCGTTGTTATTATTATTAGCTTGTACTTCTTCTGTATTTTTTTATTTGTCATCGATTAGTTTATTTTTAAACTAATTGATGATAAATAAAAAGATTCGAAAGAAATAAACTACTGTACTTACTTTGTTAATACGCTCGTTTCGCAAGTTGCACGTTGCTGTTGGCCTTTCCGTGACCTCGACGGGACGGGCATGCCGTCCTTCCTAGCGATCGAGGCTAATTAATCGGAGTCCACAAGATGTGTTTGGTTTTTGCGTGCTATGAGTGCTGTGGAAGCAAACAAAGGCTTTTTTGGCTGCGACTGCTGCAATCGGGGGACGCTTCTCCTTCATCTGTTGATGCATTTATGAGGGTGGTCAGGTGACATGTGACTGCTGCTGCCGCGGCTATCTTTCATACTAGTACGAGCGGTCGCCGTGGGCGGACCAGCGCGGCCGCTGGAACAGACAGGGTTGGAAGGGCGAGCATGCAGACGTGCCCGTGGCCGGGCTGCGCTGCTCCTGGCAACTGCCGGCCTTGTCATGTGTTTCGGTCAAGCCGATCACCAGAGGAGCCGAGTAGATGGGCGAGCTGAAGAGGGTACGACGCCAACGTTTCCTGCATTGGGTTCTGTATCTGCGCGTCGCGTTTCCGTCCCACCGGAAGCCGGCGGCCTCGGCCCCGCGGGGCGCGCACGATGAACCCTTCGTCTAGTCTACATACTACAGTACTGTTCTACTACGTGCTGCCTGACGTTTGTAGCGGCAGACAGTTTCCCGCGACGCTTTGGCCACGTTTTCGTCATTTATGTTCGCCTGGCTTCCGGGTACCCCGCCGCTGCCGACTACCGTTCGTACCCTGCGCGGTAGGTGTGGTGTGGCTTTTGCACGTGCATGTTCGCCGTATCAGCGCCAAGTCGCCCGCAGCTATGCATCGTGGGCAAGCGGTTCGATCTATTGGCCTCGGTGCCACCTCGTCCTTGCGTTGACTCCCGAATTCGTGGTTCCCTTTGATCGACTTGGTGTGTTCCCTGCTCCAGAACTTTAATTTGGTTCTCCGTCATGATCTGCGAACAAAACTCGATCGAAACGACCGCCGCCGTGACATTCATTTCAGCCACGGACTGTAATAAAGGCTGTAGTAAGCGCGACCACCATGGTGCAGTAACCCCTCCATTGGTGTCGGAGCTCCAGGCACGCGACTAGCAGCATTTTGACGATTAACTGCCGCACTGGATGCAACGCATCGACGTATGCAACCCCCCTTGGTTTATTAGCTTCTCTCTTCTTCGTGTGGGTCGTGGCCACAAGACCTGTCTCGGCGGCGAGGGTCCGTACGTCGCGACGCCGCCGCGCGTGTCGGCGGAAGCTGCTTGTGACTGTTTTCTGTGCCTTACCTGTACAGCGCGCGGCGCAGCATATGGACGGAATCGATCGGTCAGTTTCCTGACGATGGTCATGGTATTTGCGGAACGAACGAAAACTTCATCTACGGAACGAACGGAGCGGGCTCGCAGGGTGTGGATTATTAATTGGGTGTTTGACCGAGGGACGGTGGAGATCTCCGTCCCATTTTCTCACGTTTCTCCACCTCGGAAAACAAATTCCCCACGTCTTTGCAGCTTCGTGCAGCAGTTGAGGGGGCAGCCGCACAGGTACGGCGGTCGCCGCCGACTGTTGGTACCCGGTGGCTTTCGCGCCTGGCGACACTGCACGCGCGAGGCCATGCTGTGAGTTGTTGTTCGCCGTGTCGACGCCACGTCACCGCCATTCCATCACGACGGTGCATCATGGGCAGCGGCACTGCTGGCCGGGCCACCTCCTTGACTTCCTCGCGCCCAGATCAAGTTTCTCTCCTCGTTCTTCCTGATGCAGTGATGGTGACTGGAGTATGTTCATGCCCGAACCAAAGCACGCACCTGACGGCTGAGGGGAATGGACCGGGTGATAATTGGCGAAGACAGTGTTCATGGCTCCAATCGACACAACTGTTTCGCCTTCCAAGGCGACGTCAGCGGACACTGCCGCGCGCGCTGGCACTCTCTCGGCAACGCTGCTCTACGAAAGAGGTGGCTCCGCTCCTCACCAGTCGTCACCGATGGATCGCGGAGTCTGACGCTGGCGTGCATAGCGCAAACAAAGAGAGGAGCCTTTGGCTGGTGGCAGCGCCTCGCGCCGAGTCGCCACGACCGAACCCCCACCGCCGCACCGCCCCCTGAACCTGACGGTCAAAACCTGCAATGCCCCCCCAATGGCGTCACGAAGCACGAGGAGAAGCAGGGCCAAGTTGCGATGCTAATCTTCCTATTCATCATGATCACGGCATTGCTTTGTTTCTGCTTCCGTGACTGAAAGCGTTAGGCGAAAAGCGACGAAGAGGATGACGATCGAACCCCATTTGTCTCTGCCGGCTGCTTTTCTGTACACGTGTATCTCGTTTGCTGTTCAGGATAAGCATTTGATGCGCAGTAATTGAGCGCGTACGTGCACTAAGGTCCCACATGTTAGAATTATTGGACTTCACCTAACAATAATTCAGAAATAATTCCTAAAAATCTCAAAAGACTCATTAGTACAAGAGAGAGTGGTGATGTATAGATAATTCCACATAGGAAGTGGAAGGGGAGCAACTCCTATATATATAACGGAGATTGTTCTTCCACTCATTGAGTGAGAGAGTATAGGAGAAGAGAGGAGTGGTCCACGCGCGCTCCTCCTCCTCGCTCGCCTCGCCCTGCTCTGCACACTCGCGTGCGCGCGTGTGTTCGTGTGAATTCGAGCCGAATCCAAATTTTATATTTTTACAGAAAAATTAAATTGAGCTTTTGGGCTTCAGAATTTTGGGCTTCCAAGACTGAGTCCAAGTCATTGGAGACGGACGCGTCCACGACTGCAGAGTCGGATCGGATGCGGGTCCTCCGGATCGCAGCCGAACCGCCTCCGTTGGACTCTATAAATATGGTGTCTGCGGTAGGGCAAATCATCCCACGATCATATCGTTCCCACGTTTACGTTCCTTGCACCGCCTTCTAGTCTACTCCATCTCGAGCGTCGGCGTGCACCGACGATCGGGAGAGCAGGTCTCTGGAACCGCTCGCCTTGCGATTCTGCACCGGGATAGGGCGAATAAGGTTTTTCTGAAGCTCTTCGTGTTACTGCTCGTGTTCTTCATCACGGGTCGTCTACCGAGGAGATCGGGTGTTGCGGCCCAACGTCGTCACCAATGTCTGCAGCGACTGTTCGGCGTCTGTCGGTACCCCGCAGACCGGGTACCCCCGCGCACAGGAAGAAAACCGCTAAGGACTCCGCCCCTACTAAGAGGCCGAATCCGAGGCTGCCACGTCGTGGAGGGAAGGACTAGATCCTAACTCTCCGCCGGGGGAGGCTCCCAAGCTGCCATGTGGCCGGCAGAGCTGGACCCTTGCCTCCCCGCTGAGGTGGGCTCCGGGCGCGCCACGTAGCCTGTTCCGTCAAGTGCTCGCCTCCCCGCTGAGGTGGGCTCCGGAGCCGCCACGTGGTCAATCGGGACCTCGGGGCCAGGCCCGCGTCCTCATAGGGAAAGGCATCGGAACTACCACGTGGCCTGCAGGGCTGAGCCTCCACTCCTCCATAGGGGTGAGCTCCAAGTGCACCACGTGGCTTGTTCTGCTAAGTGCTCGCCTCCCCGCAGAGGCAGACTCCGGCGCAACCAAGTGGCGGACGACCAACTCAGTGCGGTAGGAAGCCGCAGTAAAGGAGACGTGCGCTACTCAGACGGGCATTAAGTGCGTGCGCCTTCCCCAGGCAAGCTATGTCGCGCATGCTAAAGTCAAGACCCCAGTGTCCTGTCTTGTCCAAGTAGCCGGTATAGGCCCACGCCGCAAGACGGACGAATGGGCCGCAAGGACAAGATGGACGGGACGTGCACCGCCATCATCACCGACTATGTGTAGCCCTGACGCACGACGCGGCGGGACGGCGCATTGACGCCCCTGACAATGGGAGTAGATAGCATTTAATCATAGATCTTGTATAGGATTTGGCTCTCCCCGGGACCACCTGTCGGGTCCTGGAGCCCATCTTGTGACTGCAGAGTCCTTAAGCTATAAAAGGGCTCTGTAGACGTCCATAGAAAGCATCGGAAAAAATTAGACCAAGGCTCTACACGCGAAAGCAAGGCAATACACAACACTCCCGTGGACGTAGGGTATTACGCTCTGGCGGCCCGAACCACGTAAATCCCCGGTGTCCATCATTCTGCTGTGTTTGATCTCTTGGGACTAGCCCTCGTGAATCCAAAGAACCTCCGCGGGCTGCTCTCTAGGTAGGTCCGGGAGAAGTGTCGTTTACGACCTTCGACAGCGTTAGATCTACAACAGTTCTTCTAACTTCAAATCGGTACGCGATATTGCTCGTTCCGTCTATGTGCCGGTGTTAATCGCTGCTGTGTTTTTGCGTGTTTTTTCGGAATTGTTTAGAAAATTGCCTCCTATTTTCTAACAATCCAAAAACCTTATTAGGCAATTTCCTGAGTTGAACATGATAACTTTACCCGATGCACTGAGGCCGGAGAAATTATCTGGTGTGCACTTTAAGAGGTGGCAGGTTAAGGCCGCGCCCTGACTCTAGTCACTTAAGATCTTCTGGGTAACCGAGGGTAGGCCTCAAGGTCCTTTGTCTGTTGAAGAACAGACGAAGTTTGAGTAAGTCAATTCTGTCGTGAGAGGATGTATCTTAAGTGTTCTTGACAATAAACTCTGTGATGTTTATCTAACAGTCACATATGATAAGAAGCTCTGGGATGCACTTAATGCTAAGTATGATGCAACCGATGCAGGCAGTGAACTGTATATCATGGGGAGTTTTTATGACTACAAGATGGTTAACAACTGTCCTGTAGTTGAACAAACTCATAAAATACAGTGCCTTGCGAGAGAGCTCAATCTCCTTAAGTGTCCTTTATCTGACAAGTTTGTGGTTGGGTGCATTATTGCAAAGTTACCCCCTTCATGGAGGAACTTCGCCACAACTCTCAAACACAGGAGACAGGAAATATCAGTTGAAAACCTGATAGCATCTCTTGATGTTGAGGAGAAGGCTCGAGCTAAGGACGCTACTGAAAAAGGAGGTGAGGATCAATCTAGCGTCAATGCTAATATGGTGCAAAAACCCAATGTCAAGAACAAAGGGAACAACAAGTCTCAATTCAAGCCAAATAGAATTACTGCTTTCAAGAAGAAGAAGAAGTCAAATAATGGCAATGATGAGTGTTGCTACACCTGTGGCGAGCACGTGCATTTTTCCAAGGACTGTCCTGAGAGGGCAGACCGCAGAGGCAAAAATAATGTCAACATCATGACGTCTAACAATGCAGATGGGTAGAATAATTCTTTTACTGTTCTTTCTGTTTCTCAAACACCGTCTTCGTGGTTTTTTATGGGTGCTAATGTTCATTTATGTTCTGACATGTCTATGTTTACTTATTACCAGTTCGTCCGGAATTCCGCCGTCTTGATGGGGAATGGATCACATGCTTCTGTTTGTGGTGTTGACACGATCGATCTGAAGTTTACTTCAGGAAAGATTGTCCAGCTGAAGAACGTGCAACATGTTCCTACGATGAACAAAAATCTTGTTAGCGGCACCCTTCTATGCAAAGATGGGTTTAAAGTAGTTTTAGAGTCCAATAGTTATGTCAAAACATGGACACTTTATTAGTAAAAGCTATGAATGCAGAGGCTTGTTCCGCTTTTCTCTTTCGGAGTTTAATAATAAGTCAGTAAACCATATTTGTGGCAGTGTTAACGATAATGCAAGTGTTTGATATTTTCGTTTATGCCACGTTAATTTTGGTTTAATAAATCGGCTATCCAATCTCAAATGAATTCCGAAATTCACCATTGCCAAAGGTTCTAAGTGTCATAGTTGTGTGCAATCAAAGCAACCTCGAAAGCCTCACAAGGCAGCCGAGGAGAGAAACTTGGCACTATTAGAAATCATACATTCTGATCTATGCCGGGTGAATGGTGTGTTCATAAAAGGTAGAAAGAAATACTTTATGACATTAACAGATGATTCTACTAGATTCTGCTATGTTTACTTCTTGCAAACTAAAGATGAAGCTTTAGACTACTTTAAAATCTATAAATCTGAGGTAGAAACTCAATTAGAGAGAAAGGTCAAACGTCTTAGGTTAGATCATGGTGGCGAGTATTTTCCCATAATATTTGATGATTTCTGTGTGGAACACGACATTATACATGAGAGGACGCCTCCCTATTCACCCCAATCAAACAGGGTAGCCGAGAGGAAAAACCACACATTGTGTGACTTGGTTAATGTCATGTTAGACACATCTGGTTTATCTAAGGCATGGTGGGGGAGGCTCTATTGACTTCATGTCATATCCTAAACCGCGTTCCAAACAAGAATAAAGAGAAAACCCCTTATGAGGAGTGGGTTGAGAGAAAACCATCACTTTCATACTTGGTGTCGGTACCTGGCAAACTGGGTACCCTCAGATACAAGAAAGGAGGCATGTTGGATCCCACCACTCGTGGGGGCAGGATCCGACGTGGTTCCAGGGTGCCGCGTGGCGTGCGGCATAGCCATGGCTCTCCATTGGAGGGAGACCCGACGCAACCACGTGTCCTGCAGCTCCAGGTGCATCTCCCTCACGGAAGGGAGGTCCGATGATACCACGTGTCTCACAGGTCTAGGCCCACCTCCCCGCCAAGGAGGGGTCCGGCGTGCCCATCAGGTCGGGAGCCCTGGACCTGCCTCCCTACAGGAAGAAGGTCCGGTGTAGCCATGTGTTCGGAAGGTCCGGACCTAGACACACCGCAGAGGGAAGGTCCGGACTTGCCACGTGGCGAGCAGCACCGCACTTAGCTCATCCTACGATAGTGGCAATAAAGTGGGACGAGCCCAGTGCACCTAAATGGGAAAGACGCGCATGTTCCCAAGGCAAGCAGGAGCTTGCACTCATAATTCAAAAGTCATGTACCCAGCCCATCGGTAACAGGTTCGCGCCGAACTACTATGTACGACGGGCGAATGAGAGGCCACGACAGACGGACGGGACATGACCTGCTATGATGAGGGGCTATGTGTAGCCCTGCAGCAGGGCATGGCAAGGCGGCACATTGAAGCCATTGTTAGGGGAGAGCATTTACTCCCAAATCTTAGGAGAGGTTGGGACACCCATGGCCACATGTCGGTCTCTGGGTCCCACTTGTAAGTCACTCGGCCTTAGACTATAAAAGGAACGAGCGGCAACCGACTAAGACACATTCTCTCGGACCTAGAGTTCTCTCGGACTGAAGCAATACAACACACAAACCACCGTGGAGTAGGGTATTACGCTCAGGCAGCCCGAACTACGTGAAACCCCTATGTTCATCGTTCACTGGGCTTGATCTTGTTAGGACTATCCCCTCGAATATACATCGAACCTCCGCGGACTACACCCGAGTAGGTCCGAGGGAGGTGTCAGTTTAGACACCTCGACACTTGCGTACTTGGGGATGTTTGGCAAATTTCAATGTTCCAATTACCAAGAAACGCAAGCTAGGACCAAAGACTGTGGATTGTGTCTTTCTAGGCTATGCTCATCGGAGAATTGCATATAAATTTTTAGTAGTTAAATCTAAGATACCTGATATGCATGTTGGTACTATTATGGAATCTTGCGATGCAACATTTTTTGAGAATATATTTCCTATGAAAGATATGTATAGCACTGCTAGAATCTCTTCTGAAATTTGTCCTGAACCCACTACAACTAGCGACTTTCTTGATACACCATTTGAGAGTGTCCCAGGGGAGGAACACAATGAAATAACTCAATCGAGTAAGAGATCACGAATTGCAAAATCCTTTGATGATGATTTCATTGTGTACCTTGTGGACAATACTCCTAGATCCATAGCAGAGGCATATGTATCACCTAAATGAGATGTTTGGAAGAAAGCAGTTCATAGTGAGATGGACTCAATTCTTTCCAATGGAACTTGGGAGTTAACTGAACGGTCGTACGGGTGCAAACCAGTATGCTGCAAATGAGTATTCAAGAAGAAGCTGAGGCCTAATGGTACTTGTCGGTACCCTGCGTACTGGGTACCCCATGATACCGCAAGAAGTGCAAGAGAATTCCACTTGTCCGAGTTGAAGATTTCCTAAGGCCCCACGTGTCACACGACATTGGACCCGCCTCCCTCATATGGGTAGCTCCGGGACTGCCACGTGTAATATAAGACCGGTGCTGAATTCTCGATGTACGAAAGCTCCAACGTTGACACGTGGACAATGACCCCAGACCTAACCCCCCGTAGAGGGAAGCTCCAGTGCCACCACATGTATGTTAGTTCCGGACCTATCTCCCCACGAGCGGAAGCTCCAGAACTGATACGTGTAGAGCTTCCGGACCTACAACACCACCAGCACACATTCAAGGGATAGTTAAAGCGATAATTACAAGACCTGATTATGTGTCATTAATGCTATATTAATGACACACAATCAATAGACTGTTAATAGGGGTAACACAACCATTAAGAAACGTTATCACCCTATTAATCATGCTTAATACTCATAGACTGTGTATTAGACTATTGAATACGCCAGGGCCACATGTCGGGCCAGACAAATATTGTAATGGTCGGTCTTTGGACTATAAAAGGACTGCACCGCACGATACAGGAAGACAGCACCTGATCCAAACTCATACGCATGCCAGCACTATGGAAATCCTCAATACAACACATACACACCGTGGAGTAGGGTATTACGCTCAGGCGGCCCAAACCACGTAAATCCTCTGTGTCATCATCTTGTCCCTGGTCTCTGCGCGCCCAAACCAATACAAGAACCTCCGTGGGCTACATTTAGTAGTACCGGGGGAAGTGTCGTTTAATCACTTCAATATTTGGCGCGCCAGGAAGGGGGTGCCCAAGATCGCAAGATGGTGAACTCCGCCGCAAGATCCTCCAACAGAAACCATGATGAACAACTTGCTAGAGGCAAACCTCTAACATGCAGCAGCCATTGGGCGCTGTTGTACCGGCGGGTGTCATGCCACCACCACCACCATCTGCCCCAGCAAACAACGTTGGACAGCAGGATTGTGTCGATCACAACATCGACAAATAACAACCCCGAGAACGCGCTAATTGTTGCGCGAACTCTGTTGGAGCGCCCACCAGCGCCCGAAGCACCTCAAGGAGCAATAGAACAGTGGCGCGCTAATGTACAAAATCTGATTGCATCCGCAGCCGATGTCATCAGCAACCAAGGTCCCCCCCCCCCCTTCAGGGTAGGCAACAGCTCAACGTAGGACCTTGTCTGGAAGACTTGGTCCGCACGTGTCACAGCACCGACGGCTTGCTGCATCCCAACAGGTGACTTTGCTGTCTTCCAGGACACGACGCACCAACACCATCATCGAGATTCCGACTCATGACCTGCGGTCGGAACTTGATCGCAGTTATGGGTAGCAGGACGGTCGCGTCCATATCGAGCGTGCTCGCGAGATGTGAGAGGCTCGAGACAACCCTGCTCCTCAGGGAGTAGGGGGAGGCTGTTCTGCCCTGACCATGCACTTTCACATGGTCAGATGGACACAAAAGTTTCGGCCTCATTTGCCGGAAAAATTCGACGAGACTGTCAACCCCGTCAAGTTTCTTCAAATCTACTGCACTGCTATACTTGCAGCAGGGGGCAACGAGGCCGTGATGGACAACTACTTCCCAGTGGCTCTGAATGGAACTGGAAGGTCCTGGTTCATGAGTCTTCCACCCGACTCCATCAATAGTTGGGAAGAATTATGCCAACAGTTCACTGCCAACTTTCGGAGTTCTTACACTCGACCCAACACTGAACTAGATTTGTTTGCTGTGAAGCAAACAACGGAGGAATCGTTGCGATCTTTTATCTAGCGGTTTTCTCAGGTACGTAATACCATCCCCTAAATCTCGAGCGCTTCTGTTATCGTTGCATTTATACAGGGTGTTCGAGAAAAGAAGATGTTGGAGAAGCTGGCGCCAAAGAAGTCACTAGCATCACAGAACTCTTCAGCTTAGCAGATAAATGTGCTAAAGCTGCGGAGGGACGTGAGATGCACTCCAAACCACCTCCGGAGGCAAACAAGAAATACTCCAAGAATGAAGCCACTACTTCCGGAGGTGGCAAAAAGAAAAAGAATTCCAACAGCAAAAAGAAGTCGTCAGTCGACACACCTACTGCTACGACTGCTGCAGCTCTGGGTGGTCGAGGGCCACGCCCCGAAAAATGATCTCGTCCTTCATCAAAAGACGGCAGCAACTCTAAAGTGTGGTGTCCGATCCACAATACGGACAAGCACAGTCTGGAAGAACGTCGAGAGGTCCGAAACCTTGTCGAGCGCTACAACAAGCGCCAATAAGAAGCTCCTTTCTGCCAGCGGGAAGGAAAACAAAAAGTCAACGAAGCTCCAGCTAAAGAGGAGCTAGGATTTTAGAATCCCAAGAAGGTTCTGAAGGCTGTCTACAATACAGTCGACGACGATTCCGACGTATCTGTCGGTACCCTGGGTACCATATACCCCTTGGGATTGCAAAGATCTCAAGGGAATATCATCTACTTGATCTGAAGACCTTCGGAGGCCCACATGTCAGATATAATCGGACCCGCTTCCCCAACTTGGTTAGTCCCAGGGTCACCACGTGTACTATAAAACCGGAGCTACCGCCAACAAGGGAGAAGCTCCGGGCTATGTACCATAGCGGCACCTCCGTACCTAACCCCAGACCGAGGGAAGCTCCAGAACTGACACGTGTTAGGTGGCACCGGACCTATCTGTTCCCCACAGTATGCTCCGGAGCTGCCACATGTCCAACCGTCGAACCTTCAGCCTCTAACCTCCAGAAGACTCCACAACGGCTCCAGATCTTCAAAGGTAATCAAGGACTTCAAGACCCGATTAAGTGTCTGTCGAAGGTCGTAAACGACACTTCCCCCGGACCTGCTTAGAGAGCAGCCCGCGGAGGTTCTTTGGATTCACAAAGGCTAGTCCCAAGAGATTGAACACAGCAAGATGGTGAACACAAGGGATTTACGTGGTTCGGGCCGCCGGAGCGTAATACCCTACGTCCACGGGAGTGTTTGTGTATTGCCTTGCTTGAGCGTGTATGAGCCTTGGTCTAATTTTTCGTCCTCTGTGAAGGTCATCTGCAGAGCCCTTTTATAGTTCAAGGACTCTACAGTCACAAAGTGGGTCCCTGTACCCGACAGGTGGTCCTGGGGAGAGCCAAATCCTATACAAGATCTAGGATTAATTGCTATCTACTTCCCTCTGTCAGGGGTGTCAATGCGCCGTCCCGCCGCGTCGTGCGCCAGGGCTACACATAGCTGGTGATGATGGCTGTGCACGTCTCGTCCGTCTTGTCCTCGCGGCCCATTCATCCGTCTTGCGGTGTGGGTCTGTACCGTCTACTCGGACAAGACAGGACACTAGAGCCTTGACTTTCGCAAGCGCGAATCAGCTTGCCTGGGGAAGGCGCGCGTACTTAATGCCTGTCTAAGCAGCGCACGCGTTCCTTTACTGCAGCTTCCTACCGCACTGAGTTGGCCGTCCGCCACGTGGTTGCGCCGGAGCCTGCCTCTGCGGGAAGTAAAGCACTTGACGAAACAGGCCACGTGGCGCATTTGGAGCCCACCCCTATGGAGGGGTGGGGGCTCAGCCCTGCAGGCCATGTGGTAGCTCCGGTGCCTTTCCCTGCGAGGACGCGGGCTTGACCCTGAGGTCCCGATTGGCCACGTGGTGGCTCCGGAGCCCGCCTTAGGGGGGAGGCATGGGTCCAGTCCTGCCAGCCACGTGGCAGCTTGGGAGCCTCCCCCGACGGGGAGGTAGGATCTGGTCCTTCCCTCCTCAACGTGGCAGCCTCGGATTCGGACTCTTAGGAAAAGGCGGAGTCCTTAGCGGTTTTCTCCTATGCACGGAGGTACCCGATCTGAGGGTACCGACAGTGGCCCCCGAGCCCACCTCGAGAGAGTCATCGATACCGCATGTGGGGTCTTCTCCCTTTTCTTCCCGCGCAACTCTTCCGATTCCACTTCGAGGCAGTTCCCCAGGCGACACGCCCCTATTGTTGAGGCGATGTGTCCCCTTTTGGTAAGTTAAGGTGCTGAACAGGCGCCGCACGACGTGACTCCTGCCTTCAATCGTGCTTTAACTGCGGTGGTTCCCAAGGCGGCTCCTGCACTTCTGCTGCTTTTGCCCTTTCGGAAACCGCTGAGTTACCTCCCGCATAGCTAGCTGCCCGACTCGCCTTCTTTGTCGAGCGACCCGGGCTCTCATGTCAGTGCCCATACGGGTTCATTACTCTTCTACCGAGGCTGCG
Organism: Tuctoria greenei; assembly: GCA_036927565.1. Classification (NCBI taxonomy): domain Eukaryota; kingdom Viridiplantae; phylum Streptophyta; class Magnoliopsida; order Poales; family Poaceae; genus Tuctoria; species Tuctoria greenei. The sequence continues at coordinate 25,116,405 of JAYESD010000004.1, read as the reverse complement.
GTGATCCACACTTTTGCGCCTGTGTGCCTGCAGGGGTGCATAAAAAGAGAACTTCCCTCTGAGGGTCCTTTCTCCCGCCTCTGCATCCCTGCGCTCGTGCTTTTGCCTCAAGCCCAGTTCTTGCGCTCTAGTTCCCAGTCTCCTCGTCCAGAGCCTCCTCCCTCAACCCTCATGGCGAGCATCTTGCCCAAGTCCAGGCTGTCCAGGTCCGCTGACCTGGCCCCTATGCGCCGGCTTCTCGGCTGGCATACTCCTGAGCGGGAGTCGTGGCTCCATCCCGGGAGGCTCCCACTGAGCCTCTCCGCCGGGGAGATGGTCCTCTTCTCGTTGTACGTGCTGGCTGGCTTTGTCCCGCCAGCATCTGCCTTCCTGGTCATGCTCCTGGAGACCTTCGGCCTCCAACTCCACCACCTCGCGCCGAACTCGATCGCCATGCTGGCGGTCTTCACTCACCTCTGCGGGATGTTCGTGGGGGTGATGCCGTCGGTGAAGCTCTTCCGGTACTTTTTTGTACTGAGGTCCACTGGCAGGAGTTCAAAGGAGAACCTCGGCGCCTACTATTTCCAGCACCGGACAAAGGTCCCCACGAGGTACATTGCTTCCTTCAACTCCGCGAGGTGGGAGCAGTGGCGTGAAGATTGGATGATCGCCAAGGTCGAGGCCCACGACCAGATGTGCCTCCCCACCGGGATCCCCTACTCCGAGCGATCATTCTGGGAGGAGCGCCCAAAGCTGGAGGAGGCGTTCACCCCGGTACTGGAGAGGATCCAGATGTTGGCAGACCACGGGCTGTCGTCTGCCATGGTGCTGAGGGACTTCATGTCCCGCCGCATAGCTCCGCTTCAGCACCGCGCCCGTCCGGCGTCGATTTTCACCGGCTTGTCAGACTGCACCCGGCTCGAGACCGGCCCCGACTCCAACCTGGGCGAGCAGCAGCTGCTCGACATGCTGACCCGGGTCTGCCCCGACGACATCTCCGCTGAGGCACTGGCTCTTCTGTCGGCCTGCCGCCCCTTGTGCTCGGACTCCGAGTTGAGGAGGCAGCTGCTGAAGACGATGCCGACCCTTGACGAGTCTAGGCTAGCGCGGCGCCAGATCGGGGACCCGTTGTGGGGGGTCAACATTGCCGACGACGTTGAGGGAGGCGAGGCTCCCTTAAGCGATGTTGGTTCTTCAAGCGACGACTCCTCGAGCGGCCCCCAGCGCCATCCATGGGGTGGCGTCGTCGCCCCCACCGACAAGGGGAAGGGGAAGGTGCTGGACCCGTCCCCCAAGAAGCGCGCCCGGTCACCGCTGTCGGCCCCTTTCTGCCCCTCGTGAGGACTCTGGAGCCCTGCCGCGCTCGTCGCCAGGGGGCGTCGATGGCGCCACTTTGCCGCCCGAGTCCTCCACGCGCAAGAGGGGGAGGCTCCTCAACGCCGACGGGACCCCAGCGTTCCCTCTCTGTTCGGAGGGGCGCCAGACCTCGGGGGTGCCGCCGACACCACCACCACAAGGGCCCCCAGCACACTCAGGGGCCCCCGCCGTGGGTTCGGGGGGTCCGAACCCCCCCAACCCTTTCGGGAAGCGGTGGAACTTCAGCGTCCCCCGGTAAGCCTGCTCAGATTTTACCTTGGGTGTTCTTTGTTGTGCGCCTACCCTGTCAATCTCTTATGGTTTGAGTTTGCTTGATTCCAGCGCCACCACAGCTACTCCACCACCCGCGGGCACTTCTGCTGGGGGGCCTGCCGCTCCAGCCGGCTCGCGGGGATCGTCTGCTGCCTCGGGCCCTGCTTCGGTGCACCAGGCTGCTGCCGTCGGGGTACCTCGGGCCTCCGTGCCTGAGACCCCCACAGCGGCTGCCGAAGCCCAGCCGCGCGCGCCGACGACCGCCGCCGCGCCTGCCAACGACTCCGCGTCCACCGGCTACTCCGTGCCGGCCGATGCTACCGCGCCCTCCGACACTGCTACGTCGGCTGGCGCCACCGCCCCGGGTGCTGCCATCCGGGAGGGGGCCCTGGTTCCCGCCTCCCCAGTGGTCCTCCAAATGGAGGACGACATTGAGGAAGTGGGGAGGCAGGGGCCCGCTGCTACGGTGGAGCCTCTCCCCCTGTATGAGGTTATGGCCGTGGCCTACTCCGACTTCCGGCAGGCCCAGGCGGCCCTTGCCCGCGAGAAAGGGCGGCTCGAGGACGAGGACGACCGGCTCCGGGAATGGGCGAGGACCCTGGAGGCCCATACCCGGCTGGCGAAGAGCCAAGTGGCCCAGCGGGAGGCGGTCGTTTGGGAGGAGATGAAGATCCTCGAGCACGAGCGTGACCTCATCGCCCAGCTAGACGCCGTCACCCAGAAGCTGAAGGCAGACGCCGAGGCCATCCACGCTGAGGCCAACTCCCGCCTCCAGGCCCGCGAGGACCTTCGATACCTACTGTCCCTCTGGGAGGCTGCTCTAGCCGAACAGGAGCAGGAGCTGGCGGTGAAGCAGGCCGAAGTGGAGGCGACCTGTCGCGGGCTCATCCTCCAGCAGGAAGGGGCGAGAGTCCGCGCCGCCGAGTTGGACCGCTGGGAAGCCGCCGTGGCCGAGGCGCAGCAGGCCCAGTACGTTGAGCGCCAGGCCCTCCTGGACCGCGAGTTCAACGTCGCCCTCAAGGAGGGTGACTTGGACCGCCGCGAGGCGGGGGTCGGCGAGCGCGAGAGGGCCCTGACAGCCAAGGAGAAGCGGTTCCTGGACGGCGGCCCCCGGGCGCTAGCAGCGGCCCAGCAGGAGGTGGAGGAGCTTCAGGCGGCGCGCTCCGGTGAGGCCCGAAAGGTCTGGGAGTTCCTTGGCGGTGCCGACTCGGCTCTGGTGCCGCTCGACTTCAGCCCGACGCGCGTGGGGGAGCTGGCGCAGGAGGTGAGTCAGGTGTTCCCGGCGCTTGACTCCACTAGCTCGAGGATGCGCTCGCTGGGGGCCATCCTCGACAACCAGCTGGAGGCCGAGGGACGGATGCTGGTGAAGGAGGTGGCGACGCACACCCTATCCTGCTACCGGAGCTGGTACCCCCGACGTCTCCCTACAGCCGATCCTCGAGGGGCCCATCGCCGAGAGGGAAGAGGCCGCCAAGTCTGAAGTTTCGGATGCGGTGGCACTCATCGCCTCAAGGTTCCAGCGGAGCGGTTGAGGGCTCCCCGGGCGTCTGTTTAAGTTTTTGTCTTTCTGTTTTTGTCTTGTGGCTGGCTGTGGTGACAAACTCTTTATTTGTGTGATAAAAAATCTGTCTGTGGTGCCCTTTTATACTCAGCTTGCTTTTATTTCCAGCAATGTCTTCCAGTTGCTTGTTGTTCCTTAACTTCCAGGACCTGCCGTCCCCCAAAGTATGGCCCCCTAACACGCGTGGCCAGTTGTTGTGGGCACACCTGTCATACACTTAGGACTTAGGGCGGACGGGTGCAGGGGGAGCCTAGGATGCGTAGGTTGCATTGCCGTAGCTGAGTATGCAGGTACGTCGACAGTGGGCCCCCTGGGGGTGGCGCTGGAGCTTTAGTCCCGCGGTGGCCACCATCTTTATTGAGAGGTCGACAGCGGGCCTCCCTGGGGGTGCCGCCGGAGCTTCAGGCCGGCGGTGCCCGCCATCTTCAGTGAGAGGTCGACAGCAGGCCCCCTGGGGGTACCGCCGGAGCTCCAGTCCGGCGGTGCCCGCCATCTTCAGTGAGAGGTCGACAGCGGGCCCCCTGGGGGTGCCGCCAGAGCTCCAGTCTGGCGGTGCCCACTGTCTTCGCGGGTATTCTGACGGTGGTTGCTGGAATAACTTCCTCAAAGACCTGTACATAGATCAAAAAAAGAGAAGTAATTCTGTCCGCTGGTCACTTTACCCCTGCTCTTTTTGTAGTGTCGCTTGACTTACGATCTTGGGCTGACTCGTGGGGCTTGGGTAATTCAGTGCTCCTGCACCTAGGACTCGTCGTCCATACTACCCAAGGGTGGTCCATCTGGCCCCCAGTACTCGGCTGTAGCGCTGGGGAGGCAGAGCGCACAGGCTTAGGGTACGGGACCAGGTTAAGCAGGCTGTGGCCCTGGACCTCCCGCTCGGCGTAAACCTTTTTCGGGGGAGACCATCTGGAGACACAGGCCCCCGAGTATTGGAACATCCGAGGCCCCAGGCGTATTGCAGGTACCTCAAGCAACCCCACCTACAGTCCAGACAGCAAGGCTCCCACTATTGCTAAAGCAGGGGAAAAACGACAGCGCTCATGATAGATCACGAGCTATGGCGGGCTTACAGCAACATCATAAAAATTAAAGATAATTTTTGAATTGACAAACCCTATACCAGGTAGGGCAACATTCTTTCATTGTAGTTTCTCATAAGATGGAGCAGACTTTACAAGGGGAATAACCCGACCTGGGTGTTAGATGGAGTCGAGTGCACCTACTTAGGGTTCTGGACCAGGCTAAGCAGAATGTGCACTCGGAGCCCCATCCCCTTATCCTAAGTGCTGTCCTGAGACAATATGTAACTTTTACAATGAAATAGCATTGCCCCAACCCTGGTCTAGGGGTAGAACTTACGGAGGTGCTCGATGTTCCATGGGTTGGGTAATCGCTGTCCATCCCCCGTAGCCAGGCAGACGCATCCTGGGCGGCAAACCTCTATTATCCGGAAGGGACCCTCCCAGCTGGGGGAGAGTTTGTTAGACCCTTCCCGGGAGAGTATGCGGCGCAACACCAGGTCGTCTACCTTTAGCTCCCTACTCCGCACAGTCCTCTGATGGTAGCGTCGGAGCGCCTGCCTGTACCGTGCATTTCGGAGAGCCGCTCGCACTCATCCCTCGTCGACGAGGTCCAGGTCTTCACGCCGGAGCTGGTCCTGCGCGGCTTCGTCGTACCTCCAGGCCACGGGGGAAACCCCTACCTGGCACACCAAATGTTGAAGGTCGTAAACGACACTTCCCCCGGACCTGCTTAGAGAGCAGCCCACAGAGGTTCTTTGGATTCACGAGGGCTAGTCCCAGGAGATCGAACACAGCAGGATGGTGAACACAGGGGATTTACGTGGTTTGGGCCGCCGGAGCGTAATACCCTACGTCCACGGGAGTGTTTGTGTATTGCCTTGCTTGAGCGTGTATGAACCTTGGTCTAATTTTTCGTCCTCTGTGAAGGTCGTCTGCAGAGCCCTTTTATAGTTCAAGGACTCTGCAGTCACAAAGTGGGTCCCAGTACCCGACAGGTGGTCCTGGGGAGAGCCAAATCCTATACAAGATCTAGGATTAATTTCTATCTACTTCCCTTTGTCAGGGGTGTCAATGCGCCGTCCCGCCGCGTCGTGCGCCAGGGCTACACATAGCTGGTGATGATGGCCGTGCACGTCTCGTCCGTCTTGTCCTCACGGGCCATTCGTCCGTCTTGCGGCGTGGGTCTGTACTGGCTACTCGGACAAGACAAGACACTGGAGCCTTGACTTTCGCAAGTGTGACTCAGCTTGCCTGGGGAAGGCGCGCATACTTAATGCCTGTCTAAGCAGCGCACGTGTTCCTTTACTGCGGCTTCCTACCGCACTGAGTTGGCCGTCCGCCACGTGGTTGCGCCGGAGCCTGCCTCTGTGGGAGTAAAGCACTTGACGGAACAGGCCACGTGGCGCATTCGGAGCCAACCCCTATGGAGGGGTGGGGGCTCAGCCCTGCAGGCCACGTGGTAGCTCCGATGCCTTTCCCTGCGAGGACGTGGGCCTGGCCCTGAGGTCCCGATTGGGCACATGGCAGCTCCAGAGCCCGCCTCAGCGGGGAGGCATGGGTCCAGTCCTACCGGCCACGTGGCAGCTTGGGAGCCTCCCCCAATGGGGAGGTAGGATCTGGTCCTTCCCTCCTCAACGTGGCAGCCTCGGATTCGGCCTCTTAGGCAGAGGCGGAGTCCTTAGCGATTTTCTCCTGTGCGCGGGGGTACACGGTCTACAGGGTACCGATAGTGTCATTAATACTATATTAATGACACACGATCGGACGACCTTAATTACCAGTAATGGTGCTATCAAAGCCCGTAACTCGGTTATTAAGGGTAATTAAGCGCATCAAATGTGTATCAATATTAGTCACCGCCGGGGCCACATGTCGGGCTAGGCTAACTTGTAACGGCCTGCCCTTGTACTATAAAAGGACAGGCCGATGCTAGACACACACGACGCGCTCACTCTACGCTATGAACTCACTTTGAGCTCATACATCCAATACAGCACCAACACACTGTGACGCCCGGTTCCGAAAACTGAACCAAGCTAACGCATATGTGTGCCCAGGATGTTCAACACACATACACGAGTGCAATCACAAAAGAGTATACAGAAAATTTCCACAAAACAAGATTAATTATCAAATTTTATTACACAAACCATATTATCCTCGAATACAAGCCCTAATGAATATTTACGACAAGTTCAACTAATGCAGTGGAAATAAATTAATTAAGCAAACTAAGCAACTAAGCAGCATAAGCGATAGGGTATATATGCGCAGCTCCAATAACACCACAGGCAAAGCTGACGGTAGACACGGCCTAGAACTCCGCATTATCGCCATTAAACTCACAATCCTGACCTGCAACTGTTGGGGGGATTGCAAGAGTGAGTACATATCGTACTCAGCAAGTGTGAAAAGTATGACATGTGACTGATTCAAATGCCGACAATAATAATGGCTAAGTGCTGAAAAGTATAGTAAAACATTTGAAAAAGCAATATATTATATATATGTGAAGTAATCCCATCATAAACCATGTATCCATAATAATACCAGTCCATAATTCACCATTATCAATAACCATAATCAATGTCATAAACCATAATTCCAGATTTCACCATTTGCCAATAACCATATTCAATACCAGAAATTAAATCCATAATAATCCATAACCATTATATCAACCATAACCATTACCAAACTATAACCATCCCAAATCTCAATTTCCTCTAATCATGGAAGTTGTCCAGGTGCTCATAACCGGGAGCACGACTATCATGATAGTTTTAATTAACTCTGCAGAGTTTGTACCTCTTTACCCACGTGTTCGTGATTTCATCACCTTTCGGCGACTAAGAATCTCCCTTATGCCCATGACCCGTCAGTCATATTACACACTTCCGTTGGTGTGTGGCCAAGAGATCACAAAATAGCCTTTACAAATGGATTACTAGCCTATTTAGACCCCACTGAGGTTTCACCGGTGGCGATGCCTCCAACTGAGCACATCTTCAACCAAGGGCCCCCTCTTGAGCCATTCGGATCCCAGGGTAGTCCCACCAATCATCAACAAACCCAATCCGACTACCCCTTCCCCGAGCATCCACAATGGTCCAAACAGCACTAGCAAAGCCCTAATTAATCGGCTACGCCGCACCCATACTTGGCCTCGTGGTGGCACTGTAGTCCTGACTTATTCTCGCATGAACCGGTCCTTAAATCTAAAGCAAGCAAACCACCATAACATCCAACCCATCCACATACCAGGCTTGCTTAGATCACCCATCGTATTGACCAGTTCACATTAACCAGAATACCATTGATGCATAATTAAATGTGTAGTGTTGTTTGTTATCCCAATTAATTAAGCGAAGCAAAAAGGTGAAAGCCCTTCCCGACTCTCTACCATATATTCCAGGTGACAAGGGTGGCCAAACAAAACTAGGCGCTGGGGTCGGGGACAGGCGGGGCCCAGGCGGCGGGTCGGGCGAGGCCGGGGCGCATCGGGTGCTCGCGCGGGAGGCCAGGCGGGTGTCGGTGCGGGGTGGGGCCCAGCTCGGGGCTGGCGGCGCTAAGCGGGAGGCCGCATGGGATCGCGGGGTGGGGGCCAAGGCGCGGGGCTGCGCGCTGGTGGCTGGGCCGCTCGGCCTGGCCAGCGCGGTTTTGTTTTTCTTTTTTTTTCTGTTCTTTTTTTATAAATATATTACTATTTATTTTTTTATTATTTATTTATTATTTTTTTATATACAGTTATTATATATATATTTATATATATATTTATATATATATATTTACAGATATTTTTTTATTATTATTTTTACACTTATTCCCTATTATAAGTTTTAGGCTATAATTTTCCTTTTCTTCTTTTGCTACTCATATTTGTATATGTATGTTCTATATTTTATTATTTTTCTTTTATTCTATTAATAATTAATGCATGAACATGTATGCAATGCATGATGCGAAATTTAGGGTGTTACAAACACCCTGTGGAGTAGGGTATTACACTCAGGCGGCCCGAACCACGTAAATCTTCGTGTCTCTTGTGTCATTTACACTTCACCTTCTTGAATCTCCGCGCGCCCACACCAAACCTCAAACTCCTCTAACACTTTAGTAGTGTCAGGAGATCTCCCGAATCAAAACCTCCGATAGTTGGCGCACCAGGTAGTGGGCGCCTGAGATTTCAAGAATGGTGAACTCAGCTGCTAGATCATCCAACGGTCATCCCGCTGTTCAAGCTGTTGGGGGCAACCCCTCCAATATGCAGCCACCAGCAGGAGCCTCAGTTCCAGCAGGAGTCACGCTACCACCACCGCCGCCTCCACCAGCAAATCAAGCTGGGCAGCGCGATGGTGCACCGGTGTCCATCACTGCGTCGGCAAATCATGACAACCCGGAACACGGGCTCCATGCAGCGCGTGCTCTTCTTCAGCGCCCACCACCTCCGGACGCATCCTGGGATGCAATGGAGCAGTGGAGGGCCGATGTGGAACACTTGGTTGCAGCAGCAGCCGACCGCATCAGCAACCAGGGTCCTCCTCCTTCCGGACGGGCCCCGTCGCAGCGACGGACCTTGTTTGGCAGACTTGGTCCGCATGTTTCCAACAACAGGAGACGTGCTGCATCGCAACAAGTGACGTCGTTGCCTTCCGGGGCATGGCGCACTCACATGGTGTCAAGGCTTTCAACTCATGACCTCCGGGCGGAGCTTGATCGCCGATACCGTCAACAAGACGACCGAGTCCATATTGAGCGTGCTCGTGAAAGACGAGAAGCTCAGGACATTCCTGCTCTTGAAGGAGTAGGAGGAGGTTGTTCGGATCTGGCCATGCATCTGCGTATCGTCAGGTGGCCACAGAAATTCCGGCCTCACCTGCTGGAGAAGTTTGACGGGACCGTTAATCCCGTTGAATTTCTTCAGATTTACTCCAGTGCTATCATGGTAGCTGGAGGAAATGAGGCCGTAATGGCCAATTATTTTCCAGTGGCTTTAACTGGGACCGTCCGGTCCTTGTTTATCAGCCTTCCCCCCCAACTCCATCAGCAGTTGGGAGGAGTTGTGCCGGCAGTTCACCGCCAACTTCGGGAGTTCATACACCCGACCAGACACTGAACTGGACCTTTTTGCAGTCGTGCAAAAAGGGGGAGAACCCCTGCGATCATTCATCCAGAGGTTCTCTCAGGTACGAAACACTATCCCTTCTATCTCTAGCGCTTCTGTCATTGTGGCATTTAGACAGGGTGTACGGGATAAGAAGATGTTGGAGAAACTGGCGATCAAGGAGATCACCAGTGTCATAGAACTCTTCAGCTTGGCTGACAAATGTGCCAAAGCTGCGGAGGGCCGTGAAATGCACTCCAAACCACCTCCGGAGGATCATAAACAATCCTCCAAAGGCAAAGCCACTACCTCCGGGAGTGGCAAGAAGAAGAAAAAGACCAACGGCAAGATGAAGTCATCGGCCAACGCATCTAATGCTGCAGCTGCTGCAACTCTGGGTGGCCGGGGGCCACGCCCTGAGAAGCGACCTCGACCGTCTTCTGAAGATGGTGGCAAACCCAAGGTGTGGTGTCCAATTCACAAAACGGACAGCCACAGTTTGGAAGACAGCTGGGAGGTCCAAAACCTTGCCGAGCGCTACAACAAGCGCCGGGAAGAAGCTCCTTTCCGACAGAGGGAAGGAAAGCAAAAATTTGACGAAGCTCCGACTAAAGAGGAGTTAGGTTTTTAGGATCCCAAAAAGGTCCCGAAGGCCGTCTACACCTCCGTCGACGACGATTCTGACGTCTCTGACAACGAACGTTGGAAAACCATGAACACCATTTTTGGTGGATCATGGGACATCACCTCCCATCGCGTCCTCAAGACAATGCGCCGGGACATGGCCGCTGTAGCTCCTACAGCCAGGGCGGAGTCTCATCGGAAGTGGATGGACACGACCATCACTTTTGATGCTTCGGACTGCCCTTGAAGCATGGTTGGAGCAGGCTAGTTACCTTTGATGGTATCTCCTACCATCAATAACATCCAGCTCCACCACGTTATGGTAGACGGAGGTTCGGGGCTCAACCTCATAAGCTTATAAGCTTTTACCAAGCTTCATCTCCGACCTTCGGATCTCCATCCCTCCCGACCTTTCTCCGGAGTAGGTCCGGGAGCCATTACCCCACTCGGTGCTATTACCCTCCCCGTTACCTTCGGGACTCGAGAGAAGTATCGCACTGAGAAGTTGGTCTTTGACGTTGCTCAGATCAACTTACCCTTCAATGCCATCTTGGGTAAGCCTGCTTTGTACAAATTCATGGCAGCTGCTCATTATGGCTACCTGGTGTTAAAGATGCCAACACCAGTAGGCGTTCTCCGGATCCGTGGAGATTGTATTGCCGGAGTAACTGCTCTGAAAGAACTTCATGCGCTTACTACGGCGCAAGAGGAGGATTCCAGGCAGGAACAAGCTCCAAAACCCCCCAGCATTCGTCAGCGGGGCTCGACTTCTGCACCTCGTGTGCAGCCAAGCGGCAACACCGACATTCCCGTCAAAGTCGTCCAAATCGGTTTCGATGCCGCTCAGGCCACCCGTATATCGGGAGGACTGAATGACAAATAGGAACTCGCGCTCATCGCTTTCCTCCAGGCTAATGTCGATGTGTTTGCCTGGCAACCGTCACAAATGCCTGGGATCCCCAGAGAGGTGATTGAGCACAATCTGAAGATCTACCCTGACGCCTGGCCCGTGCACCAGAAGCCTCGGAAGCAATCCGTAGAGCGACATAACTTCATTCGACAAGAAGTAAAGAAGTTGCTCAAAGCTGGATTCATCTGAGAAGTCTTCCATCCAAAATGGCTGGCAAACCCAGTCGTTGTGCCCAAGGCCGGCGGGAAGCTTCGGATGTGTATCGACTACACAACGCTAAATAAGGCATGCCCAAAAGATCCATTCCCACTACCTAGAATAGATCAGATAGTGGATTCCACCTCCGGGTGTGGATTACTGTGTTTCCTAGACGCATATTCTGGGTATCATCAAATCAGAATGTCTAGGGAAGATGAAGAGCATACCTCTTTTATCACAGTAGATGGATTGTACTGTTATACAACCATGCCATTTGGTGCAAGAATGCAGCTTCAACCTTTGTACGAGCTATGTACAAAACTTTTGAAGAACTCATTAGAGACATAGTGGAAGTGTACGTCGATGACATCGTGGTCAAGGTCAAGAACAAGGAGTCACTCCTTGACACCCTACAGGCTGTCCTCGACAAGTTGCGGGTCACGCACATAAAGCTAAACCCAGACAAGTGTGTCTTCGGTGTTAGCTCCGGAAAACTTATTGGTTTCCTGGTAAGTCACCGGGGCATAGAAGCTAATCCGGCGAAGATCAAAGCCATTGAAGACATGCGGCCACCAGCCTGCATCAAGGATGTCCAAAAGCTGACTGGATGTCTAGCAGCCCTTAGGCGGTTCATTTCAAGACTGGCGGAACGGGCACTTCCCTTCTTTAAGTTATTGAGGAAGTCCGGACCATTCCAATGGTCTGAAGAAGCAGAAAAGGCGTTCCAAGAGCTAAAACAGTTTCTCACCACCCTACCAACTCTGGTAGCTCCGAACCCTGGTGAGCCTTTGCTGCTTTACATTTCAGCAACTGACGAAGTCGTCAGTATGGTCCTGGTTGCGGAGGGACCAGAACTATCCCATGCTCAGGAATCTAGACCCCTCCGGGAGGGTCCGGAGGTTCCTGAAAGCGAGTCTGGGTCCCAGCTCCCAGAGTTGAGTCCACAAAAGTTACTTCAGAAGACTCAGACCCCTCCGGGAGGGTCCAGGTCGCTTCTGAAGAAGCTCCGGGTCCCTCCAGCCAGGACCCGGAGGTCCCCGAAGAAGGTCCGGATCCCTCAGGGAGGATCCGGGTCGGTGAAGAGGAAGCTCCGGGCCCCTCAGGGAGGGTCTGGACCATCCAGCACCTAGTGTACTTCATCAGTGAAGTACTTCATGACGCCAAGACTCGATACCTAGAGGTGCATAAGCTGCTCTATGTAGTTCTCATTGCCTCCAGGAAGCTTCACCATTACTTCCAAGCTCACAAGATTTCAGTTGTGACCTCTTATCCACTTTGAGAAATTTTGCATAATCCCAATTCAACTAGGAATATTGCAAAATGGGCAGCGGAATTGGCTGAATTCGATCTCGAATTCATTTCAAGGCAAGCAATCAAGAGTCAAGCATTGGCGGATTCCGTGGCGGAATGGACTCCCTCTCCATCAAACCCTGGGGGCCTCAGTGAGCAGAAGCCGGAACACAAGGCTTCGGTCTTCACCAAGCCTCACTGGACCCTCTATTTCGACGGCTCCATGCAAAAGCAGGGGGCCGGAGCTGGAACCCTTCTCCTCGCACTAACCGGAGAGAAGGTAAAATACATGGTACACCTTGACTTCAAGGCGACCAACAACATGGCAGAATACGAAGCACTCATATACGGACTAAGGGTAGCACTGTCATACGGTGTCAAGCAACTGCTGGTCAAGGGAGATTCACAGCTCATCATTAAGCAAGTGAAGGGTGAATGCTCCTGCAACAATCTCCAGCTAGCTGCTTACCTCCTTGAAGTCCAGAGGCTTCAGAAGGACTTCGAAGTCCTAGATCTCCACCATGTCCAGCGTTCCCACAACACTGAAGCCGACGAACTCTCGACGAAAGCGTTAACCGGAGCTCTCGCTCCTGACGGAACTTTTGTCCGGAGGTTGTCAAAACCCACAGCTCAGCCTGCCGAACTGAGCGAAGGGGGCGAGATCAGCATCCCGAAGCTGACGGTCCCGATGGGCCTGTTACCATGGCAGCCATCAAGGGTCGTAGGTGCTGCCGGAAGCTCCGACCAACCCAGCACGCAAGACTCAAATGCTCAAGTTAGCTCCGATGCATGGATCTCGGAGATCCGGAGCTACTTGAAAGACAACATCCTTCCTGACGATGATGTATCCGCTGACCGAATAGTCAGATTGGCTAAAAGATACACGTTGGTAGAAGGGGATCTCTACCGGCGTGGTGCCAACGGCGTCCTAATGCGGTGCATCACAAGGGAAGAAGGCTGCGAGCTCCTCACAGAAATCCATGGAGGCGAGTGTGGGAACCACGTGTCTTCCCGCACGCTGGTCGGTAAAGCCTTCCGGCATGGCTTCTACTGGCCTACAACACTCCAGGATGCAACTGAGCTGGTGAATAAATGCGAGGCATGCCAATTTCATGCGAAGCAAATTCACACACCGGCTCAGCCTCTACAAATGATACCTCCTACATGGCCCTTCGCCGTGTGGGGGATGGACATCTTGGGCCTTTCCCAAGAGCCGTCGGAGGTTACAAGTTCCTGTATGTCGCCATTGACAAGTTCACCAAGTGGCCGGAAGCAACTCCAGTTGTGACTATAAACAAGCAATCTGCTATCAACTTTTTGCAGTCCATCGTATGCGGATTTGGAGTCCCAAACAAAATCATTACTGATAACGGGAACCATTCACAAGCTCTGCATTTCAAGGATATTGCGAAGACCTCGGCATTCAAGTTTTCTACGCCTCCGTAGCTCACCCGGCAAACAATGGCCAGGCCGAGAGAGCAAATGCTGAAATCCTGAAAGGACTCAAAACACGCACCTATGAGCGCTTGAAAAAACATGGAGCCAACTGGATTGAAGAGCTTCCGCCCACTCTATGGGCCAACAGGACAACTCCAAACCGGTCAACAGGAGAAACACCCTTCTTTCTGGTGTACGGAGCTGAAGCAATCCTTCCTCCGGAAATCACCTTGGGGTCACTCCGGGTCCGGACCTTCGACGAAGCCACACAGGACCAGCTCTAGCGTGAAGACCTAGACCTCCTTGAGGAGGGAAGGTGCCAAGCAGCTGTTCGGAATGCCCGATACCGCCAAGCCCTTCGGCGCTATCATCAGCGGCATGTACACAACCGACAGCTTGAGGAAGGCAATCTGGTGCTACGGAGAATACAATCCAGAGATGGGTTAAACAAACTCTCCCCCAATTGGGAAGGATCCTTCCGAGTAATTAAAGTATCCCGTCCCGGAAGCGTTCGCTTGGCAACTCAGAATGGGACACCTCTCCCAAATCCTTGGAACATTGAGCACCTCCGTAAGTTCTACACTTAATATCACGGAGGTGAGTCTGTAGTAACCTGAGGTGTATGTTATAGAGTCATTGTACAGAGTCGGGTAGTTCCTCCGGGAGAACAGCCGGACCTTTCCCGGAAGGTCCGCAAAGTTCAAGCAACGCTTGTCACAGTCTCAGGACTAAAACTGTGGCTAGCTACCCTAGGTCAAACGAGAAATGAAACACGCTTAGCCTGGTTCCGTACCCTAAGAGTGTACTTGTTTCCCCTGTACCCCGGACCTATAATGAAAGACATCTTCATGTGAAACAGACTCCACATGCATTTACTTTGTACAGGCTCAACATTTTTTATTTTTCTCTTTCTTGTCTATAACAAAGACGTGCAATTCTTAAGAAATTTTAGTTCGACCGGTTCAAATACAATTTGAGTTGTATTGTCGATTCTTTTGGATTCAAATATTGTTCATGGCCCACTCGCCTGAATGTCGCCAAGCCAATCTAGGGCCGGAGTGTGCTATCGACTTAGCCTGGTCAAGCACCCTAAGTACGCCATTCTACCTACACCTCGGCAGGCCGAAGTAAGGCGGGTCCAAGTACAATTGGATCCGGAAGAAAGAAGGCAATGCATTCGGTTGCATCCAGAATCGTGTTTGACCTAAAATTTTCTTGAGAATCGTAAGCCACGACGAAGTTATAGGCAAGGAGCGAATTTTACTATTTTTCTTGGCTTCAGTGTGCAGGAAAAATAAAGAATCCACGTTGATGGAGAAAAGTCGGAGCTGATGAAGCTCCGACTCCCCCTAGGTGGCTTATAACCAATGTTAAACATTGAAAACGAGCATCACCGGAGCAACCAATCTCTAATAAAGCTAGGGGGGCCAGCCGTCGACGCAGAGTAAAAGATGGTGAGAAGATTCCACAAACGGAGTCTGCTGCTGACAAACTATGCGTTGGCAAAGGTCACTGCCGGAGCTACTAAGCTCCGACACCCCGGAGGTCTAACTATTGATGCTCTACGCGTTGATAGGAACTACTGCCGGAGCTACTGAGCTCCGACAACCTCAGGGGGCCTTCACTATCGAAGACTTTGGACCTACATTCTACAAGTTTGAAGCAAACGAGTCTTCAACAAAATACAATATCCTCGTGGTACATGTTCACAATCAAATTGTGTACATCTACCAAGGGGCCAAGTGAAGACAAAAGTGTTGAAGACAAAAAATGAAATTCGCAAAAATTTGGATTTCATTCATCTGGAGACAAGGGATTACAAAATTGGGGAAGAAAAAGAGAGAATACAAGTGGGAGCTACAGAGATGGTCCTAGACCCTATGGAAGAACTGGGCGACCTTCTGAGCTACCTCCGACACGTTGGCTCGGGTGGCTTCACCTTCTCCTTCGACGGGACCTTCAAGCACCAGGTCCAGAGGGAATTGGGGATTTCGGCTGGTGTAGCACGTCAGCACATACTCTGCAACGTTCTTCACCAGGGATTACCCCTCAACCTCCAATTGGTCCGCGATGACGTCACCCACCTTGGAGAGTTTGCTACCCGCCGAGCTCAACGCCTGCAACGCCAGGTCCGGCTCCGACTCCGGATCATCCGGATGCACGGGACTGAAGCCCATCGGTGTCAGCGCGTCATTGGCTTTGCTCAGGAACTCCCAAACCTGTTGGGAGTCCGCAGCCCTCAAGACCTTCAGTTCTTCCAAGGATCTTCTGGCCGCCGCTAGTTCAGAATTCTCGCGAGCGAGGCACTCAAACTCTTTGGCATTTTGCTGAATCTTTTCAGCAACCTGCTTTTTGAGTTTTCCGAGATCCTCCTCCCGGAGGTAGATCTTGTTCCGGCGGTCAACCAAGTCCTTCTCCCTGCCTCTCACTTTCTTCTCCCTGGCAGCGATGGCACACTCTTGCTCGTAGAGTTCCTGCCCCCGCACCCAGGCCTTCTCCTCCTCCTCAGCGCAGCACTCTTCCAATTTCTTGGTGCGCTCCTCGATGCCCTTGTCAACCAGAGACACCTTTTCGGTGAGCTCCTCCTCCCTCTTCAAGACGTCATCCCACAGCTCAAGGAGTTTCTGCTCTTCATCTTCGAGCCTCTTCTCCCTCTCCTCAAGTGCCTCTTGGCGCTTGATGAGAGTAGTGTTAATGGCTTCCAGCCTTTCTTGGCGTTCATTAGCCGCACTATTATCTGCCTTGGTCTGCTCATAAATGGCCCAAGATTGAGCGTCGAGGGCGCGAGTCATGCTCTCCCTGTCATCCAATAATTTGCCCCAATATTCCAAGCGGACCTTCTCCTGCTTGATCCATTCTTTGTCATCTGCCAGCCTCGACTGCGCCAGCTTGGTCTCAAAGTAGAGCCGATTACGCCACCTCCTAAGGGTTTGGCGCTCCTCTTCAAGAGCCTTGCTGTCGTGGAAGAATGCCAGCTAAACTTGACGCAGACTGGAGCAGGCGTTGTCAATAGAAAATGACAACGGGATAGGATTCGGACCTGTTGGGGTCTCCTCCGTTGGTTCCAGTGGGTTTTCAGATAAAAAAATTGGGTCCCACTCCACAAGAGTGGTCCCCTGAGCCTCCATGGCACTAGGGCCGTTCTCCGGGATGGCCTTAGTCGCCATCGAGGAGGGTCCCGCTGATGAAGTTCCGACCTCCAGAAGTGGTTCCGAAGGACCAGCCGCCAGATCTTCGTTCGCCCCCTCGGGCAGGGGGCCAGCGACTTCATCAGGGCACTCCGGCTCAGCCGCGGGTACCTCCGGCGTCGTCACTCTCGGAGCAGGGGCTCCTTCTGGCTCCGGCCTGGGCACCTCCTCTACTAGGGGCTTGAGCGCTGACGCCTCCGCAACAACCGGCTCGGGCGCCGGAAGATCTTCAACAACAGCCGGCCCTGCGGCCGGAGCTTCAACAGCAACCGGCTCGGGAGCCGGAAGGTCTTCAACATCAACCGACCCTGCGACCGAAGCTCCAGCAACGACCGGCTCTGCGGCCGGTGCTTTAGAGGTAGCCGGCCCAACCGCCGGGACTTCCTCAACATTCGGCGCGCACGCCGAGACTTCAATTACCTCCGGCTCAACCGTTGGGGCTTCGACAATTTTCGGTTCTGGGGCTGGAATTACTGCTTCCTCCGGCTCAACAGCCGGAGCTTCCATCATCTCTGCACAAAGACCCGGAGCTTCAACCTCCGGGGCAGGTGCCGCTGGCGCATCTTCTCTCCCGCGGTCCGGCGCTACCACGGGAGTATCTGGGGATGAGTCGAGGTCCATGACCACGACAACTGGTGCCGGAGCTGTCGCAGCTTCAGCCACCACTTGGGGCGGCGTCGGGACAGGAGCAGAAGCTTCCGCCCTCACAGCTTCAGCTGCTGTGGCTAAGGGTGGAGCCTCACTCCTATTCTTGGGAACGTTGCAGATGATGGATGAAGAAACTTAAAAAAACAGTTACTACAACAAAACAACTGTCTGAGGTAAAGACTAAAAATTACCTCAGGAGGCTTCCGCACTAGCTTGCGCGGAACCTCTTTCCCGGGCGTTCTGGGCTGACCATAGCCGCCGCCGGTGTGGAAGCCCCGGAAGGCCCCCCGGAACTCGTTGCAGCCACGGGCATTTCCTTAGTCGAGCCCCCCCTCGACCGGGAAGGACCTCCGGACCTAGAGGCCTCAACCGGCCCTGGCGCTGGAGTCGCATGCCCGGAGCTAGCACCCCGGGAGGACGCCGCTGCGGGTACCATCGCCGCGGTTGCAGAAGACCTCCCCCTCCAGGGAGAAGGAGCTGATGCAGAGGTTGCAGGCCTGACAGACCTTCCGTAGGCATGCTGGAGCTTCCTCTTCCGGCTCAAGGGTTCGTCTGCCGGCTCCTTGCCCTTGCCGACGACTTCGACCCTTGGCTTCGGGGCAGGGTCGGAGCCACCTTCAGAAGCCCCAGGGATCACCACCCTGGAGGTTGATCTTCTCTCGACGACACCAAGGTCGTCCAGCAGAGGCATCTTCCGCTGGAGCTCCCTGCTGAACTCTACTTCCAAGTTCAGAGGGAGAAAAGCCGATGGCGGAGTCAAGTCGTCACCCGCGATGTCGATGCCGTGCTGGAATTTCCTGATATGAAACTCCAAGGTTGCCCCCGCCATGTTGGACTTCAGCCCGGTCTCGACCCGGTCGTCGTCCATCACACTGTTGAGGGCCCAAGCGAGTTTTTCTCTCCTCTTTAGCGGTGCCCACCTGTTGACCAGGAAGTTGCAAAACACTGCCTGAGGAGTTAATCCTCCCTCCACGCACTGGCGGATCCTGGTCAGAGCAGGGTTGAAGGCATCCGACAGCACCGGAGCTTCACTCCAGACTGTAGTGTCGATGTTGGGGAGGCCTTCGGGCAGCTCCAACTTCTCGTGCTCCTCCACCAGGATGACTATCCAGTCCTCCTTCCAATCATCCCACTTTCCAGAGGGAAACGACCGGAGGTACTTGAATGGGCACTTCTTGCGCTTTAGGAAATAGTAGAAGCCAAGGTACTCATTACTCCTACCGGTGGTATGGACGGTGAAGAAGGTCCGGAAGAGTTCAATGCAGGGGGGGATGCCCACCCACATTTCACAGAAGTGGACGAAGACAGACACAAGAAGAATGGAGTGGGGGCCAAGGTGGTACAGCTGCAGACCATAGAAGTCTAGTAGCATCAAGAAAAAGGAGGAAAAAGGTGGGATCAACCCCACCATGGCGTACGAAGAGAAGTACACCATCTCGCCGGCGTGCTCCTTCTCGAACGGGAGCTCTCCCCCAGCGCGGAACATGTGGTTGAAGAAGTCCGGGGACCATCCCATAAGGGCCCGGACCTTCTTCAGGACGCCTTCGGTCTTCAAACGGCTCTCGCGGAGACCCAACTCCATCGCGACACAGCAAGGCAAGAGAGGAAAAGCGAGCACAAGTTGGGAGTTTGAGCGCAAGATCAGATGAGAGGCGTAAAGAACCCCAGACGGTGCGCGCTTTCCTTCTTAAGTAAGCCCTTGCAACGCTTGGATGGAAACCATAAGGAAGTCGAAGATACTACTCAAAAATTCCACCCAGCCGATGACAAGAGGGCCCGGGACCACCCGGACGATCAAGTCGAGGTTCTTACCCAGGCGAACGGTTGTCATCATGAGGCGGGAAGCCCGAAGGCGGCGGCCTGACATGGCGCGTGGAACTGATACGATTTTTGTATCGGGAACCGGCGACCTTCAATTGCGTGAGATCCGCATGCCAAAGATCTCATTTGCCGCACACGGGATATGCCACACGGCGAGGATTTTACTCCAAACCATCGCCAACGGCACATCCGAAGACCTTTGAAGACTCAGTTCAAAAGTCGAAGGATGCACCCACCTCCGGCGGAATGACTTCACCCAAGGAGTCTTCCCCAGAGGTGGGCCCAGGGGGCCGCCGTCGGTACCCTGGGTACCATATACCCCTTGGGATTGCAAAGATCTCAAGGGAATATCATCTACTTGATCTGAAGACCTTCGCAGGCCCACATGTCAGACATAACCGGACCCGCTTCCCTAACTTGGTTAGTCCCAGGGTCGCCACGTGTACTATCAAACCGGAGCTACCGCCCACAAGGGAGAAGCTCCGGGCTATGTACCATAGCGGCACCTCCGAACCTAACCCCAGATCGAGGGAAGCTCCGGAACTGACACGTGTTAGGTGGCACCGGACCTATCTGTTCCCCACAGTATGCTCTGGAGCTGACACGTGTCCAACCGTCGGACCTTCAGCCTCTAACCTCCGAAAGACTCCACAACGGCTCCAGATCTTCAAAGGGAATCAAGGACTTCAAGACCCGATTAAGTGTCATTAATACTATATTAATGACACATGATCAGACGGCCTTAATTACTAGTAAGGGTGCTATCAAAGCCCGTAACTCGGTTATTAAGGGTAATTAAGCACATCAAATGTGTATCAATATTAGTAACCGTCGGGTCCACATGTCGGGCTAGGTTAACTTGTAACGGCCTGTCCTTGTACTATAAAAGGACAGGCCGACGCTAGACACACACGACGCGCTCACTCTACGCTATGAACTCGCTTTGAGCTCATACATCCAATACAACACCAACACACCCCGTGGAGTAGGGTATTACACTCAGGCGGCCCGAACCACATAAATCTTCGTGTCTCTTGTGTCATTTACACTTCACCTTCTTGAATCTCCGCACGCCCACACCGAACCTCAAACTCCTCTAACACTTTAGTAGTGTCGGGAGATCTGCCGGATCAAAACCTCCGACAGTATATAACAACGAGCATCGAAAAATCCTGAACACCATTTATGGTGGTTCTTGGGACATCACCTCTCGCCGCATTCTCAAGACAATGCGGCGGGACATGGCCGTTGCAGCTCCCACCGCCAGGGCGGAGCCTCATCAGAAGTGGATGGACACTCCCATCATTTTCGATGCTTCGGACTGCCCTCGTAACATGATCGGAGATGGCCAACTCCCGTTGATGGTGTCTCCGACCATTAACAATGTCCGACTCCACCATGTAATGGTGGATGGAGGTGTCGGGTTGAACCTCATAAGCTTTGAAGCCTTCTTCAAGCTCCAGCTCCGACCTTCGGACCTCGCCCCTCTCAACCTTTTTTTGATGTAGGTCCGGGGGCCATTACCCCACTCGGCTCCATCACACTCCCAATGACCTTCAGGACTCGAGAGAATTACAGAACCGAGAAACTCATCTTCGACGTGGTGCAGATCAGTTTACCGTTCAACGCCATACTGGGCAGACCTGCTTTGTACAGGTTCATGGCCGCCGCCCATTATGTCTACTTGGTGTTAAAGATGCCAACACCTTCGGGCGTTCTCCGGATTTGCGGGGATCGCACTGCAGGAATCACTACATTGGAAGAACTCCACATGCTTGCTACAATGCAGGAGCAAGTATCCAGTAAGGAGCTAACTCTGAAACCTTCGAGCTTTCGTCATCGAGGCTCAACCTTCTCACCCCGTGTGCAACCAAGCGGCGACACCGACGTTCCCGTCAAAGTCGTCCAAATCGGTTGTGATGCTGCTCAGACCACCCGTATATTGGGACATCTGAACAACAAATAGGAACTTGCGCTCATGACTTTCCTCCAGGCGAATGTTAATGTGTTTGCTTGACAACCATCACAAACGCCTGGGATCCCTAGGGAGGTGATTGAGCAGAATCTGAAGATTTATCCTGACGCACGACCTGTACACCAGAAGCCCTAGAAGCAATCAACTGAGCAGCAAAAGTTCATCCGACAAAAGATCAAGAAGTTGCTTGAAGCTGGTTTCATCCGGGAGGTGTTTCACCCAAAATGGTTGGCAAACCCAGTCGTGGTGCCCAAGGTTGGCGGGAAGCTTCGGATGTGTATCGACTAAACCACCTTAACTAAGGCATGTCCAAAAGATCCATTTCCACTACCTATAATAGATCAGATAGTGGACTCCACCTTTGGGTGTGAGCTATTATGTTTCTTAGATGCATATTCTGGATATAATCAAATCCAAATGTCTAAGGAAGATGAAGAGCATATTGCCTTCATAACAGTAGATGGATTGTATTGCTATATTGTCATGCCCTTTGGTCTTAAAAATGATGCTTCAACCTTTGTGCGAGATATATACAAAACATTTCGATAGCTAATTAGAGACTTAATGGAGGTGTACGTCGATGACATCGATGTGAAGATCAAGAACAAGGAGTCACTCCTTGATAATTTACAAGCTGTCTTCGACAAGCTGCGCATCACGTGCACCAAGCTAAACCTAGACAAATGTGTCTTCGGGGTTAGCTCTGGGAAACTCCTTGGTTTCTTGGTGACTCACCGAGGAATTGAAGCAAATCCAGTGAAGATTAAAGCCATTGAAGATATGCGGCCCCCATCTCGTATAAAAGACGTCCAGAAGTTAACTGGGTGTCTAGCTGCGCTCAGCTAGTTCATCTCAAGACTAGCAGAGCGGGCACTACCCTTCTTCAAACTCTTGAGGAAGTCCAGACCCTTTCATTGGTATAGAGAAGCAGAAAAGGTGTTTCAAGAGTTGAAACAACTCCTCACCACACTACCAATCTTGGTAGCTCCGAATCCTGGTGAGCCTTTAGTGCTTTACATTTCTGCAACTACCGAAGTTGTCAGCATGGTCCTGATCGCAGAAAAACCAGAGCCACATCCATTTCAGGAGCCTAGACCCCTTCGGGAGGGTTCGGAGCTACCTGAAGGCGAGTCTGGGTCTCAGCCCCCAGACACGGATCTTCAAGACAGAGTGCTATAAGATCAACCTCTGTCATTTGAGGGAGATTTAATAACTGAACAAGAAGAAGTTCTGGACTAGTGCTCGGACCCCTCCGGGCGGGTCCGGGTCGATGAAGAGGAATCTCCGGGCCCCTCCGAGAGGGTTCAGATTGTCCAGTGCCCAGTGTACTTCATCAAGGAAGTACTCCGTGACGCCAAGACAAGATACATTGAGGTGCATAAGCTGCTTTATGCAGTTCTTATTGCCTCAAGGAAGCTTCGTCACTACTTTCAAGCCCACAAAATATCAGTGGTAACTTCTTATCCACCGCGCGCATTTTGCATAACCCTAACTCTACTGGGAACATCGCAAAGTGGGTAGCGGAGCTGACTGAGTTCGATCTTGAATTCGTCCCATGACAAGCAATCAAGAATCAAGTTTTGGCTGATTTCGTGGCGGAATGGGCCCCCTCTCCATCAAACCCTGGGGGCCCTAGTGAGCAGAAACTAGAACCCAAGATTCCGCTATTCACCGAGCCTCACTGGACTCTCTACTTTGACGGCTTTGTGCAGAAGCAGGGGTCTGTAGCTGGAATCCTTCTCCTCGGTCTGACCGGGGGAAGGTCAAGTACATGGTTCACCTTGACTTCAAGGCAACCAACAACATGGCAGGGTATGAAGCTCTCATCTATGGTCTCAAGGTGGCACTATCCTATGGTGTCAAACAGCTGTTGGTGAAGGGTGATTCACAACTCATCATCAAACAAGTCAAAGGTGAATGCTGTTGTAATCCTCAACTAGTTGCTTATCTCCATGAAGTCCAGAAGCTCCAAAAGGACTTCGAAGTCCTGGATCTCCACCATGTTCAACGTCTTCACAATGCTGAAGCCGACGAACTCTTGACGAAGACTTCAACTGGAGCTCCAACTCCCAACTGAATCTTCGTCCGGAGGTTATCAAGACCAACAACTCAGTCTGCCGAAATGAGCGAAGGGGGCGAGACCAACACCTCGAAGCTGGCAGTCCCGTTGGTCCTGTTACCATGGCGTCCACCAAGGGTCGTAGGTGTTGTAGGAAGATCTGGGCAACCCAACACACAAGACTCGGAAGCTCAAGTTAGCTCCGATGCATGGATCTCGGAGATCCGGAGTTACTTGAAAAACAACATCCTTCCTGAAGACGGTGCATCCGCTGACCGGATTGTCAGGTTGGCTAAAAGATACACACTGGTAGAAGGGGATCTCTTTCGGCGTGGCGCCAATGGCGTCCTAATGCGTTGCATTACAAGGGAAGAAGGTCGTGAGCTTCTTGCGTAAATCCATAGAGGCGAGTGTGGGAACCACGCATCTTCCCGCACGTTGGTTGGTGAAGCCTTACGGCATGGTTTTTACTGGCCTACAACACTCCAGGATGCAGTTGAGCTAGTGAAAAAAAAATGTGAAGCGTGCTAGTTCCACGCAAAACAGATTCACACACCGGCTCAATCACTACAAATGATATCTCCTACATGGCCATTCGTTGTGTGGGGCATGGACATCTTGGGACCATTCCCAAAAGCCGTCGGAGGTTACAGATTCTTGTATGTAGCCATCGACAAGTTCACCAAGTGGCCGGAAACAACTCCAGTTGTGACAATTAACAAGCAATAGCTATAAAATTATTGAAGTCTATTATATGCAGATTTGGAGTTTCGAACAAAGTCATAACTGACAATGGAACTCAATTTATAAGTGCTGCATTTCAAGAATATTGCGAAGACCTAGACATTCAACTTAGCTACACCTTAGTAGCTCACCCACCAAGTAATGGCCAAACTGAGAGAGCAAATACAGAAATCCTAAAAGGACTCAAGATGCGTACATACGAGCGTCTAAAAAAGCATGGAGCCTACTGAATTGAAGAGCTTCTGTCCATTTTGTGGGCAACCAGGACAACACCTATCCGGTCAACTGGGGAAACACTCTTCTTCCTGGTGTACAGAGCTGAAGCAGTCCTTCCTCCGGAGATCACCATGGGGTCCTTCCGGGTCCGGACCTTCGACAAAGCCGCGCAGGATCAGCTCCGGCGTGAAGACCTTGACCTCATCGACGAGGGAAGGTGCCAAGCAGCTATTCGGAATGCACGCTATCGCCAAGCACTCTGACGCTATCATCAAAGGCACGTGCGCAACTGACAACTTGAGTGTGTGACCTATGTGTGCTAAATACATTGGCTTTGACAATAAAAGTTTTGAATGCTGCCATAACATCTTTTTAGCAAGGTCCGACTCTAGCTCCGAGCTTCTGCAAGGTCCGACAATAGGTCCGACTTTCTTTGTCTAGATCCGACATGTTTTCGGGTAGCTCCGGTGAAGCTTTGTCTTTAGCTCCGACATGACATTGATAGCTCCGGCATGTCTTTTTTAAGCTCTGATATGTTTTGCTAGGTCCAACTTATGTTGGTTAGCTCCGACATGTTTTTCTAGCTCTAACTTTTGGGATGACTAGTTCCGACTAGTTTTGGTTAGCTCCAGTGTTAGGTCTGACTAGCTTTGGTAAGCTTCGGCGCTAGGTTGTACTAGCTTTGGTAAGCTTCGGCGCTAGGTTGTACTAGCTTTGGTAAGCTACAACGCTAGGTTGTACTAGTTTTGGTAAGCTTCGGCTCAAGCTCCGGTTAGCTTTGGCAAGGTTCGGAGCTTGATCGCAATGTTCCGGCTTTTAATGTGAAATGTTTTGAACTTGATTTACATTGTTGGAATGTTTGCTTAGTATTCTTTTACTAAGTTTTGGTTCATTTTGGTTGATATGGCTGATACCATTTTGATATGCTTTGCAACATGCTTATGTGAGGTGCTCACGTAAGGTGTTGTGTTTGGAACTGACTTGAGTCAAGTCGCGGACTTGGGCTCGTACGGATTGGTTGTTTTTTCATGTGCAGTTGTTGCTTGAGTTCAAGTCATGGCTGGTGACGGGATCCATTGGACTAGTCTCAGGGAGGAGATGAGGTTCCAACAACCAAATTCAGGAGGAATTGTGGTTGAGCGGGTTAGGAGGTCGCGCAAGATGATTGAATCAAGGACAGTGCATATGAAGGTTACTGGATGTCGAAGGAAGGTGTTTGCACGTATGAATGCGGTGCATGACGTGGCAACATGGTTCCAAAGATGGTTTATGGATGGGAAGATCTGGTTGGAAGGATCAGATCGTATCAGTTGATGACTTTGGCTTCGACGGAGTCGGTTATGGTTCGGTATGGAAAGTATCGAGTTAGTTATGATAGGATTTCGTGTGGGTCACGAATTTGAGTTGTTTTAGGAATGTGGTATATGTTTCTAAGGTGTTTGGAAGTCTTAAGATTGTTTCTATCTGCGTATAGAAGAGTCCTAAGCAATTATGGAAAGTTCCGATTCGTGATTTGAGTGGGATTAGAGTCCTAGTTGAGATTGGGTTGGCCTAAGGCCTGGTTATATAAGCAAGGGAGGCCAGAGCTCGTGGGTGAATACTTTGGGGCTGTTCCTCGTGTGTTCTATTGAATAGTTTGAAGGAACTTTTGTGCCTGGTTTGTCCGACTTGTTCCAGACAAGTTTTACTCGTCGAGTTTCTAGACCTCACTACCTTTTGTCGGTGGTTTTATCATAACTCAAGTTTTACATATCCAATTGACATGATTCTTTTTGGGTTGTCTTTACAACTTGATTATCTATCATCTATCAAAATGTCACAGTCATTGGATTTGTTGTTTCTTATCTACACGAGTTTCTTTGTAGCATTCCAGAACTGTTTCTTCTCGGGTAGGACAGATTGACCTTTGTTCGATCTTTCGATCATAACTTGAGTTTCTATTAACGGATTTGAGTGATTCTTCTTGTGTTTTCTTCGTGAATTGATTATCTATGATATATATCACTTTTTTCATGGTGAAACACGTTTAGATTAGTTTCACACACGATTTCTCTATCTATATCGTTTTATCCGAAGGGGTTGGGATTTAATTGTTTCCGCTGCGTAAGATTTTTAAATCTACCATTCACCCCCCTCTGGTAGCTTTTCACATGCTCTTCGATTCTACAATTGGTATCAGAGCCACGATGCTCCAATCATTGTCATTTGCACATATTTTTGACTAATCATCATGGAGAAATACTCCGCCAAACCATGTGTGTTTGCTGGTATTGATTTTCAGGTTTGGAAGGCACGCATGGAGGCTTTCATCCAGGCGCAAGGATTCGCAATATGGGAGAAGGTGTATAAGCCTTTCAAAGTTCCACCTAATGATCAAGTTACGGCTACCAACCTACGGGACGTCGACAACAACAACAAAGCCCGAAACTTGATCATCCAAGGACTCACTCAAATCGGCATACGATGTATGGAGAGCACTTTGTGACTATCATGAAGGATACAACACGATCAAGGAGGTAAGGCAAGACATGTTCAAGAAAGAATACATGCGCTTCGACATGCAACCCGGTGAGTCCATCGACGATCTCTTTGCTCGCTTTAACAAAATTCTCAGTAACTTGTGTAGTGTCAACGTTAATTTTTCTAATGCTGAAAATGCTAGGCAACTTCTTTGTGCATTAGACATGTCAATCTACGAGATGAAAGTTACATCTATCCGTGAATATACTGTCATGAGTACACTTACTTTAGAGTGCTTTACTCTAAACTCAAAACTCATGAAATTGACATCTTATCACGTGAGAACTCAAATAAGTCTATTGTATTTGTCTCACAACGTGATATGCCTAGCTCCGGCTAATCATCATCTTGCAATACTCTTGCTTTGTTGTCCTCACTAACCCTGAAGCAGATCGAAGAATTTCCAGAGGAGGAGCTAGCACTTCTCTCTACTAGGTTCTCAAAAGCATTGCAAAATGTGAGAACTAGAAGTAGAGGAAGCTCCGGACCTCAACGCTGTTTTGAATGTGGTAAGACAGGACACTTCCGTACAGAATGTCCTAACCTTTCAGGTCCTACTACCCATGAAGAAAAACAGAACAAGGTCAAGACCATCTCTGGAAACCCCAACAAGAAAAAGAAGGGTACCATAGGACACAAGATGATTAACAGCTTCATCACTGCACTTCAAGAGCTCGGTTCAAGCGATGTAAACTTTGAAAGTGATAAAGATGATGACGATCTGGCCAACTTATGCTTCATGGCGGACAAAACAAGATCAAGATCAAGTCAGGAGGATGCAGAACACAACAGTGACGAGAGGTTACATGCTCGAGGAAGGAGAACATTTGGATTGTGGATTCAGGTTGCTCACGCCACATGATCGGTAACAAAGAATGGTTCTCCTCCCTCTCTTTTGTGTCACGAGTAGAGAATGTTAGTTTTGCCGATAATTCTTCAACTCCTATAATGTCTAAGGGTTCGGTTAGAGTAAATGATCACTACACTTTGAAGGATGTGGCACTTGTCAAAAATTTGAAATACAACTTGCTTTCCGTTTCACAATTGCTAGATGAAAATCTGGAAATTATTTTCACTAAAAATTACTGCAAAGTTGTAAATTCAAACAATGAGCTTATTCTTAACATGTCACGATTTGGAAGAGTTTTTAAAGCTGATTTTGATATGTCTTCCTCTAAGCATAGGTGTCTAGTTGCTAATGATTCCAAAGACTTATATTTTTGGCATTGTAGACTTGGTCACGTAGGCTTTGATCATCTCACGCGTGTTAGTGCTCTTGATCGCATACATAGGCTGCCTAAGCTTAAAGGGGACAAAGAAATTGTGTGCTCTTCTTGTAGACATGCTAAGGTGGTTTTAGGTTCACATACTCCTCCCACAATGATCATGACAACTGAACCGGGTCAACTTTTGCACCTTGACACCATAGAACCTTCACGTGTTCAATCCTTTGGAGGTAAATGATATGTTCTTGTTATTGTTGATGATTATTCTAGATACTCTTGGGTTTACTTTATGGCGTCTAAGAATGAAGCTTTTAGTCACTTTAGAACTTTATTCCTTAGATTATCAATTGATCACTCATGATCTTTAAAAGCAATTAGAAGTGATAACGGAACTGAATTTAAAAGTCAATCTTTTGATCACTTTTGTGCTAAAAATGGAATAGATCATCAATTTTCTTCACCATATGTACCTCAACAAAACGGTGTTGTAGAAAGAAAGAACAGAACCTTAGTTGAGATGGCTAGGACTATGCTTGATGAATATCAAACTCCTAGGAAATTTTGGGCTGATGCGATTGCAACCGCTTGTTATGTCTCAAATCATGTTTTCTTGCGCGCTAAGCTAGGTAAAACGCCATATGAGCTCCGGTTTGGACATAGGCCTAGTGTTACGCACTTTCGGGTCTTTGGTTGCAAATGCTTTGTTAAGAAACATGGTAATCTTGATAAATTTGAACCTAGATCCATTGATAGCATGTTTCTTGGTTATCAATCTCACACTAGAGGCTACCGTGTGTTTTTATTTGACACTAACAAAATTGTGAAGACTAGCTTAAACATTGTAGGTCCAGATCCACATCCATAGGGGGAGAGCATTTTCGTTGAGGATGAGGAAGAGGTGGAGCTGCTGCCCGAAAATTCAGCAGCTAATGACATTGTTCAAGCTCCTGATTTTGATTCACAGCTAGCACCGACGACCATCATTGTTGGTCCAGATCCTCCTCAAGTCACAAGCTCATCAATTTGTGATGAACATGAAGAAGAAGAAGCTTGTGAATTGTCCACTCCCCTCCGGGTTCTCAAAATTCATCCTCCACAACAAATTATTGGAAGCTTGCACGAACGATTTACACGGTCCAGGTTTTGCAATCCAAACTCTCATGCTCATTCTGCTTTTGTTGCTTCTTTTGAACCCAATGATATATCACACGCACTCACTAAGGAATCTTGGATTATTGCCATGCAAGAAGAGTTAGAAAATTTTGAAAGAAATAATGTTTGGAAACTTGTACCTCCACCTCAAGGTCACACTTTAATTGGAACTAAATGGGTGTTTAAAAATAAACAAAGTGAGGATGGGGTTGTGGTTAGGAATAAGGCTAGGTTGGTTGCTCAAGGTTTCACTCAAGTTGAAGGTCTAGATTTTGATGAAACTTTTGCTCCTGTTGCTAGATTAGAAGCCATAAGAATTTTGTTAGCTTTTGCTGCATCTAAAGGTTTTAAGCTATATCAAATGGATGTTAAAAGTGCTTTTATTAATGGCTACATAGATGAGGAGGTTTATGTCAAACAACCACCGGGTTTTGAAAACTCAGATTTTCCTAATCTTGTTTACAAACTGTCGAAAGTCTTGTACGGTCTCAAACAAGCCCCTAGAGCATGGTATGATAGGTTAAAAACATTCTTACTTGAAAATGGGTTTACCATGGGCAAGCTTGACAACACTCTTTTTGTTCTTAAGCATGACAATGACTCATTATTCGTTCAAGTGTATGTGGATGATATTATCTTTGGTTGTGCTTCTCATGATCTTGTGTCTAAGTTTTCAGCTATGATGAGTTCAAAATTTGAGATGAGTATGATCGGAGAACTCACATACTTTTTGGGGCTCCATATCAAGCAAACCAAGGAGGGTACCTTTGTGCATCAAACGAAGTATACAAAATACCTCCTAAGGCGCTTCAACATGGACAAAAGCAAGCGTATGTCTTTGTGCATGGTTTCAAACTTCCCCACGTGCTTCACATCGTCAAGCCATCAAAAGGATTCTCAGGTACTTACATGGAACTCAAGAATTTGGCATTTTTCTTCCTTCTTCCTCAACCGTTACTTTGAAAGCTTTTTCCGAAGCTGATTTTGGAGATTGTAGGATTGATAGGAAAAGTACTTCCGATGCTTGTCATTTTCTTGGTAATTCACTTGTTGCTTGGTTCTCTAGAAAACAAAGCTCAGTTGCACAATCCACAGTCGAATCTGAATATGTAGCTGCTGCTAGCGCTTGTTCACAAATTCTTTGGATTGTTCAAACACTTAAGGACTATGGGGTTGATCTAGATAGTGTTCCACTGTTTTGTGATAACACTAGTGCCATTTGCATTGCTAAAAACCCTGTGCAACATTCTAGAACTAAACACATTGATATTAGGTATCACTTTCTCCGTGATAATGTTGAAAAAGGAAATATTGTGCTTCACCATGTAGATACCGAACAACAATTGGGTGACATTTTTACAAAACCTTTGTATTTCACTCGTTTTTGTTACATTCGTAGTGAAATAGGGGTTATGCATCCTCATGGCTTAAATTGAGGGGGAGTTTTCAAACTTGTAAAGTCTATGTGTGAATCTGAACTTAAAATAATATGAGCATAGTATTTCATACATATATGACTTTGTGATTCCTTTTACATGCTGAAAGTTCTTACTACATTACTCATGTTATACATTGTAGTTTTTACCATGAATAGTAATTGGAATAATTACTTACACTAAATCTGGTCATGGTTGAACTTTCTTGCTGTTTTGAACTTGTTGCATGCTCACAAGTGTTTTTAATCATAAAGATTTAATCAAGTAATAAACTCACATGTTGAGTTTTTGTGAACAAATATAAGTTGAAAAAACATCAAGAGAATATGCGTGCATCGCACTTCTTCTTTTGAGATGGCTTATCATTGCACTTAGATATGAACTTGGAAGAAGTTGTGTATGACTAAAACCATGTCCTTAAGCTTCTAATTGTCAAATGACATAGGCTTGGCTTGGTTGGTTAGAATAAGGCAGGTGCGCATATAATCTCTTGCAAATATCATATGATCTAAATTTGTGCTTTGAAAAATAATAAAATGCAGCAACAAGTGTCATGCTTTCAGGTATTGAAATAGTTAAGTTTGTGAGATCATGACTTGCTTAAATTGAAAATTACATTTGATCTCTAGCATGGCGTACACTACTTTATGTATCTCATTGTTGTGATAGTGTAAGTTACTTGATAGTATGACTTGGTAGAGCTTTGTTTTATATGTATATGAAGATCTAGACAAAAGTTCAAATTAACAGTCTCTGCTGAAACACTAGTATATCAAACAAGGAATGAGAATGACCTCTCTTCTAATGGCTTTGAGATCTGGTGGGGGATTGTTAGAATTATTGTGCTTGGCCCAACAATAATTCAAAAATAATTCATAGAAAGTCTTGAAGGCCTATTAGTGCAAGAGAGAGTGGTGTTGTATGGATAGTCCCACATGGGAAGTGGAAGGAGAGCAACTCTTATATATAAGAGAGGTTGTTCTTCCACTCATGAGTGAGAGAGTACAAGAGAAGAGAGGAGTGGCCCACGCGCGCTTCTCCTCCTCTTTGCTCGCCCGCCTTGCCACACCACGCCTCGCCCCTAACACGTGTGTTCGTGTGAATTCGAGTCTCGAGTCGATCCCAAATTTTATATTTTTGCAGAAAAATTAAATTAGGCTTTTGGGCTTTCGAGACTGAGTCCAAATCGTTGGAGACGGACGCGTCTACGACTGTAGAGTCAGATCAGATGCGGGTCCTCAAGATCGTAGACGAACCGTCTCCGCTGGACTCTATAAATACGGGCGTTCATGGTAGGGCAAATCATCCCACGATTAGATTGTTCCCACGTTCGTGTTCCTTGCACCGCCTTCTAGTCTACTCCATCCCGAGCGCCGGTGTGCACCAACGATCGGGAGAGCAGGTCTCTGGAACCGCTCGCCCTTGCGATCCTGCACCGGGAGAGGGCGAATAAGGTTTTTGGGAAGCGCTTCGTGCGGCTGCTCGCGTTCTTCATCACGGGTCATCTACCGAGGAGATAGGGCACTGCCAACGTCGTCACCAACGTCTGCAGTGACTGTTTAGCATCAGATCTGCAGCAGTTCCTCCGGCTTCAAATCGGTACGCAGTATTGCTCGTCCTGTCTGTCTGTCGATGTTAATCACTGCTGTGTTTTCGCGTGTTTTTTCTAGAATTGTTTAGTAAATTGTCTCTTATTTTCTAACACCACAAGCAAAAATATTAGTCGTCGGGTCAATCGATCAGATTGGTGGAGAGATCAGATCAGAGTGACAGTAGTGGGATCTGAATATCACCGGTGTTGTGGCTTCATACATAATGTTGCGGTACAGAATGCTCTGTACTACTTTATCTAGACTACGACATTTCTAGGGCCCGTAAAATCCGGATCCCCATAGGAAATATTAAAATGACTTCAATTTTGTAAAAGAGTTGAAGTGTACATCTTTAATAATGTATATAATATTAATAATATCTTAAATAAAAATAGTATACTTAAAAATATAGTTATTATTGTACTTCTGCCTCTTGGATACATAATGTTTATTTGAATAACATCATTCTTTTAATGTTACTTAAATGAAATCTTCAATTATATACTCATATTCGATCACTCAAAAAGTTCACTCTCAATTGATATTGTGGCAAGATAGAATGATTAGTATATTCTCTCGATTTCAAATTACTTGTCACTCTATAATTCAATAATGAATTAAAAAATGATAAGTAATTTGAGATGTAACAAGTAATAATTAAGACCAACCAAAGCAGCAGCGCATGGATCAACATATTATTGCTGAAAACGTGCAAAGAAAGGAACTTTGAAGATTGAGCAATCCACCCAAGTTAAATAAGAAGCTAATATCTGGAAAGCGGCGAAAAATATGTATCGAACCTAGGACAGTCGTTTTGCTTGCTTACCGATTGATCAAAATCCTCGTACAGCGGCACAGGGACAGGAAGACTTCGCTTGCTTTTGTCGGAGACACCGGGCGCGGACGGCAACACAGCAGGGGCATGTTTGGTTTCGCTTAGAATCAGCTTATGGGCCAAAATAAGCAAAAAATCCACTCAAACGTTTTGATTCATTCTTGCTTACCTCCTAAACCGATTACTTAGAGAGTCCAAAAACAATACAAAGTTCGCTTTTCAGAGTCGTCGTGCAAAAGGAAGACTTCATTTTAAGCGGATCGCTTTTCCTTCATTGCCCTTCCTCGTCCGCACTGTTGGGATTTGGCCCATTTGGTACATCCTATTTATAAGCTGATTTATTTGGGTCAACTCCACTGGTGGAAAGTTAAGGAGGTGTGAAGATATGGCTGGAGACTTTAGTCCCATATTGCTCACCTAGATGGGTGTTCCCCAATATATATAGTGACCCTTGTACAGGTTCTCAACATGAGAATAATGAGGAGTGAAGGTTGCTGCTATGGACACAAAGACACACGCACGCACGCGCGCGCGTTTCGCGATTTTACGCGTGATTATCGCGTGACTTGCGACGTTGCGCGTTCGCGTCGTGACGAGTTGTTTTCTTCTAATCAGTTATTATTTTCTGCCACACATATAAAAAGGAATATCTCATCAACACCTAGATTGTCACGTCAACATAAAGAGTAATTAGAGGCGTAACTGCAGCCGCATATTATGAGTACGTAATGCCTTATAACTGCTCTCATTAGTTGCACGTTGAATGATTTCAGGGAGCGGTTTTCTGAAATTATGGCAGATCGAATCTGAGGCTATTGGAGACGAGTATATAATGAGAAGTCATGTATACTAGAGGTACACACAACACAGAAATTTACCTCTCTCGCTAACTGCTCTGCGCTGTCGTGTTTTTGCCTTGTCGTCCCTTCGTCTGCCGTGCAGCGGATTGAGGGAGAGTATTGTCTCCGAACCGACGCCGGTGATCTGAAGACCAGTACGGATGCCGGCGATCAGATTTCTGCGAAGTGCGTTCGCACGGCTGCTCGCTGCACTTCCTTTTTTCTTAACTGTTTCATCGTCTACTTCATAGCAGGACGATCTGTAAGTAGATCTCTCGAACTATGGCCAATTTGATTTATTTGATGAGCGATTTATTCACATTTGTTTCAATTCTTGTTTGTGTAATATTAGCACTGTTCATGTTGACCGCTAGTAGATCTGCTCTAGTCGTTCTGACGTTTCGGGTCATCAAATTAATTGCATGTCATGTGACTTTTCCAACAATCCATAAATCTGATAGATTTAACATGGCTGGACTTACTGATGCGCTAAAACCCGAGCGATTTATCAGGGGTGACAATTTTAAGAGATGACAGACACGGGTCAAGTTATGGCTCATGTCGATGAAGATCTAGTGAGTGATTTCTCCAGTTCATCCTCTCACTGAGGAGCATAACCGTGATTTTGATCTGGACAATTCCACTTGTCTTGGCTGCCTGTTGTCACTCCTATCAGATCAGCTATGTGGCATTTACATGATCCACACTTCGGCTAAGGAATTGTGGGAGACCCTAGACTGCAAATATGCGGAGTCAGATGTTGGATGTGAACTATATATTAATGACTAGTACCACGAATATAAGATGGTTGATGACTGATCTATCGTGGAACAGGCTCATGAGATCCACCTTCTGGTGGGGGAACTTGTACATTTTGATACGGTCTTGCCTGACAAGTTCGTGGTTGGTGGAATTATTGTCAAACTACCTCCATCTTGGAGAAGTTTTTCCACGAGTCTTAAACACAAGAAAGAGGTTATGATGGTTGAGAGTCTGATCTCAACTCTTGATGTGCCTCTTTCTGTTTCGCGGGAAGGGACTCCATCTAGTGCCAATGTGGTTGAAGGTAAATCTAGTGGTGGCAATAAGAACAACAAGAACTGGAAAGGAAAAGCCAAACAAAATACTAGCTTTAAGAAGAAGAAAAATAAAGAAGATCTGACTTGCTTTGTGTGCGGCGAGCCTGGCCACATAGCCAAAAAATGTCGCAATAGAAAAGACAAGAAATGTGATGGTTAGAACTCTGTGAATGTCACCACTAGAGAGGTTCTAGGAACTTCTGGATCAGGGTATGTTCCAGAAGTTTTTCTAGCATGTCAATCTACCGATTGGTGGTTACACAGGGGAGCTAATGTGTATGTTTGTTCTGACTATGATTTATTTCCTTCTTATCAGGCTACCGACAATTGCTCAGTCTTGATGGGCAATGGATCTATGACTGTTGTATATGGAATTGGAAGAGTTGATCTTATGTTGACCTCCAGAAAGACTTTCTCTTTGAAGAATGTGCAGCATGTTCCTGGAATAAATAGGAACCTGATTAGTGGTTCTCTACTGTGTCATGATGACTATAAGCTAGTGTTTGAGTCGAAGAAATTTATTGTTTCAGAGTTTGGTTCATTTATCGGAAAAGGCTATGATAGCAGAGTCATGTTCCGTCTTTCACTTGTTGAAGATTGTAATAATCTTGTGAACTTAGTTGCTTGTTCTAGTTCTAAATGCAATGGACGAGAGGCTACTGTTTGATAGTCTCAACTTTGTCACATTAATTATGATCGCATCATTAAATTTTCCAAACTTAATTTGATTCCAAAAATTCCTGTTGAAAGAAGATCTTGGTGTCATGCATGTGTGCAAGCTAAACAGTCACGTAAGTCTTTTAAAAACGTGGAAGAGAAGTGCTTGTCACCACTAGATTTTATCCACTCAGATTTGTGTAAAATGACGCAGTGAAGAAATATTTTATATCTTTTATAGATGATGCTATTATCTCTATCTTCTTAAATCGAAAGATGAGGCACTGGACCGTTTTAAAATCTATAAGGCGGAGGTTGAAAACCAACTATAAAGAAAAATCAAGCGTGTTAGGTCCGACAGAGGAGGAAAGTATATTTCTAATGATTTCATCAAATATTGTGTGGGGCATGGAATTATCCATGAGACAATGGCTCCCTACTCACCCCAATCGAATGGGGTGGCTGAGCAGAAAAACCGAACACTAATGGACTTGGTTAATGTCATGTTGGACAGTTCGAGTTTATCCAACTCATAGTGGGGGGAAGCCATTTTGACCGCATGTTTTGTGCTGAATCGAGTTCCATCATCCAAGAGTTAAATAACCCTGTATGAAGGATGGAAAGTAAGAAAGCCCGCTCTCGGTTTCTTACGTGCATGAGGCTGTTTGGCCAAGGTTAATGTGCCTGCATGTAAGAAACGAAAATTGGAATCAAAACCCGTGGACTGTGTCTTTCTAGGATATGCACAACATAGTGCAGCATATAGATTTTTAGTGATTAGATCTGAGATTCCTGACGTGCTCGTTAACACCGTGACTGAATCTCGTATGCCACATTTTTCGAGGATATTTTTCAATAAGGATAGAGTTGTAGGTCGTAGCGAGGCATCTAGTAGTTTTACTCCTGATCCTTTTCTAATATCCATACCATGTTCTTACACTAAAAAATCCATTGAGAATGACAATACAAATATTGTTACTCGAAGGATCAAGAGACAAAGGATTGAAAAATCCTTTGGTGATGATTTTACTGTCTACCTCGTTGATGATACACCTAAAACACTTTCAGAGGCATATGCATCACCATATGCAGAGTACTGGAAGGAGACAGTCCATAATGAAATGGAGTCCATTTTAACAAATGGAACTTGGGAAATATGTGATTGTCCTGTTGAGTGTAAACTTCTTGGGTGTAAATGAATATTCAAAAAGAAGATCAAACCAGATGGTACAGTCGATAAATATAAGGCTAAATTTGTAGCCAAGGGATTTACCCAAAAGGAAGGCGAGGATTTTTTCGATACTTATTCACCTGTTGCTAGTCTAACCACAATTTGTGTGCTTGTTGCACTTGTAGCGTGTCATGATCACCTTATCCATTAAATGGATGTGAAGACGACTTTCCTAAATGGTGAGCTCGATAAGGAGATTTATATGAAGCAGCATAATGGTTTTGTGGTGCCTGGACAAGAGGACAAAGTGTGTAAATTACGAAAATTCTTGTATGGCCTCAAGCAGGCTCCAAAGCAGTGGCATGAGAAGTTCAATAGAACTATGACCTCGGCAGGCTTTGTGATAAATGATACTGACACATGTGTGTACTATCAATTTGGTGGAGGTAAGGGAGTAATATTGAGCTTATATGTTGATGCTCTATTAATTTTTTAGACTAGTATCAATGTGATAAATGATGTAAAATCATTCTTGTCCCAAAATTTTGATATGATGGATTTGGGAGTGACTGATGTTATTCTAAACATCAAACTGATTAAAGGCGAGAATGAGATTACTTTAAAACAATCTTATTATGTGGAGAATATTCTGAGTCGATTTGGTTACTCGAATTCTAAAGCTTCTTCAACGCCATATGATTCCAGTCTAAAACTTCGCAAGAATAGAGGACAAGTGATTAATCAGTTGAGATGTTCCTATATTATTGGTTCTCTCATGTATCTTGCTGGTGCAACCAGATCTGACATCTCATTTGCAGTAAGCAAATTGAGCAGATTTACTTCCAATCCTAGACGAGATCACTGGTGTGCACTAGAACGTGTAATGAGATACTTGTGAGGTACATTAACATATGGACTTTACTATACGGGGTACCCAACTGTACTAGAAGGGTATAGTGACTCAAATTGGATCTCAGATGCTGATGTGATCAAAGCCACTAGTGGATACGTTTTACTATTGGTGGTCCTGTAGTTTCGTAGGGGTCTCGTAAGCAGACTATATTGACAAAGTCAAGATTGCCGTTGAGTATATTAATACTAAAAGAAATCTTACAGATCCTTTTACTAAGGGATTAACACGCGTTGTAATTGAAGAAGCATCAAAGGA
Organism: Tuctoria greenei; assembly: GCA_036927565.1. Classification (NCBI taxonomy): domain Eukaryota; kingdom Viridiplantae; phylum Streptophyta; class Magnoliopsida; order Poales; family Poaceae; genus Tuctoria; species Tuctoria greenei. The sequence continues at coordinate 25,078,325 of JAYESD010000004.1, read as the reverse complement.
AATGGGTTTGAGACCCATGTGATGTTATCATACAATGATAACCCAAACTATGTGATCGGAGACCCCGTGAAGTAGATCTTGGGAAAAACAAGTTGTATAGATAACTGGAGAGTACATATTAATTACTCATTTCCGCTAGTAGATGCGTACTCTCAGTACTGCATAGAAGGTTGACTTAATGTCTTAATGTGTTATGAGGCCCAAATAGGCAAGATACCGTCCTCCATAGTATACTTGTAAGAACACATCTATATGAGTTTGACTGTTAGATCATAGTGTATGAGATGTGGGTAATCTCAAATAAACTTATGAATAGACACAGGAGAAGACCGTAATGCTCCAACCTGAGACATGGCTTTAGACGGTCTAGTATGAGCGATGCTTTCATGTGAAATTTGCTCACACAAAACTAGCAATTCAAGGCTATGTCCATTGCAAAGTTGTGAGTATGTGAACCATAGAATGCTAGGTGCAGCTCAAACCGCAAGGGTCTGCATTGCAAAGCTGGTATATTAAAGCGCAAAATTGTTACTTGTATATCTTGACTTTTGGTGGGGATTGTTGGGATTTGACCCATTTGGTGCGTTCTATTTATGGGCTGATTTATTTGGGTCAACACCCCTGGTGGAAAGCCATTGTGGTGTGAAGAGATGGTTGGAGACTTTACTCCTACATTGCTCACCTAGATGGGTGTTCCCTAATATATATAGTGGCCCTTGTAGAGGTTCTCAACATGAGAATAATGAGGGGTGAAGGCTGCTGCTATGGACACAAAGACACACACACGCACGTGCGCGCGTTTTGCGATTTTACGCGTGATTATCGGGTGACTTGCGACGTTGCGCGTTCGCGTCGTGACGAGTTGTGTTCTTCTAAGCAGTTATTATTTTCTGCGACACATATAAAAGGGAATATCTCATCAACACCTAGAGTGCCACATTAACATAAGGAGTAATTAGAGGCGTAATTGCAGGCGCACATCAGTGCGTAATACCTCATAACTACTCCCATTAGTTGCACGTTGAGGGATTTTAGAGGGCGTTTTCCTGAAATTATGACAGATCGAATCTGAGGCTATTGGAGACTCGAGTATATAAGGAGACGTCATGTATACCGGAGGTATACAGAACACATAAATTCGCCTCTCTTGCTAACTATTTTGCTGTTGTGTTTTTGCCTTGCCGTCCCTTCGTCCGCCGTGCAGCGGATTGAGGGAGAGTGGTGTCTCCGAACCGACGCCGGTGATCTGAAGACCTACATGCGCACTTCCTTCTTTCTCAACTGTTTCATCGTCTACTTCACAGCAGGACGATATGTAAGTAGATCTCTCGAACTACGGCCAGTTAGATTTATTGATGAGCGATTTATTCACATTTGTTTCAATTCTTGTTTCTATAATATTAACACTGTTCATGTTGACTTCTATTTGATTTGCTCCAGTCGTTTTGACGTTTCGGATCATCAAATTAACTACATACCATGTGACTTTTCCAACACGCACGTCGAGACGCCACTGACCCTCCCGTTGCCGTCCATACACCGCTGCCCGTCCGTATCTCCATGCATCGCCGCCCCGCCGCTCCTCGGCGCCATCGCCTCCCGTCCAGACCCCGCCACCCGTCCACTCCCCGGTGCCACCGCCCTCCCGTCAAGACGCCGCCGCCCGTCCGCACGTCCATGCGCCGCAGCCCCTGCGGCCCCAGATGTCGCCGCCCGTCCGCTCTCCGGCGTCGCGGACCCTCCGCTTCACCTCTCGCCGGCCAGTCTTTGCTTGGAGGCCACATGCGGTCGCATCTCTCTCTCGGGGCGGCAGCGCCGGAGGCCGGCGCCGTGACGGAGCTGATGAACGTGTCTGTGCTTGCGCGGGCGCCGGTGGCGGTGCTTACCTTGATGCCGAGGAGGAGGCGCCGGACGATGCGCATGGCGGCTCCTGCGCCCGTCTCGCAGCCGGTGCTGGGTGGGTTGGAGAATGAGCAGCGGCCTCATTACAGCGACGATAACAGTAAAGGTTGGAGAATGAACAGCGGCCTCATCACAGCAACGATAACAGTAAAGGGTAAGCTTGATTCACCGGAAGAAATTCATGGTTTGCAGGAAGTCGTCCATGCCACGGCCGAGGTCGCAGCCAGGGATCTCCGGGAAGACGTCGTCGAGGTCAAGGTCCACGTTCTCGTAAAGTCACCAAGCAGCAAGTCTTGTTTATCATCATCCAGGCAAAATGCAACTCGGACACTTCGTCCAATCAGCGAAAATTATGTGTTAATGATATTGTAACTGTAATTGAAAAAAAAAGATAGAAATAATAATAATGAGATGTCATCGTTCCAAGGGCATACATGTCATTTTACAGATAGATCAGTGATAATCCATTATAAATAATCAGGTTTGTCAAGCACCCCACCTCTTGAGTCAGTCGCTTATCTAGACTAATACTCATCAGATAATCATACTTAACAGATAATCGAGTCTAAAAAAAGAATCCAAACAGACCCCAGGTCTACGGCCGTTCGATGGCAGACGGCACCACTGCAGCAACGCAACAGGCGACGGCAGGCGGCAGTATAGCCAGACAAGGCATCGTAATCAACTGCTCAACTGGGCTAGCGTACTCCAGACTCTGACTCTGATGTTTGTGCCCGACAGTACTGGGCTGTGGTGGTCTCGGTCCACCAGCCAAGCCCAAAGAGCTAGAACGGACCAAAGCCTGGGCTGACCTGAAAGCTGTTCAAATGGATCCGAAGAAGAGAAAAACGGGACCTCTTGAAAACCAGAGGCCCCGTGCGGCCGCACGCCCACGAGCATGGCCTGACGAGACACGTGTTTTTTATTGTAAGAAAAACACAATAAGTTTCATGTTATTCAATGTACATGAATCAAGTAAAGAAAACTATGTTTTTGAGGACCTCCATATGCTAGCTAGGATGTGATGAAGAAGATTGTGACACCTTCATATGGAGCCTAGTTATTCTAGATTTCATTCATTCCTTCGGATGAAAATTTTGATAACAAGAACCGTGTTGATCATCAAACGCATATAATACGTAATCTTAAGCAGTTCTTCAGTGATATTGTGAGTAAAAGGTGGGATATTTGGTGGGCGAAGATTATTTACCAAAAGTTAATAAGTCAATATAGCACCTTGGTATATATAAACAGCACCACCTTCATTATCCGATTGTTTATTGTTAGGTTGATCCCGGTCTCAGCCGTTGGGCAACAACCAACGGGCAAGGACTTAGTCACCCTCTCCCCATAAGAATCGGACGTGGGGGTAACAACCTCACGCCGAGTCCTTGTGCGCGATGCAATCGGGAGCACAACGGACTCGATCCATTGGCCCTCTCCCTCGCACGCGTGTATAAGAACAGGGGGACCTACGAGCGTGAGGCATTCAAGCACACACGTTCCCAGAGGCACCCGCCACAACTAAATCAATCCCTTACTGCCGACGGCACAATCTGCATCGAGCCGCCATGCATCGGTGATCTCCCTGCACTAACGATCTACCCGTGTCGAGCCACTCTCCTGCGACCATCCACCTGAGCCCAATGGCATCGGGCGGATCCACTGAAGGTAACCTCACCCTCTCACCTTATTCCCTTAATCCTAATTTGTCTATTATGATCATGGGTTGCATGCTAGATTGATTGTTTATGTTGATTGCAATTGAATTAGGACTAAGTACTCTCTTTAGATGTTCATTGTGTAGATCCTAAGTCAGGTTAGATTCTACATTGGCATCAGAGCCACGCTATTGAACTTCTAATTGGAGAATTAAGTTCTGACTAAGTCTAATTGTTTTCTAATCATGTTTTAGTTAAGTAATTACGGCTCTATTGATTAAAATTAAGTTCAAATTAGTCTTAAGCATCAATTAAGCAATTAGAAGGAGGGGATTTTGATTTTAGTCCTAGATCAATTAGATATAAACTCAGAAATAAGAAAAAAAAGGCGAATCGAATCACGCATAAGGGAATTGAGAAGGGGGGGGGGGACTTATCTGGGTAGGGTGGTCTTGTGACCGCCATCATCCTCCTCAGAGCAGGGTTAGGGGAAACCCTAACCCTTGCGACCTCCTCCCCTCAGCAGCGTCGTCATCCTCAGGCGAAGCTCTAGGGTTTCAGGCCAAAGCCCCAACCCTAGTCACTCACCAAATCAGCCGTTGCCACCTAAGAGCATAGGGTTGGGTAACCCTAACCCTAGGCGTCCTTCTCCACCAGCGGCACGAAGTGCTCGCCATGGTGGAGGTCTTGGCAACGTTGACACCTGCAAACATAAGCACTCAGAAACCTCCGAGGTCGCGCAAGGGTTTCAGGTTCAACCCTAACCCTAGCTCGCGGGTTTGCTTCGACAGCGACATACCGTCACCACGTCGCCCGACGGCGAGCAACCTCTCGGTGTGCTCGCGCGCCGGCGGCGAAGGCGCGGTCGTGCCAGAAGTCCCCATGGCGGACCTCTCCCTCTCAGATCTAGCGAGGGCGACGATTTTCCTCGATGGCAAACCGGCCCGCACCATCGGCACTGACAGAGAACCACCTCGGTGGGAGCTCTCTCACCGGCGACGATGGCGCGGTGGCGCCGGAGGTCCCGTGCCGCTCACATCGCTCGCGCCGCTGCTCTCTCTCTCTCACTCTCGCTTGGGCTGAAGAGAGAGAATGGACAATCGCAAATGCTAGGGTTTGCGGGTGATGCAGCCGACGGGCTTAAGTATCGCCTGATCTCGGCACTTAGCCGTTCGACGCTCAACGAACGAACGAGATCCTCTCACATTTTAAGATTCCGAGCGATCTCAACCGTCGGATCAGAATCCGACGGTGCTGAGCGCGCCACGCCGCCGCTTAGGCTTAGTGGGCTCCGAGCCCATGCGGGAAGAAGAATGGGCCGCCTTGGGTTGCCCTTTGAATTTTCCCGTTTTTTCTGATTTTTTAGCCGGGCTGAATCTCGTGTTGGGCCATTTAGGATGGTGGGCCGCGCGAGTGAGTTTTTCCTTTTTCCAGGGAATTATATTAGTGGGCCATAACAGCTTGTGGGCCATTTTGGGCCATATTCACAGGATGGGTATTTTTTTTTAAGGAATTTTTTCCTGATGGGCTGGGCCAACACAATTAGTTTGGGCCTCTTTCCAGGTTCTGACCTGTTTAGTATTTTTAGTATTTTTGGGTTTTCAGAATATATTCAGAATGGAAAATAATTTCCAGAAAAATTAGAAAAAGATTAGAAAATTTAGTTAAAAAACTGGAAAAATTTTAATAGATTTTGTGTACATTTTGTTTGCATATTTTCTGCATTTTATCCTATTTATTGGGAATTAGAGCATTTTCTCAGTTATTTTAATGCAATTAAGTGCCTTTTCAAGCAATTTTCATAAGTTAAGGAATTAAGTTTTAGCTTCCGCTGTTATTAAGTGATGAATTAATTAAGTAACCAACGTGAAATTTTAATTCATCAAATTTAAATTCAGTTTAATTTTATCTAAATGGTAATTTAAATGAGTAACCAACGTGAAAGTTTATTTTTTTGCCAAAATTAAATTTTTAGTCTGTTATTATGAGCTTGTGACTATTTTAAGTTTCATAAAGTAACCAACGTGAAATATGATTTGATTAAGTTATTTAAGCATGGAATTAAGAGTAACCAACGTGAAATTTAATTTCCATGATAAGTTTATGATGCTAAGTTTAAGGTGCATTTTGTGGAGTAACCAACGTGAAAAGCAAAATGCAATTCTTATGTCATGATGTTTTAAGCTTGATTAATGATCTTCAACTTTGTTTTCTGAAGATTTTGGCTTATCCTCAGCAATTAGCTACATCTCCATAGTTGAGACCCTTACGGGTCAAAACTATGGAGTGTGGAGAGAGAGGCTTCAGTGTGCCCTTGTGGTGTTTGACCTCGATTTTGCGATTACTTCTCCAGGTCCTGTGCTTCCTGATATCCCCATTGCTGAGACAGGGGAATCAGAGAAATCTTTCGCTACGCAAAAGGCTGAATATCTAAGCTTGAAGGAAAAGTATGATAAGGATTTGCCTAAGTGGGACACTTCCAACAGGAAGTGTCTTGTCATCATTAAGAGCAGCATAGCTGACTCTATTAAGGGAAAAATATCTGATTGTGACACTACTGCGGAGTACTTAGAGAGAGTCAGAGGTCAGTTCACTGGCTCCACTAAGGCGAGTGCTAGCACTCTCATGTGGAAGATTGTCACTGAGAAGTACTCTGGAGGTGGTGTGCGTGAGCACATCAATAAGATGAGTCACTATAACTCTAATCTTAGAGAGCTAAGCATTGTGATGCCAGATGAGATGCTCATTTATTTCATCCTCAATTCTCTTCCTAAGGAGTGTGAGGCATTTGTGGTCAATTATAACTCACTCCCTGAGACTTGGAACATTGATAAGGTTGTTGCTATGTGCGCTCAGGAAGAGGAACACATCAAGAGCTCTAAGGGTGGTGATTATGTCAATCTGGCTGACCCTAAGAGTATGGGAAAGATAAAGAGATACTTTACTTCTCCCAAACCACCTTCCTTCAAAGCTTCAGGCTCCAGTTCAGACAATAAGTTCAAAGGCAAGTCTCCTCAGAAGAGGGACAAGGATTATTGTCTCTTCTGTGGCTCAGATGAGCATTTCTAGAAGGACTGTATTGGATTCATTAAGTGGTGTGCTAAGAAAGGTAATGATATAATTAATTTTGTAAATGAGTCCTTATATATGAACTATTAATGGTCCACCTGGTGGATTGACTCAGGTGCCACTGTGCACATTTGCAATTCTATGCAGGCATTAAGTACGATGAAAACTATAAGAAGGGAAAGAGTGATTAAGGTGCCAGACGGGCGTGAAGCCGAAGTCGAAGCCATTGGAGATATATCTCTTATATTACTTAGTGGCTTTGTACATAGGCTAAATAATGTTCTTTATGTCCCTTTATTAGAAAGGAAATTGATTTCAGTTTTGTGTTTGGATAATTCAGGACACATTTGTCATTTTGGTAATGATAAGTGTTCTATTAGTTATAATAATGAGATTATTGGTCTTGCCTTCTGACAAGACATGCTCTACTTGTTTTCCACTCACGAGAATGTGTATGTTATAAGTGATGATCAAGTTTCGTCTAAGAATGACTTAGGACGTAGTAAGCGCAAAAGAAGCGATTTAGATATTTCGTTGAAATTATGGCATTGTCGTTTATGCCATATTTCGAGGGAGAGGATCGAACGATTAGTATCTCAATAGATTCTTACACACTTAGACTTTTCAGATTCTGAGGAATGCATTGTTTGTATTAAAGGAAAATTCACCAAGACTATTAAGAAAAACGCCAAACGTAGCACGGGAGTCTTAGAAATAATCCACAAAGATGTTTGTGGACCTTTTCCCGTGACATCAGTAGATGGTTATGATTCCTTCATAACATTCACAGATGATTTTAGTCTTTATGGATATATTTATCCAATCAAGGAGCGATCCGAAGCGTTGGATAAATTTAAGATATTTAAGGCTGAAGTAGAAAATCAGCACGGCGTTAAGATTAAAGTAGTAAGGTCTGACCGTGGAGGTTAGTACTACGGTCGACACACCCCTTTATGGCTAAGTCCCTGGACCTTTTGCGGGGTTTTTACAGGAAAATGGCATAGTAGCCCAATATTTTACACCGAGCGAACCTCAGCAGAACAGTGTAGCAGAACGGCGAAACGTACGCTTATGGACATTGTAAGAATCATGTTAAGTTATTCTACACTACCAATTAATTTGTGGATGGAGGTCTTAAAGACCGTCATTCACGTACTTAATTGTGTTCCATCTAAGGCAGTACCTAAGACACCGTATGAGATGTGGACGGGACGTAAGCCCTCACTAAACTATCTACATGTGTGGGGATGTGCAGTTGAGGCTAAGATGTTCAACCCAAACTTAAGCAAACTGAATTCTAGAACAATCAGTTGCCATTTTATTGGCTATCCTGAAAAGAGTAAGGGATTTAGGTTCTATTATCCAGTAAGACACACTAAGTTTATTGAGACAAGACATGTCGTGTTTTTAGAGGACACTATGATCAGAGGGAGCATGGTAAGGAGGGAGGTAGACGTTGAGGAGGAACAAATTAGTTTACCCGTTCTAATGACTCAAGAACCCTATTTCTCCTTACCTGTTGCGGCTGCATCACCGGCACATGTTGCTAGTGATGCACCACCTGTTGTTGAACCTCGATCGACCACATCAGAAATAAGGGAAGCTCCACCTTCCACGCCCATTGAGGAAGTGGTAGAACCAAACGAAGCTCCACAACAGCCTCCACCATCAGATGATGGGCAAATAAGAAGATCACAAAGAGTAAGACGATCGACAATTCCAAATGATTATCAGTTATACTTAAGTGAGGAAATTCAGATTGAGGATGATCCCACCTCTTTTGAGGATGCCATGAGAAGACCTAAGTCGTCCGAGTGGCGTAAAGCCATGGAAGATGAAATAAGCTCCATGAGTGCCAACAAAGTCAGGGACTTAGTAGAGATTCCTAAAGGAGCCAAAACAGTAGGCTATAAATGGGTCTACAAAATTAAGCGTGACTCCAAAGGGAAGATCGAAAAATATAAGGCTAGGCTTGCGGCTAAGGGAATCACTCAATGGGAAGATATTGATTATAATGAGACCTTTTCTCCCGTATCATCTAAGGATTTGTTTCGAATCATCATGACATTAGTAGCACATTACGACTTAGAATTGCATCAAATGGATGTAAAGACGGCGTTCCTCATTGGGGATCTTTATGAGGATGTCTACATGGCTTAACCAAAGGGTTTTGTCAATGAGGGTAAGGAACATATGGGATGCTACTTGAAGAAGTCCATTTATGGACTTAAGCAAGCTTCAAGGCAGTGGTACCTAAAATTCGATGAGACGATAAGAAAGTTTGGGTTTAATCAGAATGAGGAGGATAACTGCATTTATGCTAAGTTTAAGAATGAGAAATTTATTTTCCTAATACTATACGTAGATGACATACTAGTGGCAAGTAGCGATGTCAACCTACTCTTAGAAACTAAGAAGTGTTTATCCTCAAACTTTGAGATGGAAGATTTGGGTGAAGCTTCCTATGTTATAGGGGTTTAAATTCACCGAGATCGAAGTAAGGGGGTATTAGGATTATTTCAGAAGGCATACTTAGAAAGCGTACTCAGAAAGTATGGTATGCAAGGCTGTAAGCCCTTGCCTTTCCCAGTAGTTAAGGGTGACAAATTTTCACAATTGCAATCGCCTAAGAATTAGTATGAGGTTGATCAGATGAGAGGAATTTCATATGCTTCTGCTGTCGGAAGCTTAATGTATGCTCAAACATGTACACGCCCTGACTTAGCTTTTGTGACTGGGATGCTTGGCAGATATCAAAGTAATCCATGTCTAGACCACTGGAAAACACTTAAGAAGGCTCTAAGATACATACAGGGTACTAAGAACCTCATGTTAAAGTATAGTAAGTTAGACCCATTAAAAATAGTGGGTTACTCATATTCAGATTACGCGGGTTGTGTGGATACTAAGAAATCCACATCAGGCTATATATTCATCCTCGCGAATGGAGCTTGTCGGTACCCTAGAAACTGTACACCCCTTGAGGTTACAAAGACCTCAAAGGAAAGTCATCTACTTGATTTGAAGACCCTCGGAGGCCCACATGTCAGACATAACCGGACCCACTTCTCCAACATGGTTAATCCCTAGGTCGCCACGTGTACTACCAAACCGGAGCTACCGCCCACAAGGGGGAAGCTCCAGGCCATGTACCGAAATGGCACCTCCGGACTTAACCCCAGACCGAGAGAAGCTCCGGACCTGACACGTGTCGGGTAGCCCCGGAGCTACCTGTTTCCCACAGCAAGCTCCGGAGCTGCCACGCGTCCAATCGTCGGATCTTCAGCCTCTAACCTCCGGAAGACCCCGCAACGGCTCCGAACCTTCAAAGGGGAATCAAGGACTTCAAGACCCGATTAAGTGTCATTAATACCATATTAATGACACTTAAACGGACGATATTAACACCAGTAACGGTGCTGTCAAGCCCGTTACAGGGTCATTAAGAGCAATTAAACGTGTATCAATACAAGTAACCGCTAGGGCCACATGTCGGGCCAGGCTAACCTGTAACGGCCTGCCCTTGTACTATAAAAGGACAGGTCGACGACACGTTCAGGGGCGACAGACGAGAAGCTACACACACGCCTTTGACGCTCAACACAAGCTCATACAGCTAATACAACACCAACACACCTGTGGAGTAGGGTATTACGCTCAGGCGACCCGAACCATGTAAACTCTTGTGTCTCCTGTGTCATTTCCTACTCACCTTCTTGAATCTCCGCGCGCCCATACCGAACATCAAACTCCCCTATCACTTTAGCAGTGTAGGGAGATCTACCGGTTCCAAACCGCCGACAGTTGGCGCGCCAGGTAGGGGCGCCTGAGATTTTGAGAATGGTGAACTCAGCTGCTGGATCATCCAACGGTCAACCTGCTGCTCAGGCTGTTGGGGGCAATCCCTCCAATAGGCAGCCACCAACAGGAGCCTCAGCACCAGCAGGAGTCACACTCCCACCACCACCGTCTCCTCCAGCAAATCGTGCTGGACAACGTGATGGTGTGCCGGCGTCAATTACTGCGTCGGCAAACCATGACAACCCGAAACACGTGCTCCATGCAGCGCGTGCTCTTCTCCAATGCCCACCACCTCCGGATGCATCTCGGGATACACTGGAGCAGTGGAGGGCCGATGTGGAGCATTTGGTTGCAGCAGCAGCCGAACGCCTCAGCAACCAGGGTCCTCCTCCTTCAGGATGAGCCCCGTCGCAGCGGCGGACTTTGTCTGGAAGACTTGATCCGCACGTCTCCAATAGCAGGAGACGTGCTGCATCGCAACAAGTGACGTCATTACCCTCCGGGGCACGACGCACTCACACGGTATCCAGGCTTTCGACTCATGACCTCCGGGCGGAGCTTGATCGCCGATACCGCCAGCAGGATGACCGAGTCCATATTGAGCGTGCCCGTGAAAGACGGGAAGCTCAGGACCTTTCTACTCTTGAAGGAGTAGGAGGAGGTTGTTCAGCCCTGGCCATGCACCTGCGCATGGTTAGATGGCCACAGAAGTTCCAGCCTCACCTGCTGGAAAAATTCGATGGGACTGTCAATCCTGCCGAATTTTTTCAGATATACTCCACTGCAATCTTGGCAGCTGGAGGAAACGAGGTCGTGATGACTAATTATTTTCCAGTGGCCTTAACTGGGACCGCCAGGTCCTGGTTTATGAGCCTTCCACCCAACTCTATCAATAGTTGGGAGGAGCTGTGCCGTCAGTTCACTGCCAACTTCGGGAGTTCATACACCCGACCAGGCACTAAACTAGACCTTTTTGCGGTCGTGCAAAAAGGGGGAGAATCCTTGTGGTCATTCATCCAGAGGTTCTCTCAGGTACGAAACACTATCCCTTCTATCTCTAGCGCCTCCATCATTGTGGCATTCAGACAGGGCGTACGGGATAAGAAGATGTTGGAGAAACTGGTGATCAAGGAGATCACCAGCGTCACTGAACTCTTCAGCTTGGCAGACAAATGTGCCAGAACTGCAGAGGGCCGTGAAATGCACTCCAAACCAACCTCGGAGGATCACAAGAAATCCTCCAAAGAAGAAGCCGCTACCTCCGGGGGTGGCAAGAAGAAAAAGAAGACCAACGGCAAGAAAAAGTCGTCGGCCAGCACATCCAATGTTGCAGCTGCTGCAACTCCGGGTGGCCGGGGGCCACGCCCCGAGAAGCGACCTCGACCGTCTTCTGAAGACGGTGTCAAACCCAAAGTGTGGTGTCCTATTCACAAAACGGGCAGCCACAGTTTGGAAGACTGCCGGGAGGTCCAAAACCTTGTCGAGCGCTACAACAAGCGCCGGGAAGAATCTCCTTTCCGACAGAGGGAAGGAAAGCAAAAAGTCGACGAAGCTCCGGCTGAAGAGGAGATAGGGTTTCAGGATCCCAAAAAGGTCCTGAAGGCCGTTTACACCCCAGTCGATGATGATTCTGACATCTCTGACAACGAGCATTGGAAGACCATGAACACCATTTTTGGTGGATCATGGGATATCACCTCTCGTCGCGTCATCAAGACTATGCGACGGGATATGGCCGTTGTAGCCCCTACAGTCAGGCCAGAACCTCATCGGAAGTGGATGGACACCGCCATCACTTTTGATGCTTCGGATTGCCCTCGGAGCATGGTTGGAGTAGGTCAGTTACCTTTGATGGTATCTCCTACCATCAATAACATCTAGCTCCACCATGTCATGGTAGACGGAGGTTCGGGGCTTAACCTCATCAGCTTTGAAGCTTTCACTAAGCTTCAGCTCCGACCTTCGGATCTCCACCCCTCTCGACCTTTCTCCGGAGTAGGTCCGGGGGCCATTACCCCACTCGGAGCTATTACTCTCCCCGTTACCTTCGGGACACGGGAGAAATACCGCACCGAGAAGTTGGTCTTCGACGTCGCTCAGATCAACTTACCATATAATGCCATCTTGGATAGACCTGCCCTGTACAAATTCATGGCAGCTGCTCATTATGGTTATCTGGTGTTGAAGATGCCAACACCAGTAGGCGTTCTCCGGATCCGCGAAGACCGTACTGCCGGAGTAACTGCTCTGGAAGAACTCCATGCACTCACCACGGCGCAAGAGGAGGACTCCAGGCAAGAGCAAACTCCAAAACCCCCGAGCATTCATCAACGAGGCTCGACTTCTGCACCTCGTGTGCAGCCAAGCGGCGACACCGACATTCCCGTCAAAGTCGTCCAAATTGGTCCCGATGCCGCTCAGACCACCCGTATATCAGGAGGATTGAACGACAAATAGGAACTTGCGCTCATCACTTTCCTCCGGGCTAACGTCGACGTGTTTGCTTGGCAACCGTCACAAATGCCTGGGATCCCCAGGGAAGTGATTGAGCACAATCTGAAGATCTACCCCGATGCCCGGCCTGTGCATCAGAATCCTTGGAAGCAATCCGTAGAGCGACAGAACTTCATCTGACAAGAAGTGAAGAAGCTACTCGAAGACGGATTCACCCGAGAAGTCTTCCATCCAAAATGGCTGGCAAATCCAGTCGTTGTGCCCAAGGCCGGCGGGAAACTTCGGATGTGCATCGACTACACCACACTAAATAAGGCATGTCCAAAAGATCCATTCCCACTACCTAGAATAGATCAGATAGTGGATTCCACCTCCGGGTGTGAATTATTGTGTTTCCTAGATGCATATTTCGGGTATCATCAAATCAGGATGTCTAGGGAGGATGAAGAGCATACTTCATTCGTCACAGTAGATGGATTGTACTGTTACACAGCCATGCCCTTTGGTCTCAAGAATGCAGCTTCGACTTTTGTACGAGCTATGTACAAAACTTTTGAAGAACTCATTAGAGACGTAGTGGAAGTGTACGTCGATGACATCGTGGTCAAGGTCAGGAACAAGGAGTCACTCCTTGACACCTTGCAGGCTGTCTTCGACAAGCTGCGGGCCACTCGCACAAAGCTAAACTCAGACAAGTGCGTCTTCGGGGTTAGCTCCGGAAAACTTCTCGGTTTCCTGGTAAGTCACCAGGGCATAGAAGCTAATCCGGCGAAGATTAAAGCCATTGAAGACATGCGGCCACCAACCCGCATCAAAGACGTCCAAAAGTTAACTGGATGTCTAGCAGCCCTCAGTCGGTTCATATCAAGACTGGCGGAACGGACACTCCCCTTCTTCAAGTTATTGAGGAAGTCCGGACCATTCCAATGGTCCGAAGAAGCAGAGAAGGCATTCCAGGAGCTGAAACAGTTCCTCACCACCCTACCAATTCTGGTAGCTCCGAACCCTGGTGAGCCTTTGTTGCTTTATATTTCAGCTACTAACAAAGTCATCAGTATGGTTCTGGTTGCGGAGAGACCAGAACTACCCCACACTCAGGAATCCAGACCCCTTCGGAAAGGTCCGAAGGTTCCTGAAAGTGAATCCGGGTCCGAGTTCCCAGATTCAAGTCCACAAGAAGTCGCATCAGGAGACCTAGACCACTCCAGGAGGGTCCAGGTCATTTCTGAAGAAGCTCCGGGCTCCTTCAGCTAGAACTCGGAGGTCCCCGAAGAAAATCCGGACTCCTCCGAGAAGATCCGGGTCAGGGAAGAGGAAGCTCCGGACCCCTCCGGGAGGGTCCGGACCATTCAACGCCCGGTGTACTTCATTAGTGAAGTATTACAAGATGCCAAGACTCGATACCTAGAGGTGCATAAGCTGCTCTATGCAGTTCTTATTGCCTCCAGAAAGCTTCGTCATTACTTCCAAGCTCACAAAGTCTCAGTGGTGATCTCCTACCCACTACGAGCAATCTTGCATAATCCCAATTCAACTGGGAATATTGCAAAGTGGGCAACGGAATTGGCTGAATTTGATCTTGAATTTATTTCAAGACAAGCAGTTAAGAGTCAAGCATTGGCAGATTTTGTGGCAGAATGGACTCCCTCTCCATTAAACCCTGGGGGCCCCAGTGAGCAGAAGACGGAGCATCAAGCTCCAACCTTCACCGAGCCTCACTGGACCCTCTACTTTGACGGCTCCATGCAGAAGCAGGGGGCCGGAGCTGGAATCCTTCTCCTTGCACCGACTGGGGAGAAGGTGAAATACATGGTACACCTTGACTTCAAGGCAACCAACAACATGGCAGAGTATGAAGCACTCATCTACGGACTAAAGGTGGCACTGTCATATGGTATCAAGCAACTGCTGGTCAAGGGAGATTCACAACTCATCATTAAGCAGGTGAAGGGTGAATGCTCCTGCAATAATCTCCAGCTAGCTGCTTACCTCCTTGAAGTCCAGAGGCTTCAGAAGGATTTCGAAGTCCTAGATCTCCACCATGTTCAGTGTGCCCATAACGCTGAAGCTGACGAACTCTCGACCAAAGCATCAACCGGAGCTCCGGCTCCTAACGGAATCTTTGTCCGGAGGTTGTCAAAGCCAACAGCTCAGCCTGCCGAACTGAGCGAAGGGGGCGAGATCAGCATCCCGAAGCTGACAGTCCCGATGGCCCTGTTACCATGGCAGCCATCAAGGGTCGTAGGTGCTGCCGGGAGCTCCGAGCAACCCAGCACGCAAGACTCAAAAACTCAAGCTAGTTCCAATGCATGGATCTCGGAGATCCGGAGCTACTTGAAAGACAACATCCTTCCCGACGATGATGTATCCGTTGACCGGGTAGTCAGATTGGCTAAAAGATACACGCTGGTAGAAGGGGATCTCTACCGGCGCGGTGCCAACGGCATCCTAATGCGGTGCATCACAAGGGAAGAAGGCTGCGAACTTCTCGCAGAAATCCATGGAGGCGAGTGTGGGAACCACGCGTCTTCCCGCACGCTGGTCGGTAAAGCCTTTCGGCATGGCTTCTGCTGGCCTACACCGCTCCAGGATGCAACTGAGCTGGTGAAAAAATGTGAAGCCTGCCAATTTCATGCAAAGCAAATTCACACACCAGCTCAGCCCTTACAAATGATACCTCCTACATGGCCCTTCGTTGTGTGGGGGATGGACATCTTGGGACCTTTCCCAAGAGCCGTCGGAGGTTACAAGTTCCTGTACGTCGCCATTGACAAGTTCACCAAGTGGCCGGAAGCAACTCCAGTTGTGACAATCAACAAGCATTCTGCTATCAACTTTTTGCAGTCCATTGTATGCAGATTTGGAGTCCCAAACAAAATCATCACTGATAAGGGGACCCAATTCACAAGCTCAGCATTTCAAGGATATTGCGAAGACCTCGACATACAAGTTTGCTACGCCTCCGTAGCTCACCCAGCCAGCAATGGCCAAGCCGAGAGAGCAAATGCTGAAATCCTTAAAGGACTCAAAACGCGCACCTATGAGTGCTTGAAAAAACATGGAGCCAACTGGATCGAAGAGCTTCCGCCCACTTTATGGGCCAACAGGACATCTCAAAACCGGTCAAATGGAGAGACACCCTTCTTTCTAGTGTACGGAGCTGAAGCAATCCTTCCTCCGGAAATCACCTTGGGTTCACTCCGGGTCCGGACCTTCGACGAAGCCGCGCAGGACCAGCTCCGGCGTGAAGACCTAGACCTCCTTGAGGAGGGAAGGTGCCAAGCAGCTGTTCAGAATGCCCGATATCGCCAAGCCCTACGGCGTTATCACCAGCGGCATGTACACAACCGACAGCTCGAGGAAGGCGATCTGGTGCTACGGAGAATACAATCCAGTGAAGGGTTAAACAAACTCTCCCCCGGCTGGGAGGGGCCCTTCTGAGTGATTAAAGTATCCCGTCCCGGAAGCGTTCGCTTGGCTACTGAGGATGGGACACCTCTCCCAAATCCTTGGAACATCGAGCACCCCCGTAAGTTCTACACTTAATACTACGGAGGTGAGTCTTGAGTAACTTGAGGTGTATGTTATAGAGTCATTGTACAGAGTCGGGTAATTCCTCCGGGAGAGCAGCCGGACCTTTCCCGAAAGGTCCGCAAAGTTCATACAACACTTGTCACAGTCTCAGGACTAAAAGTGCGGCTAACTACCCTGGGTCAAACGAGAAGTGAAACACACTTAGCCTGGTTCCGTACCCTAAGAGTGTACTTGTTTCCCCTGTACCCCGGACCTATAATGAAAAACATCTTCATGTGAAATAGACTCCACGTGCATTTATTTTGTACAGGCTCAACATTTTTATTTTTCTCTTTCTTGTCTATAACAAAGACGTGCAATTCTTAAGAAATTTTAGTTCAACCGGTTTATATACGATTCGAGTTGTATTGTCAATTCTTTTGGATTCAAATATTGTTCATGGCCAACTCGCCTGAAAGCCGCCAAGCCAACCTAGGGCTAGAGTGTGCTATCGACTTAGCCTGGTCAAGCACCCTAAGTACACCACTCTACCTACACCCCGGCAGGCCGAAGTAAGGCGGGTCCATGGACAGTTGGATCTAGAAGAAAAGACAACGCATTCGGTTGTATTTAAAATCGTGTTTAACTTAAAGTCTTCTTAAGAATCGTAAGCCGCGACGAAATTATAGACAAGAAACGAATTTTACTATTTTTCTTGGCTTAAGTGTGCAGGAAAAATAAAATCTATGTTGATGGAGAAAAGCCGGAGCTAACTAAGCTCCGACTCCCCTAGGGGGGCCAGCCGTCGACGCTGAATAAAAGATGGTGAGAAGACCCCGTAAATGGAGTCTGCTGCCAACAAACTAAGTGTTGGCAAAGGTCACTGCCGGAGCTATCAAGCTCCCCACCCCGGAGGACTAACTATCGATGCTCTACGCGTTGATAGAGACTATTGCCGGAGCTATCAAGCTCCAGCGATGGACAATGCCGGAGCTTCTAAGCTCCGACAACCTCAGGGGGCATTCACTATCGAAGACTTCGGACCTAAATTCTACAAGTTCGGAGCAAATGAGTCTTCAACAAAACACAATATCCTTTTGGTACATGTTCACAATCAAATTTTGCACATCTACCAGGGGGCCAAGTGAAGATAAAAGTGTTGAAGACAAAAATTGAAATTCACAAAAATTTTGGGGATTTCATTTATCTGGAGACAAGGGATTACATCTGGAGACAAGGGATTACAAAATTGAGGAAGAAGAGAAAATACAAGTGAGAACTATAGAGATGGTTCTAGACCCTATGTAAGAATTGGGCGACCTTCTGGGCAACCTCCGATACGCTGGCTCGGGTAGCTTCGCCTTCTCCTTCGACGGGGCCTTCAAGCACCGGGTCCAGAGGAAATTGGGAGTTCCGGCTGGTGTAGCACATCAGCACATACTCTGCGACGTTCTTCGCCAGGGATTGCCCCTCAACCTCCAGTAGGTCCGCGATGACATCGCCCACCTTGGAGAGCTTGCTACCTGCTGCGCTCAGCGCCTGCAGCACTAGGTCCGGCTTCGGCTCCGGATCATCCGGGCGCACAGGACTGAAACCCATCGGTGTCAACGTGTCGTTGGCCTTGCCCAGGAACTCCCAAATCTGTAGGGAGTCCGCAGTCCTCAAGCCCTTCATTTCTTCCAGGGATCTCTTGGCCGCCATCAGTTCGGAATTCTCGCGGGCGAGGCGCTCAACTTCTTTGGCGTTCTGCTGAATCTTCTCAGCAACCCGCTTTTCGAGTTTTCCGAGCTCCTCCTCTCGGAGGTGGATCTTGTTCCGACGGTCGACCAGGTCTTTCTCTCTTCCCCTCACTTTCTTCTCCCTGGCAGTAAGGGCACACTCTTGTTCGTAGAGTTCTTGCCCTCGCACCCAGGCTTTCTCCTCTTCCTCATGGCAGTGCTCTTCCAACTTCTTGGCGTGCTCCTCGAGGCCCTTGTCAGCCAGAGCCACCTTCTCGGCGAGCTCCTCCTCCCTCCTCAGGACATCATCCCGCAACTCTAGGAGTTTGTGCTCTTCATCTTCGAGTCGTTTCTCCCTTTCTTCAAGTGCCTCTCGGCGCTTGATGAGCGTAGTGTTAATGGCCTCAAGCCTTACGTGGCATTCCTCGGCTGCACTATTGGCTGCTTTGGCCTGATTGTAGATCTCCTGGGATTGAACATCGAGGGCGCGAGTCATACTCTCCCTGTCATCCAGCAACTTACCCCAGTACTCCAGGCGGATCTTCTCCCGTTTGATCCATTCTTTGTCATCCGCTAGCCTCGACTGCGCCAGCTTGGTCTCGAAGTAGAGCCGGTTACGCCACCGCCTAAGGGTTTGGCGCTCCTCTTCAAGAGCCTTGCTGTCGTGGAAGAATTCCAGTTGGACTTGATGCAGACTGGAACATGCGTTGTCAATAGACAGCGACAACGGGATGGGTTCCGGACCTGCTGGGGTCTCCTCCGCTGGTTCCAGCAGGTCTTTAGATACAAAAATTGGGTCCCACTCCACAAGAGTGGACCCCAGAGTCTCCATGGCACTAGGGCCGTCCTCCGGTATGGCTTCAGTCGCCATCGAGGAAGGCCCCACCGCCAAGTCTTCGTTCACCCCCTCATGCACGGGGCCAGCGACTTCGCTTGGGCACTCCGGCTCGGCCGCAGGTACCTCCGACGTCATCGCTTCCGGAGCAGGAGCCGCTACTGGCTCCGGTATGGGTGCCTCTCCCAATGGGGGCTCAAGCTCTGTCACCTCTTCAACCACCGGCTCAGGAGCCGAAAGATCTTCAACATCGACCGGTCCTGTGACCGGAGCTCCAACAATGACCGGCTCAGCGGCCGGTGCTTCGGAGGTAGCCGGCCCAACTGCCGGAACTACCTCAGTTTCCGGCTCGCACGTCGGGGCTTCAGTCGCCTCCGGCTCAACCGCCGGGACTTCGACAATTTTTGGCTCGTAGGCCGGGATTACTACTTCCTCCGGCTCAACAGCCGGAGCGTCCATCATCTCAGCACCAGGACCCGGAGCTTCAACCTCCAGGATAGGTGCCGCTTGCGCATCTTCACTCCCGTGGTCCGGCGCTACCACGGGAACTTCTGGGGATGAGTCGAGGTCCATGACCACGACAGCCGGCGCCGGAGATGTCGCAGCTTCAGCTACCACTGGGGGCGGCACCGGAACAGGAGCAGAAGCCCCCACCCTCACGGCCTCAGCCACTGTGGCTGAGGGTGGAGCCTCACTCCCCTTCTTGGGGACGCAGCAGATGACGAACGAAGAAAATTAAAAAATAGTTGCTACAATTAAAACAACTATCCAAGGTAGAGATTAAAAATTACCTTGGGAGGCTTTCGCACCAGCTTGCGCGGAACCTTTTTCCCGGGCGTTCTGGGCTGGTCACAGCCGGCGTGGAAGCTCCGGAAGGTCCCCCAGAACTTGTTGCGGCTACGGGCGTTTCCCGAGTCGAGGCTCTCCTCGATCGGGAAGAACCCCCGGACCTGGAGGCCTCCACCGGCCCAGGTGCTGGAGTCGCGCGCCCGGAGCTAACACCCTGGGAGGACCCCACTACGGGAACAGACGCGCTCCGGGAGGACCCCACTGCGAGAACAGTCTCGTTCCGGGAGGACCCCACTACGGGGACAGTCGCCACAGTTGTAGAAGACCTTCCCCCTCCGGGGAGAAGGAGCCGAGGCGGAAGTAGCGGGCCTGACGGACCTTCCGTCGGCATGCTGCAGCTTCCTCTTCCGACTCTCGGGTTCATCCGCTAGCTCCTTGACCTTGCCGACGACCTCGACCCTCGGCTTTGGGGCAGGGACAGAGCCATCTTCGGGCATTCCGGGGATCGCCACCCGGGTGGTTGATCTTCTCTCGACGACACCAAGGTCGTCAAGTGCGGGCATCTTTCGCCGGAGCTCCCTGCTGAACTCCACTTCCATGTTCAGAGGGAGAAAGGCTGACGGGGGAGTCAAGTCATCACCGTCGATGTCGATGCCGTGCTGGAACTTCTTGAGGTGGAACTCCAGGGTTTTCCCCACCATGTTGGACTTCAACCCGGTTTCGACCCGGTCGTCGTCCATCACGCTGTTGAGGGCCCAAGCGAGTTTCTCCCTCCTTTTCAGCGGCGCCCACCTATTGACCAAGAAATTGCAAAATACCGCCTAAGCAGTCAATCCTCCCTCCACGCATTGGCAGATCCTGGTCAAAGCAGGGTTGAAAGCTTCCGCCAGCACCAGAGCTTCACTCCAGATTGTCGTGTCGATGTCGGGCAGACCATCGGGCAGCTCCAGCCTCTCGTGCTCCTCCACCCTGACGACTATCCAG
The DNA here is from genome assembly GCA_036927565.1 of Tuctoria greenei. Classification (NCBI taxonomy): domain Eukaryota; kingdom Viridiplantae; phylum Streptophyta; class Magnoliopsida; order Poales; family Poaceae; genus Tuctoria; species Tuctoria greenei. The sequence continues at coordinate 25,057,599 of JAYESD010000004.1, read as the reverse complement.
TCTTTCTTCCAGTCATCCCACTTCCCAGAGGGAAACGACCGGAGGTACTTGAATGGGCACTTCTTGCGCTTCACGAAGTAGTAGAAGCCAAGGTACTCATTGCTTCGGCCGGTGGTGTGGACGGTGAAGAAGGTCCGGATGAGTTCAATGCAGGGGGGATGTCCACCCACATCTCACAGAAGTGGACGAAGATAGACACGAGGAGAATGGAGTGAGGGCCAAGGTGGTATAACTACAGACCATAAAAGTCTAGCAGCATCAAGAAAAAGGAAGAAAAAGATGGGATCAACCCCACCATGGCGTACGAGGAGAAGTACACCATTTCGTCGGTGTGCTCCTTATCGAATGTGAGCTCTCCGCCGGCACGGACCGAGCGGTTGAAGAAGTCCGAGGACCATCCCATGAGGGCCCGGACCTTCTTCAAATCGCCGTCGGTCTTCAAGCGACTCTCGCGGAGACCCAACTCCATCGTGGCACGGCTAGGCAAGAGAAGAAGAGTGAAGCACAAGTTGGGAGTTTGAGCGCAAGATCAGATGAGAGGCGTAAAGAACTCCCGACGGTGCGCGCTTTCCTTCTTAAGTAAGCCCTCGCAATGCTTGGATGGAAACCGCAAGGAAGTCGAAGATACCATTCAAAAATCCCACCCAGCCGATGACAAGAGGGCCCGGGACCACCCTGATGATCAAGTCGAGGTTCTTACCCAGGCGAACGGTTGTCATCATAAGGCGGGAAACCCAAAGGTGGCAGCCTGACAAGGCGCGCGGAACCGATACGGTTTTCGTATCGGGAACCGGTGGCCTTCAATTGCGTGAGATCCGCACGCCAAAGATCTCATCTGCCACACGCGGGATGCGCCACGCGGCGGAGGTCTAACTCTAAATCCTCGCCAACGGCACCCTCAAAGACCCTTGAAGACTCAGTTCAAGAGTCGCGAGGATGGACCCACCTCCGGCGGAATGACTTCACCCCAGTGATCTTCCCCGGAGGTAGGTCCAGGGGGCCACTGTCGGTACCCTAGAAACCGTACACCCCTTGAGGTTACAAAGATCTCAAAGGAAAGTCATCTACTTTATTTGAAGACCCTCGGAGGCCCACATGTCAGACATAACCAGACCCGCTTCTTCAACATGGTTAATTCCTGGGTCGCCACGTGTACTACCAAACCGGAGCTACTGCCCACAAGGGGGAAGCTCCGGGCCATGTAACGAAATGGAACCTCCGGACTTAACCCCAGACCGAGAGAAGCTCCGGACCTGACACGTGTCGGGTAGCCCCGGAGCTACCTGTTTCCCACAGCAAGCTCCGGAGCTGCCACGCATCCAATCGTCGGATCTTCAGCCTCTAACCTCCGGAAGACCCCGCAACGGCTCCGGACCTTTAAAGGGGAATCAAGGACTTCAAGACCCGATTAAGTGTCATTAATACCATATTAATGACACTTAAACGGACGATCTTAACACCAGTAACGGTGCTGTCAAGCCCGTTACACGGTCATTAAGAGCAATTAAACGTGTATCAATACAAGTAACCGCTGGGGCCACATGTCGGGCCAGGCTAACCTGTAACGGTCTGCCCTTGTACTATAAAATGACAGGCCGATGACACGTTCAGGGGCGACAGACGAGAGGCTACACACACGCCTTTGACGCTCAACACAAGCTCATACAGCTAATACAACACCAACACACCCGTGGAGTAGGCTATTACGCTCAGGCGGCCTGAACCACGTAAACTCTTGTGTCTCCTGTGTCATTTCCTACTCACCTTCTTGAATCTCCGCGCGCCCATACCGAACATCAAACTCCCCTATCACTTTAGCAGTGTAGGGAGATCTGTCGGTTCCAAACCGCCGACAAAGCTATATTGTGGAGAAGCTCCAAGCAAGTTATAACTGCATCGTCCACAATGTATGCTGAGTTCATAGCTTGTTATGAGGTCGCTGGACAAACATCTTGGCTTCAGAAGTTTGTACCCGGTCTAAGAGTGGTAGACAACATTCATAAACCACTTAAGTTGTACTGTGATAATGAGCCAACAGTGACATACTCTCACAACAACAAGTCGAGTAGTGGTGCAAAACACATCGACATTAAGTATTATATTGTAAAAGAGAGAATCTAGGATAATTCAATTAGTCTCGAGCATATAAGAACTAATCAAATGCTTGTGGATCCGCTAACCAAGGGTCTCCCACCCAATGTGTTCAGAGAACACGTAGCCGACATGGGATTAGGGGAGAGCCTGTGAAACAAGTCCTGGATACTAAGAGGACACCTAAGCATAAGGTTATTTCTAATTATGAGACATATTGTGGTCTTCGAGTCGAACAGTACGTAAATGGTTGTTTCTGATGCGTTGTGCTCTTTATGTCAGAGCAAGAGGAAATATATATATAAGTTTAGTATTTAAGAAAAAGAATAAGCTAAGTAAGTAAGAAATAAGTTGTCCCGAGATCAAAGGGAGAATGTTAGATTGATCTCGGTCCCAGCCGTTGGGCAACAACCAATGGGCAAGGACTTAGTCACCCTCTCCCCATAAGAATCGGATGTGGAGGTAACAACCCCACGTCGAGTCCTTCTGAGATGTGCGATACAATCGGGAGCACAACAGACTCGATCTGTTGGCCCCCTCTCTCGCACGCGTGTATAAGAACAGGGGGACCTCTGGGCGTGAGGCATTCAAGCACACACGTTCTCAGAGGCGCCCGCCACAAGTAAATCAATCCCTTACCGTCGACAGCACAATCTGCACCAAGCCGCCACTGCATCGGCGATCTCCCTGCACCAACGATCTACCCGCGTCAAGCCACTCTCCTGCGACCATCCACCTAAGCCCAATGGCATCAGACGGATCCACTGAAGGTAACCTCACCCTCTCACCTTATTCCCTTAATCCTAATCTGTCTATTGTGATCATGGGTTGTGTTAGGAATATAATAGTAATATTATATTAGATGATGTATTAGGGGCTTATTCGCATATTGTCATTCCTGTACATCTATTTGTAGAGGTCTCCGGCCTCCTCAATAATACAAGATAAGAAGATCCAATATTCATAACATGGTATCAGAGCTAGGTTTTAGGTTTCCCTACCATACGAGTGAAAATTCTTCGGCGGCGGCCAGCGCCTTTGGCCGCCGCCGGAACTCTACTGCGCGGACGTCGCCGACGGCTCCTTACACTCGTTCTCGTCCTAGGGCCGCCACCGACGCACTGGCTCACCGCACGAGTTCCACTTCGCCACGGCCCTCTCGGTGCGCCACCGGCCTCGGTCAAACGCAACCTTCGCACGGAGCCGCCTACCGGCCTCGGTGGACCTCGTCGAGCTCCCGTTTCTGTCGCTCCCTCCACTGCCGTCGGGCGTCGAGTCCACCGACGCCGTCCCCTGCCCATCTCTCCACCTGACGTTCCTCCACACCACGGCGCGTCCGGCTTCTTCTTCGTCGAGATCTTGGCGGGGCGCCTAGGGTCGTGCCATGCCCGGCTCGATCGCGGCGTGCCTCCGCTGCGCGGCACCGTCGGCCTCGGCCTCGGCGGGGGGCCCAGCATGTCGACCTCCGTGTACGAGACCCACCTCGTCCACGTCCGCCTCCACCAGCACGGCATCTGGGGTCGGGTACCTCGACGACGACCCCGATGGGGAGGAGACCCTCGCCTTCCGCGTCCGCCCCTGGCTCCTCTGGCGCGCGCCATTTCCGGGGCCGACTTGCGGGCCGCCTTCGTCGCCAGCTGCTTCCACGGGGCCTTGCCGCCGTGCTCTCTGGCTACCGTGCGTTCCTCGTCACGCACTTTGCTCTGCAGCCTCTGCTGTTCTCCACCGCGAGGACGCGATTTTGCCTCGTTCAACGCGTGCCCCGACGTTGCGGTGGCGCCCTCACGAGCGCACCGCTCTCCGTGTGATATTTTTTTTCGGAGATCCTCTCGGTTGCTGCCAGCAATCCAGATCATCTTCGGATCTGGTGGCGGAGTCTTCTTCCCTGGCATCGATCTGACCTCCTGCGTGCGGGGCTTGCATCTGTCTGGTACTCTCGCGGTTGCAGCTCGGTGCCACCCCTGCGGTTGCAGCTCGGTGCTAGCGGGCTGCTGCTCGTATGGATCTCATGGCTGCAGCGAGCTTTTCTTCCAGTCACGCTCGTGCGCTTCACATCTGGCCGGTGCTGAATGTCATGCTCTGCTGATGTCATGCTGATGTCAGCATGACATCAGCAGAGCAAAACTTTGATTTCTTTTTTTTAAAAAAAAAAACTGCATTTGCCTCCTAAAAAAAATAGCGTTGTCGGTTCCTCTTCGAATTTAAGATGTGATTGACAACTTTTGGGCTCTTTCTTTTGGCTGCATGTGTCGTCTTGGTCCATCGTTAATTCGGGAGCTCCGCTTGCGTCTCAAAAAAAAATTCTGGTGGCAGATCCTCTGACAGCGGCCGACATAGAAGACTGCGACCTTCGATCTGCCGCCACCTGCTCAAATCGGAGGTTCAAGACGCCTATGTCTGCCACTGCCGGAGGATCTGCCACCAGAAATTTTCCGACTCTTCCTCGCGCTGGATCTGCGGCGTCGGCTCTCTCCCTGCGTCCGTACTGCTTGCCTTCCTCTTCGCCACCCTGGTGGCCGTCCTGGTGCTGGGCGCCGATGCATCGTACGCCTCCAGATCGACGGGGGCACCAGGAAGAGGGCACACGTCTAGCACTTGACCTCCTTCAGACCATGCGCGAAGTACAGGAAGGTCGGGTCAGCGGCTCCATCCCAGATCCGAAAAGGTGGTCCCACTCCCGCGGATTGGCACCTGTCGATCCATATTGGTCTCGCCCATACAGGAAGGTCTGTGTGTTGCCTTGAGACCTCCGCACGTGGACTCTGGCATCACGATTGTCCAGCACATCTCGTCCAGTGCCCGGTCATTCACTGCCAAGGTTGAGCACGTGACTCTTCCTTGGACTTGGTTTAAAAAAATGATGTATGCGCCACTTCTTTTACGCTCTCGCCGTCGCCTGCCGCTACATATGTTTGCATCTTGCTGTTTTGGTCATCTTCGTCTTGATGACTTTCTTCTTCGGTCGGAATTTCAGTTATGCGGTGTGCTTTTTAATTGCACTAATAGCCGCGATTGGGTTCCTCGGATGTGTCTATATATGTATGGTTTACGACTCTGAGAGTACTCATGGACGATCTCTAGTGGTACTGATTCGCAGCATGATTCGCATCATGTTTGAGAGCTTGACTGACTTCGTCTTCCGCTGCGCGTGCCAGTTTTGCCGGCTCCTGTTTTGCTGTTTCATCTACTTCGACGTTCTACTTAGTGACACTAAAGATCATCTTTGTGGCTTCAGCATGATTTTTATCTCTTCAAACTCAATGTTCTTGATGCACCTTGAGTTTGAAGGGGGGTGTTAGGAACATAATAGTAATATTATATTAGATGATGTATTAGGGGCTTATTCGCATATTGTCATTCACAGCATGTTTTAGAGCTTGACTGACTTCGTCTTCCGCTGCGCGTGCCAGTTTTGCTGGCTCCTATTTTGTTGCTTCATCTACTTCGACGTTCTACTTAGTGACACTAAAGATCATCTTTGTGGCTTCAACATGTTTTTATCTCTTCAAACTCAATGTTCTTGATGCACCATGAGTTTGAAGAGGGGTGTTAGAAATATAATAGTAATATTATATTAGATGATGTATTAGGGGCTTATTCGCATATTGTCATTCCTGTACATCTATTTGTAGAGGCATCCGGCCTCCTCAATAATAGAAGATAAGAAGATCCAATATTCATAACATCTATTATATTGGAGACGTTAGAGGTGTAATAGTCATATTATATTAGATGATGTATTATGGACTTATTTGCATATTTGTAAACCCTTGTACATCTATTTATAGAGGCCTCCGACCTACTCAATAATACAAGATCTGAAGATCATATATTCATAACATGGTATCACAGCCTAGGTTTTAGATCTAACCTAATTTTGTTTTCGGGCGGCGGTGGGCTTTGCGATAGATCCCGCCGCCGCCGGAATTTTTTCTGCCGCTCGCATGGATCTCGTACCGCGCGGTACGACGAGATCCACCGGCTCCTCGATATGTGCGCCATCCGCATTGTCGCGCGCTCCGTGCTCCTCGCCGTCGCGTTGCTCTGCCTGCTCTGGCTACGCGCCGCGGAGGCGCCCGCTCATCGCCGCGCCATCGACAAGTGCTCCGCCGCTGGGGCCCACACGGAGCTCCTGCTTCGCGACTTGCGCTGTGAGGGCCTGCTTTACCCCGGCGCAAGCATCGTCGTCCTCAGTGCCGGTGGAGACTGTGACCTTCAATCTGCCGCCACCTGCTCAAATCGGAGGTTCAAGACGCCTATGTCGGCCGCTGCCGAAGGATCTGCCACCGGAAATTTTCTGGCTCTTCCTCGCACTGGATCTGCGGCGTCGGCTCCCTCCCTGCGTCCCTACCGCTTGCCTTCCTCTTCGCCACCCTGGTGGCCGTCCTGGTGCTGGGTGTCGCTGCATCGTACGCCTCCAGATCGACGGGGGCACCAGGAAGAGGGCACACGTCTAGCACTTGACCTCCTTCAGACCATGCGCGAAGTATAGGAAGGTCGGGTCAGCGGCTCCATCCCAGATCCGAAAAGGTGGTCCCACTCCCGCGGATTGGCACCTGTCGATCCATATTGGTCTCGCCCATACAGGAAGGTCTGTGTGTTGCCTTGAGACCTCCGCACGTGGACTCTGGCATCACGATTGTCCAGCACATCTAGTCCAGTGCCCGGTCATTCACTGCCAAGGTTGAGCACGTGACTCTTCCTTTGACTTGGTTTAAAAAAAATGATGTATGCGCCACTTCTTTTACGCTCTCACCGTCGCCTGCCGCTATATATGTTTGCATCATGCCGTTTTGGTCATCTTTGTCATGATGACTTTCTTCTTCGGTCGGAATTTCAGCTATGCGGTTTGCTTTTCAATTGCACTAATAGTCGCGATTGGGTTCCTCGGATGCGTCTATATATGTATGGTTTACGACTCTGAGAGTGCTCATGGACGATCTCTAGTGGTACTGATCCTCTTCGGCGTGATTCGCAGCATGTTTGAGAGCTTGACTGAATTCGTCTTCCGCTGCGCGTGCCAGTTTTGCCGGCTCCTGTTTTGCTGCTTCATCTACTTGTATACTATCAGACCGGAGCTACTGCCCACAAGGGGGAAGCTCCGGGCTATATACCATAGCGGCACCCCCGGACCTAACCCCAGACTGAGGGAAACTCCGGAACTGACACGTGTTAGGTAGCACTGGACCTATCTGTCCACCACAGTATCCGGGGCTGCCACGTGTCCAACCGTCGGATCTTCACCCTCTAACCTCCGGAAGACTCCACAACGGCTCTAGATCTTCAAAAGGAATCAAGGACTTCAAGACCCGATTAAGTGTCATTAATGCTATATTAATGACACACGATCGGATGACCTTAATTACCAGTAACGGTACTATCAAAGCTCGTAACTCGGTTATTAAGGATAATTAAGCATATTAAATGTGTATCAATATTAGTAACCGCTGGGGCCACATGTCGGGTCAGACTAACTTGTAACGACATGCCCTTGTACTATAAAAGGACAGGCCGACGATACATAAGGGAGACTCGACACACACTACGCGCTCACTCTACGCTCTGAACTCACTTTGAGCTCATACATCCAATACAACACCAACACACCCCGTCGAGTAGGGTATTACGCTCAGGCGGCCCGAACCACGTAAATCTTCGTGTCTCTTGTGTCATTTATACTTCACCTTCTTGAATCTCCGCGCGCCCATACCGAACCTCAAACTCCTCTAACACTTAGTAGTGTCGAGAGATCTGCCGGATGAAAACCACCGACAGTTGGCGCGCCAGGAAGGGGCGCCTGAGATTTCAAGAATAGTGAATTCAGCTGTTGGATCATCCAACGGTCATCCCGCTGTTTAAGCTGTTGGGGGCAATCCCTCCAATATGCAGACACCGGCAGGAGCCTCAGTTCCAGCAGGAGTCAGGCTACCACCACCGCCGCCTCCACCAGCAAATCAAGCTGGGCAGCGCGATGGTGCACCGGCGTCCATCACTGCATCGGCAAATCATGACAACTCGGGACACGCGCTCCATGCAGCGCGTGCTCTTCTTCAGCGCCCACCACCTCTGAACGCATCCCGGTATGCAATGGAGCAGTGGAGGGCCGATGTGGAACACTTGGTTGCAGTAGCAGCCGACCGCATCAGCAACCAGGGTCCTCCTCCTTCAGGACGGGCCCCGTCGCAGTGACGGACCTTGTCTGGAAGACTTGGTCCGCACGTTTCCAACAACAGGAGACGTGCTGCGTCGCAGCAAGTGACGTCGTTGCCTTTTGGGGCACGGCGCACTCACACGGTGTCAAGGCTTTCAACTCATGACCTCCGGGCAGAGCTTGATCGCCTATACTGTCAACAAGACGACCGAGTCCATATTGAGCGTGCTCGTGAAAGACGAGAAGCTCAGGACATTCCTGCTCCTGAAGGAGTAGGAGGAGGTTGTTCGGCCCTGGCCATGCATCCGCGTATGGTCAGGTGGCCACAGAAATTCTGGCCTCACTTGCCGGAGAAGTTTGACGGGACCGTTAATCCCGTTGAATTTCTTCAGATTTACTCCACTGCTATCCTGGCAGCTGGAAGAAATGAGGACGTAATGGCCAATTATTTTCCAGTGGCTTTAATTGGGACTGCCCGGTCCTGGTTTATGAGCCTTCCCCCCAACTCCATCAGCAGTTGGGAGGAGTTGTGCTGGCAGTTCACCGCCAACTTCGGGAGTTCATACACCCGACCAGACACTGAACTGGACCTTTTTTGCAGTCATGCAAAAAGGGGGAGAATCCCTGTGATCATTCATCCAGAGGTTCTCTTAGGTACGAAACACTATCCCTTCTATATCTAGCGCTTCTGTCATTGTGGCATTTAGACAGGGTGTACGGGATAAGAAGATGTTGGAGAAACTAGCGATCAAGGAGATCACCAGTGTCACGGAACTCTTCAGCTTGGCTGACAAGTGTGCCAGAGCTGCGGAGGGCCGTGAAATGCACTCCAAACCACCTCCGGAGGATCATAAAAAATCCTCCAAAGGTAAAGCCACTAACTCCGGGAGTGGCAAGAAGAAGAAAAAGAGCAACGGCAAGAAGAAGCCGTCGGCTGGCGCATCTAATGCTACAGCTGTTGCAGCTCCGGGTGGTCGGGGGCCACGCCCCGAGAAGCGAACTCGACCGTCTTCTGAAGACGGTGGCAAACCCAAGGTGTGGTGTCCAATTCACAAAACGGACAGACACAGTTTGGAAGATTGTCGGGAGGTCCAAAACCTTGTCGAGCGCTACAACACGCGCCGGGAAGAAGCTCCTTTCCGACAGATTGAAGGAAAGCAAAAAGTTGACGAAGCTCCGACTGAAGAGGAGTTAGGTTTTCAGGATCCCAAAAAGGTCCTGAAGGCCGTCTACTCCTCCGTCGACGACGATTCTGACGTCTCTGACAACGAGCGTCGGAAAACCATGAACACCATTTTTGGTGGATCATGGGACATCACCTCCTGTCGCATCCTCAAGACAATGCGCCGGGACATGGCCGTTGTAGCTCCTACAGCCAGGGCGGAGCCTCATCGGAAGTGGATGGACATGACCATCACTTTTGATGCTTTGGACTGCCCTCGAAGCATGGTTGGAGCAGGCCAGTTACCTTTGATGGTATCTCCTACCATCAATAACATCCAGCTCCACCACGTTATGGTAGACGGAGGTTCGGGGCTCAACTTCATAAGCTTTGAAGCTTTTACCAAGCTTCATCTCCGACCTTCGGATCTCCATCCCTCCCGACCTTTCTCCAGAGTAGGTCCGGGAGCCATTACCCCACTCGGTGCTATTACCCTCCCCGTTACCTTCGGGACTCGCGAGAAGTATCGCACCGAGAAGTTGGTCTTTGACGTTGCTCAGATCAACTTACCCTTCAATGCCATCTTGGGTAGGCCTGCTTTGTACAAATTCATGGTAGCTGCTCATTATGGCTACCTGGTGTTAAAGATGCCAACACCAGTAGGCGTTCTTCGGATCTGTGGAGATCGTACTGCCGGAGTAACTGCTCTAGAAGAACTTCATGCGCTTACTACGACGCAAGAGGAGGATTCCAGGCAGGAACAAGCTCCAAAACCCCCCAGCATTCGTTAGCGGGGCTCGACTTCTGCACCTCGTGTGCAGCCAAGCGGCGACACCGACATTCCCGTCAAAGTCGTCCAAATCGGTTTCGATGCCGCTCAGACCACCCATATATCGGGAGGACTGAATGACAAATAGGAACTCGCGCTCATCGCTTTCCTCCCGGCTAATGTCGACGTGTTTGCCTGGCAACCGTCACAAATGCCTGGGATCCCCAAGGAGGTGATTGAGCACAATCTGAAGATCTACCCTAACGCCCGGCCCGTGCACCAGAAGCCTCGGAAGCAATCCGTAGAGCGACATAACTTCTTTCAATAAGAAGTGAAGAAGTTGCTCGAAGCTGGATTCATCCGAGAAGTCTTCCATCCAAAATGGCTGGCAAACCCACTCGTTGTACCAAGGCCGGCGGGAAGCTTCAGATGTGTATTGACTACACAACACTAAATAAGGCATGCCCAAAAGATCCATTCCCACTACCTAGAATAGATCAGATAGTGGATTCCACCTTCGGGTGTGAATTACTGTGTTTCCTAGACGCATATTCTGGGTATCATCAAATCAGAATGTCTAGGGAAGATGAAGAGCATACCTCTTTTATCACAGTAGATGGATTGTACTGTTATACAACCATGCCATTTGGTCTCAAGAATGCAGCTTCAACCTTTGTACGAGCTATGTACAAAAATTTTGAAGAACTCATTAGAGACATAGTGGAAGTGTACGTCGATGACATCGTGGTCAAGGTCAAGAACAAGGAGTCACTCCTTGACACCCTACAGGCTATCTTCGACAAGTTGCGGGTCACGCGCACAAAGCTAAACCCAGACAAGTGTGTCTTTGGTGTTATCTCCGAAAAACTTCTTGGTTTCCTGGTAAGTCACCGGGGCATAGAAGCTAATCCGGCAAAGATCAAAGCCATTGATGACATGCGGCCACCAACCCGCATCAAGGATGTCCAAAAGCTGACTGGATGTCTAGCAGCCCTTAGCCGGTTCATTTCAAGACTGGCGGAACGAGCACTTCCCTTCTTAAAGTTATTGAGGAAGTCCGGACCATTCCAATGGTCTGAAGAAGCAGAAAAGGTGTTCCAAAAGCTAAAATAGTTTCTCACCACCCTACCAACTCTGGTAGCTCCGAACCCTGGTGAGCCTTTGATGCATTACATTTCAGCAACTGACGAAGTCGTCAGTATGGTCCTGGTTGCGGAGAGACCATAACTATCCCATGCTCAGGAATCTAGACCCCTCCGGGAGGGTCCGGAGGTTCCTGAAAGCGAGTCTGGGTCCCAGCTCCCAGACTTGAGTCCACAAAAAATTACTTCAGAAGACTCAGACCCCTTCGGGAGGGTTCAGGTCGCTTCTGAAGAAGCTCCGGGTCCCTCCAGCCAGGACCCGGAGGTCCCCGAAGAAGGTACGGATCCCTCAGGGAGGATCCGGGTCAGTGAAGAGGAAGCTCCGGGCCCCTCAGGGAGGGTCCGGACCATCCAGCGCCCAGTGTACTTCATCAGTGAAGTACTTCATGATGCCAAGACTCGATACCTAGAGGTGCATAAGCTGCTCTATGCAGTTCTCATTGCCTCCAGGAAGCTTCGCCATTACTTCCAAGCTCACAAGATTTCAGTGGTGACCTCTTATCCACTTCAAGCAATTTTGCATAATCCCAATTCAACTCGGAATATTGCAAAATGGGCGGCAGAATTGGATGATTTCGATCTCGAATTCATTTCAAGGCAAGTAATCAAGAGTCAAGCATTGGCGGATTTCATGGCGGAATGGACTCCCTCTCCATCAAACCCTGGGGGCCCCAGTGAGCAGAAGCCAGAACACAAGGCTCCGGTCTTCACCGAGCCTCACTGGACCCTCTATTTCGACGACTCCACGCAAAAGCAGGGGACTGGAGCTGGAATCCTTCTCCTCGCACCAACCGGAGAGAAGGTAAAATACATGGTACACCTTGACTTCAAGGTGACCAACAACATGGCGGAATACGAAGCACTCATATACGGACTAAGGGTAGCACTGTCATACGGTGTCAAGCAAGTGATGGTCAAGGGAGATTCACAGCTCATCATTAAGCAAGTGAAGGGTTTGAATGCTCCTACAACAATCTCCAGCTAGCTGCTTACCTCCTTGAAGTCCAGAGGCTTCAGAAGGACTTTGAAGTCCTAGATCTCCACCATGTCCAGCGTGCCCACAATGCTGAAGCCGACGAACTCTCGACGAAAGCGTCAACCGGAGCTCCGGCTCCTGATGGAACTTTTGTCCGGAGGTTGTCAAAACCCACAGCTCAGCCTGCCGAACTGAGCGAAGGGGGCAAGATCAGCATCCCGAAGCTGACGGTCCCGATGGCCCTGTTACCATGGCAACCATCAAGGGTCGTAGGTGCTGCCGGAAGCTCCGAGCAACCCAGCACACAAGACTCAAATGCTCAAGCTAGCTCCAATGCATGGATCTCGGAGATCCGGAGCTACTTGAAAGACAACATCCTTCCTGACGATGATGTATTCGCTCATCGGATAGTCAGATTGGCTAAAAGATACACGTTGGTAGAAGGGGATCTCTACCGGCGCGGTGCCAACAGTGTCCTAATGCGGTGCATCACAAGGGAAGAAGGTTGCGAGCTCCCCGCAGAAATCCATGGAGGCGAGTGTGGGAACCACGCGTCTTCCCGCACGCTGGTCGGTAAAGCCTTCCGACATGACTTCTACTAGCCTACAGCACTCCAGGATGCAACTGAGCTGGTGAAGAAATGCGAAGCATGTCAATTTAATGCAAAGCAAATTCACACACTGGCTCAGCCTCTACAAATGATACCTCCTACATGGCCCTTCACCGTGTGGGGGATGGACATCTTGGGACCTTTCCCAAGAGCCATCGGAGGTTACAAGTTCCTGTATGTCGCCATTGACAAGTTCACCAAGTGGCCGGAAGCAAGTCCAGTTGTGACAATAAACAAGCAAACTGCTATCAACTTTTTGCAGTCCATCGTATGCAGATTTAGAGTCCCAAACAAAATCATTACTGATAACGGGACCCAATTCACAAGCTTTGCATTTCAAGGATATTGCAAAGACCTCGCCATTCAAGTTTGTTACGCCTCCGTAGCTCACCCGGCAAGCAATGGCCAGGCCGAGAGAGCAAATGCTGAAATCCTGAAAGGACTCAAAACGCGCACCTATGAGCGCTTGAAAAAACATGGAGCCAACTGGATTGAAGAGCTTCCGCCCACTCTATGGGCCAACAGGACAACTCCAAACCGGTCAACAGGAGAGACACCCTTCTTCCTGGTGTACGGAGCTGAAGCAATCCTTCCTCCGGAAATCACCTTGGGGTCACTCCGGGTCCGGACCTTCGACGAAGCCACGTAGTACCAGCTCCAGCGTGAATACCTAGACCTCCTTGAGGAGGGAAGGTGCCACGCAGCTGTTCGGAATGCCCGATACCGCCAGGCCCATCGGCGCTATCATCAGCGGCATGTACACAACCGACAGCTCGAGGAAGGCGATCTGGTGCTACGGAGAATACAATCCAGAGAAGGGTTAAACAAACTCTCCCCCAACTGGGAAGGACCCTTCCGAGTGATTAAAGTATCCCGTCCCGGAAGCGTTCACTTGGCAACTGAGGATGGGACACCTCTCCCAAATCCTTCGAACATTGAGCACCTCTGTAAGTTCTACACTTAATATCACAGAGGTGAGTCTGTAGTAACCTGAGGTGTATGTTATAGAGTCATTGTACAGAGTCGGGTAGTTCCTCCAGGAGAACAACCGGACCTTTCCCGGAAGGTTCGCAAAGTTCAAGCAACGCTTGTCACAGTCTCAGGACTAAAAGTGTGGCTAGCTACCCTGGGTCAAATGAGAAATGAAACACGCTTAGCCTGGTTCTGTACTCTAAGAGTGTACTTGTTTCCCCTGTACCCCGGACCTATAATGAAAGACATCTTCATGTGAAACAGACTCCACGTGCATTTACTTTGTACAGGCTCAACATTTTTTATTTTTCTCTTTCTTGTCTATAACAAAGACGTGCAATTCTTAAGAAATTTTAGTTCGACCGGTTCAAATACAATTTGAGGTGTATTGTCGATTCTTTTGGATTCAAATATTGTTCATGGCCCACTCGCCTGAATGCCGTCAAGCCAATCTAGGGGCGGAGACTTAGCCTGGTCAAGCACCCTAAGTACGCCATTCTACCTACACCTCGGCAGGCCGAAGTAAGGCGGGTCTAAGTACAATTGGATCCAGAAGAAAGAAGGCAATGCATTCGGTCACATACAGAATCGTGTTGACCTAAAATTTTCTTGAGAATCGTAAGCCACGACGAAGTTATAGGCAAGGAGCGAATTTTACTATTTTTCTTGACTTCAGTGTGCAGGAAAAATAAAGAATCCACGTTGATGGAGAAAAGACGGAGCTGACGAAGCTCCGACTCCCCCTAGGTGGCTTATAACCAATGTTAAACATTGAAAACGAGCATCACCGGAGCAACCAAGCTCCAGTAAAGCTAGGGGGGCCAGCCGTCGACGCAGAGTAAAAGATGGTGAGAAGATTCCACAAACGGAGTCTGCTGCCGACAAACTACGCGTTGGCAAAGGTCACTGCCGAAGCTACTAAGCTCCAACACCTCAGAGGTCTAACTATCGATGCTCTACGCGTTGATAGGAACTAGTGCTGGAGCTACTGAGCTCCGACAACCTCAGGGGGCCTTCACTATCGAAGACTTCAGGTCTACATTCTACAAGTTTGAAGCAAACGAGTCTTCAACAAAATACAATATCCTCGTGGTACATGTTCACAATCAAATTGTGTACATCTACCAGGGGGCCAAGTGAAGACAAAAGTGTTGAAGACAAAAAATGAAATTCGCAAAAATTTGGATTTCATTCATCTGGAGACAAGGGATTACAAAATTGGGGAAGAAAAAGAGAGAATACAAGTGGGAGCTACAGAGATGGTCCTAGACCCTATGGAAGAACTGGGCGACCTTCTGAGCAACCTCCGACACGTTGGCTCGGGTGGCTTCACCTTCTCCTTCGACGGGATCTTCAAGCATCGGGTCCAGAGGGAATTGGGGATCCCGGCTGGTGTAGCACGTCAGCACATATTCTGCGACGTTCTTCGCCAGGGACTGCCCCTCTACCTCCAATTGGTCCGCGATGACGTCACCCACCTTGGAGAGTTTGCTACCCGCCGAGCTCAATGCCTGCAACGCCAGGTCCGGCTCTGGCTCCGGATCATCTGGACGCACGGGACTGAAGCCCATCGGTGTCAGCGCGTCGTTGGCTTTGCCCAGGAACTCCCAAACTTGTAGGGAGTCCGCAGCCCTCAAGCCCTTCAGTTCTTCCAAGGATCTTTTGGCCGCCGCCAGTTCAGAATTCTCGCGAGCGAGGCGCTCAACCTCTTTGGCATTTTGCTGAATCTTTTCAACAACCTGCTTCTCGAGTTTTCCGAGTTCCTCCTCCCGGAGGTAGATCTTGTTCCGGCGGTCAACCAGGTCCTTCTCCCTACCCCTCACTTTCTTCTCCCTGGCAGCGATGGCACACTCTTGCTCGTAGAGTTCCTGCCCCCGCACCCAGGCCTTCTCCTCCTCCTCAGTGCAGCGCTCTTCTAATTTCTTGGCGCGCTCCTCGAGGCCCTTGTCAGCCAGAGCCACCTTTTCAGTGAGCTCCTCCTCCCTCTTCAAGACGTCATCCCGCAGCTCAAGGAGTTTCTGCTCTTCATCTTCGAGCGTCTTCTCCCTCTCCTCAAGTGCCTCTCGGCGCTTGATGAGAGTAGTGTTAATGGCTTCCAACCTTTCTTGGCGTTCATCAGCCGCACTATTAGCTGCCTTGGTCTGCTCATAAATGGCCCGGGATTGAGCATCGAGGGCGCGAGTCAAGCTCTCCCTGTCATCCAATAATTTTCCCCAGTATTCCAGGCGGACCTTCTCCTGTTTGATCCATTCTTTGTCATCTGCCAGCCTCGACTGCGCCGGCTTGGTCTCGAAGTAGAGCCGATTACGCCACCTCCTAAGGGTTTGGCGCTTCTCTTCAAGAGCCTTGCTGTCGTGGAAGAATGCCAGCTGAACTTGACGCAGACTGGAGCAGGCGTTGTCAATAGACAATGACAACAGCATAGGATCTGGACCTGCTGGGGTCTCCTCCGCCAGTTCCAGCGGGTTTTCAGATACAAAAATTGGGTCCCACTCCACAAGAGTGGTCCCTTGAGCCTCCATGGCACTAGGGCCGTCCTCTGGGATGGCCTCAGTCGCCATCGAGGAGGGTCCCGCTGATGAAGTTTCGACCTCCAGAAGTGGTTCCGAAGGACCAGTCGCCAGATCCTCGTTCGCCCCCTCAGGCAGGGGGCCAGCGACTTCATCAGGGCACTCAGGCTCAGCCGCGGGTACCTCCGGCGTCGTCACTCCCGGAGCAGGGGCTGCTTCTGGCTCTGGCCTGGGCACCTCCTCTACTGGGGGCTCGAGCGCTGACACATCCGCAACGACTGGCTCGGACGCCGGAAGATCTTCAACAACAGCCGGCCCTGCGGCCGGAGCTTCAATGGCAACCGGCTCGGGAGCCGGAAGGTCTTCAACATCAACCGGCCCTATGGCCGGAGCTCCAGCAACAACCGGCTCTGCGGCCGGTGCTTCAGAGGTTGCCGGCCCAACTGCCGGGACTTCCTCAACATGCGGCGCGCACACCGGGACTTCAATTACCTCCGGCTCAACCGCCGGGGCTTCGAAAATTTCCGGCTCTGGGGCCGGAATTACTGCTTCCTCCGGCTCAACGGTCGGAGCTTCCATCATCTCTGCACCAAGACCCGGAGCTTCAACCTCCGGGGCAAGTGCCGCTGGCGCATCTTCTCTCCCGCGGTCCGGCGCTACCACGGGAGTCTCTGGGGATGAGTCGAGGTCCATGACCACGATAGCTGGTGCCGGAACTGTCGCAGCTTCAGCCACCACTTGGGGCGGCGCCGGGACAGGAGCAGAAGCTTCTGCCCTCACAGCTTCAGTTGTTGTGGATGAGGGTGGAGCCTCACTCCTCTTCTTGGGAACGCTGCAGATGATGGATGAAGAAACTTAAAAAACGGTTACTACAACAAAACAACTGTTTGAGGTAAAGATTAAAAATTACCTTGGGAGGCTTCCGCACCAGCTTGCGCGAAACCTTTTTCCCGGGCGTTCTAGACTGACCATAGCCGCCGCCGGCGTGGAAGCTCCGGAAGGCCCCTCGGAACTCGTTGCAGCCATGGGCATTTCCTTAGTCGAGGCCCCCCTCGACCGGGAAGGACCTCCGAACCTAGAGGCCTCAACCGGCCCTGGTGCTAGAGTCGCATGCCCGGAGCTAGCACCCCGGGAGGACGCCGCTGCAGGTACAGTCGCCGCAGTTGTAGAAGACATCCCCCTCCGGGGAGAAGGAACTGATGCAGAGGTTGCAGGCCTGACGGATCTTCCGTCGGCATGCTGCAGCTTCCTCTTTCGGCTTAAGGGTTCGTCTGCCGGCTCCTTGCCCTTGCCGATGACTTCGATCCTTGGCTTTGGGGCAGGGTCGGAGCCACCTTCGGAAGCCCCAGGGATCACCACCCTGGTGGTCGATCTTCTCTCGACGACACCAAGGTCATCGAGCACAGACATCTTCCGCCGGAGCTCCCTGCTGAACTCTACTTCCACGATTCAAAGGGAGAAAAGCTGATGGTGGAGTCAAGTCGTCACCCAGGACATCGATGCCGTGCTGGAACTTCTTGAGATGAAACTCCAAGGTTGCCCCCGCCATGTTGGACTTCAGCCCGGTCTCGACCCAGTCGTCGTCCATCACACTGTTGAGGGCCCAAGCGAGTTTTTCTCTCCTCTTCAGCGGTGCCCACTTGTTGACCAGAAAGTTGCAAAATACCGCCTGAGGAGTTAATCCTCCCTCCACGCACTGGCGGATCCTGGTCAGAGCAGGGTTGAAGGCATCCGACAGCACCGGAGCTTCACCCCAGATTGTAGCGTCGATGTTGGGGAGGCCTTCGGGCAGCTCCAGCTTCTCGTGCTCCTCCACCCGGATGACTATCCAGTCCTTCTTCCAATCATCCCACTTTCCAGAGGGAAACGACCGGAGGTACTTGAATGGGCACTTCTTGCGCTTCACGAAATAGTAGAAGCCAAGGTACTCATTACTCCTACCGGTGGTATGGACGGTGAAGAAGGTCCGGAAGAGTTCAATGCAGGGGGGATGCCCACCCACATCTCACAGAAGTGGATGAAGACGAACACAAGAAGAATGGAGTGGGGACCAAGGTGGTACAGCTGCAGACCATAGAAGTCTAGCAGCATCAAGAAAAAGGAGGAAAAAGGTGGGATCAACCCCACCATGGCATACGAAGAGAAGTACACCATTTCGCCGGCGTGCTCCTTCTTGAACGGGAGCTCTCCCCCGGCGCGGACCAGGCGGTTGAAGAAGTTCGGGGACCATCCCATAAGGGCCTGAACCTTCTTCAGGTCGCCTTCGGTCTTCAAACGGCTCTCGCGGAGACCCAACTCCATCGCGACACAACAAGGCAAGAGAGGAAAAGCGGGCACAAGTTGGGAGTTTGAGCGCAAGATCAGATGAGAGGCGTAAAGAACCCCAGACGGTGCGCGCTTTCCTTCTTAAGTAAGCCCTCGTAACGCTTGGATGGAAACCGCAAGGAAGTCGAATATACTACTCAAAAATTCCACCCAGCTGATGACAAGAGGGTCCGGGACCACCCGGACGATCAAGTCGAGGTTCTTACCCAGGCGAACGGTTGTCATCATGAGGTGGGAAGCCCGAAGGCGGCAGCCTGACATGGCACGCGGAACCGATACGATTTTCGTATCGGGAACCGGCGACCTTCAGTTGTGTGAGATCCGCACGCCAAAGATCTCATTTGCCGCACACGGGATATGCCACACGGCGAGAATTTAACTCTAAACCATTGCCAACGGCACATCCGAGGACCTTTGAAGACTCAGTTCAAAAGTCGAAGGATGGACCCACCTCCGGCGGAATGACTTCACCCAAGGAGTCTTCCCCAGAGGTGGGCCCAGGGGGCCACTGTCGGTATCCTGGGTACCATATACCCCTTGGGATTGCAAAGATCTCAAGGGAATATCATCTACTTGATTTGAAGACATTCGGAGGCCCACATGTCAGACGTAACCGGATCCACCTCTCCAACATGGTTAGTCCCAGGGTCGCCACATGTACTATCAGACCGGAGCTACCGCCCACAAGGGGGAAGCTCCGGGCTATATACCATAGCGGCACCCCTGGACCTAACCCCAGACTGAGGAAAACTCCAGAACTGACACGTGTTAGGTAGCACTGGATCTATCTGTCCCCCACAGTATGCTCCGGGGCTGTCACGTGTCCAACCGTCGGATCTTCAGCCTCTAACCTCCGGAAGACTCCACAACGGCTCCGGATCTTCAAAAGGAATCAAGGACTTCAAGACCCGATTAAGTGTCATTAATGCTATATTAATGACACACGATCGGATGACCTTAATTACCAGTAACAATGCTATCAAAGCCCGTAACTCGGTTATTAAGGATAATTAAGCGCATTAAATGTGTATCAATATTAGTAACCGCTGGGACCACATGTCGGGCCAGACTAACTTGTAACGGTCTGCCCTTGTACTATAAAAGGAGAGGCCGACGATACATAGGGAAGACTCGACACACACTACGCGCTCACTCTACGCTCTGAACTCACTTTGAGCTCATACATCCAATATAACACCAACACACCCCGTGGAGTAGGGTATTACGCTCAGGCGGCCCGAACCACGTAAATCTTTGTGTCTCTTGTGTCATTTACACTTCACCTTCTTGAATCTCCGCGCACCTACATCGAACCTCAAACTCCTCTAACACTTTAGTAGTGTCGGGAGATCTGCCGAATCAAAACCACCGACAATAGAGATATTACATTGCTGCAATTGTCAATTGTGTTGTCCAAGCCTAAGAATGGACGCTGGCCCTTCCCCTTGCACTGCGTTATTGAATCTCTCCCAGTAGCGGATCTCTGATGCCACAGTTTCTGATGGAAAATGGAGGAAAGGGAAATCAGAGCAAATAAGAAGAGTTGAATCTGGTGAGAGAAATGTGTAATCCATCTGTCTCGAAAAAATTATCGCTTTGTAATTCATTTCGAATTACAAAACGACAAACTTTTTGAAATGAAAGAGTATATATAAGGAGTTGTTTGGTTTGCACCCGCAGCTTGCCACGGCGGTGGTGCACTTAGACCATCCGCACCAGCGTACTCTAAAGCATACTCTATACACTATTCTTCTTCAGCTTTTACAGTACGTACTCTAAATTACACTGCGAAACAGTATATCCAGTATGCTTTACAGTGTGTCACTGCGGATGGTCTTAGCCCTTATTTGCTTAGCTGCCACAAGTTAGGCCGTCTAAAGCTAATGTCACACTTTGTCTTTCATTTTCACGCTCCAGCACGCCATACTTGTATTGCCGGGAAATTGACGCCGCAGCTGTGGCTTCGCCGCGCTTGCGGCGTGACAATTTTTGTCTCCTATTCAAACAGGTCTTAAATACATCAAACTCAGACAAAAGGAAATCTCACTGCTGCCAACAACCACATAAAGTCTACAGACACCCGCCTGTCAATTGCTGCTGCGGCACCTCTACCTTTTTTTGGACTGAGGACGAATTTTATTATTATTGTTATCTTATTATATGTTTATAAAAACAAACTAATATAAATAGCTAACGATTTTGAAAATTTCCAAAACTAACCCACTGTCATTAGTGCCACAAACGAAATGCTATATGTACAACGAATTTCGTTTAGATACATAACAAAATTCTAAGTTACATGCGACGTGTCAGAATATACCAGCAACCAGGGCCCACCGAAAATCTCGTAGCTGGCGCATAAGAAATTCGGCCAAGAGCGAATCTCGTTTGAAGTACGAACGATATTCTCTGTCCCGGCTACGAGATACAGTTTCCCCGTATTCATTGTTACGCTCCACGTGGCTGGTAGGTACTCGCGTTTGCAGAGTTATTCGATCACTCGTGGTACTGCAAAAACACTGAAGCATACTACATCACACGCTATACGGCGTAGGCAGACAGCTAGAAACAAGCAAAACAATTGTTTTATTGTAGCAAGGATTTAGCCCAATCTTTGTTCGATTCTAATAATCAGCTGCTTTGGAGGATTAAAGGAGTTAGCAGGTTAACTTCACATCTCTGTTTGAATCATACTACTAACACATGATGATGAATGATCGATACTGTTAGAAGCAGAGATTACAGTAGCTAAGAACCAGGCCCGGGCCTGAGGGTGTGCGACCCGTGCGACCCATAGAGCCCCATTTCCTAAGAGCCTCATTTTTCCCCCTCTATACTCTGTACCAGGCTTCGATGATGTGTCCAGAAGTGCACAGCCCAATGCCCAGCAGGCCAGCGGGAGGGAAGCTGCAGCCTGGGCCAGCCCATGCGGCCACAGCAGGCAGCAGCCATCGACTCCAATCACGTACGTGTTTGACTCTGACTCGATAAAGCAGGAAGGAAACTCGATAAAAGGAAACAAACCGACGCCCGATTCTTCGTGCGGTTGAAGTTCCAACTCGGTGATCGCGTCTACGCTCCCGGCTCTATCTTTGCAAGGACTTTTTGATGTTGTCCAAAATAAATTAAAAAGCCTTGATCTTGATATAGATGATGTGAGAGGACAAAGATATGACAATGGAGCAAATATAAAAGGATGCAAAAAAGGGGTACAGAAGAAACTTTTGGATATAAATTCTAGGGCTTTCTATTCTGCTTGCAGTTGTCATAGTCTTAATTTAACACTTTGTGATATGGCTAAGACTAGCGGTAAAGCTAAAGAATTCTTTGGAATCATCCAACGCATCTATACAACTTTTTTTTATTCTACTAAGAAGTGGCAGATCTTGAAAGATAATATAACATGCTTGACTCTTAAGTCTGTGTCAGCTACACGATGGGAGAGCTATATTGATAGTGTTAAAGCTATCAGATTTCAATGTTCAGATGTTCGGGAGACTCTACTTCAGGTGCCTAATATTATCATATTTGTCCATTAATGTAACTTATTAACTATAGCCAATTCTAACACATATTCTTTTTATTTCAATTTTAGGTGTCTGAAAGTGATAATGATCCAAGAACTAGCAGCGAGGCTAGCGGATTGGCAAAAAATGAACTTGGTGAGTATGCATCTATAGTGGCAATTGTTATTTGGTATGAGGTATTGTATGCTGTTAATTTAGTAAGCAAACAACTACAAGCAAAGGATATGCTTATTGATGTTGCTATTGAGAAAGTGCAAGGGTTGATTTCTTTTTTCAAGGAGTATAGAGAAACTGGATTTTCACAAGCATTGGATGCTGCGAGAGATATTGCAATTGATATGGGCGTTAATGCATCATTTCATAAAAGACGCGAAATTAAAAGAAAGAGGCATTTTGATGAGAACCCAGATGATACAAATGTTAGCACACAATCTGCAGAAGAATTATTTAGAATTAATCATTTTATAACCATTGTTGATCAGACAATTTCCTCACTTACAAATAGATTTGAACAATATCAAAATTTTCAGAAAGTTTTCGGATTCTTATTTACTTCTGAAGCACTACAATCATTGGATAATAAGAGTCTAAAGTCCTCTTGTGATGATTTAGAGGCTGCCCCTAAAAAAGATGGAAAATCTGATATTGATGCCAATGAACTGTATATGGAGTTGAAGTTCCTTCAAGAGTTTATGCCAATGGAAAATATGGGACCTGTCCAAATTCTCAAGTTTTTAAAGAGACATGATTCTTTTCCAAATTCAAGTATTGCATATCGAGTTCTATTGACCATCCCAGTGACTGTTGCATCTGCGGAGCGTAGTTTTTCTAAATTGAAGCTACTGAAGTCCTATTTGCGTTCGACAATGACGCAACAAAGACTTACTGATCTGGCACAATATCGCTTGAGACTGATTTTTTGGAGAAGATAGAATATGAACATATGATTGAAGATTTTATTTCAAGGAATACTAAAAGAATAGGTCTATTTAGATAAATATTATGCATCAAGAGGTAAATTTTAATAATAGATATGTTTTTGACATTACCTATTATGATTTAAGATTTTATTATATATACTATATATAAATTTATGACATTGTTTTTCTATATAATTTTGAACAATTTTAATAGTCGTACATGGCCCCGGATTTTGTCGGCTCGGCCCTGCTAAGAACAAGCAAGCTCGTCAAGAAGCAAGAGAAAGCTATGACAAAACGATGAGGAAGAGACTCCCATATCCACTTGTCGATCGAAGGTGGCCGGCCTAGCTGGCTATGGGGATGGGGAGGACGACACAGTATATTCTAAAGAAATGTTTGCTACGCTGTACATTCTTCTTTGAAAAACGTCTTAATGTCGTAGCTAGGATAGAGAATATCGTTCGTGCCTCATACGAAATTCGACCCTGGCCAATTTCATATGCATTAGCTACGAGATTCTCTGTGGGCCTCTGGCTGCGGGCATATTTCTATCACGTCGTACGCTAATAGAATTTCCTTATGTACCAGAACAAAATTCGTGGCACATATGACATTTCGCTGATGACATTGACGATAGTGGGTTAGTTTTATTTTTTTTTTCAAAATTGTAGGTTATTTATATTAAATTATTTTTATAAACATATAATAATAATAAAAACATCGACTGAGGACATCACTGAAGGAAGAGAATATAAGGTTGTGTGGTAAACGGGTTTTGGGTTCCACCCGATATCAATTGCGGCCCGATGACAACGAAAGAACCGTCACGTGAAACAAACGTAGATTTCAGGGCGACTGAACCAAAATCCGTAAAATAACTCCCACTCTCGTCCGCTCTCCCGGGCGCGCAATGCTTCTCCCGGTCGCCGCCGCCGCGGCCTGCAGCGTTCACCGCCGCCTCCCGCTCTCTTCCGTTCGACGAATCTCATCCCTAAAGGTTCCCTGGCGCCGCGACCCCGCCCTCGACGCCGCCATCGCCCGTGACCGCCGCTTCCGCCAAGCCTCCCGACTCGTCCGCGAGGTGCTCCTGTCTCCAGAACGCCGGCTGCTGTTCCGCTACCTCACCAAGCGCCGCGAGCGCGTCCGCCTCTCGGTGCGCGTCTCTACCTTCCTCCGGCAGTACCCCACCCTACTTTCCGTCTCCTCTCCCCCGGAACCCGTCGCCTCCCCCTCCCCGCAGCTGCTCGCCTTCCTCGACTTCACCTCCCGCCTCCACGAGCTCCACGCGCCGCACCATGCGTCCAGGCTCGCCAAGCTCCTAATGATCTCCTCCACCCGCGCTCTGCACGTCACCAAAATCGCCGCCGCCAAGCGCGATTTCGGCTTCCCCGACGACTTCCTGGTTTCCTTGGTACCCAAGTACCCCCACCTCTTCCGCCTCGTCGGCGACCCTGGTCCAGATGCGTCCGGTAACGCATTTCTCGAGCTTGTTTCTTGGGACGAGAAGCTGGCGAAGTCGGTGATCGAATTGAGGGCTGACAAGGAGGCCAATGTTGTTGGCATACGGCCGAGGCCGAATTTTACTGTTAATCTGCCCAAGGGGTTCTACCTCAAGAAGGAGATGAGGGAGTGGGTGAGGGATTGGCTTGAGTTGCCGTATGTGTCACCTTATACAGATGCATCATCTCTGCAACCAGGTTCGGCGGTGGCAGAGAAGAGGTTAATTGGTGTTCTACATGAGGTTTTGTCGCTGTCGGTTGAGCGAAGGATGGCAGTGCCGATTATAGGGAAATTCTGTGAAGAGTATAGGTTGTCCAATGCATTTGCTAATGCATTCACGAGGCACCCAGGGATCTTTTATGTTTCGCTCAAAGGTGGCATCAAGACGGCAGTATTGAGGGAAGCCTATGATGAGAATGGGGATCTTGTAGATAGAGACCCCATGATTGTGCTAAAGGAGAGATTTGTAGCAATCATGGATGAAGGGCATAAAAAGTATTTGGAGGAATTGAGGAGGAATAATGAGAAGCTGCAGAAACAAAGAGAGCTTGCTGCTAAGAAGGATGGGAGAGTAGAGGTAGAGAGTGAGGAGCAGCTTGAGCCGGAGGACACATTGGGGTGAAAAGGAGATGATGACACAAGTGCTCGCTATATGCACAAGAGGCAGTGGAAGGCAGGTCTTGTGAGCTGCTACTGCAATTCCAGTTCTGCAGTGGTCATTATTGCCTGAGAGCAATGGTTGATCTGTTGTTCATTAATAAAGAATATATTGGGGTCTTGCTCAGCCAGTTTGATTGTAAATCAATGCTGAAAGGAAGACTTTCCAAAGATCTAATTGTTTGACACAATATTGGTGACTGGTGAGATCCTTTTCTACAGTTATCACTTGAAACACTTTCTTATGTTGGAACTTTCGCAGTCCATAAATATTTACAAGGATATTCGTTTTAAGCTGATCACTGCAAACCTTTTCTTCAACTGTCATAACAATGCTGCTTCATGCCACACTCTTGTGTGATAGCACAAACAAGTCAGCAACACTACTGCAAAACAACACTATCTAACACAAAGCTGTTTTTGCGTAGCCTGTTCTAGTTTTATATTATGCTCCATTTCTTTCAGATGATTATTACATAAGCTGATGAGCACACAATATCCAGATCATCTTATCGTACACTAATACTTCTTAACAACAGAAGATAGGTGGTTACCTCCTGCAACAATATCCAGAACGTCTTATTGCACACTAATACTGCTCACTAACAGAAGAAAGGTGGTTACCAAATGCAACACATAGACAATATGAACAGTTGTTATGCAAACTTGTAAGTACCTTGATATACATTGATATTTGGGTTGCTAAAATAGAGGAAACAGATTTACATTTGATTTGCATACATGAACTACATGGAAATCACTTCAAAATTCTCGACATCAATGATGAAGACTTCAATGCAAGTACAATTCATGAAAAGTATTTGAGTCTATTTGGGAAATTGCTCGGTTGAGTGAAAATTGGCTGAAGTTAAGCTGTATTTGAGCTTATTTAAGATTCCAATCTACCATTTTGGCTGCTGTTTCTAATTACATGTCTCAAGTGTAAATCTAAGCTTCTTCCTTCAAGTACTATTCTTATTTCCTACTCCCTCTGTTTTAAAATTGTTAGTCGTTAGGACAACAGTTCTAGTTTAAATATGAACTGAAGTTGTTCTCCTAATGACAACAATTTAAGAACAGGAGTACTTCCTAATCGACTCTGCACACAATATTTCCTAGTTCCCCAGTCATATCCCATAACACTGGCTTCTAACAGTTTCACAGGAACTCTATCAGTACGCTAATCTAATACTGGAGGTTTGCTGTTTTTTAAATTGTCAAAGCTTTTTGCGATTCACATAATGGGCATGTGTTCATGTTTGTTCCTTTAGTTTGTGATTGTGCCTTTAGAGTTTATGCTCCGTTCTTTGGTGTACCAGATCATGCAAGCAGAAATAAAAAGATTTGTTTCCACATTAGCTTCATTGAAGTTATTTATCTTCCATTCATCCAAGGCTTGAAGTGGAGTCAGAAATACACTTAAGCAAGTGAAGATTTCAGGTGTTAGCTTGAGCTTCAGCCTGATCTGATAGATATGCATACAATTCTCTGGATGAGCCAATGCTAACATTGTCTTGATCATTTTGAGCTCTAGTTTCAATACAGTACTCCCCACTTGTCACCAAGTTATCAATAGCTTATACTAGTAATGTTATTCTTGTCATAGTTCTCCCAATGCTTCCATTTACCTTTTCTTAAAACCAGTAATTACATTTTTTTATAATACGAGTTGGCTTTTGGTTTTCAGTTTTGCCTCTCAAATCTCTTGATAAATGTAGGGAAACATGTTCCTCTGTGGTTCTTTACATTGTTTTTCACCCTTCTGCACTCTTCCACGTGTGATGGTAATCTTTTCTGTTTGTTGATAGTCCTTCCATTGTAATCACATTACCTTTTAATATCAGTCTTATCGAAGTTGGTTAACTACTACTGGCCATTTCGCTAATGGCTACAACAACTCCAGTAATTATTGTCTAATGAATTATGATAACACGATATGAAATTGTGACACTGCATAATTGCACTAAGTATTGCTTTGTTTATTAGTGTAGTGCTTTGTTGTCTTGTCCTGTATCATGAAGTTTCTGATAGAACTGTATGAAACAAAATGATTCATGTTTTCTATAAAATAAATAAATTATAGTGAAAGTGGATTTGAATTTTTATTAATGGAACTTAAATTTCTGTCGCCCTACAATTAAGAATGATTCCCAAAAGTGAAAAGTCCTGGCTTGCTACAAAATGACAGACCCAGAGCTGGAAGCTGCCGCACGAGGTGGGGTCTGGGGAAGGATTATACGAGGCAAGCCTTACCTCTGCAATGTGCAATGCAGAGAGGCTGCATCAAACCTTGGACCTTTTGGCACAAGTGGGGTGACTAAACAACTGCGTAAGGCCTGCCCTTCTAGCTTGTTACAAAAGGAAACAAATTATTCCATTTCTTTTCTTAGTTGGGTAAGGCATTTGTGTACAACAGAGACATTTTCATGTAGAGGTTGTGCTATAGCAACTGGTTTCACTTGTATGTCTAAAGCTAAATGGCCTTTTCATTACTTGGAAGACTGCCAACAACTGAACGAGAGGTACTATAATGGCTTGTTCTTCATGTTTCCCATCTTGTCTGGATATGTATATCTTACTTTTCCAGCTTCCAGTAGCATGTGAATAATGTATACAGTGAATGAAAAGTTGACAAACATTTTATGTTGGATTCTTTTTAACCAGAAAACGGTGCATAATGTTGATCATATAGGAAACATTGTTTCCATTTAGTGGCTAACCGGTGCTTGTACTAAAAAACTTTATACTATATTATGTTTCCGGCTGAAAGAGAAAATCAGGACACTGAGTATTGAATCCTCATGCATTTTGGTAAATATTAGTCCTGTTGCTTTCAGTGTGATTAACCTTGAGATTCAGTTTGTTAATTAACCAAAAGTTGCCTAGAGGGGGAGAGAGTGAATAGGAAAACCTAGAAATTTCTGCAAATTCGAACAAGCAAACTCTTAAATGATCCTGTATGCCAGACACTGGTAAGAGTGAAAAACTTATATGAATTTGAATCTAACACTTGCTCTAGTAAAACTATTTGAATTAAAATATGCTAATAGATAACAGGAAGTAGTTCTACCAATTATTTATACTAGAAATAAGTAAATATGTAGATCAAACAATATAATAAAGAACACAAATATGAACAATATAAATCCTAGAAATTAATGGGGTTATGGAGTGATATTAAACTCGAAATTCAGATATACAAAGAGTCATACTTCTTCATTGAGGTTGCCCGGGGGGGGGGGGGGGGGGGGGGGTAGAATATTTGCATGGTTTGGGCATTTGCCGCAAGAGAGTTTCATCAATAGGGATCTGAAGCCTTCCAATATTTTGCTAGACCAAGATCTGAGAGCCAAAGTTTCAGATTTTGGTTTGGTCAAGCTTGCTAAAGATACAGATAAGTCCATGATGACAAGGGTATCTGGGACCTTTGGGTACCTCGCCCCAGAATATGCAAGTATGCTCACCTCTCCCTTCTATGATCAGTTTTTCTTTTTTTTTTCCTTTTTTTTTTCTTTTTGGGTGCTGTTGTGCTCATGCCGATTGCGTCTGGTGGCAGCAGGACCTGGTCCGGAGAGGCTCGACGGCCTGGCTAAATGGCGGAGGTGCCACCGGGACCATGAGTTGCCACCAGTGTCAGAAGGTTGGGGATGTCATTTGGTGTACCAGCTGCGGCAGGAGAGGGTACTGTGCTTGCTGTATGACCAAATGATATGTTGTGTGGAAGTCAGTGCATCACTGATCAGTTCGGTGAAACTGTTACCTCATTTTGATTTGTTCTATATGCTTTTGGTATGGCATGCTGTAGTGTATGCAATCTCTTTTTGGATTAATGCTTGAATTGAGGTCCTCCTTTTCATTTGACTGCTTCATGGAAACTTCTTTTTCGGATGTTCTTTTAGGAATTAAACCTTGGACATTCCACCAGCATATAGGTGAGGCTGTATTTATTCCAGCTGGCTAATCTTTCCAAGTTGAAAAACCACCGTTGTGCACCCCCTACCCTCGCCTCATATTTACCCTTTTTGTGTAAAGAGATTATTCATATGTGCAAGCCTAGCTAGATGTTCAGGGTTATGGTTAAAGATCCCTTTTTGTGGTCCTGCAAATTCCTTATTTTGGGGGATATACTACTATCTTCAGTAAGAACAAAGTTTCTTTTTTAAATAAAGCATGCTTGCTTATGCCCATTTGGGCAATCACTCTGTAGAACATAACAAAATGGAAGGATTTCTGACTTTTTTTTTTGTGACACTTATTGTCTTGTTTGAGTTTAGGTGCTGAATCTAGTGATTTGACATTTGAGTAAATTCAGGGCGTGAAACCAAAAGAAAGAAAAACAAAATACATACTGTGCCAGTAGTGTTTGGAAACAGGGCAAACAGTTACTTTTGGTTATCAGATGTTGAAGGAGTGGTATTTTAGCAATCACACTAAGTTTCTGCTCCCATCTGTTATAACGACTCATACGAGCTCATTTTGTTATATACATATTGAGCTGTCTTGTTTGCTCTAATATGTTCTTCTCACTTTGGGGTTCAAATTTTAGTTGCTCTTATGAATTTTGGTCCCTACAGAATTCTGTACCGCCTTGGACAGCTATATTGAATTTGCCTTTTTTTATGGAAAAAGTTGTGGATGTAATATCTTGTGTGTTTGAACTAGCTAAGCATTCCATCTGCGCATATTTGATAGCTTACGTACTTGTGTTACTTAAATATTGATTCAATCTACAGTTCAATTGGCTCTTGACTTTTGTCACCGGAGAGTTTGTCAGTCTGTCCGGATGGCTCAAGAGATCTGCTGTCTGCCAAATGGCCATGTTCGAAACTGAGGATGCTCGAGGTAACAATGATATCTGAGAAACAGTAATTTTGTATTGACTGTTATTACCATCTTAATAAATATGGAAACCTTACAAGTTTTGTCATTAATGGTACAGGTTAGAAAGATCTCTTTATATGCAGCAAGTTCTGCTCTCAGAGAAATCCAGAGATTAACCCTAGACCCCAAGTATGTGCCCTGATGCATGTTCTTGTGCGCATATGATTGTCATTGTTGAATTTGTTATCGGGCATTACCACCATATTTTCTTTCTTGAATGTCAGCTACGAATTTAGTTAATCCATCTAGCTTGTAATTATTACATGTGCATGGTAGATTTGAGGATCAAAATTTAACTTGGGCAGTTTTAGAGAACTTGGCTAGAGTAAATAGACAAAGAAAGGTACCTTGCAGTTGAAGTTCTGCAGATTTTTGAGAAATTGACTTGCCGTTCAGGATTAAAAGCCAATTTGAGGGAAGATATAGTATCGATTGTACATGTTTTTAGTGTCATGAAATGGACTCACTCTTATTTCTTATTAGATACTCCCTCCGTCTATAAAATTTTGTCGCTTTATAGTTTATTTTTGAACTACAAAACGACAACTTCGGAGGGAGTAATATTTAACCTCACCTGTATATTGTGAAATAGAACAAACAGCTGAGATCATGTTGAATGAAATAAAAGCGCTAACAAACTAATTATATCACTGTCTGGGGAATTTGTTGGTAAAATAGTTCATTAATTTCTGGAAAATATTGGATCTAAAACCTACCTACCAGACGGGACCCAAGATGTAGACCTTTGAAAGTCTTGTTTCAAATTAACTAGCTTAGGCAGACTGAGCCTTAACGGTGCATTTGACTCCCCGTCTTAACTCGCCACGCCGAAGCTTCGGCGGCGCCACAAAAAGCAAGGCGTCGCCGTCATTTGGCTGGTCGTGCAAAAATCGACGGCGGTCAGAGGTTTCCTTGGCTTTTCCCCGGCATGAGTTCGGCTTCGAAAAAACGAGACTGGCGCAACCGCTAATTCGGATTGGCGACTGGCGACAGGCGGTCAGTCTGTAAGTGGTGCGGGCCTGTCCACCAGCCCACTAGGCCCGCCCCACTAAAAACGTGGTAGTGGGCATAGCGACATTCTGCATGTTGACTAACGGTACGAGGTGGGCTTTACCGCTCGATGTTGGACACTGTGACAAGAACGCGTAATCTTGCAATGCCCGCTTGCTCCAGGAGTCGAGGCGGAAGTCGAGGAACCCTAGCACCATTGTTGAAGGATCGTCCCCACGCTGGCACCGTCTGACTGCTCTCTCGTGGAACCCTAGCACCGTCTGACTGCTCCCTCGTGCTGGCGCCGATAGGCTGCCTCCTCCCCCACGAGAAGGACCATCCCCTATCATTGAAGAAAGCCCCATCTTTGCTCGCGGCAGCAGCATACCACCCCATCTCCACGTGCGAGGCAAGTAATATCAATCAGGTGATGTATTATTTCACTCTCGCTGTTCAATTGGACCTTATTGAGCTCTAGGACTATTCTTGATTCCAATCTGGTTGGGTTTCTTAGCATGGACTCCACATTTGAGATTTCATTTTGATTAGGTGCTGTCGCAGGGAGATTTATGGCAAAGGATAAGAGAAGCTTCAGGCATGCCGGAGGGGGAAGACGTCCGCAAGGTCTAGAACATACAACTTGTGAGCACCCCCACAATCTCCTCCTCTCTTCGCCTCATTTCTCACATCTTTTTTTTTTCTTGTTTGGTCTTTTTGTTCAGTAGCTGTTTTTAGGTCGTGCATCTTGCAGAGGCACCATTAAGTAGATGTGGTTCTCTTTAACACTGTGTGCTATTTTGTGCAATTTCTTAAGTATTTTTTTTGTATATTGATTGCCTTTCATATTTTTGTGAAGGTAAGGGAATTGAGGGATCAATTGCTAATTATTGATCGTATATGTTTGGGTAGAATGTAAATTTTGTAAACAATCCTACATCCTATTAAGAAAAACCGGGGGTTGCCTGTCAACTTTTGGTTTTACATAGTACCAAAATGCTAATACCATCTTAAGGTAGCGAAATCCTACAAGGACTCGGGCTTGTCTCGCGTGCCATGGGACTCGACTCCGACAAGAATTCAAACTTGATCGCTTTCTGATCGGTATTTCTAAATAATAAAAATGAACTAATTTTAGACATTGAGCGTTTTAAGATCGCATACTATGACAGCCCATCTGAACCAGATGTTTGCCAAACCCATCTCTCTATTGCCCCGCTTCGCGCAGGAGCTTCTCTAGCTCCGCTGTGCTCTCGAGGTCGACGGGCGTTGGGCCAATCAGAGAGATGAGTTTGGCGAACATCTGGTTCGGATGGGCTGCTATGATATGCGATCATGAAACAATTAATGTTCGGAATTGGTTCCTTTTTTATTATCTAGAAATACCGATGAGAATCCGATCGAGTTTGAATTCTTGGCGGAGTCGGGTCCCATGGCATGCGGGACGAGCCCGACCCCTTCTTGGATTTTGCTACTTTCCGATGATATTAGCATTTTGGTACTATGTAAAATCAAAATTGACAGACAACCCTTGATTTTTCTTAATAGGATGTGCGATTGTTTACAAAATTTACATTCTGCCCAAATGTATACTGTCAATAATTAGCAATTGCTCCCTCTGTTCCCTTATCTCAAATGATGAAGATATTGATCTCTGATTCCTGTTAAGGTAACATATGTTAATTCTAAATGATGTCAAATGGTTTCAATAATTTTATATGCCCAATGCTTTGTTCTTGTATGGCTGAGAATTGATACAACATGATCGATATGCTTTTCTATTTGCAAGTATCTGATACATAAAGAGATAGTAAAGTGCTACTTTGTTTCTCTGAGAAGGTGTTCTTGTCCCACCCCATCTTTTCTCTGTTGTTTTGCGTTTGCACCCATTTGAAATAATCAAATGGCCTTTGCTTTGGTATGAATCTGGTGAAGAGAAAAGAAACTTATAAAAATTGCTAAAATATTGACTGAAATAAGTTGCATTATATTTTTTCAGTGAAACTTTGAGAGCATTGGCATAGAGAAGAGTATCTGAACTGATCATCTGGATAGATAAGTTCGGAGGAACAAATCTTTCTGTTTATGGGAGGCAAGAATCATGCTCTATAACTAAGTGAACAATGGACAAATTATTTTAGGCTATGACTAAGAACCTTTGTAAAAAAACGATTCACAAGATTTACTTAGTACATACCAAAAAAGATGCTCTCTCAATGATTTGTTTGTTTCAGTTACATCCAGTTGCATATTAAAAGTTTTTTTTTCAGCAAAATTCTTCAATAACCTTTTATCCGCTGTTATTTTTTAAGAACGAGAAGTTACTGAATCATGATTACGATTCTTATTGAAGTACAAATAGCATATTTCAAGTATGTTGGCATCATGTATGGTTCTGAAAAGGGAGTTGAACCTCGATATATACTAACTGAATGGCTTTTGTCTGAGGAATCGCTAAAGGGCAAAGGCAGACACAAGATCTCTCTGCAGCCAGACCTCATTACAGCAACATTGTATTGTTTTTGTGCCCCAACACCTAGGAGTTCAAAATCCCAGCCCTGGGCTAGTCGCAGTAGACCATTAATTGAATTTCTTTATATTTTGCAAGTTGTATTATATCACCTTGATGATAGTGTGTTTGATGGTCCATCTTGAGGATGGTTTATTAATGGTTAAATTCTGGATAAAAGACTGTTGTTCATATGTCATTAGCAACTGTTTTTTATACAAGTGTTTTTTAGGAAGATAAAAGTGTGTTTTTGATTGTCGGAGATATGTGTATTTTTATTATTGAGATACATATGCGAGGGAAACATGGAGTGAGGGCACTGACATTTAATCTAGTAGTGATGTGCGGTGAGCTGAGGACGGGATGGCCCAGCGGAATCAAGCAATGCAGCCTACAGCGAACAGAGGCTGATAGTCGTTGCGGGACATTGCGGCAGCCTACTACGCCCACAAGACTGCAAATAAATTTTCACTAAGCCCATCGAACTATAGTGGGTAGCGAAAATTTGATTAGCGGTGCCTGTTAATCCTACTAAAAAAATAAAAAAAAATATGCAGACGGTCCGTAGCCCGTCCCACTTTCAGATTGGACAGACGGTGTGGAATAAACCATGCCCAAAGTAGGCTAAAAACGAAATGTGCAATGGACGATGATTGGATGGACTTTTCATTAAAGTTCAATGTCTAGTTCGTCGGCAAGCATCAGGGCCTGGTCGTGTAGCACATCAGGGGCCGTGCGTCTTACATTCGTCGCTTCAGCACTTGAGGCTTGCAGGGGAGGAGCACAATAGCACATTAGGGTTTGGTAGCACCAGAAGTTTTCCCGTGCTGTCACATAAGCAAGAATATCCGATTCCTGTATATCTATAACCCAGCTCACAATCAAAGTTTATCTCTAAAAGATTCTCTAATTATTATCTAAATTATGTTAGAATAAATGGGCTTGACACAATATTAGTTCTGAAATAATTCATACAAAATCTCAAAGACCCATTAAAACAAGAGAGGGTGGTGTTAAATGGTTAGTCCTATATGGAAAGTTGGAAGTGAGCAACCCTTATTTATAAGAGATGTTTTTTCATTTTCTGAGTGAGAGAGAAGAGGAGAGGAGAGAGATGACCCACACACCCTCCTCCTCCTCCTCCTCGCCTCACCATGCCAGGCCCCGCCCCGCGCACGTGTTTGTGTGAATTCGAGCTCCCACACACGCTCCTCCTCGTCACCTCACCACGCAAAGCCCCGCCCCGCCCCGCGCACGTGTTCTTATGAATTCGAGCCTCGAGTCGAGCCTAAATTTTATATTTATGTAAAAAATTTAATTCGGCTTTTGGGCTTCCGAGTCGGAATGAGTCCAAGTAGTTCGAGACAAATGCGTCTACGACTACCGAGTCGGATCTGATGCGGGTCTTCCAGATCGCAACAAAACCGCCTCCACATGACTATAAATAACGGACACGCGCAACAGGGCGAATCATTCCACGATCAGATCTATTATTCCCACGTTCGAGTTATTTCCGCCGCCATATAGTCTACACCATCCCGAGCGCCGGCGTGCACCGATGACGCGAGAGCATGTTTTCAGAACCGCTCGCCCTTGCGATCCTGCACAGAGAGAGGGTGAATAAGGTTTTTGGGAAGCGCTTCGTGCGGCTGCTCGCGTTCTTCATCACAGATCGTCTGCCGAAGAGATCGGGCGCTGCTGCCCAATGTTGCCACCAACATATGAAGCGAACGTTCGTCATCAGATCTACAGAGGTTCTTCCGGCTACAAATCGATACGCGAATATTTCTTCTCATCTATGTGTTAGTGTCTATCGCTGCTGTTTACGTGTGTGTTTTTGGAATTGTTCAATAAATTGCCTCATATTCCCTAACAATCCAAAAACCTTATTTAGGCAATTTTCTAAGTTGAACATGATGACTTTAGCCGATGCATTAAGGTCGGGACAGTTCTCTGGTGCACTTCAAGAAGTGGCAAGTTAAGGTCACACTCTGACTCCAATCACTTAAGATCTTTTGGATAATCGAGGGCAAACCTCAAGGTCCTTTGTCTGCTAAAGAGCAGACAAAGTTCGAGGAAGCCAATTCTGTCCTGAGAGGATGTATCTTAAGTGTTCTTGACAACAATCTATGTGATGTTTATCTAAAAGTCACAAATAGAAAGGAGCTCTGAGATGCACTTAACGCTGAGTACGGTGCAACCGATGCAGGCGGTGCACTGTATATCATGGAGAATTTTCATGACTACAAGATGGTTAACAACCATTCAATAGTTGAACAAGCTCATGAAATACAATGCCTCGCGAGAGAGCTCCACCTATTCAAGTGTCCTTTACCCGACAAATTTATGGCTGGATGCATTATTGCAAAGTTACCTCCTTCGTGGAGGAACTTCACCACAACTATCAAACACAAGAGACATAAAATATTAGTTGAAAACCTGATAGCATCTCTTGATGTTCAAGAGAAGGCTCAGGCAAATGATGCTACTGAGAAAGGAGGTGAGGGTCAATCTAGCGTCAATGCAAATATGGTGCAGAACCTCAATATCAAGAACAAAGAGAACAACAAGTCTCAATTCAATACAAATAAAACTACTACATTCAAGAAGAAGAAGAAGTCAAACAAAGACAATGATGGATGTTACTACACCTCTGGCGAGCAAGGACACTTTTCCAAGGTCTGTCCTGACACGACGGACCGTAGAGGGAAAAAGAATGTCAATATCATGACATCTAGTAATGCAGATGGGTACGATAATTCCTTCACTATTCTTTCTGTTCCTCAAACACTATCTTGGTAGTTTGATACGGGTGCTAATATTCATATATGTTCTACATGTCCATGTTTACTTCTTACCAGTTCGTCTGGGATTCTGCCGACCTAATGGAAAATGAGTAACATGCTTCTGTTCTTGGTGTTGGCACAGTCGATCTGAAGTTTATTTTGAGAAAGATTGTTCAGCTGAAAAACATGCAACATGTTTCTACTATGAACAAGAATCTTGTTAGCGCCACCCTTCTATGTAGAGATGTGTCTAAAGTAGTTTGACTCCAATAAAATATTTTTGTCGAAGCATAGATAATTTATTGGTAAAGGCTATGAATGCGAAAGCTTGTTTCGCTTTTCTCTTTCAGTGTTTAGTAATAAGTCAGTGAACCATATTTGAGGTGAAAGTGCATCTAGGCTAATCCCCGTGGGTTTTGATGATTAATGACAATACTTAAGGGACTAATAAGCTTTGCAAGTGTAAGCGCAGATGATTGAAAGTTGGACGGCGTTGAATACACTCAAAAAGGAAAAAGAGCAGAAAAAGGCGAAGAACTCAAAGGATAGAATTTAGGCTTTTAAATTCCTTGTAGAGTTCAGCTACTTAGCTTGAGTGTGTTCAATGAGTCAAGTGTTGAGAATCTCCTAAGAGCTCATAGTCTAAGCTAGACTAGATTGAGAGATGAGTTGAAGCAGTCCTAGGACAGAGCTGGACTTGTCTAGATAGGAAGGCCAGACTAGGACGATCACATCTGACTGATCCGATGTTAGGTGGACCAAAATATTCTGTGTGAGTTCAGACTTGTCCATTTGGGGACAAACTAGTCCTTGGTGAGTGTGTATGTGTCCTTCTAGGACTAAGTCCTGAAGGACCGGACTAATTCGCCCTGGGGCCGGACTAGTCCGCTGGGACAGACCAGTCTGTTTCAGGCCGAAAAAGTAGTTCCTGACTGAGATCAGACTAGTCCGTTCCTTGATAGACTAGTCCGCAGTGGACTTGGAGGGACCTGATGGGACTAAGTCCTGGACGGCCATACTTGTTCGCCCTTGGGGGCCGGACTAGTTCGGTGCCCCATACTGGTCCGTTCTCAACCAGAACAAATAGTTCTGTGTGAGATCAGACTAGTCCGTTGTTGGACGGACTAGTCCATGGTTTGGTGATCGTTTGAATTCAAAAGGTGGCAGGGGGCTTTGAGGTTGGCCAAGGATGACATCACTGGTCCCCACAGGCCGAACTAGTCTGGGGTCAAAGGCCGGACTAGTCCGCACATTTCCTGGTGGCAACGGCTACTTGTCGGGACCCCTATAAAAAAGGATCCCTCAGCCTCCAAAGGCCCTCTCTCGAATCCTATCACCGCCATGGCCTTCCTAGAGCCATCCTAGCCCTCTCTCAACCATTCTTGGAGTCCTAAGAGTGATTCTTGAGGATTTGTGAGTTGTGGAAGAGAGGAGAGAAGGGTTTGCTTGATCTTGCGCTCTTGGTTGATTCTCTCAGTTTGAATGATTGATTTGAGTTTGTGTGGGTGTTAATCTTCGCTCTTTTCTAGTTGTAAACTTGTGGGAGCCTCAGGTTGTGAGTTGCCCCACAGATTTAGTTATTACCCTTGTGATTTAGTGGAAGAATAGCCGGCCTTCATGGTGGCTAAGTGAGAAAAGGGTTGAGTGAAATCGTGCCTTTCATGGGCATCCTCAACGTGGATGTAGGCTCCTTTGTGCGGTTGAAGCACGGGATAAATCCTGCATCTTGTGTCTTTGATTTGACTTCCTCGTTCTTCGCTAGATCAAGTTAGGGCTACTTACGTTCTTCGTCTCAATCTTGTCATTCGCTTCGATCTAGTTACTTTTACTTAGTGCACATCATCTACTAGATTGCTAGGTTCATACTCTTTACATTTCATCAAGTTAAGTTCGTTAGATCGCATAAAAATCTCACATGTGGTCAATTTTGTCATCCTGACCGGACTAGTCCGCCCCCAGGCCGGTCTAATTCGCACTCTGTAGTTTGATTAGTTTTTATTGAGTTAAATTTTAGGTTATTCGCCTATTCACCCCCTCTGTAGGCAACTTTCAATTGGTATTAGAGCCTAACTCTCCTAAAAGCTTAACCGTTTGGAGAAGAGATGGGGGAAAACGGT
This sequence comes from Tuctoria greenei, assembly GCA_036927565.1. Lineage (NCBI taxonomy): Eukaryota > Viridiplantae > Streptophyta > Magnoliopsida > Poales > Poaceae > Tuctoria > Tuctoria greenei. Next base: position 25,019,004 of record JAYESD010000004.1, on the reverse strand, counting down.
GAGAAGGAGATGCCGACCGTCGACACCACCGACACCGGCGAGAACAGCCACATCGTAGGACAAGGATCCAATCTCTTGCATGACAAGACTGGCAACATCTCCAAGGACAAGCCAAAGCCTCCTCCCTTCGATGGCGAAACCGAAGATGAAGATGAAGAAGTGAAGCGCCTTGCGGACCTTCTTCAAAAAGCAAGAGATGAGGCCAATAGGAGGAGAAGACTTGAGAAGGAGAAGAAGCTCAAGAAGCCCGAGGAGGATTAGACGCGATATCCTTTTAACTATGAGTGCCTCAATTTACATTCAAACTACCTCTCTATTCCAATGGGCAAAGCTCTAGGCTTTGATGGGACTAACTACACTATGTGGAAGCACACCATGAAGTTGCATCTTATCAATCCCACACTTTGGCATGTTGTTTGCACAGGTGTATATATTCTCGTGGATGACGAAGAGCTGACCCCAGAGCAAGAACAACTCATCCACCACAATGCTCAAGCGGCAGTTGTGCTCAACTCAGCTTTGAACCAAGAAGAATTCAACAAAGTAGATGGGTTGGAGCAAGCTAAAGAAATTTGGGACACTCTCAAGATTGCACATGAATGCAACCGTTCCGTGAGGGAAGCCAAGATTGAGATCCTCGAGGGGGAGATTGGAAGATTTGCCATGGAAGAAGGCGACACCCCTCAAGAGATGTACAATCGACTCAATAGAAGTCGGGCGTACGGATGCAAGAAGTGGACCGAGCATGAAGTGGTCAAGAGGATGATAAGAGCCTTCATGCCTTGCAATGTGACGCTTTGCACTCTCATCCGCGAGAGTCCCAACTTCCAGAAGAAGACTGCGGATGAGGTGTTTGACAAGATCATCAACCACGAGATGATGGAGATGGAAGCACGCCATGCCAATGACCTTGCCGAGATCACATCCTCCAAGAAGAAAGACATTGCTCTCAAAGCCTCACCCAAGTCCAAAAGCAAAGATGTGCAAGATTCAAGCAACGATGAAGAAAGTTAAGAAGAGGAAAGCATCGACATGGATGAAGAGGAAATGACCTTATTCATCAAAAGATTCAAGAGGATGATGAGGAAGAGAAGAGGGTCAAACTATGAGAGCAAGGGTAAGGACAAGATCAAGTCAAGACCAAGGAGAGCGTGCTACAACTATGGTGAGTATGGGCACTTCATTGTGAATTGCCCATACAAAAAACAAGAAGACAATAAGAAAAAGATCAAGGATTAGAAGCCTCAAGAGAGGAAGATGTTCAAAAAGAAGAAAGCACATGGGCATGCCCATGTTGGCAAGGAGTGGGACTCTAACGATGAGTCCTCCTCTGATGATGAAGCGGGAGTGACAACCATCGCCATCAAGAAGCCAACAATGAAGAAGACTCTCCTACCAAACAAGTGAGAGTGGAAAAGCTCAAGCCACACTTGCCTCATGACCAAGGAAGGAAAATGAAAGGTTAAGTCTAAACTTTCCTTGCGTAGATGATGATTTTGATAGTGATAGTGAGAATGAGTATATGTTTGAAGGTTTGAGTAAAAGTGATATTATTAAAATGAAAAAGCTTTCCGATGAAATTTTAGACGAGGAAGAACTTCTCGAGGAACAAGATGAATTGCTTGTCAATGAGACGCAAAAAAATCTTAACCTTGAGAAGCTTCTTGAGCTTGAGAAGGAAAAGAACAAGGCACTTGAACTTGAACTTGAACTTGCGAAATGCAAGGAGGCTTCTTGAAGCCTCAAGAGTTCGAATGTTGTGCTCCCAGATGAACTTGTGAACTTGAACAAAGTTCACACAAGTCTTGAGGCACAATTTGCAACTCTCAAGTCAACATCCCTTCTTCTCCCTCAACAAGCTCAAACTTGCCTAAAATGGATTCGGACACTAAGGCTTGCAAATGTGCTAATCTTGTGCTTGACCTAAAGAATGAGCTCAACTTGGCAAAGAGCAAGAGCACACCTAAGGGTGACATCTTTGACAAGGAGAAGATTATGCACGTAGTGCATACTCAATCACAAGATCTCCCTTGGTCAAAGATGGTCTTGGTTATTCAAGAGCAGGAAAGCAAAATGCTAGAATTCTCAAGAATAACAATATGCAAATTGAATTTGTCAAGGAGGGTTCATTTCAAGTCAAGAACTTACATCATGTATCTAGCTCTAATGAAATTGTGAAACTTGACAAAAATTCCCAAAGTGCTAGAAATGTCAACTTAACCATGTTTCATGACTTTGATGCATCATATGTACTAATGAGAAACAAATTTGGTTATACTTATGCTAAATATGTTGGGACACACCGCAAGAGCCCAAAGCCTTGTGTGTGGGTGCCTAAATGCCTTGTGACTAACCTCAAAGGACCCAACCAAGCTTGGGTACCTAAAACCGAAACCTAAACTTGTCTTGTAGGCTTACTCCTCCGACGGTTCAAAATGGGTGCTAGATAGTGGTTGCACCAACCACACAACCGGAGCGAGAAGAATGTTTGTGGAGTATGAAGAAAATGAAGACTCAAGTCAAGGTATTTACTTTGACGACAATAGTCAAGGTACGGTACTAGGTATGGGTACAATCTCTATTTCTCCACAACATACTATTTCACAAGTCATGCATGTTGAGTCTTTAGATTATAATCTCTTATCCATTTTTCAATTATGCAAAAGGGATATAATTGCTTATTCTCTAATGAGGGCGTGGTTGTCACTAGAAGAGTTGATAACTCGATTGCCTTCAAGGGTGTGCTCAAGGGAAATCTTTATCTCATGGACTTCACCGCAGATAAAACTCAACGTGACACATGCTTGATTGTAAAGACCAACATGGGGTGGTTGTGGCACTGAAGGCTAGCCCATGTTGGTATGAGGAATCTTCACAAACTTCTAAAAGGCAATCATGTTCGAGGTCTTAAGAATGTTGTTTTTGAGAAAGATAGACCTTGTAGCGCATGCCAAGCCGGGAAACAAGTCGGAGCAGCTCACCCCGCCAAGAATGTGATGATGACAACAATATCGCTAGAGATGTTGCACATGGACCTTTTCGGTCCCATTGCTTACATAAGCATTGACGGTAACAAATATGGTTTAATTATTGTTGATGACTTTTCCTACTTCACTTAGGTATTTTTCTTACATGACAAAGGTGAAACACAAGGTGTCCTCAAGAGTTTCTTGAGGAGAGCTCAAAATGAGTTCTCCTTGAGAATAAAAAAGATAAGAAGCGACAATGACACCGAATTCAAGAACACTCAAGTTGAAGAGTACTTGGACGAGGAGGGCATCAAGAATGATTTTTCGGCACCCTACTCACCCGAACAAAATGGGGTGGCCGAAAGGAAGAACCGAACTCTAATAGAGATGTCAAGGACCATGTTTGATGAGTACAAGACTTTTGATAGGTTTTGGGCAGAAGCGGTCAACACCGCTTGCCATGCCACAAACCGTCTCTACCTCCATCGCCTATTGAAGAAGACTCCATATGAACTTCTAACGGGTAACAAACCGAACATCTCCTACTTTAGAGTCTTTGGTAGTAAATGTTATATTCTCAACAAGAATCCTAGAATTTTGAAGTTTGCTTTGAAATTCGATGAAGGTTTCTTGCTTGGTTATGACTCAAACACCTACACCTATCGTGTTTTCAACAAAAAACCTCCAGTTGTGTTGAAATCGCACGTCACGTGGTGTTTGATGAGGCTAATGGCTCCCAAGTGGAGCAAGTTGATCATTGTGTGCTAGATGAAGAAGAGGCACCATGTGTTGCGTTGAGAAGGATGGCGCTTGGTGATGTAAGACCTCAAGAGCAACAAGGCCCAAGTGACCGAACTCCATCACAAGAGGTGCCCCAAGCACAATATCAAGTCCAAGATCTCCAAGATCAACAACTTGACCAAGATCACCGTGATCAAGGAATAGAGGATCAAGATGGTGACAATGGTCAAGGGGGAGACTATGAATATGAGGGAGATGAAGAAGTTGACTCAAGACCAAGTGTACCACACCCAAGAGTTCATCAATGTGTTCAACGGGATCACCCCGTTGACAACATACTTGGAGACATCTCCAAGGGGGTAATGACTCGATATCATATGGCTAATTTTTGTGCTCACTATTCCTTTGTGTCTTCTTTGAAGTCATTTAAGGTTGAAGATGCTCTACGAGATCCGGGTTTGGTAATAGCCATGCAAGAGGAGCTCAACAACTTCAAGAGGAACAAAGTATGGGAGCTCGTGAGAAGACCTAACACCAGTGTGGTAGGCACCAAGTGGGTCTTCCGCAACAAGAAAGATGATCATGGTGTGGTAACAAGAAACAAAGCAAGACTCGTAGCCAAAGGATACTCTCAAGTCGAAGGTTTGGATTTCGATGAAACTTTCACTCTCGTAGCTAGACTTGAATCTATTTGCATATTATTATCCTATTCTACTCACAACAATTTCGAGTTGAATCAAAATGACGTGACAAATGCCTTCCTCAATGGACCGATCAAGGAGGAGGTGTATGTGGAGTAACCGCCCGACTTCGAGGACGATAAGTATCCTAACCATGTCTTTAAGCTTCATAAAGCACTCTACGGCCTCAAACAAGCTCCTAGAGCTTGGTATGAGTGCCTTAGGGACTTCCTTATTGATCATGGTTTTAAGATAGGAAAAACCGATTACACACTCTTCACTAAGAACATGGATGACGATTTATTTGTATGCCAAATTTATGTTGATGACATAATATTTGGTTCTACTAATAAATCTTTTTGTAAAGAGTTAGCAAAATCATGACGGAGAAACTTGAGATCTTGATGATGGGAGAGTTGAAGTTCTTTTTAGAGTTCCAAGTAAAACAACTCAAGGAAGACACCTTCATTTGTCAAACCAAGTATACTCAAGACATCCCCAGGAAGTTTGACACGGAGAAGGCCAAGCCCATCAAGACGCCAATGTCAACGAATGGACATCTTGATCTCAACCAAGACATCCCTAACGTCGACCAAAAGGTATACCGTTCCATGATTGGATCACTCCTTTACCTTTGTGCATCTAGGCCCGATATTATGTTAAGTGTATGCATGGGTGCAAGGTTTCAAGCCGCTCCTAAGGAGTTTCACCTAACTGACGTAAAGAGAATCTTGCGCTATTTAGTTCATACACCTAACCTAGGGTTGTGGTATCCCAAAGGGTCCAAGTTTAATCTCATCGGATACTCCAATGCGGATTATGCTGGATGCAAAGTGGATAGGAAAAGCACCCTCGGGACTTGCCAATTCTTGGGTAGGTCTCTAGTGTCATGGTCATCCAAGAAACAAAATTCCATTGCCCTATCCACAGCCGAAGTGGAGTATGTCGCAGCCGAAAGTTGTTGTGTACAACTTCTTTGGATGCGACAAACTCTAAGGGATTATAGTCTCAATATGAACCATATTCCACTCCGATGCGACAAAGAGAACGCCATCAAGATTGCCCATAACTTTGTTGAACACTCAAGAACCAAACACATTGACATCCAACACCACTTCTTAAGAGACCATTCAATGAAGGGGGACATTGTCATTTCACATGTGAGAACCGAAAAATAACTAGCCGACATATTCACCGAGCCACTAGATGAAAAACACTTTTGCGAACTTAGGAATGAACTAAATATCCTTGATTCTCGAAATGTGGCTTGAGATGTTGCATATCTGATTGTTAGTTTTGTTTTTCTCTTCAAAATTATGCATGCTTTCAAAAACTTGCCTTCCTCAAATTTCTATCAAATTATTTTCAATTATTGTCTCCTTGAATCATGATCATTGTATGAATGTTTGTGTGCTTTACTAGCCATATTCATTGAGAATATTTGTGAAAACTTAGTCCAAATGGATCATTCCTTGCAAATCTCTCAATATATAGGAGAATTTGCTGTTTAGGACCGTACTAGTCCGCCCATGGAGTCAGACAAGTTCGACATCCTGGACCTATCTGGACAGGCTCAGATAAGTCTACAACAGACTAGTCCGGCATGTCACCAGATTTTTCCGGACATCCAACTTAGTCCAGACCCAGTCCGGTGCCCGAACTTGTCCGGTACACCAACGGACTAGTCCGTACCTCTGGGGACTTAACCCCTAGCGTCGGGCCCGACCCTTCCACTCTCTCTCCTAGGTTCAACCGTGCGCCTCTCTCCCAAAAACTGCCTCCATTGGTGACTTCTGGTTCCAACCCTCAAAATCTTCGAGTAATCTGTGTGGAAGCTTCTTCGGAGTGTCGGGAAGGCGAATCCCGGACTACCCTGCCCTTCCATCCTCATATTTGTCTGTTTTTCTCATCTCAAGGTGTGTTCTTGACCTAACTCGAACTTTCTCGATTCCGTTGATTCTAGGTTGTTTCTCCTGCAACTTAGGGTATCCTTTGAATAACTATCACCTTGTGACTTTTACTTGCAATATTGCGCCTTGGCATTGAGTTTTGTAGAAAAATAGCATAGTTAGGGTTTAACATTGGGTGGTCCGGACTAGTTCAGACACAGGGCGGACAAGTCCGTTCTTGACCGGACTAGTCCGACCAAGGATCGGACAAGTCCGGCCTAACACAGGGTTAACTCCTAACTTAGTGAATTTTCTACTCCTCTACCGCAGTATTTTGCTTGATATAACCTCATATCCTTCATTTATCTGTGTTTCAGCATGTCTCGGTAGAAAGACTCTCCTCTTTCTGATCCGGAAAGGGAGGCAGCACGTCAAAAATTCTATCGTCATAAAGAAGCAGAGGAAGCAACTATCGCAGCAGAGCTTGAGCACATGCGTGAAGCTCGGCTCAAGAAGAAACATGATCAAGAAGCAGCCCAAGCTCAAGTGGCCGAAGAGCAAGCAAGCAGAAGGAAATGGATTGTTACCGTGGGTGAGAAACAAAAGGCTCAAGTGGTCGATAAGGGCAAAACACCCATAGGAGAGAGCAGCAAAGCTAAGGGCAAAGGAAAGGATCCCGCAAAGAAGGTAGCACTCACAAAGGCTCCTCCTAGGAAGAAAGCTCTTACAGGGAGAGGCTTGGTCATTCGTGACCAACCCGCAGAGCCTCGTGGTCCTTCACAAGGCCCCATTGGTCCTTTAGTCATGACTCCTCCTGTGCATGATCCCAACTGGCAACCTGAGCCAAGAAGCAATGTTTTCAAAGGACAAGGGTTTGAGAAGACAAAAAGGCTAAGGTTGAAGGATACCTACAAATATGAGAAAGCAACGACAGATCCTCGTTTTTTGTGTGACTTTCACTGCGATTACTATCGCCTAGTTTACCTATCCAAGAAGAATCCTATGCTAGATGCTCAATGGGTAGATTAGGCCTACATGGAAAAGAAGGATCACCAAGCCTTCAATGCAGTAATTCGAGCTGTTGAGTACCATGGACTTAAAGAGTTGCTTGAATTCAGGTACAACTAGAACACGGAAGTGGTGGCTCAATTCTACACCACATGCTACTTCTCCACCTTCGGAGATAGAAAAATCACTTGGTTGACCAATGGAGTTCAATATTCCGTGCTTTATGATGAGTTTGCTAGGACCCTTAGACTTGAGGAGTTCCTAAACCATGAGTTGATCATCCAAAACCTCAAGACTCTAGATTTGGGGGGATGGAATTCATGTATGAGGTTGGCTTCTATAATCCTCCAACAACCAAGATTCTTTGTCCCTTCTTTAGTGTGCTCAATCAGATATTGAGAAAAACCCCAACACCTAAGGATGGGGACACGGACATGATCCAAGGAAATTTGAGGCACTTGATGAAGTTGATAGTTGAAGATGAGAAGTTCAATGTCTTTGACTACATATACAATGACATGTTCAATATATCCCACACTCCAAACTGCTCATGTGGATATGCTCCTCTCATAATGTGCTTGATTGAGAAGGTCTCAGGCTTGGAGTTTGTGAAGGATGTCAAGCATAGAGCTCTCCACTCTCAGATTCCTCCTCCCGCGCCAAAAATTATCGGAGCTCGAGGAGAGGTACCTCTTTTGTGCCTTCTTCTCCTCCTCCAGCTCCTGCCTCCTCCAACGACCTTACGAGTGCTACATTGAAGTTTCTCAAGTCAATCTTCACCTCGTGTCGGAAAGCAGAAGTGAAAGCTCACAAGATTGCAAAGAAGCATGATAAGTACCTTCACAAGCTTTGGGAAAAGGCGGACATTCCTATGTCCCTGAAGGCCTCTGAGGATGAATACATCACTCCCTTTCTGGAGCTCTCGGAAGCGAAGGCTGCCCTGTTTGGTGGTGGGGGTGGTCCCTCTAGCGCCACTCCTGCTACTGAGGAGGTCGGTGATGAAGATGATGAGGACGAAGACGATGGTTAAAGTGATGACGAGGAGACAGAGAGCGACCAAAACCGTGGAGAAGCGAGCGAGAGCCGTGATGAGTAGCTTTAGGCTCTCTCTTCACCCTTACTCTTTTTCCTTTTTGGTGTCTTGATGCCAAAGGGGGAGAGATTGAGGGGGAGTATTATAGATCCATTGATGCTATGTTATTTTAAAAATCTGGGTTAAAATGTTAACTTTTGCTACTCATTCTCATTTTGGTTTGTAATGATATTATCACGATGCTATATCACTCTATGTTATGTGAATCTTATTGCCTATTTTGTCATGTTGATTCTATTAAAGATCATTCTAGTCAAATATGTGTAATGATGCTAAATTAAAATTTGAGATGCATACTTCACTCCACTTTTCACATCTCAACACTTGCATCACACATAGGCACCCCACAATAACACACAAATGTATAAGTCTCCCATAGACTTCATTCTTGTGCATTAAACTTATTGCAAATCTTCCATGCACACATTTAGGGGGAACTCCTTATACAAGTGTGTGTTATGAAAATCAACTCAATTATATCTTTCATCAAAAACCTCAATGTGTTGTCATCAAATCACCAAAAAGGGGGAGATTGAAAGTGTATCTAGGATAATCCCCGTGGGTTTTGATGATTAATGAAAACACTTAAGGAAGTAATGAGTTTTGCAAGTGTAAGCACAGGTGATTGAACGTTGGACGGCGTTGAATGCACTCAGGAAAAGGAGCAGAAAAAGGCGAAGAATTCAAAGGATAGAATTTAGACTTTTAAATTCCTTGTGTTGAGTTCAACTACTTAGCTTGAGTGTGTTCAATGAGTCAAGTGTTGAGAATCTCCTAAGAGCTCATAGTCCAAGCTAGACTAAATTGAGAGATGAGTTAAAGCAGTCCTAAGGATAGGGTCAGACTTGTCCGGGCAGGAAGGTCGGACTAGTCCGACCACAACGGACTGATCCGATGTTAGGCGGACCAAAGTATTTTATATGAGTTCGGACTTGTCCGTTTGGGGACAGACCAATCTTTGGTGAGTGTCTGTGTCCTTCTGGGACTAAGTCCTGAAGGAGCGGACTAGTCCGCCCTGGGGGGCCGAACTAGTCCGCTGGGACAAACCAATACGTTTTAGTGTGGAAAAGTAGTTCATGAGTGAGACCGGACTAGTCCGTTCCTTGACAGACTAGTCTGCAGTGGACTTGGAAGGAGCTGTTGGGACTATATCCTGAACGGTCGGACTTGTCCGCCCTTGGGGGCCGGACTAGTCCGATGTGCTAGACTGGTCCATTCTCACCCAGAACAAACAATTCTGTGTGAGATCGGACTAGTCCGTTGTTGGATGGACTAGTCCGTGGTTTGGTGATCGTTTGAACTCAAAAGGTGGCGGGAGGCTTTGTGGTTGGTCAAGGATGACATCACTGGTCCCCAAAGGCCGGACTAGTCCGGGATCAAAGGTCGGACTAGTCCGCACTTTTCCTTGTGGCAACGACTACTTGTCGGGACCCCTATAAAAAGGGATCCCTCAGCCTCCAAAGACCCTCTCTCGAACCCTAGGGCCGCCATAGCCTTCCTAGAGCCATCCTAGCCCCCTCTCAACCATTCTTGGAGTCCTAAGAGTGATTTTTGAGGATTTGTGAGTTGTAGAAGAGAGGACAGAAGGGTTTGCTTGATCTTGAGCTCTTGGTTGATTCTCTCGATTTGATTGATTGATTTGAGTTTGTGTGGGTGTTGATGTTCAATCTTTTTGAGTTGTAAAATTATGGGAGCCTTAGGTTGTGAGTTGACCCACGAATTTGATGATTACTCTTGTGATTTAGTGGAAGAATAACCAGCCTTCGTGGTGGCTAAGTGAGGAAAGGGTTGAGTGAAAACCTGCCTTTTTGGGCATCCTCAACGTGGATGTAGTCTCCTTTGTGGGGTTGAACCACATGATAAATCCTTCATCTTGTGTCTTTGATTTGACTTCCTCATTCTTCGCTAGATCAAGTTAGGTCTACTTACGTTCTTTGTCTCAATCTTGTGATTCGCTTCGATCTAGTTACTTTTACTTCGTGCACATCATCTACTAGATTGCTAGGTTCATACTCTTTACGTTTCATCAAGTTAAGTTTGTTAGATCGCATAAAAATTTCACCTTTGATCAAGTTTGTCATCCTGACCGGACTAGTCCGCCCCCAGGCCGGACTGGTCCGCACTCTGTAATTTGATTAGTTTTTATTGAGTTAAATTTCAGGTTATCTGCCTATTCACCCCCCTCTAGGCAACTTTCATGTGGCAATGTTAATAATGATATGTGTGTTTGAGATTCTCGTTTGTGTCAAATTAACTTTGGTTTCATGAATCAGCTATTTAGTCTCAAATTAATTCCGAAATTCACCATTGCCAAATGTTCTAAGTGTCATAGTTGTATGCAATCAAAGTAATCTCGAAAGCCTCACAAGGCAGCTGAGGAGAGACACTTGGCACCTCTAGAACTCATACATTCTGATCTATGCGAGATGAATGGTGTGTTGAAAAAAGGTGGAAAGAAATACTTCATGACGTTAATTGATGATTATACTAGATTCTGCTTTGTTTACTTGTTGCAAACTAAAGATAAAATCGTAGACTACTTTGATGATTTCTGTGAGGAACAAGATTTTGTACATGAGAGGACGTCTCCCAATTCACTCCAATCAAACGAGGTAGCTGAGAGAAAAAACAGCACGCTGTGTGACTTGGTTAATGCCAACATATCTGGTTTATCTAAGGCATGGTGGGGAGGCTATATTGACTTCATGTCATGTCCTAAACCGCGTTTCAAATAAGAATAAAGAGAAAACCCCTTATGAGGAGTGGGTTAGGAGAAAGCCATTACTTTCGTACTTGCATACTTGGGGATGTTTGGCAAAGGTCAACGTTACAATTACCAAGAAACGCAAGCTTGAACCAAAAATAGTGGATTGTATCTTTCTAGGCTATGCTCAACGCAGCATCGTATATAGATTTTTAGTATTAAATCTGAGGTATCTGATATGCATGTTGATACTATTATGGAATCTCGTGATGCAAGAGAATATACTTTCTATGAAAGATATGCATAGCAATGTTAGGATCTCTTCTGAAATTTGTCCTGAATCCACCACAACTAGCGAGTTTCTTGATACACCATTTGAGAGTGTCCTAGAGGAGGAATACAATGAAATAACTCAGTCGAATAAGAGATCAAAGATTGCAAAATCCTTTAGTGATGATTTCATTGTGTACTTTGTGGACGATACTCCTAAATTCATAGCAGAGGCATATGCATCACCTGATGCAGATGATTGGAAAAAAGCAGTTCATAGTGAGATAGACTCAACTATTTCTAATGGAACTTGAGAGTTAATTGAATAGTCGTATGAGTGCAAATTAGTAGGCTGTAAGTGGATGTTCAAGAAGAAGCTTAGGGCTGATGGCACTATTGAAATATATAAGGTAAGGCTAGTTGCAAAGGGCTATACTCAAATGGAAGGTGGAGACTATTTTGACACCTATTCACCTGTCGTCAAAATGATTATAATTTGTGTACTACTTTATCTGGTTGTCTCTTATATTCTAATCATCCATCTAATGAATGTGAAGAAAACTTTCCTTAATGGAGAGTTGGAAGAGGAGATCTATATGGAACAACCTGATGGGTTTGTAGTAAAAGGTAAAGAGAGAAAGATGTGTAAATTGTTAAAATCCTTGTATGGCCTGAAACAAGCATCTAAGGAATGGTATGAGAAGTTAGACAATACTTTGATGTATGTGGGCTTAGTCATTAATGAGGTTGATCGGTGTGTGTACTATCGTCATGGTGGGAGTGATAGTAATTCACTATACTGGGCATCCTGCCGTGCCTGAGAGTTATAGTAATTCGAACTGGACCTCTGATGTTGATGAGCTCTATGTCCACGAGTGGATATGTGCCCACTCTAGCTGGTGGTGTTATATTATGGAGGTCTTGCAAATAAATCATTTTGACGAGGTCAACTATGAAAGCAGAACTTACTGCTTTAGAGACAGCAAATGCAGAAGCAGAATGACTACGAGAGCTCTTGATGGATTTGCCTGTGATTGAGAAACTATTGCCGGCAGTCCTTGTGAATTGTGACAATGAAACGGAGATTGCTAAAGTGACACGTTATAAGGATAATGCAAAATCATCAAGACACGTCAAGAGACGTTTAAAATCTGTCAGAAAAATGAGAAACTCCAGAGTTATTACAATTTCGTACATACAAACAGATAAAAACCTGATAGACCCCTTTACGAAATTGCCTTGAGATCTGGTAGGGGGATTGTTGGAATAAATGGGCTTGACCCAATATTAATTCTAAAATTCCTAGAAAATCTCAAAAGCCTATTAGAGCAAGAGAGGGTGGTGCTAAATGATTAGTCTCATACGAGAAGTTAGAGGGGAGCAATCCCTACATATAAGAGATGTTGTTCTTCTACTTTTTGAGTGAGAGGGAAGAAGAGAGGAGAGGGATGATCCACACGTGCTCCTCCTCGCTCGATCGTCTCACCACGCCACGCCACGCCCCGCACACGCGCATTCGTGTAAATTCAAGCCTCAAGCCAAGCTCAAATTTATATTTTTGCAGAAAATTTAATTCGGCTTTTGGACTTCCGAATTTTGGATTTCCGATTCGGACTGAGTCCAAGTAGTTGGAGACGGACACATCTACGACTATTGAGTCGGATCGTATGCCGGTCTTCCAAACACAACCGAACCACCTCCGCGAGACTCTATAAATAATGAGCGTGCACGACACGGCATGACATATCATCCCACAATCAGGTCTATTATTCCCACGTTTGAGTTCCTTGCATTGCCGTCTGGTGTACTCCATTTCGAGCACCGGCGTGCACCGACGATCGGAATAGCAGGTATCCGAAACTTCCCGCCCTTGCTATCATGCACCGGGAGGGGGCAAATAGGATTTTTGAGAAGTGCTTCGCGCGATTGCTCGCGTTTTTCATCATGGGTCGTCTACCGAAGAGATCGGGCGCTGCTGTCCAACATCGCCACTAACGTTTGCAGCGACTGTTCGTCGTCAGATCTACAACGGTTCCTCCGTTACAAATCGGTACACGAATATTCTTGTCCCGTCTATCTGTCGGTGTTTATCGCTGTTGTTTTCGTGTGTTTTATTACCAGAATTATTCAGTAAATTGCCTCCTATTTCCTAACAAAATCTGCATCTGCACCAGATAACTTTATCTTTGAAACTCTTTTTTTTTTTCTTATCTAATCTCGTTCTGTAATATTAAAAAAACGAGATTACCTTTAACACCGTGTACTGAACTTGCATGGATGGCTTTCTCTTATTTGCCAGTATCATGCTTTGCAACCACAACATTTTTTAATTGTTTAACTGGGCATCTTCCATTCGAAACAAACAATTTGTAGCAAGCTATCGCTGTGACATGTCCATGTTTTCATCTACTCCGCTTCGAATTACTATTTGTTGTTCTAGCTTTGCCCTAAGTCAAACGTTTCTATCTTATTTTTTCAGAAAAAACGTTTCTATTTTTGACCATTAATTTGAAACAGAGGACAGGTGCTACTGTTCTCGAAATTGTGCAATCATGCCCCTTGTGGTTAATTGTACCCTGTGTTAAACCAGCAGATCCCTCGTATTCAGTGGGCTCCAAAAATGTACTGCCTTCATTTCTAAAAAGATGTCGTTTTTCGAACTAATAAAAAACGACATCCTTTTAGAGATAAAGCGGGTATAAGGAAAGAATTAAATTGCAGATCACTCATATTCAGCGGGCTCCAAAATGTATAAGGATTCCAAAGAACGACAATATAAGAAACACAGAGGTTACCCCGCGCTAACAGAACGCAGAAGCCATGTTGTTCCCGATGGACTTGACCATAGTCAGCTAATGCTGAATTGAATGATATTCTGAAAAATAGCCGTATTGATCAATGTAACTGCAAAGAACTTCACATAAAGATACACAAATAGCGGGATTATATATATATATATATATATATATATATATATATATATATATATATATATATATATATATAACTGGGACTGCAAATTCATCAGAAATGTGCGCACCATGTTAGTTTCTCAGGGCACGTTTGGATGGTCAAAACAATCTGTTTTCTCAACAAAAACGGTCGAAACCGTGCCAAACGTTATTTCTGCAAAATGCTTATGTATTGAATCGGCACAAATCGGTTCGTACTTTTGACCTATGAACTCGAAACTGCAAAAATGATGTTTCATTGGTGAATCACTTCCGTCTTGTTGCACCTCCCCTCGGACTTGAGTTCTATTTACACAAAATTTGCCACCGCCCTTCTCTTAGATGATGGGAAGCTCTGACTTCCCCTCTGAGGAGGTTATCGCTAATTTATTACAACCGAGTACAAATGCAGACATTCACAACCTATTGTCTAGAACAAAACGACGATAACTGAATGACTAAGTACACGACTGTAGATCAGACTTTGTAGGCCAATATTGTGGCACGTTCATCACTTCACATTTTTCGTAAGTGCACCTCAGATCCAGCGCTCATGATTTCCTCTTATCTGTACACAACCGGGCGCTGTCTTCATCGCTGTGTAGCTGAAACAAAACTTCCATTGCCTCTGTCGAAGTGTTGCTACGATACTTCCCCCGGTACTACTAAAGCGTAGTCCGGGTGATTGTTGATTGTATGAGAGTGTATGCGTGTGTGCTTGAGTTGGCTTGGTTGAACTTGGTTTCTATCGTGCAACTCAGCTGTAACACCCTCATTTTCATGCATCATGCATTGCATAAGTTCATATACATGTTTAACATTAATCCACATAAAAGGAATGAGTTTAAAATGAATTTAAACCAAAACCACACTCAAAAGTTCTGAGGAGTGCGGACTAATCCGATTTCTCTCTGACCTTCTTCAGACTTGGCCTTTCTTGCTGCGGACTTGTCCGATTTCATTTCTGTACAATTTTCGGACTTGTCCGGTCATCCCAACCTTGAAAATTTCGCCAAGTCCCTAGGCTTATCCGGACATGTCTGTTTTCTGTCGAACTTGTCCGTTTTTCCCTCTGACTAAGTTCGGACTTGTCCGATGTCTAGTCTGGACTTGTCTGATATCTCTCTGACTAACTTCGGACTATTCCAACCTTTCACGGACTTGTCCGGTGATCGCGATTCCGAGTTGATCTTTTGTTCCACGACGTGTTTTTGGGTTTCACATTAAGTGGGGCTAGAGACGTCGTGTCTAACCTCTTTTGGAGCCCATGTGGGACCCCACACCGGCCTCCACCCACCCCAAACTCGAAATCCATCAAACCCTAGCCCTCCACCTCTATATAAACAACCCAACACCCCACCCTTTTACCTCTTTGCCTCAATTGAAAGACCACTCAAACCCTAGCTCGTGGATAGCTGCCGCCAAGGAGAGAGAAGGAGATCCCGAGCAAGAAGAAGAAGAGGAGGGGGGAACGAAGGAGGATCAAGTGATCAGGATCTCCATCAATAATTCACCTTCAAGTTTCTTCATCAAACCTAGATCGTCAAGATCCAAGCGTTGCCTCAAAAACTCTTGATTCATTGGAGTTCTAAACACCTGGTATACCTTATACTTCCTCTTTCTCACGTGAATTCAACCCCGTTTCTCTAAATTCACGTCAATCTAGAAAACCCTAGCTTGCTGTTTCTGCGAAGGGTAGACTAGTCCGGTCCTACAGCGGACTAGTCCGATTTTGCTGTCTGTTTCCTGCTGAATTAGTTCTAAATTGATTCGAAACAATTCCATACCTGTCCAAACTTGTTAAAAACTATTAGAACTAGATAGTAAACATTAATAGTAACTCAATAACTAGTTTTGCTTTGCATTTGCAATAATCATGCATGTCGTGACATATTGAGTAATATATGTGTACTTATTGTTTGTAATTCTTGTCTTGTATGTTTATTACGCAGTTTAGACGGATTTGTGCTAGAGGGTGTTGTGGAGGACCTCCAATACCATAATTTTGAAGTCTTTGATCCCAACCAAACTCAAGAGCAAGGCAAGTGTCCTTGAACATGTTGATCCTATTTCTATAATAAATATTTTGTTTGCAAAACTGCATTGCTTGTGTCAAATCAATGGGAAATCCAAGATATGACTTTACTAGTCTTGTTTAACCACCCTTGTCACCTGAAATACATGGTAGAGAGTCGGGAGGAGCTTTTTACCTTTTTGCTTCACTTAACTAATTGGGATGGGAAAACATCTATACCATTTAATTATGCATTAATGAGATTATGGTTAATATGAACTAGATAATATGACATGGTAATGGGTGATCTAAGCAAGCTTGGTATGTGGATGGGTTGGAAGACATGGTGGTTGCTTGATTTATATCTAAGGACCGGTTTATGTGAGAATATGCTAGGACGACAGTGCCATCACGAGGCCAAGTATGGGTGCAACGTAGCTGATTAATTAGGGTATTGCTAGTATTGCGCGGATCCTTTGGCGCACCGTGGAAGGGGAGTCGGATTGGCTTTGGATTTGAGGCGGGACTCTGTGGGATCTGAATGGCACAAGAGGGGGCCCTTGGTTGAAGATGTGCTCAGTTGGAGACATCACCACCGATGAAACCTCAGTGGGTCCGTACATGCTAGTAGTCTCTTTGTAAAGGTTATTTTGTGATATCTTGGCCATACACCTATGGTAGTGTTTTGGCATAATGGATGTTTTCTTTAGTCGTCGACGGGTGATGAAATCACAAACACGTGGGTAATGTGGTACAAACTCTGTGGAGTATTAAAACTATCATGATAGTCGTGCTCCCAGTTAAGAGCACCTAGATGACCTACATGATTAGAGGGGTTTCTGTATTGGGATGGTTTGATACTGGTTATGAGATGGTATTATGGTTTATCACAATGGATATGGTTATTGGTAATGAAAAATCTGGAATATGGATGATGGTAATGGAATATGGACTGGTATTATGATAACTACATGGTTTATGATGGGTTTACTTCACATACATACAATATATTGATTTTTTAAATGTTTTAATATACTTTTCAGCACTTAGCCTTTATTATATTCGTCATTTGTATCAGCTACATGTCATACTTTCCATACTTGTTGAGTACGACATGTACTCACCTTTGCAATCCCCCCACCAACAGTTGTAGGTCAGGATTGGGAGTATTATAATGTTAATGCGGAGACCTAGGTCGTGTCTGCCGTCGGCTTGCCTGTGGATTGATTGGAGTTGCACCATATACCCTTTTGCTTAACTGCATAGTTGCTTATTTAGTTTATTTCTGCTGCATTAGTTAAAACTTATCATTAATATTGATTAGAGCTTGTATTCGAGGATATTCTCAATTTTGAAATAAAAGTGCTTAATTAATCTTGTTCTGTGGTAATTTGATGTATATCCTTTTGTGAATGCACTTGTGTGTGTGTGTTGAACGTCCTGGGCACACATATGTGTTCACTTGGTTCGTTTTTCAGAACCGGGTGTCACATCAACCCTTTTATATGCTAAAGGCTGGCCGTTACAGGGGTTGCCTGGCCTGACATGTAGCCCCGGTGGTATTCAATAGTCTAATACACAATCTACATTTATTAAGTATGATTAACAGTGTGATAACACGCCATAATGACGGTGTTACCGATACTAAAGGTCTTCTGATCGTATATCATTAATGCTAAATTAATGACATGTTAATCAGGTCTTGTAACGGCTGTTTTAATAGCCTTTTGAATATCTATGCCATTGGAGATCTTGTAGTCATTGCTAGCGAAGCTTTGGAGGTAAAACATGTGGCAGCTCTGGAGCTTCCCTCTGCGAGGAGGTAGGTCTGGAGCCACTCGACACGTGGCGGCACTGGAGCTTCCTTCTACTGGGGGTTAGGTCTGAGGTTGCTAGACACGTGGAAGGACCAAAGCTTCCCTGTAAAGGAAGGTAGGCCCAGTCCCTCTGGACACGTAGTAGTACCGAAGCTACCCAAATGAGGGATGCATGCCCATTGCTGTCAAACGTGTGTTTCCTTCAGGGGTCTTCAACTCAGACGTAGGAACTCTTCGACTTTTCTTGCAGTATTGTGGGGTACCCGGTACGCAGGGTACTGACAGTGGCCCCCGGGCCCACCTCTGGGAGAAACCCTCTTGGTGATGTTTTTCTACCAAAGGTGGGGCCATCTTCGATTCCCGTGCTGCGACTTCAAAGCTTCTTGGTGGGCGGTTGAGGCGACGACAAGTTACACCAGCGCCGCGTGGCCCTTTTTCACTCGACGCGTGGGATCCTGGCGTGCGGATCTCACGCAATTGAAGTTCGCTGGTTCCCAATACAAAACGTATCGGTTCCTAGCATAATCTTTGTAGCCCTGTCAAGCGGCCGCTTTCGGGCTTCCAACTTCTCATCATGACAACGGTTCGCTTGTGGTAACTTTTTAAACAAAGTGGACCTGGAACCCCTTGTCATCGACGAGGTCATCTGTGATTCGGGTCTGGAGGTAGTTTCCATCCAAGCGTTGCGGAGGCTTACTTAATAAGGAAAGCCTGCACGGTTAGAGGGCTCTTTACGCCTTCATTCGAACTTGCGCTCAGAACCTCTTCACCTTTGCTTAACCTTTCCAACTTTTACTCTGCTTTGCCGCGATGGAGTTGGGTCTTCCCCATAGCAAGATCAAGAAGGATGGAGATTTGGCGAGGGTTTGGACCTACATGGGGTGGTCCATCGCCTCCTTCAACAACTCGATCCGATTCAGCAAGCTTCCCTTCAAGAAGGAATGCGCCAGTGAGATCGTCTACTTCTCGGCGTACGCCATGGTGGGGTTGATCCTGCCTTTTTCAAGTTTCCTTTTGATGTTGCTGGACTTCTACGGGATCCAACTTCATCACCTTGGCCCTAACTCATTCTTGCTAGTGGCGACCTTCGTCCACTTTTGCGAGATGTGAGTGAGCATGCCACCAAGCATCGCACTCTTCCGTACCTTCTTCACGGTCCACACTACCAGAAAAGGGCATAGTTGATTGACTTCTACTACTTCATGAAGCGCAAGAACTGTCCCTTCAAGTACTTGAAGACCTTACCCTTCGGGAAGTGGGACAACTGGAAGAAGGATTGGGTGGTCATCACGGTGAATCATCACGACAGGCTAGAGTTGCCTACAAGCCTCCCCAACATCGACACCGATGCCTAGAATGCAGCTCCAGAGTTGTTCGAAGCTTACAATCCCGTCTTGAATCCATCAATGTGTGGAGGGTGGAGTAACCCCCAGATGGTCTTCGGGAACTTCTTGGTCAACAGGTGGACTCCGCTGAAAACGAGGGAGTGGACCGCATGGGCTTTCAACTGTGAGATGGATCACAACTGTATTGAAGCTGGTTTTCAGACTAATTTGGATGATGAAGCTTTGAAGCTCCATCTGCAGAAGTTTCAACACAGAGCCATCACCCGTGACGCTTTGGCCCCGCCGGCAACCTTCCTCCTTCTAAACATGGTTCCTGAGTTCAGGAGGGAGCTTCGGGATGGAATGCTAGAGCTGAACGACCTTGGCTCGGCGGAGAAGTGTGGGACCGCTGGGGTTTCTATTCTCGGAGCTTCCAAAAGGGTGGCTCCCGCTGCTCCAAGCCAGAAGGTTGATGATGTCGGCAAGGGCAAGGGCAAGAAGCCGACCGAATCTTGCAGACGGAAGAGGAAGCTGAGACATGCTGATGGAAGCTCCCTCAGGTCGGCTCCATCTCCAGTAACCTCTTATCCTCGGCCAAGCAGAACTTTGGCGGCCACACCTTCTTCAGTGTTGGCGTCCACGAGGGACACTAGCTCCGCAAAGTTGACCCCGACTCTAGTGCCAGCTGCGGGCTCTAGGTCCGAAGGTCCTTCCCAGCCGAGAGAGGTCCCGGCTGAGGCGACTTCAACCCCTACGACAAGCTCCCGACCGAAGTCTGGGGTCTCTGCCTCACCAGGTCTGGTGGGCTCTGACTCTGGACCCCAACAAAGAAAGTTTCACAGCGACTATAGTGGAAGCTTCCCTAGGTAATCATTGTTCTCTCACCTTGAGTTGCTAATTTTGTCTTTTCCATGTTTTGAATTTTTTGATCTTTTGCTTCCAGGGTGCCGAAGAAGAAAACTAGAACTTCGGCCCCTGCTGCAGCAACAGAGGCAGTGCAAACAGAGGCTCCTGCTTCGACCCGTGCCCCCCCCCCCCCAAGTGGTGGCCGAAGACATGATAACTCCGGCGCCAGTTGTCGTGGATCTGGATCCAGTGACTATGCCAGAAGCTCCTGTGGTAGTGCTGGACCACAGGGGAGAGACTTGTGAATGGGTTGGCTATTTCTGAGCTGGCAGCTGAGGTTCTGGCACTAGAGCCGGAGACGGCAGAAGCTCTGGCACTTGAACCAGAGGTAACTGAAGCTCCAACACCTGAGCTGTAAGTAGTCGAAGCTCTGACACCCGATCCGGAGGTAGTTGAAGTCCCGGAACCTGAGCCAGAGGTGGAGGGGGATCCAGACGAAGCTACTGCGCCAACTCTGGAGGTGATTACTCCAGAGGTGTCTATGTTGGAGCCGGAGCACCCAAAGGAGGCTGTTGCGGGTCCTCCACCCACCGAGCCAACAATCGAAGATCCGGCAGTGGGACCTTGCTCATCAGCTTCGAGTGCAGTGGAGATGGAGGAGCTTCCATCGATTGGTCCAGCTGACGTGGAGTTGCTGGAGAGGGAGCTCGCCTCTTGGGGCCCCTCAGTCATCTTGGAAGACCCGCTCGAGCTGGCAGAAGAGGTCCAGGTTGGTCCGGAGCCAATTTCTTTGGCATTGTCTATAGACAACGCCTACTCCAGTCTCCGCCAAGTCCAGCTTGCCTTCAACTATGAAAGCAAGAATCTCGAAGAAGAGCACAACACCTTGAGGCGTTGGCGCAATAGGCTTCATTTCGAGACGAAGCTGACGCAATCAAGGATCGTGGACCAACAGGAATGGGTGGTCAAGGAGAAGGCTCAGTTGGCGCTGTTGGACCGTCTGTTGAATGAACAAGAGGCTGCCATCAAGGATCTCGACCATAAGACTTGAGAGATTTTTGAGCATGCTAGGGAGACCAATGAGGCTGCTGATGATTATCAGGACAGCCTCAATGAGCTGAATGAAGTACTCATCAAGCGTCGGGGAGCTCTCGACGAGAAGGAGGTAAAGATCATGGAGAAGGAGGAGGACCTCTTAAAGAGGGAGGAGAAGCTCGTCCAGAAGCTGTCACTGGGGAGCAGAGTTTGGCTGATCGCACCAAACAGTTTGAACAACATTGTGCTCAGGAGAAAGAGAGGATGTGGCGGGTGGGACAAGAAGTCTACAAGAGAGAGACTGATGTCTCCGCTCGGGAGGAAAGAGTGAAAGGCAGAGAGAATGACCTGACGGACCATCAGAACTACATCCACCTCCGGGAGATGGAGCTTGCTGACCGAGAGAAGCATGTGGCGGAAAGGACCCATCAACATGCTAAGGAGGTCGTGCGCCTCGCCCGGGAGAGATCAGAGCTTGCAGTTGCAAGAAGGTCATTGGAGGAACTAAGAAGCTCAAGGGCAACTGAGTCCCAGCAAGTTTGAGACTTTCTGGGGCATGCTAACAAAGCTTTAGTGCCGCTTGGCTTCAGTCCAGTACATTCGGCTGACCCAGAGATGGAGCTGGATAGGGCGCTGGTGGCGTTGAGATCTGCCAGCAACAAGCTGAACGCAATGGGTGACGTCATTGTCGACCAGTTGGAGACGGAGGGGAAGTCTCTGGCCAAGAACATCGCTGAATATGTGCTGACGAGTTTCAAAAGCCGAAACCCTCACCTGTCTCTAGATCCAGTGATCGAAGGACCCATTGTTGAAGAAGAAGATGCCGCCAGAGCCAACGTTCAAGAAGCTGCCCAGAAAGTTGCCTCGTTCTTCCATAGGACCTCCAGTAGCTAGGGTTTTTTCTTCTACCTTCACTTGTAATCGTCTATTTTTGTATGAATGAAATTCAATCTTTTGAATGAATGAATTCCATTTTGTGTGTCTTCAATGTATCACCCTTTATTTTGTTGCCCCCTGGTAGATGTACACAATTCGATTGCGAACATGTACCAAAAGGATTTGACAAGTTCTTGATGACTTCACTTCTCGTTCCTAGCCAAAATGATAGCTCCGAGTTCCAAATTTTACCTCCAATATCTCTAGGAACCCTTTGTTACATTGATGGTGGGCCCCCAGGGAGTTGTCAAAGCTAGGTAGGTCCGACAGCGCCCACTGCCAACGCTTAGAAACATCAACGGCGGGCCCCCTGAGGGTTGTCGGAGCTTGGTAGGTCTGATGGCGCCCAGTTTTAATGCTTAGAAACGTCGACGGCGGGCCCTCTAGGTGTTGTCAGATCTAGATAGGTCTGACGAAGCCCACTGCCAATGCTTAGAAACATCGACGGCGAGTCCCATGGGGGTTGTCAGAGTTTGGTAGGTTTGATGCGCCCACTGCCAATGCTTAGAAATGTGAACGGCGGGACCCTTGGGGGTTGTCAGAGCTTGGTAGGTCTGACGGCACCCACTGCCAACGCTTAGAAACGTTGACGGCGGGCCCCCTGTGGATTGTCAGAGCTTTCCTGACTTCGACGAGGTCCACTGTCAATTGCATAATACATCGACAGCGGACGGCCTTAGGGTGATTTCTCCACCATCATCATTTAGATTGCCATTAATTCTTCACGTCGATGGCTGGCCCCCATGGGAGTTGTCGGAGCTTCCTAGTTTCGACAGTGCCCACTGTTAACATACAAAACGTTGATGGCGGGCCCCCTAGGGGTTGTCGGAGCTTAGCAGCTCCGACACCATCCACCATAGCTATGATTTTCTCATTTTTCCTGCGTATTAAATATAATAAAATAGTAAAATTCGTCCTCTCGTCTATAACTTGTTTGTGGCTTACTGTACTTATTTGAATTTTAAATCTGAATGAATTTAACAAGATAACAAGTATATTAGTGTAATCTCTTTAGATGCGAATGCCTTCCGGACCCGCGCTACTAAGACATGTCGGACTATAGGTAGAGTGGCATACTTAGGGTGTCTGACCAGTCTAAGTCGATAGCACACTCTCTACCTTCCATTGGCTTTGGTTTTCAGGCGAGTAGACCATCTAGCAATTCTAAGATCCCAAAGAAGATCAAGAATACAACTTGTATATCATATGAATAACCTGGACTAAATCTCAAAAAGAATTGCACAATTTCGTTATAGACAAGAAGGAAAAGATATAAAAGAAACGAGCATGTACAAAATTAATGCACGTGGAGTCTTTTTTCACACAATAATGTATTTCATTATAGGTCCGAATTACTAGGGAGACAAGGACACACTTAGGGTACGGGACCATGCTAAGTGTGCTATTCATCTTATTGTAACCTAGGGTCGGTAAGCTACACTTAAAGTACAATGACCAAGTTAAGTGTGCTTTTTTGTCTCGGACATACCCGACTTTGTCCATAGACTCTATAATTTACATTATGTGTAAATTCAGACTCACCTCCATGAAATTTAAGCATAAAACTTACGGAGGTGCTCGATATTCCACGGATTAGGAAACGGGGTCCCATCCTCTGTTGCCAAGCGAACGCATCCCGGGCGGGAAACTTTGATAACTCAGAAGGGACCTTCCCAGCTTGGGGAGACTTTGTTTATCCCTTCTCGAGTCAGTACTACCCGCAGCGCCAGATCGCCTTCTTCGAGCTGCCAGTTGCGCACGAACCTTTGATGATAGCGCCAGAGCGCTTGGCAGTATCGTGCGTTCCAAACAGCTGCTTGGCACCTTCCCTCGTCGACAAGGTCAAGGTATTCACGCTGGAGATTGTCCTGCATGGCTTCGTGGAAGGTCCAGACTCGGAGTGACCCCATGGTGAGTTCCGGAGGAAGGACTGCTTCAGCTTCGTACACCAGGAAGAAGGGTGTCTCTCCAGTTGACCGGTTGGGTGTTGTCCTGCTCGCCCACAATGCAGACAGAAGCTCTTCTATCCAGTTGGCTTCGTGTTTCTTCAGGCGCTCATATGTGCGCGTCTTGAGTCCTTTTAATATCTCTGCATTTGCTCTCTCAGCTTGGCCATTCCTTGTCGGGTGAGCTACTGATGCGTAGTTAACTTGTATGCCGAGGTCTTCGCAATATTCTTGGAATGCTGCACTTGTGAATTGGGTTCCGTTTTCAGTGATGACTTTGTTCGGGACTCCAAATCTGCAGACTATGGACTTCAAGAACTTAATAGCACATTGCTTGTTGATTGTGACAACTGGAGTAGCTTTCGACCACTTGGTGAACTTGCCGATGGCGACGTACAAGAACCTGTGACCTCCGACGGCTTTTGGGAAAGGTCCCAAAATGTTCACACAGCAAATGGCCATGTAGGAGGTATCATTTGCAGCGACTGAGCTGCTGTGTTAATTTCTTTTGCGTGGAACTGGCACGCTTCACACTTTTTTACCAACTCGACTGCATCTTGAAGTGATGTAGGCCAGTAAAAGCCATGCCAGAAGGCTTTACCAACCAACGTGCGGGAAGACGTGTGGTTCCCACACTCGCCTCCATGGACTTCCGCGAGGATCTCACGACCTTCTTCCCGGGCAATGCACCACATTAGAACGTCGTTGGCACCACGCCAGTAGAGATCCCCTTCTACAAGTGTTGTATCTTTTAGCCAATCTGACGATTCGGTCAGCAGAAGCACCATCTTCAGGAAGTATGTTGTCTTTCAAGTAGCTCCGGATCTCCGAGATCCATGCATCGGAGCTAACTTGAGCCTACGAATCTTGCACGCTGGATTGCTCAGAGCTTCCTTCAGGGCCTAAGATCCTTGGTGGACGCCATGGTAAGAGGGCCATCGGGACCGCCAACATTTGGGTGCTGGTCTCGCCCCCTTCACTCAGTTCGGCAGGCTGAGCGATGGGTTTTGACAATCTCCTGACAAAAACTCCATCGGAAGCTTGAGCTCCGATTGAAGCTTTCGTCGAGATTTTATTAGCTTCAGTGTTGTTAAGACTCTTGACATGGCAGAGGTCTAGGACATCGAAGTCCTTCTGCAGCTTCTGAACTTCAAGGAGGTAGGCAGCAAGTTGAGGGTTGTTGTAGCTACATTCACCATTGACTTGTTTGATGATGAGTTGTTAGTCACCCTTCACCATCATTTGCTTGACGCCCTACGATAGCGCCACCTTGAGCCAATAGATAAGAGCTTCATACTCCGCCATGTTGTTGGTTGCCTTGAAGCCAAGGTGTACCATGTACTTGACCATCTCCCCGGTCGAAGCGGGGAGAAGTATTCCATCTTCGCCCCCCTGCTTCTGCATGGAGCCGTCAAAGTAGATATTCCAGTGAGGCTCGATGAAGATCGGGACCTTGGGTTCCGGCTTCTGCTCACTATGGCCCCCTGAATTTGATGAAGAAGGAGTCCACTCCGCCACGAAGTCAGCCAATGCCTAACTCTTGATAGCATGTCGAGGCAGGAATTCAAGATCGAATTCTACCAGCTTCGCTGCCCACTTTGTAATATTTTCCGTAGAGTTGGGGTTATGCAATATAGCACGTAGTGTAAAAGAGGTTACCACTGATATTTTGTGGGCTTGGAAGTAGTGATGAAGCTTCCTTGAGGTGATAAGAACTGCGTAGAGTAGTTTATGCAACTCAATATACCGAGTCTTGGCGTCATGTAGTACTTTTCTGATGAAGTACATTGGTCGCTGGATAGTCCAAACCCTCCCGGAAGGGCCAGGTGCTTCTTCTTCATCAACCCGGGCCCTCCCGGAGGGATCCAGACCTTTTTCTTGAGCTTCCTGGACCCTCCCAGAGGGGTCTGAAACTTCTTTTTCATCCATGAGAACTCACTCAGATGAGAGAGGTTGATCCTCGGGCAGCTTGCCTTCAGGATCCGCGCCTGGGGGCTGGGACCCAAACTCGCCTTCAGGTAGCTTCGGACCCTCCCAGAGGGGTCTGGACTCCTGAACTGAAGATAGCTCTCGTCTCTCTGCGACCAGGACCATGCTGACAACCTCCATAGTTGTCGAAATGTAAAGCAAAAGAGGCTCACCAGGCTCCGGAGCTACCAAGATTGATAATGTAGTGAGGAGCTGCTTGAGCTCTTAGAACGCCTTTTCTGCTTCTTCGGACCAATAGAATGGCCCGAACTTCCTCAAAAGCTTGAAGAAGGGAAGTGTTGTTCTTCCAATCTTGAGACGAACCGGCTGAGTGCAGCTAGACATCCAGTTAGCTTCTGGACATCCTTGACGCGAGCTAGGGGCCGCATCTCTTCAATAGCATTGATCTTTGTCGGATTTGCCTCGATTCTTTGGTGAGTCACCAAGAATCCGAGGAGCTTCCCGGGGCTAACCCCAAAGACACATTTGTCTGGGTTTATCTTGGTGCACATCACACGCAGCTTATCGAAGATGGCTTGCAGGTTGTCAAGGAGTGATTCCTTGTTCTTTACCTTCATTAAAATGTCATCGACGTAGACCTCCACCAAGTCCCTAATGAGCTCTCCAAATGTTTTGTGCACGGCTCGCACAAAAGTTGAAGCAACATTTTTGAGACCGAAAGGCATGGCAGTATAACAATACAACCCATATACTGTTATGAAGGCAATATGCTCTTCATCTTCCCTAGACATTTGAATCTGATGATATCCATAGTATGCACCTAGGAAACAAAATAGCTCACACCCAGAGGTGGAATCCACTATCTGGTCTATTCTAGGTAGTGGAAATGGGTCTTTTGGACATGCCTTATTCAAGGTGGTGTAGTCGATACACATCCGAAGCTTTCCGCCGGCCTTAGGTACAACGACTAGGTTTTCCAGCCATCGTGGATGATGAACCTCCCAGATGAAACCAACTTCAAGCAGCTTCTTGATTTCTTATCTGATGAAGTTCTGCCGCTCGACTAATTACTTCTGGGGCTTCTGATGTACTGGTCATACGTCGGGATATATCTTCAACTGTGCTCAGTCACCTCCCTAGGGATCCCAGACATTTGTGACGGTTGCCATGCAAACACGTCAACATTTGCCCGGATGACAGTGATGAGCGTGAGGTCCAATTTGTTGTCCAGACCTCCTGATATACGGGTGGTCTGGGCAGCATCGGAACCAATTTGGACGACTTTGATGGGAATGTCGATGTCACTGCTTGGCCGCACGCGTGGTGCAGAGATTGAGCCTCGTTGGCGAGAGCTCGGAGGTTGAGCATCTTGCTCCTTGCCGGATCTATCCTCCTGCGTTGTTGCAAGCACGTGGAGTTCTTACAGTGCGATGACTCCCGTAGTGCGGTCCCTGTGAATCCGGAGGACGCCCGAAGGAGTTGGCATCTTCAATACCAAATAGCCGTAGTGAGCTATGACTATAAACCTATACAGACTAGCCTGCCTAGGATAGCATTGAAGGGAAGGCCAATGTGCGCTACGTCGAAGACCAGCTTCTCGGTCCTATAGCCCTCCCGAGTCCTGAAGGTCACCAGGAGTGTAATTGACCCGAGAGGAGAGATAGCTCCCAGACCTACCTCGAAGAAGGGACGTGAGGGGCGAAGGTCTGAGAGGCTGAGATGGATCTTCACAAACGCTTCGTAGCTGAGGAGGTTGAGTGCCGCACATCCATCTACCAAGACATGATAGAGTTGGACGTTGTTGATAGTAGGAGAAACCATCAACCGCAGTTGACCAGCTCCGATCATGTTTCTTGGGCAATCTGACTCATGGAAAGTGATGGCAGTGTCCATCCACTTCTGATGGGGTTCTGCCCTGGCGTAGGAGCTGCGACAACCATCTCCCGATGCATGGTCTTGAGGATGCGCCAAGATGTAATATCCCACGACCCTCCATATATTGTATGGAGAGTCTTCAGATGCTCATTGTCGGAGATGTCAAAATCATCATCAACGGTGTTGTAGACGACCTTCAAGACCTTCTTGGGGTCCTAGAAGCCTAGCTCCTGATCAGCCAGAACTTCGTCGACCTTCTGCTTTCCTTCCCGTTGATGGAAATGAGCTTCTTCTCGGCGCTTGTTGAAGCATTCAACAAGGCGCTGGACCTCACGACAATCTTCAAGATTGTGGGTGTCCGTTTCGTGAATCGGACACCACATCTTTTGACCGTTGCCGTCTTCAGACGATGGTCAAGGATGTTTTACAGGGCATGGCCCCCGACTACCCAGAGCTGCAGCTACAATAGCAGTAGGTGTGTCAGCCGACAACTTATTCTTGTCGTTGGACTTTTTCTTCCTCTTTCCGCTACCGGAGGCAGCGACTTCATTCTTGGAGGATTTTTTACTAGCCTCCGGAGCTGGTTTGGAGTGCATCTCTCGGCCCTCCTCAGCCCTATCACATTTGTCGGCTAGGCTGAATAGCTCAGTGACACTGCTGACTTCTTTTGTAGCCAGCTTCTTCAGCGTCTTCTTATCTCTAACTCTCTGCCGAAATGCGACAACGACAGAAGCGTTGGAGATAGAAGGGATTGTGTTCCGTACCTAAGAAAACCGCTGGATGAACGATCGCAGCGACTCTTCCGACTTCTGTTGTACGGCAAACAGGTCCAACTCAGTGCCAAGTCGTGTGTAGGAACTCCCGAAGTTGGCAGTGAATTGCCGGCAAAGCTCCGCCTAACTATTGATGGAGTCAGGCGGAAGACTCATGAACCATGACTTGGCTGTCCCGGTATGAGCCACTAGAAAGTAGTTGGCCATCACAATGTCATTGCCTCCAACCGCGAGGATAGCGGTAGAGTATATCTGGAGGAACTCAACAGAGTTGACAATCCCATCGTACTTCTCTAGCAGATGAGGCCGGAACTTCGGTGACCATTCGACCATGTGAAGGTGCATGACCAGAGACGAACAACTGCACCTTACTCCCAAGGGAGAAGGGTTTTCACGAGCAGCTCACCTCTCGCGAGCGTGCTACATGAGAACGCGACCATCCTGCCTCATGTAACGGTGGTCGAGCTCCGACCGAAGATCATGGGTCGAGAGCCCTGATGTCGTGTGAGTGCGGTGTGGCCCGTAGGGCAGTAACGTCACTTTTTGGGAGGGAGCGTGCTTCCTGTGTTGTGACACTTGAGCACCAAGTCTATCGGACAAGGTCTTGTTTCTTGAAGGTGTCTGCCCAGCAGGGGGCGGATCTTGGTTACTGATGGCATTGGCTGCGGGTGCAACTAGATGCTGCACATCAGTATGCCACTGTTCCATCGCACCCTGAAGTGCTCCGGGTGTAGGTGGATGCTGAAGAAGAGTCTGCGTCGTCTCAGGGTTGTTCGTCGATGCAGTGACTGACGCGAACACACCATCTTTCTGCGATGGTGGAGGTGATGGTGGATTAACACCTGTCGGGACGACAACATTGGCCGATTGCTGCATGTTGGAGGGATTTCCTCCAGCAGCCTGCTCAGCGTGGCCATTGGACGATCCTGAGGCGGAATTCACCATCTCGAAATTTCAGGTGCCCCTTCCTGGCGCACCAAATGTCGAAGTGTTGCTATGATACTTCCCTCGGTACTACTGAAGTGTAGTCCGCAGAGGTTTGTATTCGGTTAGGGCGCGCGTAACATTATGAACAAGACGCTAACACAGGGGATTTTTACGTAGTTCGGGCCGCCTGAGCGTAGTAACCTACTCCACGGGGTGGTTGTTAATTGTATGAGAGTGTATGCGTGTGTGCCTGAGTTGGCTTGGTTGAACTTGGTTTCTACCGTGCAGCTCAGACCTTTTATATGCTAAGGGCTGACCATTACAGGGGTTGCCTGACCCGATATGTGGCCCCGACGATATTCAATCGTCTAATACACGATCTACATGTATTAAGTATGATTAACAGTGTGATAACGCGTATTAATAGCGGCGTTACTAGTACTAAAGGTCCTCTGATCGTGTGTCATTAATATTATTAATGACACCTTAATCAGGTCTTGTAACGACTTTTTAATAGCATCTTGAATGTTCGTACCGTTGGAGATCATGTAGTCGTTGCTGGCGAAGCTCTGGAGGTACAACACGTGGCAGCTTCGGAGCTTCCCTCTGCGGGGAGGTAGGTCCGGAGTCACTCAACACATGGCAGCACTGGAGCTTTTCTCTACTGAGAGTTAGGTCCGGGGTTGCTAGACACGTGGCAGGACCGGAGCTTCCGTGTAAAAGGAGGTAGACCCAGTCCCGTTGGACATGTGGTAGTACCGAAACTATCCAAACGAAAGATGCAGTCCCAGTACTGTCAGACGTGTGTTGCTTTCGGGGGTCTTTAACTCGGACGTAGGAACTCTTCTGCTTTTCTTACAGTATCGTGAAGTACCTGGTATACAGGGTACCGACAACTTCCATGAAGTGGTCAGTAGGGAAGACAATTTCGAGTTCTGACAGAACGAAGGGGGATGCATATGACGGAAACAGCGTAATGCTAAGTTTTCCAAGGTGAACGAACACTCCAACTTACCACATTGTTGTTGCGCTCAAGAATGAAGTGGCTCTTTGGTGTATGGCCGGTGCAAAACACCTTGCTTCTGTGCTCGTTGGCCACAGGAACGCGCATGACTGTCTATAGTTGTTTCTTAGTGGGGTTAGCATCTGACGCTACCCGCTCTAGCAGTGTCCTCCTTGTCTATGTAATCCCTCCGTCTCTAAAAACTTATCGCTTTGTAATTCAAAACTAAAAACTTATTACTTTGTAATTCAAAAATAAACTACAAAACGACAAACTTTTATCTATCCTGTCTTCATAACCGGCTGGTACCGGTGTTCTCGAAAAATAAAAAACTAGAAACTGTAGTCTCCACGCATATGGATAATCCCTACCCTCAAAAGAAATGAACGAGTCAAGCAAGCTTTGCAAAAACGACGCACTGGCTTATTCACACGACAAAAAACGATGTATTGCTTCACGGCATAAACCTTTTTATATGATGTACGAGAAGACTGATCCTGTTAAGCGCATAACTGAATTCGCCAATATGGCACTTTTCACTCTATCTCACCAGTACAAGATGGTTTTGCAAGCCTCCACGGGCATATACCTCTATAAACTAAACGAAAACTAAGGATTGAGTTTCGCATAAAAGGCGATCATGCACCCATAAAAACCATGGCAAAGTTTAGACAATGTTATGGTCCATCAGATGTCTCCACAAAGGTCGATTGATACTTGTCATCCGCGAGAATCGACTTGGTGCCTTTGGTACTTAGCCCATGACGATTATGCATTAAACCACTCGTTGTTGCGCTTCTGCATCCATGCTGGACTTCTCTGCGTCACCACTGGCAGCCATATAACCTGAGCCCTTAGCGTCTCGCATGGACTTCTCTGCATCAGCACTGGCAGCCATAGAACCTGAGCCCTTAGTGGCTCGCATTGACTTCTCTGCATCACCACTGGCAGCCGTAGAACCCGAATCTTTAGTGGCTTTGCGAGCTCGCTGAGAAGGTCGGTTTGCCACTGTGTTCTTTGTATCACCCTTCCGCTTTCCACTTCCAAGAAATCCAAAGGCAACAGCTTCTAAAGCTTTTACAGTGGGAGGCCTGTTTCTCGTTCCATGCCTTCGAGGATTCGCAGGTTCAGGTTGCCGCCCAGCAGGTCTTCTTTCTACTTCCTCCAAAGCAACATCAGCCAAGTTGCTGTTTGACCTGGAGGGAGCTTCATCAGCCTTTATGCCACCATGATTATCTGATGATGTGATGCGCTTTCTTCCACTTGCCTTATCAAGATCAGGTGTGTCCTGATTGTTCGAGTTAATCACAGCACTAACCGGAACTCTTTCTTTGGCAGACTTTGTCTCATCGACAGTGATCTTTGAGTGGACATCAGCCACTGGATCTTCCTTACACTCGTATGGCTTGTTCTCTATTAATTTCACCAAACCCATTTTCTCATTTGGCCCATAATTGGTAAGTGAGTTCTTTGTGCCCATTTTCTGCTTAGATGGCTTCTCTTTTATTGAACAGCTCGCCATTGTTTTGGTACTGAATGTGTTGCCAGCAGCAGCAGTGGGCTTTGACGAAGTCGACAGATGCTTGATTTTCTCTTTCTCCAAATCAACAGCTTTTGAGAAAGAAAAGGGGCGTCGGCTGGTCTGTTCATTACTACAGCTAGCTAATTTCCTGCGCTTTGACACTGGCGACAAATACTTGCGCCTTTCAGTTTTTATTTTGAGACCATAGGTGCTTGTCAAATCAATTTTTTCATCTCCTTCATTAGAAGAATGACCATTAGCAGTCATTATGTTTTGCAATGAACCTTCTGGAGGCATTTCAATTTCCTTAGTGTCAGTTGTGAACTGTCTAGAAGTCCCCTGGTCATCCGATAATCCATAACCGGCACCTTTCTCCTCTGAGGAACTATCACTTGCCATATTAGGTAAATGATGTGAAGGGACAAAATTAATATTTGCATCTGCAGGTAGGTTCCTCAGCTCCCTTACTTTGAAGGGCTCTTCACCTTCAACCAGGCTAGTATCAATTATTGTGAACTTCGGAAGCTCCTGATATCCATCTAAAGAATTATCTTGGTTCAGCTTCACATCCATGATACAGCCATTTTTCTCAGCGGGAAAATCATTTTCGGTTCCATCAGCCTCCAACTCAAGAAGAACAGGATCCGCTGCAACTTTTTTAAGGACGTCGCTGACACAATCAAAATAATGTGTGCCTTTAGTGAGTTTACTTCTGGAGAACTTTTTTATGCCCGGTACAAGAAATACAAGGCAATTCTTAGTCGTGCTGACATCCTTCGGTTGCTCTGAGTGCCACCCTTTTGCAAGCAAACGCGGCCACACCGCTTCCCAAAAAATATCATTTGATCTTGTCTTACTTCTCCTGAAATCACCAGTTAAGAACTTGATTATATCTTCTGAAGCAAGTGAGGAACAATCTTTGCCAGTAGGCAAGTCAGGGTTATTTGTTTTAGATTGGTCTGTAACATATCCGGTCAAATCATGCTTCCCTTTACCAATCCCAACAGCCTCCACAAAAGCTTCTGTTCCAACAGTAGATTTCAGAGCAAAGACAAATTCCTCAAAAGATGTTCGACTGTCACTGAAAGATTTGAAAACCTGCAACATGTGAAAGCAATATAAATCATCTGGCAGTGCATAACAGAATGTCATCTAACATCTTCTGCCGAATTACTAGTTCAATTTAAAATTGTGCTTGGATAGTCATAAGCTTGACTGTTGTGTACTTATCATTGGTACTGTAGGTTAAGCGATGCCAAATAAAAACACTGTTCACAAAAGGTAGATCAAAACAAAAAATAAAGTTTGCTATCGAGAACCAGTCAGGGCAATATTCTGGACAATTGTCCATATGTTGGCCCCTTGATGAAACCACAACGCTAGCAAACAGTGTTTGAAAGGCGAGGCATCCAGTCGGCCGCTGGCAGATGCCAGGGAGCCTCTTCTCGCCTTGTTGACCATCACCGCCGCCGCCCCTACCCGCCCCCTCGCTGCGCCACCGCCAGTAGGGGAGAGAGAAGTGGGGGAAGAAAATGGTTAGGGTTAGGGTTAGGATGGACAGAATAGATTTTTATACGACCCGATCTGAAAAGTGAACCATCGGATCTCATCTGACGGTTCACATCAATTGGACCGACTAACTACCAGCCTAGGCCCTGCCCCGACGCCTCGGAGCCCAGCCACGACGTCGCCTCCAGCCCTGACGCAACACCGCCGCCTGGCCGGGCGCCCATTTAGAACCTTGCTAGCATAACAGATCAACCCACTGGAAACTGGGGGAATATAACTTTTTATATAGGCAATAGAAATATTTAAGGTTGCCATAGAATAGAAAAAATACAAGATAAGTTAATATTAAAATACAGGGTCCGACCAAGCAGATCCTGATGATAACTTGAATATCGAAATTCCATAGCATAATATCGTATCAGCCATTCTGCTACTCATACTATTGCAACGTACCTCGATTAATGAATCATGAGCTTCTTTAGGAATCTTAGACTTCAGACGTGATGTAAGTTCTGGCAGTCGTGATCCTTGAAAAATGCGTTCCCCAAAAATGCATCTCCTAGATTTTGCCTTTCTACATTCTGCCCATCTTTTATAAGCATCCCTTTTGTAGAACTTCCCATAGTAGTACGAAAGCACATCACCAACAGTCTTAGTGCCCATGAACCTGCTCAGCAGGGTCAGATTCTTGCCAAAAATGTAAAGCCCAAGGAGAAATATCTCTGTTTCAAGGTCACCCCAAAATGCAATGGGTGAATAAGGGAGTGGATTTAATGGTTTGGTTTCTCTTTGCTGCATCATAGGATTGATGGTGAAGCTGAGGCCTTCCTGAGTGGGGCAAAGAGCTAACTTTCCACTGTTTAATTGGTTACTGTCTGATTCAATCTGGACTAGTGGCACCACTGTGAGTGGATCCTGATAAGTTGGATCACATTTGATTATGTCATTGCTGGCTGGACAAAGTGAGGTCACTTGACTTTGCTTATCTCTGCCGCTGACCCTTGCTTCGGTTTCCAACGTTTTTTGCATTTGTAATTCCTTTTCCTTCTTGTGAACCTCACTTGGAGATGCCCACATAACTGGTAAAGCTAAACCAATCGCAATAGGGTAATCATAACCATGGAGTAAACTGGTCATGAGCTCACACCGCTCATCCTCCGTGGCCAGGTTGGGGATTTCTACCTGGTGCTCACTTCCAACTGGACATACTGGAAACTCATCATATGGTGCATCTGAAGCCAGGGAAGCTTCTGAAGACGGTTGGTCACCATAGTCTTCAAGATCGAGTGGCTCCATCTGTCACAATTAAAACAAATAAAAGCAACTTGTCAAAAGCCATTACTATATACAGGCACACACCTACATCATCAGAATAAACAGCAAAGGTGGGCATGCATTTTGGAAGCAAGGGTACACATAAGAATTTTCTTCCTTTTTTTAGAATTCTTATGAACTTACATTAATCCCTAATTCCCTATTATGCATGAGCGCTGTAGCGTAACATTACCACATGGGATGACTGATGCAACTATGCCTTACTGTACCCTAGAATCCTATTCGAGCCCTAGCATGAATGATATCATCTCAAATGTAAGATAAGGTGAAAATGAGAATTTCCTGGTTACACAAAATTAGTTGCAAACTTGTTAATGGCATAAAGGCACAATATAATAAGGTTTGTTGCCATGCAAGCGATGTAAGTAGAAGAACAAATGCCAAAGAAGTAAGTGTCATCAAAATGATATGTCCCAGGTTCCAATAGAAAACTTGCAACACACAAAGCACAGGCAACACTAGCACTTGCAGGAATGAAGCCAACGTCTACAATGTACAAGCTTCATCATAGAGGTACTATCGATGAACATAACTCGCAAGTGTAAAATGCCTTTTGAAAGAAACAAAAAACATATCTTGATGGACTCAACAGTTCCAGAGTCTGCATAATTACTTAGCAGCATCAAGCACTGCACCATCGTGACTAGAACCAATCACCCAACACGCTACCCACTTTTCACTGCCAACCGCTTTGCTGCAGGCCTATAGGCGCCACGAGACAGAGCAAATCAAGTACCCACATAGGCTCCGAGCTAGCAATTGCATCCTACGAATCTC
The DNA here is from genome assembly GCA_036927565.1 of Tuctoria greenei. Lineage (NCBI taxonomy): Eukaryota > Viridiplantae > Streptophyta > Magnoliopsida > Poales > Poaceae > Tuctoria > Tuctoria greenei. The sequence goes on along the minus strand of JAYESD010000004.1, from coordinate 24,983,130 downwards.
TCCGGTCAGGCACCAGCCCCACCCTACCAAATCCAACACGATATCCTAGCCTCCGTGGAAACGAAGCAACAAAGGAGCGAAACCGCAACAGAACAGCCAAGCAAAGGCGCGGTGCCAAGAAACACGACCGCGCCGACCAAATCCACGCCCGAGCCAGCACCCAAGAACGCGTGCACGACGACGACCACGGATACGAGCCTCGAGAGGACCCGCGCGGACCACATGATCACGGACCAAATCACCATATACGCAACCCAGGAGCACCCCCTCCGCAACCACCCCGTCGCAAACCACGGGACCGCGCGACAAGCCACCAAACGAGAGCAGCGCGCAACCCAAGCGAGAGCACGAACGAATGCGAGATTAGAGGGAGCAGGGAAGCCAGGGAAAACCTTAGTCTCCGCGCAGGCGGGCCGCGCGACGACTTCCCCGGCTCCGTCCACGCGCAGCCCTCGGGCCTCCCGGACGAGAAACGGCCGTTCCCTCCCGGAGTCAGAGAATCTGAACCGTACCTGATGAGCGGCGAGATTCAGCGGAAGTTGGCTGGACGAAGAAGCACGGAGCGGCACGCCGGCGGGAGAGGGCGTGCAGAGAGCACGGCGAGGGCGTGGTCCTCGCCGCGGTGGTGGGTTGGAAGTGTAGAGGAGGCGGAGACGGGGAGAGAGGGGCTCGGGCTTTAAAGACAAGAGAAGAGAACGGTGACAGGGAGAGCGAGGCACACAGAAATTGGTGGTGTGGTGGTCAGGGTCGACCGGCGAAGCACGGGCTGGGCTCGGTCGGAGTTGGGCCTTCCCGGTGTACCTCCAGCTTTAGACAACTATTCTCATGCACTGCCATGCGAATTCGGTCCTACACGGCAGTAGTCACGATAAGCGTGCTATTACGCCAAACAATTTGTATTCCAACTTTTTTTTGGCAGTAGAACAAACTGTCGTCCACCCCTCCTGGCTTTTCGCCTCTTTTTTTTTTTAACCGGGAATAATCCCACTTCCATTTTCATAGAAATAGAGATCAAAGTAGCTGGTCGGAGCTGGGCCTCCCGGTGTACCTCCAGCTTTGGACAACTATTCTCATGCACTGACATGTGAATCCGGTCTTACACGGCAGTAGTCACGATACGCATGCTGTTACGCCAAACATTTGTATTTCCAACTTTTTTTTTTGGCAGTAGAACAAACTGCCGTCCACCCCTCCCGGCTTTCCGCCTCTTTTTTTTTTTGACCGGGGATAATGAAAATAGAGATCAAAATATTTTTCTTACAAAGTCAGGAACAGTTTCTGCTCTCTGTCTGCTACTAAGACTGTCATCATCGAACTAGCCAAAGTATTGACGGTAATCATCACTAGCACTATCAGGGCCTAGTGAACAAAAACACCCTTCTGGAAGGGGGGAAGAGTTTTAATACGCAAAACACCGGTAACAAGCAATATCATTGTCACGACTGTCAGCCGATTCATGTGATCAGCTGCCTCAGTCGCATTCTTTTTAGTTTTATTCATCAGCATCAGCAGCACCATCCTCGCTCTTCTTCTTATTAGTCTTCCTTCCTCAACTGTTGGCTTGTTCCTACATCACAGCAATAGTCAATTTTATCAGAAGGTCGATTCTCATCTTCACCATCGTCCACATGTCCTCCTTGAGCAAACCTGTCCAAAATTTTATGAAAGCACATGAATGACAGATTATTTCACAAGGGTGATTGATTATTTTGCGCTCAAAGCATGCATCGTTCCTCGCTCTCCATATCTCCCAGCAAACTGCAGCTAGGCCGAACAAATAAAAGTCTTGACCGCCATGTAAAGCATGAGGAATCCACGACCAAAACTGAATAAAAGATGTAGGTTTATTTGCACAGCCAAAACTTTGAGCTATTACAGACCAAATAACAACAGCAACTGGACATTCAAAGAACAAATGATTCACAATTTATTTTTCTTCACAAAAATAACATTTTTCACTTCTAGTCCAGTTTTTTGCCAGGAGATTATCTTTGGTCAATATTGCATCATTTAACACTAGCCACATAAAGGTTTTAACCTTTGGTGGGATTTTAATTTTCCAAAGTTTCATGAAATTAGGACCAAATTCTCTACGTGTCAACCAAACATACATTGACTTAACAGACAGAAAAGTTGGATGTGTTAGTACACATCCATTTTACCTCATCTCTCCCATCATTCAAGGTGATCTCATTCAACCTGTTTGCAAGATCATACCACATTTCATGTTAAAAAAATTGGCAAGTGAATCTTAAACTCAATCACCAAATCTAGCGCACAACAGTTATATACAAACATATCCTCGTGGGTAGCTAACAAAAACAAAGATGTGTATTCATATTTAAGTGTTTTGCCAGAAAGCCATATATCACTCCATAATCTTATACTCTTCCCATTTCCCAATAAAAATTTTCTCCCTTTCATATAGAACTTCCCGACCTTTAATAGATCTTTCCAGACCGTGGAGTCTGAGTTTTTCATTATAATTGCCCCAATAGGTTTATCACCTATATACTTAGCCCTGACTATATCCTGACAGAGCCCCTCACCTGATTCATATTTCCACCACCATTTACAAAGCAGACAAATGTTCATCGTTCTTAACTTTTTAATCCCTAACCCACCTTTGCATTTTTCTTACACACCTCATCTCATTTAATTAAATGATATTTCTTTTTTATCCCACTCCCTTGCCACAGAAAGGCCCTTCGATCTCTGTCCATGATCTTAATCACAGTCTTGGGAAGAAGAAACATAGGCATGTGCTAAGTAGGCACACTAGACAGACTGAAATTGATTAGTATTACGCGGCCAACCATTATGAGGAGGCCACCCTTCCACCCCTCAATCTTTTTCTTTACTTTATTAATCACAAAGTTCCATTCATCCACACTAGGCCTCCTTGTGCTAATTGGCACACCTAGATATTTAATGGGGAAGAAGCCAGTTTGGCAATAAAAAATCCGAGCATATTTTAAAACAAGATCATTATCTCCACCAATCACCATGACCTCGCTTTTATCAAAATTAATTTTAAGACCAAACTTGTATTCAAAAAAGTACAACAACAACTTTAGATGTCTAGCATCTTCCCCTCTTTAATACATAGAATGGTGTCATCTGCATATTGCATAATAGAAATGCCATCAGGAATCAAATTATCTGTTAGACCACTAAAACTTCCATTAGATAGTGCTAAATTGACCATTTTTGTTAAAGAATCAGCCACAAAATTGAATCAGAGTGGGGATAAAGGGCCCCCCTATCTAACACCTTTGTAGCTTCTAAAATAGGGGCCTACTTCATTATTCAATTTGACAATTATTGTTCCATTTTCCACTACCATTTTGATCCAATTGCACCAAACCTCACAAAAGCCCCTGTTTTTCAGACATCTAAATAAGAAGACCCAGCTAACCTTGTCATAGGCTTTCTCAAAATCTAGTTTAAGCACCACACCCACCAGTTTTTTCTTTTTTTGTTTCATGAAGAATTTTATGTAGAGCTAAAATGCCATTCATAATATTCTGTTTTGAGATAAAGGCAGATTGGGCTTTGTTGATAACTATATGGGCAATTGGCTCCAGTCTAAGCGTGAGCACTTTAGTGAACCACTTGTACAAGCAGTTTGAGGCATATGGGGCGATATTGTTTAATGTTTTCAACATTTTTACCTTAGGAATAAATGATATCAGGCCAAAATTGATTCTAGATATATTCAAGCAACCCCTTTGAAAATCTTGGAAAAGCTCAATACAATCTCCTCTAACAACGTCCCAGCAGTGTTGGAAAAATTCGACGGGGATGTTGTCAAGTCCTGGAGCTTTATTCTTTTCCATCCCAAAAAGGGAAGTTTTGATCTCAAGCTCCACAAAAGGTCTGACTAGAAGAGAATTTTCCTCTTCAGTCACACACTCCCCATCACCCCATATGTTACTATCCACTTCAAACATGTTGTCTTCATTTTTTTCCAAACAAATTTCTATAATATTGTGTAGAATATTTGAGCAATTCCTCATTGCCACTTATCATATTATCATTATCTTTAAAGGAAAAATGGTATTTTTTTTCTTTTCCTACCATTGGCTATTCTATGATAGAATTCAGTGTTCAAATCACCTTGTAACAGCCATGTTTCATGGCTACAATTAAACCAGTAGATTTCCTCTTCCTCAAGGATTCTAAGTAGTTCAGTTTGAAGCTCAGTTTTATTCACCAAAACAACATCAGATAAGGCACCCATGCCTTCTTTGGCTTCTAAGGCTTGTAGCAGATCATTAATATCTTTTTCCTACTTTTAATCAATCCTGCTCTATTATAGCCTCCGTCTTTAAAATATTTTTTAATATTTTTAAGCTTGAAAGGTACCCTACCCAGAGAGTCCTTATCCCTAGTGGGTTCACTCCAAATTTTCTGGACCAGAGGAACACATTTATCATCTTTGAACCATGAAGTCTCAAATCTAAAATCAACTCCACTTCTATGAGAAGGGTGGAGAATGGTTAAAATCGGAGGATTATGGTCATACATTGTTCTAGGTAATTTCTTAACAATCACTAGAGGGAACAGTATTTCGAATCCACACTCATTAGAAATTTGTCCAAGACCTCTAAAGTGGGGTTTGTCCTATTATTGGACCAAGTAAATACAGGCCCAGACCCAACAATCTCCCTAAAGCAATGCATGTTAATAATTCTGTTAAACAGATCAGAGAACCTATTAGAATAAAAAGGTTTGTTCTTCTCTTCAGCACTTCTGATTATGTTAAAAATCACCTCCAGTAATGTATGAATTTTCCATATCACTGCAGACCTCAACTAGTTCAATTAAGAATTCTTCCCTAAGGTCTTCTTTTAGAGTTCCATAGACATTCAAAATGCTCCAACCTTTTCTGGACTTGTCTATCCCACAATTTAGACCAAATAGTATACTTTCCAGTTCTGCCCCCTACTACATCAAATCTATCCCCTTTAATGCACGTAATTAACCCTCCAGACCTCCCTCTTGTTGCAACCATATTCCAAAAGTATTCTTTATTGGGGTCCATACTTCCAATCAAAGTGCCATTCAGATTTTGTACAAGAGTTTCTTGTACACAAAAAAGTCCTATTTATACTCCCTTATCAACTCCCTAAAAAAGGCCTTCATTCCTTTCTTCCTAAGCCCTCCACGGTTCCAAAAAAGACCATTCATTTATCCTTTTTTGTTTTTATGGAAATCTTGGACTTACAATTTTCCTGAGATCCAAGTTTCCTATATACCGAAGGAGTATACCTTCTACTTCTTCTTATAGGGGGTTTCTTGTTATTCCCATTTATATCCCCACCCCCCTTTGGCTTTTTATGATGTTCTAAACCATTTTCCTCCTCTTCACTATCCTCCTTAATCCAATCTAACAGAAGGGTTTTCTTTTCAGTTATATTGTTAGAGTTCTCCCCACTCCCTTCCTTACAAATTTTCTCATTATAGTGCTTCTTTCTAGTCAAATTTGCTCTAGTTGTTTCCAATTCTCTCAGTAGATCAATTTTACCAAAATCCATAATATTTATAGACACACCCATTTTGAATGCCAAATCAGAGATATTGAAATTTGTAAATGCAGTAAATGAACTAGACGAGGTTTGAGCCATACCTTCAGAGGATCTTTTCTTGGGCCTCACCTTAATGGTCTCCTCCATTTTTCCTTTCAGCTTTGCCTGCAATCTCCCACTCTGTCTTATTTCTTGAATCATTTGAGCCTCAGTGATCTTCCTCCCAGCTATTTTTCCATCTCAACATTTTGATTTATGGTCCTCATTGATGTCATAGAGATATCTCTGAATTTGTCTTTTTCTTTCTCCATGGGGATCATTGCTAAGGCAGAAAACACATCTTTCTGATACATAGATGGCTATATATTGCACCTTACCATCCACTGACTAGTCTCAGCTTCTAAGCTTTTCTCTTGATACTCCTCCAAATCTTCTTCTTCTCCCCATGAAATGGCCAATTTGCCATCAGAATCATCCTGCTCTTGCTCTGTTATTTTTTCAGTGGTCTTTTCCTCCTTTCTGAATGTGGGCTAGATGGGGTGAATAGACTTTCAAAATTTCCTGCACACTTAATCAAACGGTCAAAAACTTGATTGACCGGACTTGTCCGGTTGTGTTTGCGGACTAGTCCAGTGTGCTCGGTGTATGCCGCTTTGACTAAGTATAGATACATGATTTAAATTCTTTTAAACAGCAGAAATGCGAACAACAGATAAGATTACTTGAATTTACAATTGATGTCGTGAAGTTGCACGTGAGAAACAATTTGCAATTCAAGTTATAATTATAATCAACTATGTGCCCTAATCAAGATGCAAAAGTAAAGAAGCACGCGAGACACCGATTTTTACCAAGATTCGATCTCACCAAAGATATTTACTCCTCGTTGAGGAATCCCACACAGAGTCGGGTCTCTTCAAACCCTTTCCCTCCTCAAATCACCACACAAGGCCGACTTGATTTGAATGTAGGCCTAGAGGGGGGGGGGGGTGAATAGGCCTTCTTGAATTTTCTCGGTTCCTGTAGCACTTCAACAACAAGGTCAAAACCAGATATATCGGACTAGTCCGGTAAAGTGCGGACTAGTCCGGATTTCACGGACTAGGTTGATCAAGTTAGGTCAATTTGATTGTTTCGTTGACGTTTGCAGCGGAAATATAAACTTCAATAACAGTTCAATGATTGTATGTCAAGTTCTATTGCAAGTATGATTCTTGTTCAACTATTTAACTTAAATTCAACAAGATGAATCAAACCCTAGATAATGTTGATCAACTAGAATGATGAACACAAACGAACAAGACACAAGATTTATCCCATGGTTTGGTTACCATGAAGGCAACCTACGTCCACGTTGAGGAGCCCACAAAAGGACCGGGTCTTCACCAACCCTTCCCTCGTCGGATCGCCACGAAGGCCAATCCTCTTCCACTAAACACACAGGGGTAAATCACCAAGTTGAAGGGGCGATCTCACAAGTTGAGAGCTCCCTTGATTACAAGTTTTAAGACCACCAATAACACACTTCGAAATATACAAATTGAGATACAAGAGTGTGTTAGAGATTCAAACCAAGAGCTCAATCGTGTGCCAAGTGCCTCTCCAATGATCTAGAAGTGATCTTCAATGAATTGATTGATTTTGCACTTAATTTCGTGGAGAGAGATGGTTTTTGAGTCTCTTGGGAGGTGTGACGGCGCTAGGGTTCGAGAGTGAGTGAAAGTGGGCCGTGCACCTCTATTTATATGGGGTTTCTAGAAGTTACCGTTAGGGTTCAGAAAGATCGGACTAGTCCGTGGTGGTGACCGGACTAGTCCGGTGTCTGTGTGTAGCAAACCCTAAGTGTCCAGGAATATCGGACTAGTCCGGTGGAAAACGGACTTGTCCGATTTCACTGCTGGAAATCTTCGGACTAGTCCGATTGTCATCAGACTTGTCCGGACCTGTGAAACCCTAAGTGTTTAGGATGACAAGTCCGCACTTTGAGGACTTGTCCGATTTAGATCAGTGTGTATATCGGACTAGTCCGTGTAGACACCGGACTTGTCCGAAGTGGATCAGAATGAATATCGGACTAGTCCGGGTCACAACGGACTTGTCCGATTTTGTGTGACTTGTGCATTGTGTTGAGGACTAGTCCGCACTGGGGAGGACTAGTCCGAAGTGGAACAGAAAGATATCGGACTAGTCCGGCTGATATCGGACTAGTCCGGTCCTGTGTAGCTTTGTGCATTGTGTGTGTGTGATTAAATGAGATTGAGCTCTTGGGTGTGTTTCCTTAACACACTCCATACATACTAAACTACTAATTTCTTCTCCTTGAGCTCAAATTCATTTTCCTTCTCAAATTCCCTCTTTTTGGCACTTTGCTCATTTTTCATCATTTTCCTGCATTCATCTCAACAAAAGGATTAGGATCCCAATTGCTTGTCATAAATCATCCAAAACCCACAAGGGAGTCCTAGATGCACTTTCAATCTCCCCCTTTTTGGTGATTGATGACAACCAATTGAGATTTCATAAAATGAGGTATAAAATGAAATTTTCATAAAGTATGCACATATGACTCAAAAATACATCAAGCAACAAGATAATTATCCATATGTGCATTCTTTATGGTGGGATGCATACTAAGAGCATGCATGCATTAAGGATGACAGAATTTGCATTGATCAACTAATATCAAGTGAATATGACATTTCAGGAGCAAAAATTCAGATTTCATCACACACTTGCAAATTAATTGAGCAATTTAACAACAGTACCAACCAAGATATGAAAATAGAGTTAACCAAATACAATCACAATTAAAAATACATAGAGAGCTCTCTCCTCGCATCCTATTCAGCTAAAGCTAAGACTAGAGAGTCCCCCTCAATCTCTCCCCCTTTGGCATCAAGACACCAAAAAGAGAGAGAGGAAGGTCCTAGGGCTTCACTCTTCGCTGTCAGTCCTCTCGTCGTCTTCATCGTCTTCATCGCCTTCCGCTTGACGAGGTTGAGAGGGAGGAGGAGGAGCGGAGCTGCTCGAGCCCCCAATGCCAAAATAGGCAAGCTCGGAGGTAGTCAAGGGGCTGAGCTCGGTGATGTCCGGATCAGAATCTTCAGAAAGTACTGGAGATCCAATTGGGTTGATCTCCAGCTTCTCACTCAGCTGCTTCACATTGGCTTTTATGTACCTCATGTCCTCCTTCCTCTTCTGATTTAGCTTGTGAAGCTTCACTTCAGTTTTCTTGCACGAGGAGAAAATTGCAGCCAAGTACTTAAGGATCCCACTGGCGGATCCTTTCTGAGGGGCTACCCTGGAGGGAGGAGGAGCACTAGCAGCTTCTTCTTGCCTTGCCGGTGCCTCGGGGCTTGAGGACGGCGATGGAGCAGCCTGGACACTCACTAGCTGAGGCTTCTGAGGCCTCAGTGGAGTGTGCTCCACATCCTTCACAAACTCGATCCCTGTGACCTTCTCAATCATAAACATCAAGTAAGGGGCATAGCCACAGGATCGGTTGGGGGTACTTGAGATATTGACCATATCATTCCAAATATAGTCTGCAACATCAAACTGTCTCCTCTTGCTTATGACCTTCATCAGGGTCCGGAGGTAGCCTTGCACACTCCCTGCATCCCCATCCTTGGGGGCAATGGTCTTCCTAAGGACTCTGTTGAGGACCACAAAGAAAGGCTTCATATTCTTTGTGGAGGGAGGAATATACTTAGAGTTGGGCTCATACATGAACTTCATTCCATCCCTCTCAATGACCCCAATGTTGTGGATAATGAGGTGGTCATGTTCTTCAGAGTCAAGGTGCAGCAGGCTGGCAAACTCTTCTTGAGTAATAGAATACTTGGATCCATGAGTCATCCAAGTCACACTTTCTTCGTCTTCGCTTGAGAAGTGGCACGTTGCATAAAATTGTGCTATCACTTCATCATTCCAGTTGTGTTTGAAGGCAAAGAGATCCTTCAGACCATGTCTCTCTGCAGCTGCTATCACTTCATCAAAGGCTGCACATTTCTTCTTCTCAAGGTAGGCCCAGTCAATCCATTGACTGCGCACCACCGGGGTCTTCATCGGCAAGTAGACCAGCTTGTAGAAGTCAGCATGGAAATTTGACCAAAATCTGCCATCAGCTGCTTGCTTGGGCCTTGCATAGCAATCAACACTTCTCAACTTCGCAGCCACATCGCTGCCCTTGCCAGTGAATCTCTCCTCATTGGGGTCCCGGACCCCTTCTCTGGGAGTATGCAGCTTCAGGGGCCCAACAGGCCCTGTGGCAACCCCCTTGCCCTTCCCTTTAGCTTGTCGAAGGCCACTTGTAGACGCAGCAGCCTTCGAGGCAAGCTTCTTGGCAAGGACCTTCCTCCGAACCTGAGGAGGGGAAGGAGCAGGCTCGGAAGGTCTTTCTTGGCGTTTCTTGCCAAGACCTGCCGAGGACCGAGGTGCCACCTCGTGGTCCAACTCGGCCTCGAAATCGGAGATTTCGTTGTCGGAGCTTGACATGATCTGAGAATGAGTGATCAAGAGAAAGGACAAGTTATACAAGGTATTGGTGAGGTAAGATGGCAATGGAAAGCATTAGGGAATTAAAGAATTAGGTTTTGGTTCAGAAACAACGGACTTGTCCGGTGTACAGGCACGGACTAGTCCGGGGGACCGGACTTGTCCGTACCTGGACCGGACTAGTCCGGTGTTCATCTGCAAAAATCTAACAGACTTGACAAAAATGATCCCTAAGGTAAAACTAGTCTAGCATACACATAGCACATCAACTAGACATGTAACTAGTGAAGAATGCTAGGCCAAACGATAAGCAATAGAGAAATTGGTGATTTCTTAGGGTTTTGAAGAAAATTTACCAAGAAATCAAAGGAAGCTTGAGATTTTGGGGGTTGGAGGCCGGACTTGTCCGCTAACTTCAATCCCCGAGTCTTCAAGCTTGATCTCCGCCCAGATTGAGGCTTTTCGACGGAGGAATCAAGGATTCGCCTTGGGAGCTCGAGCGTAAGAGAGAGAAAGCTTGGGGGCGAGTGTGGGGTGAAGGGATTAGGGTTTTGTGGCGGCTAGGGATATGGACACGAAAAATCGGACAAGTCCGGACATGACCGGACTAGTCTGAAGTCATCCAGGGACCTATATCGGACTAGTCCGTGGTCTGTCGGACTAGTCCGGCCTACCCGGCACTCTGCGGACTAGTCTGCAAGGGCGGACTAGTCCGGGTAACCACGGACTTGTCCGTGGTCACCAGGAAAGAATTGCATAGCCCATTCATATATATTTGAGGGTCCAATAATTGAGAGAAGAGAGGCAAAACAATTCAAATAATCTTGATGAATTTGACCAGTAAGCAAACAACAATCATACTATGATAAAAAATTCATCAAGATCTAATAATTGACATAGTTTTTCGAGAGAAAAATGGGGAGGGTTAATTTTCACAATTCAATCAATATTTTGAAGCAATCATACATGTATGCAACTTTTCAAGCCACACTCCGAGAATCAAGAATGTTTAGCTCATTTCGGAGTTCGCAAAAACGTTTTTCATCAAGTGGCTTGGTGAATATGTCGGCCAGTTGTTTCTGGGTGTTGACATGAGAGATGGATATGTCTCCTTTCATGGAATGGTCTCTCAAGAAATGGTGTCTTATGTCAATGTGTTTAGTCCTAGAGTGCTCAACTGGATTGTGGACTATTTTAATGGCACTCTCATTATCACAAAGGAGAGGAATACGGTTCATATTGTAACCGTAATCCCTTAGAGTTTGTCGCATCCAAAGGAGTTGTGCACAACAACTCCCGGCTGCAACATACTCCGCTTCGGCTGTGGATAATGCAATGGAATTCTGTTTCTTGGATGACCAAGAAACTAAGGATCTTCCTAGGAATTGGCAAGTGCCGGAAGTGCTTTTTCTATCAACTTTGCACCCGGCATAATCTGCATCGGAATACCCAATGAGATTGAATTTGAGCCTTTTGGGTACCAAAGACCAAGGTTGGGTGTATGAACTAAATATCTTAGGATTCTCTTTACGGCTGTCAAATGACATTCCTTAGGGTTGGCTTGAAATCTTGCACACAAACATACACTCAACATAATATCTGGCCTAGATGCACATAAGTAAAGTAAAGATCCAATCATGGAGCGATATACCTTTTGGTCGATGCTCGGTCCATCTTCATTGAGATCCAAGTGGCCATTCGTTGCCATGGGAGTCTTTATGGGCTTTGCCTTGTCCATGCCAAACTTCTTGAGGATGTCCTGTGTGTACTTGGTTTGGCTTATGAATGTTCCTTCCCTTTGTTGCCGCACTTGGAATCCCAAGAAGTACTTCAATTCTCCCATCATTGACATTTCAAATCTGTCTGTCATAATTTTACTAAACTCTTCACAGAAAGATTGGTTAGTTGATCCAAAAATTATATCATCAACATAGATTTGGCAAATAAAAAGATCATTATCCAGATTTTTCGTGAATAGTGTATAATCTACTTTGCCGATTTGAAAGCCATTATCAATTAAAAAATCTCTAAGACACTCATACCAAGCTCTAGGGGCTTGTTTGAGGCCATAGAGAGCCTTACGCAGTTTATACACGTGGTCGGGGAACTCTTCGTCTTCAAATCCGGGTGGTTGCTCCACGTACACCTCTTCCTTGATCGGTCCGTTGAGGAAGGCGCTTTTCATGTCCATTTGATACAGCTTGAAATCATGGTGAGTAGCATATGCAAGTAATATTCTAATTGATTCAAGCCTAGCTACTGGAGCAAAGGTTTCATCGAAATCCAAACCTTCGACTTGTGAGTAACCTTTGGCCACAAGTCGTGCCTTGTTTCTTGTCACCACTCCGTGTTCGTCTTGCTTGTTGCGGAAGACCCACTTGGTGCCCACTATGTTTGCATTGGGTCTTTCCACAAGTTCCCAAACCTCGTTTCTCTTGAAATTGTTCAACTCTTCTTGCATTGCCACCACCCAGCCCGGATCCTTCAATGCATCCTCAGTCCTGCGGGGTTCCAAAAAGGAGACAAACGAGTAATGTTCACAGAAATTTGCTATACGAGATCTAGTGGTTACTCCCTTTTGGATGTCGCCGATGATGTTGTCGATTGGATGATCCCTTTGAATGCATTGGTGTACTCTTGGGTGTGGCACTTGGGGGGTCGTATGTTGGTGATCATCTTCTTCTCCCCCTGAGTTATTGTCCTCGTTGATTTGTTGATCATGTTCATATTCCTGTGATTGATCTTGTATTGAGGCTCCCCCTTGATTGTTGATCTCCTCTTGTGGTTCACTTTCCTCTTGTATTTGTGACGATGACTCTTGTGGTCGTACTTCGCCTAGAGCCATCCTCTTCAATGCTTGATAGGGGGCTTCCTCTTTACCTAACTCACATTGATCAACTTGCTCCTTTTGGGAGCCATTAGTTTCATCGAACACTACGTCACGTGCCACTTCAACAAGTCCGGAGGCCTTGTTGAAAACACGATAGGCGTAAGTGTTCGAATCATAACCAAGCAAGAAACCTTCATCGGACTTCGAAGTGAACTTTGAAGTCCTGGGCTTCTTGTTCAAAATATAGCAAGGAGAACCGAAAACTCGAAAATATGAAATGTTCGGTTTGTTACCGGTGAGTAGCTTATAGGGGGTCTTCTTTAGTAGTCGATGAAGGTAGAGTCGATTTGTGGCATGGCAAGCGGTGTTGATTGCTTCCGCCCAAAATCGATCCGAAGTCTTGTATTCATCGAGCATTGTTCTTGCCATCTCTATGAGCGTTCGGTTCTTCCTTTCGGCAACTCCGTTTTGTTGTGGAGAGTATGGTGCTGAGAATTCGTGCTTGATTCCTTCCTCATCAAGGTACTCCTCCACTTGTATGTTCTTGAACTCCGTGCCGTTGTCGCTCCGAATACTCTTGATTGATAGTGAGAACTCGTTTTGCGCTCGCTTGAAAAATTTCTTGAGTGTTCCTTGTGTTTCTGACTTGTCATGCAAAAAGAACACCCAAGTGAAGCGGGAAAAATCATCAATAACAACTAAACCGTATTTATTACCGCCGATGCTTATGTAAGCAATTGGACCAAACAAGTCCATATGAAGTAGTTCGAGCGGTCTTGTCGTGGTCATGATGTTCTTCGCGGGATGTTGTGCTCCAACTTGCTTCCCTGCTTGGCACGCGCTACAAGGCCTGTCTTTCTCAAACACAACATCTTTCAATCCTCGGATGTGATCGCCCTTGAGGAGTTTTTGAAGGTTCCTCATACCAACATGTGCCAGCCGTCTATGCCACAGCCAACCCATGTTGGTCTTTGCAATCAAGCATGTGTCGAGTTCGGCTTTATCCTTGTTGAAGTCAACAAGGTAAAGCTTTCCCTTCAACATACCCTTGAATGCAATAGAACCATCATTTCTCCTTGAGACGGTCACACCCTCGTTAGTGAACATGCAATTATAACCTTTGTCACATAATTGAGATATGGACAGCAGGTTATAATCTAAAGATTCAACGTGTAAAACATGCGAAAGAGTATGTTCAGAGGATATTGCTATTTTACCGGTACCGAGGACCCTTCCTTGACTGTTATCCCCAAAGTAGATACCTTCGTTTGGGTCCTTGTTCACTTCATACTCCACAAACATCCTCCTTTCTCCGGTCATGTGGTTGGTGCATCCACTGTCTAGCACCCATTTGGATCCACCGCAGGAGTAAGCCTGCAAAAACAAATTACGCCTTGGTTTTAGGTACCCAAGCTTGCTTGGGTCCTTGGAGGTTAGTAACAATACATTTGGGCACCCACACATGGGATTTTGTGTTCCCATGGCGTGGCCCAGCATAAAAAGCATATACTTTACCAACATTATTTTTCATTAATACATAAGAAGCATCAAAGGTTTTAAACAAGAGTTGCTGTTGATTATGGGTCGGACTAGTCTGTGTGACCGGACTTGTCCGGATGACCGGACTTGTCCGGACCACAACCGGACTAGTCCGGTTTTCATGAGAGTTCAGGTTTTTAATTTTCGAGTTACCAGGTTGTGAGGGTCCTCCCTTCACAAAGGTAATCCTTCCCTTGTTATTCTTATGATTTCCAGCCCTTTGCTTTCCATCATAAGAGTAACCAATGTCATACTTGACATTTGGAGGTCTTTGGACCAAATAGTGCATAGTTGATCCTCTCCTTGTCAAATATTACACATTGGGTAGGATTTTTGTCCTTTGTGGAGGTAGAATTTTCCTTCAACCCGGTGTTAATTTTATCACATTTGCAGATATGAGCGATATTAGTTGAAGTGGGTTGAGAGGGTAGGCTTCAAGAGGAGGAAGGTTCACTAAGCTTGAGTGACTCAACCTGCACTTCAAGGATCTTGTTGACCTTGATTAGGTCACCAAGTTGATCCTTGATTGCAACGTTTGAGTTTGTTAACTCCAAGCAAGTTTTCTTGCTTGAAGCTAGCTCAAGCTCTAGTGAGTGGTTTCTCTCCTTTTCAAGAACTAGAAGATTGTCAAGTTCAACATGCTTCTCCTTTTGGGAGATAATCATGTCTTCTTGACGATCAATTAGCTCTTCCTTCTCAACAAGTTGGTTAAGCAAGAATTTCATTTTAGCAGCAGTTTTTTTATCTAAACCAATTAGCATATCTTCATCATCACTATCTAGTTCATCATCACTTGAGTAAGAATGCAAGGAAGGAGTTTTGATGTTTACCTTGCGTTTACCTTCCTTATCCATGAGGCAAGTTCCATTTGCCTTCTTTGCATCGAGCGTGGGGAAGAGTGTGGGTTTCTTGGACATGCTTTCAATGGCTATGCTAGCCATTTCTTCTTCATTGGACGATGAGGACTCATCGTTTGAGTCCCACTCCTTTCCGATGTGTGCTTGTTCAGCTTGTTTCTTCTTCTTGAAGAATTTCTTCGGTTGAGGCTTGGACTCTTTACTCTTCTTCTTGTTGTCCTCGTACGGGCAATCGACTATAAAGTGATTGTACTCACCACAATTATAGCATGCCCGCCTCATCTTCGGCTTTGTCTTCTCCTTGTATTTTCCTTCACTCGATTTTGTTCCTTGTCTTTTCTTCATAATTCTTTTGAACTTCTTCATGAACAAAATCATATCTTCTTCGTCCAGCTCGCTGCTTTCATCATCACTGTCCTCCTCAAGCTGTGCTTCTCTTGCTTCTTTGGATAGAGGCTTGAGTGAGGATTTTAGGGCAACTCCCTTCTTCTTGGCTGATGTGAGGTCGGCTATTTCTTTTACATGCCTGGCTTGCTTCTCCATCATCTCAAAGTTGATGATTTTGCCAAGCAGTTCATCCGGAGTCATTTTCTTGTACCCGGGACTTTCTCGGATCATAGAGCAAAGTGTGACGTTGCGAGGCATAAAGGCTCTAAGGATGAGCTTTACAACCTCGTGGTCACTCCACTTTTTGCTCCCATATGATCGAACCATGTTCACAAGAGTCTTCAGTCTGTTGTACATGTCCTGGGGAGACTCATCTTCCTCAATCGCGAACCTTCCTAGTTCGCCTTCAATCATTTCAATCTTTGCCTCCCGCACATGCCGGTCACCTTCATGTGTTGTCTGTAGTGTGTCCCAGATTTCTTTGGAAATTTCCAATTCGTCCACCTTTGTGAATTCATCTCGACTTAGAGATGAGGTGATAACGGCTGCGGCTTGGGCATTCCTGTGGATGGCTTGTTCTTGACTTGGCGTGAGCTCTTCATCGTCATCGGGAATGTTTATTCCTGTGCACACAATATGCCATAAACTTGGGTTAAGGGAAATCAAGTGCATCTTCATATTTTGCCTCCACATGGAGTAATCACTCCCATCGAAGTGTGGGGCTTTTCCGAGAGGAATAGATAGATAATGACTGCTGTTAGAATTTAAACGGTCATAATTAAAAGGATATCGGGAGTAGTCGGTGTGACTACTCCCCTTCTTCTTTTCTTCGACTTTAGATTTCCCTTTGGAAAGCGCTTTCTTTCCAAGGAGTGCTTTCAGCTCCAATGTCTCCTCATCATCATCATCGAAGTCTTGAATGGCTTCGAGATACTTCTCAAGCTTTTGGTGATTGTCATTGTTCATTTCTTCCTGGTTGTTGATTTTCTGGACTTCCTTCATGTCCGACATGATCTCTTTGAGTGGTTGCACTCTTTCTTGAAGAACCTGCTGATACCAATTGAATGTAGGCCTAGAGGGGGGGTGAATAGGCCTTCTTGAATTTTCTCGGTTCCTGTAGCACTTCAACAACAAGGTCAAAACCAGATATATCGGACTAGTCCGGTAAAGTGCGGACTAGTCCGGATTTCACGGACTAGGTTGATCAAGTTAGGTCAATTTGATTGTTTCGTTGATGTTTGCAGCGGAAATATAAACTTCAATAACAGTTCAATGATTGTATGTCAAGTTCTATTGCAAGTATGATTCTTGTTCAACTATTTAACTTAAATTCAACAAGATGAATCAAACTCTAGATAATGTTGATCAACTAGAATGATGAACACAAACGAACAAGACACAAGATTTATCCCGTGGTTCGGTTACCACGAAGGCAACCTACGTCCACGTTGAGGAGCCCACAAAAGGACCGGGTCTTCACCAACCCTTCCCTCGTCGGATCGCCACGAAGGCCAATCCTCTTCCACTAAACACACAGGGGTAAATCACCAAGTTGAAGGGGCGATCTCACAAGTTGAGAGCTCCCTTGATTACAAGTTTTAAGACCACCAATAACACACTTCGAAATATACAAATTGAGATACAAGAGTGTGTTAGAGATTCAAACCAAGAGCTCAATCGTGTGCCAAGTGCCTCTCCAATGATCTAGAAGTGATCTTCAATGAATTGATTGATTTTGCACTTAATTTCGTGGAGAGAGATGGTTTTTGAGTCTCTTGGGAGGTGTGACGGCGCTAGGGTTCGAGAGTGAGTGAAAGTGGGCCGTGCACCTCTATTTATATGGGGTTTCTAGAAGTTACCGTTAGGGTTCAGAAAGATCGGACTAGTCCGTGGTGGTGACCAGACTAGTCCGGTGTCTGTGTGTAGCAAACCCTAAGTGTCCAGGAATATCGGACTAGTCCGGTGGAAAACGGACTTGTCCGATTTCACTGCTGGAAATCTTCGGACTAGTCCGATTGTCATCGGACTTGTCCGAACCTGTGAAACCCTAAGTGTTTAGGATGACAAGTCCGCACTTTGAGGACTTGTCCGATTTAGATCAGTGTGTATATCGGACTAGTCCGTGTAGACACCGGACTTGTCCGAAGTGGATCAGAATGAATATCGGACTAGTCCGGGTCACAACGGACTTGTCCGATTTTGTGTGACTTGTGCATTGTGTTGAGGACTAGTCCGCACTGGGGAGGACTAGTCCGAAGTGGAACAGAAAGATATCGGACTAGTCCGGCTGATATCGGACTAGTCCGGTCCTGTGTAGCTTTGTGCATTGTGTGTGTGTGATTAAATGAGATTGAGCTCTTGGGTGTGTTTCCTTAACACACTCCATACATACTAAACTACTAATTTCTTCTCCTTGAGCTCAAATTCATTTTCCTTCTCAAATTCCCTCTTTTTGGCACTTTGCTCATTTTTCATCATTTTCCTGCATTCATCTCAACAAAAGAATTATGATCCCAATTGCTTGTCATAAATCATCCAAAACCTACAAGGGAGTCCTAGATGCACTTTCATGATTCCACTATCACGGGCAATCACCGAGTTTATGGAGCAACCTCACATGTTGAGGGCTCCCACAAGAATTACAATGAGAAAATGATTAAATACACTCAAAAATATTACAAGAAAGAGCACAAGTGTAAAGAGATCAAACCCCAAGAGCTCAATGACGTGTAGGCGACAATATCCCAATCCCAAATCTAATTGTTCAATTGATTTTCACCTTTTTTGACTTTAGATGCGTGGGGAGATGTGTTTTGGGGCTCTTGGGACAGGTGGCGGCGCTAGGGTTTACGAGTTTGACAATAGGAATTGAAAGTTGTGATTGTGGGGCTGTGGATCCCCTATTTATAGGGTTTCCAAAAAGTTACCGTTAGAGATCCCGATGACCGGATTAGTCCGTACAGGGTACCGGACTTGTTCGGTGTGCTGTGTAAAAGTCAGTGTGGAATGCAACACATTAGAAACCCTAATTGTGTGAGATATACCGGACTAGTCCAGTGCCATGTGTAATTGAACTTCAGAGAGTTGAACGGACTAGTCCGATCCAAGAACGGACTTGTCCGGTGCTATGTGTTATTGAACATCAGAGAGTTCAATGGACTAGTCCTGTCCTGTGGATGGACATGTCCGGAGTGAACTGAAAAGGATTTACAGAGACATTAATGGACTAGAAAGATTAACGAACTAGTCTGGTGCACCCTGTTATTGGATTCCAGAAAGATTAACGAACTAGTCCGGTCCGTGATCGGACTAGTTCGATGCACAGTGTACTTGGACAACAGAGAGTTTAACGGACTAGTCCGGTCCATGAACGGACTAGTCCGGTGCTCAGTGAAATTTTTAGGTGTTATTAAGCTCTTACCCCTACGCAAAGACTTGAGCTCTTGGGATGTGTCTCTCACACACATCCTATACATTTAAATATACTTTGCGCTTCAGTTGTCAGTTGGGCTTTTCTCTTTTGTACACCACTTCATTTTTCACCTTTTTAGTGCACCAAACTATCTCATTTTGCTTAACCTGCAGTCATCTTAACAAATTCATTAGGATCTCATTTGTTTGTCATCAATCGTCCAAAACCCATAAGGGATTTCCTAGATGCACTTTCACTTCCTCATCATGGCAAGAGCCTCAATAGCATACTTAGGTATCATAGTAGAATTTCCAATCATAATCCTCTCATTCTCCTCTTCCCTAATATCAATCATGGTTTGTTTCTCCAGATCATACATTCTGGAGGTTGTATGACCTGAGAAACCAGTTCCATCATTCAAATAGATTGAAGTGTTTTTTGAGTTGCTTCCAATCTCCTTCTAAAACTTGTCCATTGGAGTTTTGATTGACTGACCTGGGTCTTTATCTATAGCCACACCCTTAGTTGGTTGTTTGGGAAAGTTCTCTACTTCTGGGATCTCTCTTTCATACAGAAAGTCATATATGTAAGGGGGAATAGCACCTTCAGCAGATGTATGTACCTTTGAGACATCCTTGCAGGAGATTTTGATCCTCACAAAGTCATATCTATATTGATATCTCTCATCTATATCCACTGTTGCACCCACAAGTGTACCAACGTAGGAAAGATTTTCAAAACTTCTTTTATCTGGTGGTATCCCCCTAACCTGGAACCATGCATCTTGCAGCTTTCCTTTTGCACCAACAGCTGGTGACCATGGTGTCACAGTGATGTAAGACTCTGTAGTTGACATGCCCACCTTAAAATGGTGCCATTCCTAGAGTGACTTTACTGTTGGAAATCTCATGGTGTACTCATTCTCACCCACCTTTCTTGTTGTCCACTTCCACACATTAGGCCCCAACCAAGCTGTAAATTCTTGCTCGATTTGTCTTGCAGTGGCTTCCCCGGATACCACTTTGATCAAGTTTGTAGTTGTAAGTTCACCAAAAGGTCTTTTGGATGGATGATCTGGAATTAAAAAGAAACTGTGTCCCTCTACTTGAGTGGCACTAAGAGGTGCAACATACTCCTCCAATTTCCTAACATGACAGTTTGTTGTTTCATGTCCCATTTGTCCACATCTATTACAAACTCTGTTTCTTGGACAGTTCTGAAAAGTATGTTCCCTATTTCCACATCTAAGACAACCATTAACATAAGGGGTAGAGTTATTCCAATCATCACCATTGTCTTCATCGATCTGCACTTTTCCTTTCCCCTTGACATCAGTAGCTTGTAGCTTCTCTTTCCCTTTATCTATCAGAGGATCCTCGTTCTTTTCAACCATTTCTCTGATAGGCTCCACTTTATCTTCTTGACTCAGCAAATCTTCATCTCCCTCATTTGAGTTGTGGCTGGATCGACCAGAAATCTCAGGTCCATGATCCCATTTGGACTTCTCTTTCACCTGACGATTTTCATCAGGAGAAGGAGCAGAAGGCAGCAACTGATTTTCAGCAGCCACCCCACCATCCTCATTCCTATGCCAGGATTTGTTGCCACGACCTCTTCCTCCTTCACCCCACGAAGATCTACTGCCTCCCCTGCCTCCATGATTCTAGCTACAACCTCCCCGCCCCCAGTCTCCACTATGGTACCAATCTCCTCCCAATCTGTTTCCCCCGCCGAAGCAGCCTCCACCACGAGCCCCACCTCTGAACCAGTCTCCCTGGCTGCCACCACATAACCAGTCCCCCTGACCACCACTACAGCCTTGACCTCCATTCGCACCACCTCCTTCGTACCACTCACTCCGCCCCCAAACTCTATCGTCACCTACCAGCACAATCACTGTCGATGCAACCGTGGATCTAACTACCTGAGCAAATTAGCTCGAGGTCTTACCCCAAAAGTGCCCGAACCATCTCCGTTGTGTGATGGTGTGTTGTGTTGGAGGAGCAGGTGAAAACCCTAAATGAGGAACTGAACTTGGTGGCGGTGGACGCGCCGAGGTAGATGATCCAGGTTTGGTGCCAGTCCCCGCCAGATCGGATGTCCGAGCCTGGGGCTACACCTTCCGATATACCGATCCAAGCGACTCAACGACCAATCTCTCCCTGCCACCTTCCAAGCCCCCACGAACATCCAAGCGATTAGGTAGCCAGGTGTCGTCAATCGGGTTACGCACCTTCGAAGACGTGGCAACCTGCGCCATAGTCAAGGATTTCTCCCATAGATCGATGATTGCCATTAGAGGCTCCTCGAGATCCCCCCGTCGTAAACTGGGCTTCTCCCTGCTTTTTGCCTATCTATGCTCGCGTTTTGTTGTACGGACAACCATACTCGTGCACTCAATGACATGTGGGTCTGATTCTACATGACAGTAGTCACGATACACGTGTAGTTACGTCAAACAATTTGTATCTTTCAACTTTCTTTGGTAGTGCAACAAATTGCCGTCCACCCCTCCCCGCTTTCCGCCTCTCTTTACCCGGATTTTGTTCTACAATTTTGTGCAACGTACCCTTGGTTTGTCATTACAGTTTCTCCCCGGTAGATAGTGATCCCAATCTTCATTAGCCAAAACCAGTAGAGTTTGGTTCATCATTGTTATCCTTACTATTGTAAAGCACAAATTGACATTGAATAATCAAACAAAAGAAAAAACAGAAATCTTATATGTCAGCCTGAAATCAGGCCCAATTTCAGGCGACCATTGATTTGTCTTTGAGATTCGTGCGGTTCTTCAACCATAGTCTTCTTCTGCCCATCCCACATTCCCACCCAATATTCCTGGCGGCGGCGTTGTTCTTTGATTCGATCGGAAGGCCGGCGGCACGAAGGCTGACGGCAGCGCGCGGCTGCGGCCTCGGCTCATGGTGACGGGGGCTGCTGCTCGGAAGCACGACTGTGGCGGCGGCCATGCCTCGCAAGTGCGGCGGCAGCGACAAGAAAAACAATTGTACACGCTCGCGCTTCACTTACTTTTGTCTAGGTTATTATTTCAAGACATTAATATCTAGTTATGTATCGACAACCATATGGTGTTGTTAACACCCTCATTGACCTCCGGGGGGAGGGGCGGGGGCGGAGATGCTACCTCAATATTCTGTTGGTCACAATTGTAACACTCTTCTAGCCCAGCATGCAGTAGTATTAGCTTTGGCTCTTGAGACTAAGGAGTGAAGTTGTGAAAATAGGAGTTTCCAAAAAAGTTGTAAGAATAGTCCCACATGCATAAACTGTTTAAGGTTGAAGGGTCAGTACATCATCGGATCATCCTTATATTGTTTTTAAACATAATACCTCTGGATTAACTTTTTTACATGAAGTGAGGATTAAGGCGTAAGAAAGGTGATATATACATGCGTATGCTTGGGGTTCATGTGGGGATGGGAACGGTAAGCGGTTTTTGGACGCAAAGTGTTACAGCTATTGACGTCGAAGAAGTCAAAGAGGGGAAAAAATTGATATATGTTGTACGTTTATGGCATGCATAACACCCTTATAGTCAAAGGGGGACTCATATATGTCACATTCGTATCGAAGTACTATGTATAGTCTCCGGAGCTCTCATCTACATATCTTCTAGAAAAATAAAACTTAAAATTGTCACACAATGAATCTTTCATGTTTACTTTCTTCATCATATATTCGTGTACTTAGAGTATGACCTTACCCTATGTCTAAGTAGCGAGGAGATAATATGTGTTAGAAATTAAAACGAAGAGTGAAATACAAGGAACGAACTCAAGTGTTACGAAACACTCGCTTTCCACAACCTCTCTCTTTTTTCGAAAGTTTGTCGCTTTCTTATTCATTTTTTATTAGAAAGCGACAGACTTTTGAGAAATGAAGGAGTAATAGTTATGTTTTCTCTATCCACGCATATATGTCATCGTCTTTCTAGTAATTAGTGGACGGTATTCCACTTTTTCATATGGTGGTGTTCAGTTAGGATTGCAGTACCTCTCCATTCCAAAAAGTTTAAGGTTTTTAAAACTAATTTTAATTCTAAAACGTCAAATTTTTTGAGACGGGAGAGTACTTCTCAATGTAGCTCAACAGTTGAATAATCATTCTTTTCTCAAGTAAAAACGACATTCTGGTATTCTACAATTGACTCTCTAACCTGCATTAGCATCATATGCATGCAAGAATTGAGAATATTGAGCAGTAGTGAATGACGACTTTCAAGGTCGTAGCCAGGGCGCATACTTAATAAATACTAAATCGTGTGTAGTTTATGATAACTTGCATGTTAAATAGTGTGCAGCTATTGAGTCGAGTCATAAAGAGATCTGCACGATATGAACGTGCAAGGAGCAAGATCTAGTCAGTCATGTGGAAGGCGGCGTCTAGGACTCTAGGTTAATTTCCAAGACAACATCATGTCAACGCTTCCATGAGTGGTGGCAAACTCAACTCTACTGAACTAAGGCAGATCCATGAAAGTATGAATGCACATCATTCCCAGAAAAAATGTTGATATTTTTTCTTGTTCGGTGTTTCCAATTGACATATTTGAGTGTTTCTTGCATCTATTTAGTCTATTTAGCGCATGAAAGTACTTTAGCACCAATGACAATGTGTAGTGTCATTGTATGAGCTATTATGAAAGAAATTTCCTTTTTGAGGCCTAACATAAAAACTTGACACCTATGGAAATGAGGTAGTCACACCGTATTTTTTACAAATATAAAAATGCAAATTTATTCGTAATAAAGATTAATTAAGTAGCATAGGAAAATCTTATATCAATACTCAAATTGTTGTATTTTCTATTACATATCATCATAGCATTTTATTTGAACTTATTTTTGTTTCATAAATTTATTAAATTCCTCAATTTCTAGCCTTTTACTTTATTTAAACCAAAGAAAATCCCTAAAACCCTTCCGGGCCAAATCCACTCAGTCAGCCAACCTTCCTGCCCCCTCTTAGCCGGCGCTCATGACCTCTTCTCTCTCTAGCACACAGCGGTAGCTGGGCCAGCCAGCTGAGTCGGCCTAGACCGCTCTCCCACTAAGTCAAAATTGCCACCCGCATCCCACACCTTATCGCCGACAAGTGGACACACTTGTCATAGCTTTCTCTCATCGAGCAATCCGTGTGCTGGATTCCTCGTCGCCACCTTCCAAATCCCCACCTCCTCACACATATACGAGGCACCCCCAACTAAAGATGGGTGTGGTTAACCGTAAACCACAAAATAACATAAGCGGACCAAAATATGCGGTAAACCAAAGTTTTTAGTTAAATTTGGTTTTCATTTTTTGTATTATGATTAACTTAATTTTATTCAGTATTCATGGTGTATTAACCGATGTACCAATTAATCGAAATTTTAATCCATACTATCCTATAATCCATGTGAATGTGGCCTAGAGAGGGTGAATATGCGTTGAATCTTTTTCCTGCAACACTTAACAGAAATGTCAAATACAGAAGGGTCGGACTAGTCCGGTGTAGGATACGGACTAGTCTGGTGTACTAGTTATGTCTACAAAAGATTAACAGTTAATATAATTTATTCGAATGATTTAGCAGCGGAATATAGTAAACTATCTCAACAACTTGAGTAAGTGATTAGGATGAGTGATTCACACGTGGAATACACAATTAATACAAGATGCAAATTCGATTAACCCTATGCCCTAGATGATGATGATTGCAAAAATAAAAAAACTAGAACACACGAGTCAAAGATTTTTATCGAGGTTTGATCTCACCAAAGAAATCTACTCCTCGTTGAGGGAGCCCACACAGAGCCGGCTCTCAATCAACTATTTACCTCTTCAAGTCACCACAAAGGCCGACTTGAGTTCCACTATCAAGGGGTAATCACCGAGTCAATGGGGCAACCTTACACATTGAGGGCTCCCACAAAATCACAATGAGGAAACGAATCAAATACACTCAAAAGATGTACAATAGATGGGAGGGTGTGTGAGAGATTCAAACCCCAAGAGCTCAACAATACGTAGAAGACGATCTCCCTTTCTCAAATCTTGGTTCCCAAAGATTTAATTTTTTAGGGCTTTAGATGTGTGAAGAGAAGTGTTTTGTGCTCTTCAGACGTATGACGATGCTAGGGTTCTTAGTTGTGTGTTGTGGGGTCGTGGATCACTTATTTATAGAATTTCTAAAAAAGTTAGTGTTAGGTATCCCGACGGCCGGACTAGTCCGCTCCGAGGATCAGACTAGTCCGGTGTGCTGTGTAAAACTTGCATGAATTGTGCAGCACACCTAAAACCTTAACTTGTGTGAGGTGATCTAAACTTGTCTGCATTGGAACATAAACTTAATCGGACTAGTCCGTGATGACTCCAAAAACTTAATCGGGCTAGTCCACAATTGGACGAACTTGTCCAGTGCAAGGTGATATGTACTGTTTTGGCAAAACATCAGAAAGTTGAACAAACTTGTCTGGCTTATGCACGGACTAGTCCGGGTGGGAATAGTGAGTTGAACGGACTAGTCCGATTCTGCTCCGGACTTGTCCGTGTGAGAACAGAAAGTGTGTCGATCTAGTCCGTTTGTGAATGAACATGTCCAGTGCTTCGGTGAATTGCTTAATTGTTGATTTTAGCCCTTGCCCTCTACGCAAAGTTATGAGCTCTTGGGATGTGTCTATAACACACATCCTATACATTAACATATACTTTGTGCTTCCATTCTTCAATTGATCTTTTCCTTACTCATTCCTCATTTTTCACCTTTTTGTGTACCATTAGTTCTATTCTTTGTATACCTGCTTTTATCTCAACAAAACTCACTAGGATCTCATTTGTTTGTCATCAATTATCCAAAACCCACAAAAGAATACCTAGATGCACCTTCAATTTCCCTCTTTTTGGTGATTGATGACAACCATTTGAGATTTCATAATTAAGAGTAAAAATTTATTTTTATAAAGTGTGCATATATGAGAATGACATATGAACACGAAATATTTCTCACATATATGCACTCTTTATGGTGAGGTGCCTATTGAGTGTGTGTGAGCAAATATTGTGATGTGCATAATTGAAAACACAGCAATTATAATAAACAACCATCACAAGAATATCATAATGAGCATCACAGATCCATATTAAACAAAATAGCCATAATCCAAATAGATATTACAATAGTTTGAAACTTAAAATATAAAAAAAATACATGTCCATGATCACTAGTCCTTAAGGCTCATAAATAGACTACTAGTCTCAATCTCTCCCCCTGTAGCACCAAGACACCAAAAAGGGAAAATTTGACAGAAGTTACTCTCTGTTACTCCCTCTCTCACTCTCAGTCCTGTCCTCGTCTTCATCTTCAGATCCATAATCGTGCTGAGGAGGAGGAGGAGGAACAGAGACACCCGCATGTCCAAAAGAGGCCAATTCTTGTTCCGTGTGAGGTGCCATCTCTGTGAAGTTCTCTTCGGAGTCTTCGAAGATCTGAGGAGATCCCACTGTCTCAATCTCCAATTTCTCACAGATAGCTTTGATGTTTGCCTTCATGTACCTCTGGTGTCTCTTCTTTGCCAAGCTTTCTTTGTGTTGCTTAACTTCCACTTTGCGGCAGGATGCAAAGATGGAGGAAAGCATCTTTAGAACACCACTGGAGGACTCTATGAAGGGTGAAGGAGCAGAGGTAGCAGCTGGAGCCCTTGTGCCTTCATTTGCTGGTTTCGACCTTTGTTCCTTTGCAGGTGAAGAAGGTGCATTGGGAACACTATAGGTTGTGGGCTTCTGAGGCTTGAGACAGGTATGCTCAACATCCTTGACAAACTCAAGGTCGATTACCTTCTCAATCATATAAATGATGTATGGCGCATAGCCACACGATCTGTTGGGAGTGATTGAGATGTTTACTATGTCATTGTAAATATACTCAAAGACATTGAAGGTCTGTCTCTTGCTTATCACTTTCATCAAGGTCCTTAGTGTTCCTTGAATTGTCCGTGCATCTCCATCATTTGGAGCGATAGTCTTCCTCAAAATTTTGTTAAGCATCGCAAAGAATGGCTTCAAGTACTTTGTGGTAGGTGTCTTGTATGGCATTCTTGTGTCATAGAGGAAAGCTAGCTCATCCTTCTCTAAAGGCTTCAAGTTGTGAATCACAAGCTCATTTTCTAAAGTATCTTCAAGATGGAGTATCCTGGCAAACTCCTCCTAAGTGACACTGTACTTGGATCCATGTGTCATCCAACTTCCTCGTAATCACCCAGAAGTAGAGAGTGGAATAGAATTGGGTCATGACCTCATTGTTCCAGTTGTATCAAAAGAGAGAAGATCTTTTAGTCCATGTCTCTCCAAAGCCTCTAAGACTTCATGATAGGCTTGGCAATTCTTTGATTGCAAATATGTCACATTCACCCACTGACTCGCAACCACTGGATTTCTCATCTTCCTGTACACATGCTCATAATAGTCTGCATGGAAGTGACTCGAGAACCATGGGTCCGCCGCTTGCTTACGCTGCTCATAGACTTTGATGTTCCTGAGCTTGTAAGCCAAATCATTGCCTTTGCCCGAGAAATCATTTTCAGAGGGCTGCCCGTTTTGCTGCAAAGGTGACTTCATCTTGAATGGACCAATGGGTCCACTAGCAAGTCCCTTGCCCTTGCCAGTGCTTCTCCTTGGTGCTGTTGAGCTGGCACCGGTACCATCCTTGCTTGATGGCTTCTTCACTGTCACCTTCCTCTTTCTTGGGAGCATAGAGTCAGGAGGATAATCATTTGCATCATGATCATGATGCTTCTTGCTTCTCAGTTCTTTTTCCCTGGCCACTCTCTCGCGATCACGCTTGGCTTCAAAGTCAAACATGCTATCATCCAATGTGGATGACATTGTGCCTAACATAGAGAGTACAAGGTGTGGTAAGAACACTACGTAAGAAAGGCTCATACGAGACGTGCCCAAACGAAGAAGGGAGACAAAAAATTGTTCGTCTCCATCGTCGCGTCTCGCATTACGTTGTCATCAAAGACGGGCGGCAAGGCGCGTCGCCGATCAGACTAGGTGCAAGACACGCTCAAAGGTAGCGCGTCTCCTTTGACTGAGTCATAACAGATGGGCTTTACGAGGTCATTGGAGACAGGCAAGGCGCACATCGCCCATCGTTGTGAATGAGAGACACGCTCTAATGCAGCGCATCCTTGATATTTTGAATGATCCGAGACATTCTTTATGACAGCCCATCGCACATTTGTTGACTTATCTGAGACGTGCTATAAGGAAGCGTGTCTCCTTTATTTAGATAATCCAAGACATCCTCTGTTACAGCGCGTCACGGATTCTTTACAGGCAAGTTCAGTGCGACGCTAACAGGAGACGCTCTCTGCTAGACGCACGTCTCCTATTAGGTACCCTCACCCCTGATTATCCTGGTTCCCGGCTGCATCCTGGAGCTAGCCAGGATTTGGCAGCCGCATTGCCTGTGTCACCAACATACACATATAGAAACATATGTAGCCAAATGTCTCCTGTTCATCCAGTGACCAATCAAATATTAACAAGTGTAAATTGTGGTTACCAAGTAACTATTTACATAGAATTCCCCTGTTCATCGAGCTTAACATGTAACTAATTTACACAAAGTGTCACCTAATCCTCTATTGGGTAATGAAATTCTCTATTTGAATTAATGATTTCAGAAAAGATAAACATGCATAGGACGTCTCTACTTGCTCAAGGCTACGATCTTCAGCGTTCCTTAAGATGGGTCCGTAGTCCTGCCACACGATAAAATGAGATTTAACAAAAGACTAGTAATAAAGTAAAATAAATGCACTTACACATACATTGCAATTAGGTTGCTCTCTAAATAAATCCATGTGTATGCAAACGTGGAAGCCGCATGTGTTGCCCGAAGCTTGTTGTGGGACGTCGAATGCAGTATGATGTGTAAGCTGTCGGTGTTTTCCTTTTACTTGTCCAAAGGCCCTAAACAAAAACATTCACAGTTAATGTAAAATTATCATGCAAGGAAACTAAAGTGAAGAATGAACTTACTCGTCAATAACGGAAGAGATATCATTCCATGATCGGGTCTTTCGCTCGCCAATTTTTTCATCTGTTGGCCTTGAGGAGTCACAGTACCAGACCTGGTCGTACTGTGTAGATATTGCTATGGTTACCCAATGGTTACCCGTGTTGAACGGTAGGACTAGGAGGTCCTTATCACTGTACTATTTCATTGCCTTCACAAAATATTGAATAACTTCTTTTCTGCCCTATGCCATTTGTAGAAGAGGTTTTGCTGGTACTTGCGGGTCAAGATATGCAGTAGACGTGTTTTGCGTGTTATGACGAGTATGTTGTTGCTGGTACCTACACGCAAAATGCCAAATTTGTCACATATAACACTTGTATTGAGTATGTATTGAAGAACCTAGTTTTTTAGGAGACTTACAATGTGAAGAAGCGTACTAGGGAGATATCCAACGCGTCGAGGTTGAAAAGGTCGTAGAGATCGGACCATGAGATGACAAAAGCGCCATCACCCGAGAGAAAGTGTTTATCCTTCAATGACACTAGTATGGTATCACACTTTTTGCAATTTTCCATGTAGTATTGATGAAGCAGAACACAAAGTTTAGGAACTTGTTTGAGTTCGGCCTTAGTTAGCATCGGCTTTCCCAGTTCATACTTCGGGTTTGCATGCTTCATAGCTTTCGGCGCCCTCGGGTTAGGTTCCGACTCTTTCATTGGTTTCTTCCAACCTTCCTTCGACGATAATCGCCGCTGCGGCAGACCCTTGTTCTTGGCACGTATATTCTTCGTCGGCTTTGCCGGCGGCTAATCAGGTGTAGGGTGCAGGGCACTTCGAGTGCGAGGTGGAGACCGACGCAGCTACTCTCCAAGTGGAGAGTTATACGGCAGCTATACAGTTGGACACAGATGCGGCTTCTCTGTAACTAGAGGCAACTGCTCTTCAATTGGAGACTTCTACTGCTTCTCTATAACTGGAGGCAACAATATCTCTGGAATTGGAGACAAATCCATCTGTTCTGGATTTGGATGCAGAAGCAGACGTGCCTCAGGAGACATTGAAGTGGTCGACGCGGAAGCTGCTGCTGCTGCTGGGTCAACAACAATAAGGCTCTGTCTCCACTGAACCCTTCTAGTAACTGCATCCCGCATAGTCAACGTTGTATCATCCGGTGGCACTTCGATCTCCAGGTTTTTTATTTTATTTTGATGCACCATGTCCACCTTGACCACAGCATAGGATGTTGTGTCCATTTAAATGTTGTCAACCATGGTCTGATCGGGATACACTAGCCCTCTCCCGACCTCTATTTGAGCGATTTCTCTGACCATTAGCAGAAGGTTGTATGTTGTTGGTTGAGCCAAGTTATCTATCGTGTTTGGCTCAATTGAAGGTCCAGACGCTGGTGCCTGAAGATTCTCCTGTGGTTGTCCACCCCCAGCTGTTGTAAAAGCAAAGCTGCTCCTACACTCGTCATCGTTGAAAAACGCGTCAGGGATTGGTATACCTGCTCCCTCTAGCATTTGCTTCACGTCTCCTAGGAGCTCCCTTCTCAACTGTCTTTTCACTCCTCGATGTCAACATGTGATGTCGAGGCTGTTTTCCACTTCTGATAAGTGGTTTTGTGTTCCAGAACCCCCCCCTTCAGGTCAACTTACTGGAAACACCACGAACACGGCCTCATTGCTCTGGTCTTTGCAGGGCCTTGGTGAGGGCATCATTTTCCCTCTCACCATTTGACTCTTCGCTGCTCAGGTTCCAGGCTCTTTGAGCGACGTTTGCAGTGCTCGGGCTATAGAAGATGATACTGCCTGACTCAGACAGCTCTAAATGAGCACGCATAAATGGTTTCAGCCGTCCACTGAAACTGTCCTATGGATTCTGAAAACCTAGCAGGGCCAATGTTGAATCCTGTTCTTCCCAAATCCTTTTTTACTGACATAACTGGTGTTGCCAAGGTGGTGGTCAAGCTCGTTCTGCGATCAGAGCCACTTCATATGTTCACTGCTCTTGGCAAATTCCTGTGATTCACACTTTTCAACAAATCTCGTCTAGTCCTCTTCTGACACATGTGGATACTTATGGAAGGGGAGTTCACGATTCTTCACAAACTCGTGAAGCTTAGTTTTGTAGGTCCTCCATGCATGAGAGATCATCTTCATAGCTAGCTTCTCCCCCTTTTGTTTATTATGTTCCGAATATTGAACATATGGTTGGATAGAGATTTTAAAGAGTTCATCCTTTCCATTTTCGGTCAAGTGATCGAATATGTCCAGGTTTAGCGGCACCCTTTCCCAAGCAACTAGACCACAAATTCTGGATAGTCTTGTATTCACATTATGGTCCAGAGGTACGCCTTCATCATTGGACTCATCAACAGTCACAACATCTGTCGGCCACGTCGTCCGCAACCTTTTCCTTCTTGTGTTACCAGAGGCAGATGCATCCTCTTCATGTGTATGCTGTTGAGCCTGCTGCTGAGTCTGCTGCTGAGCCTCCTCTTCAATATGTTGCTGATGCTCCGACTGAGACATCTTCAAATTCACAAAAAACACTGGGTCCTGTAAAACATTATCAAATTTCAGTCACATTCACACAAACGGTCACATAAGGGAGCAAATTCTCTCATGGCATTTGTACCTTAATAAGAAAAAGATCTATGTTCCAAGCGTAATACTCTAAGCGTAGTACTCCGAAAATATACTAAACATTGACTGGTGAACCACCAAAGCACGAAGCATTTGGACTCAAACCAAAGCGCGAACAAACCTTATTAGGGCAGTGTCGAACTGGTCGACGGGGAGTCGAGGGTCAACGACGGCAGCACGACAATGACCAAGAAGGTAGTGTCAAGGCAGCGACAAGCTCCGGGGAAGCGGATCGACGCGGCGGCGTGCTCCGGGGAAGGGGATGACGCGACAGCGGTTTCTAGGGCGAGAAGTGACCAGCACGCGCGAAAAGTGAAAAGTTGTGCTAAGTGTTGCGAAGAGAGCATGCAAAAGAGCTAAAAGTACCTTAGGGAAGTGTCAAGGTGGTAACGAGCTCCAATGAAGCGGACCGACGCGAAGGCGTGCTCCGGGGAAGGGTCGATGCGGCGGCGGTTTCAAGGGTGACAAGTGATCAGTGCGCGCGAAAAGTGAAAAGTTGTGCTACGTGTTGCGAAGAGAGCATGCGAGAGAAATAAAAGTATCTTAGGGCAACTATTGCAGACACGCCTCAGAAGAGTCACCGCTAAGCGTGTCTCACTTCTGGAAAGCGCGTCTCTTTTCTTTTGAATTAATGTGCGTTTACTGCTATAGTGCCATTCGGGCACAGAATTCGAAGAGCTCCGACCTCATTATCGATGACATGTGGGACTGCACCAAAACTGAATAACAAAAGCATCTAAATTGGAGACACACTTTTTGAAAACTCGTCTCACATTAGACGCAAATCTTTTTTAGGCAGAGCAAGTGTCTAAATCAGAGACACGCTTTATGAAAACACGTCTCACATTATCTTACCTGAGAGATGCCCCTTTGTGAGGTGCTTCTCGCATAACTTTTGTATCTTTTTAGGCAGAGTCTAAATCGGAGATGATCTTTTTGAAAACGCGTCTCACATTATCTTGCCTGAGATATGCCCCTTTGTGAGGCGCGTCTTGCATCACTTTCGTACCTTTTTAGGCATAGTCTAAATCGGAGACAGTCTTTTTGAAAACGTGTCTCACATTAACTTTCTTATCCCATTATTTCAGGGGGGGAGCAAGTGCTACATTCAGTAGTGCTTCCTTAAGAAACAAAACACAAGGTATCAATACTTCTCCATAAGAAACAGAGCACATATGACCAATGAAAGTCAAATTTTCACTCAAATGGCAATATTTTCACACATTTGAGCATATATCACACAAATATCCAAATGGAAGTCAAATTTTCACTCAATTGACCATATTTTCACAAATTTGAACATTTTTACACATAATCAATTTGGTACTATACGTTGCGGTCTTGATTTTTTGAAATTCTTGACTTTTTCATGGTGATTGTTCTGTAAGTAAGGAAGTTCGTTGTCCGATGGTATTCTTAGCTTGATCATCGAGGTGAAAAAAGGAGAAATATCATCAAATTGGTCAAACTCTTCCTCATCGACGACATTCTCGACTCTGATGACTCGTTGTTTTCCATGTATAAACACCTTAGTCTTTTATTTGTTGTGTCTGGAACATAGATGTAACACCCTCATTTTCATGCATCATGCCTTGCATGCACTCATATACATGTTTAACATTAACCCACAACAAGAGGAACAAGTTTAAAATTGATTTGGAGCATTTAAAATTGATTTGGAGCAAAACCGCACTTAAAATGCAGGAAAGTGCGGACTAGTCCGATTTTGCTGAGGACTAGTCCGATTTCTCTTTGGCTAAAAACGGACTTGTCCGATTTTGCTGCGGACTAGTCCGATTTTGGCTCTAGAAACTTTCGGACTTGTCCGATTTTGTGCGGAATAGTCCGATATTTCAAGAATCCTTGAAAATTTGCTAAGTCCTTGGACTTTTCCGGACTAGTCCGGTGTTCCAGCGGACTTGTCCGATTTCCTCTCTGTTTAAAGTCGGACTTGTCCGATTTTTGGCCAGACTTGTCCGATTTTCTCTCTGGACGACTTCGGACTTGCCCGATCCTTTCCAGACTTGTCCGATATTTCGTGACTCCGAGTTGATCTTTTGTTTTACGACTTGTTTCTTGGGTTTCATGTTAATTGGGCCTAGGGACGTCGTGCTTAACTCTTTTAGAGCCCATGTGGGACTCTAAACCGACTTCTACTCATTCCAAACTCGAAATCCATCTAACCCTAGCCTCCACCTCTATATAAACAACCCCACCCCTTGGATTGACATCTATTTGTCACTTTTCCACCCCACCCAAACCCTAGTTCGTGGAGAGCCACCACCAAGGAGGGAGGAGAAGATCCCAAACAAGAAGAAGAAGAGGAGGAAACGAAAGACGATCAAGATCTCCACCTAGTTTCGTTCTTCACCACCAATTCATCCCCAAGTTCATCAGCAACCCTAGATCATCAAGATCCAAGTGTTACCTCCAAGTTTCTTGATTCATTGGAGTCCTAAACAAATGGTATACCTTCTATTCTCTTTTCCTTACGAGAATTCAACCCCTAATCTCCAGATTCGTGTCGATCTAGAAAACCCTAATCTGCCGATCTCACAGAGTGCGGACTTGTCCGGTCCCTAGCGGACTAGTCCGATCTTTCTGGTTAAATTGTGTTGAATTAATTCTAAAATTTGATCTAATCGAATCCAAACCTGTATAAACTTGTTAAAAGCTATTAGAACTAGTTAGTGATCATTAAAAGCAATCTAGTAACAAGTTCTACCTTGCATTTGCATCAATCATGCATGTCATGTCATATTGAGTAATATTTGTGCACTCTTTGTTTGTGTTTCTTGTCTTTTATGTTTATTGTGTGGATTAGACGGATTTGCGCTAGAAAGTGCCGCAGAGGATCTACAACACCAAGAATTTGAAGGCTTTGATCCTAATCAATAGCAAGAGCAAGGCAAGTGTCCTTGAAGCATATTGACCCTGTTTTAAAATAAATGTTTTGTTTGCAAAACTGCATGCTTGTGTCAATTTGATGGGAACCCTATGATAGTAAGTTTACTAGAATTGTTTAACCACCATTGTCACCTGGAATTATGGTAGAGAGTCGAGATGGGCTTTTTACCTTTTGCTTCGCTTAATCAACTGGGATGGGAAACAACTATACCACTCAATTTAATTATGCATTAATGATATTCTGGTTAATGTGAACTGGTAAATACAGTATGGTAATGGGTGATCTAAGCAAGCTTGGTATGTGGATGGGTTGGATGTTATGGTGGTTTGCTTGCTTTAGATCTAAGGACCGGTTCATACGAGAATAAGCCAGGATTACAGTGCCACCATGTAACACCCTCAATTTTCGCATCATGCATTGCATACATGATCATGCATTAAACACTAATAGAATAAGAGAAAAATTATGAAACATACATATACAAATATGTGTAGCAAAAGAAGAAAAAGAAAATAATAGTTATAGCCTAAAACTTGTAATAAGGAATAAGTATAAAAATAATAATAAATATATATATATAAATATAAATAATATATAACAATATATAAAAAAATATTAATATTAATAGTATATATTAGAATAATAATAAATAATAAATAATATATACATATAATATAAATAATAATATATATGATATATATAATAAATTATATAATAAAAGAAAGTAAAAAAAAAAGAAAAAAAGAGAGAAATCACCGCTGGCCAGGCCGAGCCGGCCCAGCCAGCGGGCATCTCCCGCGCGATGGCTGCGCCCGCGCGCCGTCCCGCCGGGCCCCACCCACCAGCGCCGAGGCGCCTGGCCCCGCCGCCCGACGCGCCGCCTCCCGATTCCCTCGCCGAAGCGCCAGCCCACCCGATTTTTCCCGCGCTCCCACCCCGCTCGCTCCACCGCCGAAACGCACTGGGCCCCGCAGCCGCCTGGCCCCGCTTCTCCCTCGCCCCGAGCCGGCCGACGCGCTCCAGCCTCGGGCCCCACGCCGTACCGGACGCCAGCCCCGAGGCGCACGCACGCGCCGCGCCAAAGCGCTCCCGCGCGACGCCCGATCCGGCCGCGCCCTGGGACCCGCATGCCCACGCGCGATGCAGCCCGGCCAAACCGCAACGCCGCTGCTGGTCCCACCCCGCGACGCGTCCGACTCCCGCTCGCGTGCGTAGCGCCGTGATTCCCGGCTCCCGCGCGAGTCTCCCGAACCGAACCGACTCGATCCCGGCCGATACCGCCGGACTATAAATACGTAGGTCCCTAGGTTTTTTTTTCCCGATACCAGAAGCAGCCGCCGCCGCCTTCAGAAGAAAAGCCGCCAGAACCAGGGACCAGAGAGCTGCGCCCAGGGAAGAAAAAGGAGGAAAAGAAGGGGAAGAAGAGGAAGAAAAAGAGGAGGGCCCCAAAATCGCCGGAGATCGCTGTCGCTATCGCGTCGCCGCCGTCGTGCCGCCGGAGGACGCATCTACTTCGTCTACGCATCGCATTAGTACCGCGACAATCGAAGCCATCGCATCTACGGTAGGCCATGTTCCCGATGCGAATTTTAGCGACCGTATTGAACCTAATAGACGTAGTTTGATCGTCGTTGTGTCATCTTTTTATTTTCAGCAGCATTAATTCTCGCTAAAACCCCCGTAAATACATATGAACACGTATGAACTAGTCGCATCTAATTAATAAACAACCGTAGTTAATTAATTATTGAATTATGCATGCATGCATGTCATTGCATGTTGATTATTTTGTGTGCATCGTATTGAATTGTATGTATTTTCTTGTATGTATGATCACGCGTAGAGGAACGTGCTCAAGAGGCTGCATACGAGGATTTCCAAAACCAAGACTTCGAAGCGCTTGAACAACCCTATCCGCCAGAGCAAGGCAAGTGTCCTTGAAGCATATTGATCCTGTTTTAAATAAATGTTTTGTTTGCAAAACTGCATGCTGTGTCAATTTGATGGGAATCCTATGGTAGGAAGTTTACTAGTTTTGTTTGACCACCCTTGTCACCCGGAATATATGGTAGAAAGTCGGGAAGGGTTTTTACCTTTTTGCTTCGCTTAATTAATTGGGATGGCAAACAACACTACACAATTAATTATGCATCAATGATATTATGGTCAATGTGAACTGGTCAATACGATGGGCGATCTAAGCAAGCCTGGTATGTGGATGGGTTGGATGTTATGGTGGTTTGCTTGCTTTAGATCTAAGGACCGGTTCATGCGAGAATATGCCAGGTCAACAGTGCCACCACAAGGCCAAGTATGGGTGCGGCGTAGCTGAATAATTAGGAGCGCTGCTAGTATTGTATGGACCATTGAATTGCGCGGGGAATGGGAGTCGAGGAGGACTGCCCTGGGATCCGCATGGCACACGAGGGGGCCCGTGGGTGGGAGAATAGAGATTCAAGCCTGCCAGTGAAACCTTAGTGGGCCCGTACATACTAGTAGTCCCTTTTGAAAGGCTATTTTGTGATTTCTTGGCCACACACCTACAGAAGTGTGAGATGGCATAATGGAGGTTTCTTAGTCATCGAAAGGTGACAAAATCACAAACATGTGGGTAAAGTGGTACAACCTCTGCAGAGTGTTAAAAACTATCATGATAGCCGTACTCCCGGTTATGAGCGCCTGGATGACCTACATGATTAGAGTTGGAAATTGGGATTTGGGATGGTTATGGATGGTTATGGTTTGGTAATGGTTATGGTTGGTTTATGGATTATGGTCATGGTTATGAAATTGAGTTATGGTAATTGGACATGGATAATGGTAATGTTGGCAATAATTGGATATGGTTTATATTTTGTTAATATGCTGGTTATGATGGGATTGTTTCACATAGACATAGTATAATGTTTTTCAAATGTTTTACTGTACTTTTCAGCACTTAGCCATTATTACTCTCGTCATTTGAATTAGCCACATGTCATACTTTCCACACTTGCTGAGCACGACATGTACTCACCCTTGCAATCCCCCCCAATCAGCTACTGGAGACAATTGGGAGTACCCTGAGGATCACATGGAGTACTAGGTTGCGTACCGCCGTCAATTGCCTGTGGATTGGAGTCGTGCTGTTTAGTTTATTTTCCGCTGCAATTATATAGAGGTTTATCATTCGTGAACTATTGGATTATTGTAATAAAGTACTTATTTATTAGTTAAGACGTGGTTAAATTCTGTATATCGTTTGTGATGCAACCGTATATGTGTGATGAACTTCCTGGGCACACATATGCGTTACGCTTGGTTCATATTTGGAACCGGGTGTCACAAATTGGTATCAAAGCCACAGGCTGACCGTAGGATGCAGCCTAGATAGAATGGAAACTTTAGAGCACATAGGAGCACTCAGGAATCGATGTGTTTTGCTTGGAGTGCTGTTTGCTATATATATTGTTTGCTTGTGTGCTTAATAGAGGATTTTGGGATGCTTTAGCATTGCCATGTCCACTTGGGCTAGTATAGCTAGTCGGTTAACTTCATATCCCTTGATGCATATGGTTGGGGACGTTTCTAAATTCTTACCTATTGCTTTTCTCTAGATGGTGAGGACTCGCAACCAGAGGGATGCCAATGATGAGGAGGAGAACAATGGAGTACCTCAGAACAACAACGGACAAGGACCTGGTCATGGAGCCATCAATATCGAGCAGCTATTGGCCATGCAAAGCCAGCTCATGCAGACCATGATACAGACCATGGGACAGCTGCAGGCTGGCAATATCAACAATCAGCCCCACATGCCTCCACCGCCATCCCCGCCTCCTCATAACCGATTGGGAGAGTTCATGAGGACTAGACCGCCAACCTTTGCTCAAGCTGCTGACCCTATGGATGCGGATGATTGGCTCAAGTCCGTGGAGAAGAAGCTAGCCATTGTCCAATGCAGTGACCGAGAGAAGGTCCTATTTGCTTCTCATCAACTCGTTGGAGTAGCTGCCGATTGGTGGGATTCACTATGCAATGCTCATGAGGATCAAGAGAGGATCACTTGGGCCGAATTCAAGGAGAATTTTTGTTCTCATTATGTGCCGGAAGATGTTATGATCTTGAAGAGGCAAGAATTCGAGAACTTAAGGCAAGGAAGATCAAGCGTGAGTGAGTATCTCAACAAGTTCACTCAACTCTCAAGGTATGCACCCGAGGATGTTAGTCGGGACAGCCGGAAGCAATACTTGTTCATGAGAGGCTTGAACAATGGAATCCAAGTGCAACTACTCAATTGTGACTATGCAAATTTCCAGAAGCTTGTGGACAAATCAATTGTGGTTGAGAACAAGATCCGTGAGATGGAGCAAGAAATCAAGAGGAAGGCGCCATATCAAGGACAGCAACAAGGAAGTAATGTGCGCCCTCGCCTTGCACCACCCAATGCGCCTCATTACGGCTCCTCTATTCCTACTCAGCGCCCTGATTTTGCACCACGCCCAACTCAGTTTGTGCAGCAGCGCCCTGTTATGCAAGCAATGCCTTATGCACCTCGTGCCGATTTTCCAGGAACCAATGCTCAAAACCAAGCTCGTCCCAATAATTCTGGTGGAGTTAAGAAGTGCTATACTTGTGGAGAAGCTGGACACTTTGCGAATCAATGTCCTAAGTCAGGCCTTGGTCAAAGAAGCAATGCGCCGAGGCAAAACCCAAGACCTAATGGAGGACAGCCACAAGGAAGCCGTGGACAGCAAAATTTTGCTCGTGGCAACGTGAACCATGTCTCTACGGAGGATGCTCAACAAGCGGATGATGTGGTCATTGGTATGTTTCTCGCCAACTCCAACCCCGCGACTATGTTATTTGATTCTGGAGCATCGCATTCATTCATTGCATCGAAGTATGTTGCCTTGTATAGTTTGCCTGTCTCTCATATGAAGTTTACTCTATTGGTTAAGTCTCCTGGAGGAGAGATGAGGACAAATATAGTATGTCCAAAAATAAGCCTTAGAATAAGGGGAGTAGACTTCTCCGCCAACCTCATTGTTCTGGATTCACAAGGAATAAGAGGATCCGTTGGTGCAAAGTGCAAAAGAAAAACCATACGGAAGCCGAAGCTACATGGGAACGTGAAGAAGACTTGGAAGCAGATTTCCCTCATCTTTTCTCCACGCTATCGAATCTCGAGGGCGAGATTCACTTTAAGGGGGTAGGTTTGTAACACCCTCAATTTTCGCATCATGCATTGCATACATGATCATGCATTAAACACTAATAGAATAAGAGAAAAATTATGAAACATACATATACAAATATGTGTAGCAAAAGAAGAAAAAGAAAATAATAGTTATAGCCTAAAACTTGTAATAAGGAATAAGTATAAAAATAATAATAAATATATATATATAAATATAAATAATATATATAACAATATATAAAAAAATTAATATTAATAGTATATATTAGAATAATAATAAATAATATATACATATAATATAAATAATAATATATATGATATATATAATAAATTATATAATAAAAGAAAGTAAAAAAAAAAGAAGAGAAATCACCGCTGGCCAGGCCGAGCCGGCCCAGCCAGCGGGCATCTCCCGCGCGATGGCTGCGCCCGCGTGCCATCCCGCCGGGCCCCACCCACCAGCGCCGAGGCGCCTGGCCCCGCCGCCCGACGCGCCGCCTCCCGATTCCCGCGCCGAAGCGCCAGCCCGCCCGATTTTTCCCGCGCTCCCACCCCGCTCGCTCCGCCGCCGAAACGCGCTGGGCCCCGCAGCCGCCTGGCCCCGAGCCGGCCGACGCGCTCCAGCCCCGGGCCCCACGCCGTACCGGACGCCAGCCCCGAGGCGCACGCACGCGCCGCGCCGAAGCGCTCCCGCGCGACGCCCGATCCGGCCGCGCCCTGGGACCCGCACGCCCACGCGCGATGCAGCCCGGCCAAACCGCAACGCCGCTGCTGGTCCCACCCCGCGACGCGTCCGACTCCCACTCGCGTGCGTAGCGCCGCGATTCCCGGCTCCCGCGCGAGTCTCCCGAACCGAACCGACTCGGTCCCGGCCGATACCGCCGGACTATAAATACGTAGGTCCCTAGGTTTTTTTTTCCCGATACCAGAAGTAGCCGCTGCCGCCTTCAGAAGAAAAGCCGCCGGAACCAGGGACCAGAGAGCTGCGCCCAGGGAAGAAAAAGGAGGAAAAGAAGGGGAAGAAGAGGAAGAAAAAGAGGAGGGCCCCATAATTCGCCGAGATCGCTGTCGCTATCGCGTCGCCGCCGTCGTGCCGCCGGAGGACGCATCTACTTCGTCTACGCATCGCATTCATCCCGCGATCATCGAAGCCATCGCATCTACGGTAGGCCATGTTCCCGATGCGAATTTTAGCGACCGTATTGAACCTAATAGACGTAGTTTGATTGTTGTTGTGTCATCTTTTTATTTTCAGCAGCATTAATTATCGCTAAAACCCCCGTAAATACATATGAACACGTATGAACTAGTCGCATCTAATTAATAAACAACCGTAGTTAATTAATTATTGAATTATGCATGCATGCATGTCATTGCATGTTGATTATTTTGTGTGCATCGTATTGAATTGTATGTATTTTATTGTATGTATGATCACGCGTAGAGGAACGTGCTCAAGAGGCTGCATACGAGGATTTCCAAAACCAAGACTTCGAAGCGCTTGAACAACCCTATCCGCCGGAGCAAGGCAAGTGTCCTTGAAGCATATTGATCCTGTTTTAAATAAATGTTTTGTTTGCAAAACTGCATGCTGTGTCAATTTGATGGGAATCCTATGGTAGGAAGTTTACTAGTTTTATTTGACCACCCTTGTCACCCGGAATATATGGTAGAGAGTCGGGAAGGGTTTTTACCTTTTTGATTCGCTTAATTAATTGGGATGGCAAACAACACTACACAATTAATTATGCATCAATGATATTATGGTCAATGTGAACTGGTCAATACGATGGGCGATCTAAGCAAGCCTGGTATGTGGATGGGTTGGATGTTATGGTGGTTTGCTTGCTTTAGATCTAAGAACCGGTTCATGCGAGAATATGCCAGGTCAACAGTGCCACCACAAGGCCAAGTATGGGTGCAGCGTAGCTGAATAATTAGGAGCGCTGCTAGTATTGTATGGACCATTGGATGGCGCGGGGAATGGGAGTCGAGGAGGACTGCCCTGGGATCCGCATGGCACACGAGGGGGCCCGTGGGTGGGAGAATAGAGATTCAAGCCTGCCGGTGAAACCTTAGTGGGCCCGTACATACTAGTAGTCCCTTTTGAAAGGCTATTTTGTGATCTCTTGGCCACACACCTACAGAAGTGTGAGATGGCATAATGGAGGTTTCTTAGTCATCGAAAGGTGACGAAATCACAAACATGTGGGTAAAGTGGTACAACCTCTGCAGAGTGTTAAAAACTATCATGATAGCCGTGCTCCCGGTTATGAGCGCCTGGATGACCTACATGATTAGAGTTGGAAATTGGGATTTGGGATGGTTATGGATGGTTATGGTTTGGTAATGGTTATGGTTGGTTTATGGATTATGGTCATGGTTATGAAATTGAGTTATGGTAATTGGACATGGATAATGGTAATGTTGGCAATAATTGGATATGGTTTATATTTTGTTAATATGCTGGTTATGATGGGATTGTTTCACATAGACATAGTATAATGCTTTTCAAATGTTTTACTGTACTTTTCAGCACTTAGCCATTATTACTCTCGTCATTTGAATTAGCCACATGTCATACTTTCCACACTTGCTGAGTACGACATGTACTCACCCTTGCAATCCCCCCCAATCAGCTACTGGAGACAATTAGGAGTACCCTGAGGATCACGTGGAGTACTAGGTTGCGTACCGCCGTCAATTGCCTGTGGATTGGAGTCGTGCTGTTTAGTTTATTTTCCGCTGCAATTATTTAGAGGTTTATCATTCGTGAACTATTGGATTATTGTAATAAAGTACTTATTTATTAGTTAAGATGTGGTTAAATTCTGTATATCGTTTGTGATGCAACCGTATATGTGTGATGAACATCCTGGGCACACATATGCGTTACGCTTGGTTCATATTTGGAACCGGTTGTCACACACCACGAGGCCAAGTATGGGTGTGGTGTTGCTGATTAATTAGGGCTTTGCCAATGCTATTTGGACCATTAAAGATGCTTGAGGAAGGGGTAGTCGGATTGGGTTTGTTGATGATTGGTGGGACTACCCTGGGATCCGAATGGCTCAAGAGGGGGGCCTTGGTTGAAGATGTGCTCAGTTGGAGGCATCACCACCGGTGAAACCTCAGTGGGGTCTAAATAGGCTAGTAATCCCTTTGTAAAGGCTATTTTGTAATCTCTTGTCCATACACCAAAGGAAGTGTAATTGGCGAAAGGGAGGTTCTTTAGTCGCCGACGGGTGATGAAATCACAAACACGTGGGTAAAGTGGTACAATCTCTACAGAGTTAAATAAAACTATCATGATACACGTGCTCCCGGTTATGAGCACCTGGACAACTTCCATGATTAGAGGGAAATTGGAATTTGGGATGGTTATGGTTTGGTAATGGTTATGGATGGTTATGTTTTTATTTCGGGTATTGAATATGGTTATTGACAAATGGTGAAATCTGGAATTATTGATGAGGATGGTGAATTGTGGACTGGTATTATGGTATTACTTATGATTATGATGGGTTTACTTCACATACATATAATATATTGCTTTTCAAACGTTTTAATGTACTTTTCAACACTTAACCATTATTATTGTCGACATTTGAATAAGCCACATGTCATACTTTCCACACTTGCTGAGTACGACATGTACTCACTCTTGCAATCCCCCCCAACAGTTGCAGGTCAGGATTGGGAGTTTAATGGTGATAATGTGGAGTTCTAGGCCGTGTCTACCGTCAACTTTGCCCGTGGTGTTATTGGAGCTGCGCTATACCCTATTGCTTATGCTGCCTAGCTGTTTAGTTTGCTTAATTAGTTTATTTCTGCTGCATTAGTTGAACTTGTCATAAATATTCATTAGAGCTTGTATTCGAGGATAATCTAGTTTGTGTAATAAAATTTGGTTAATTAATCTTGTTCTGTGGTAATTTTCTGTATACTCTTTTGTGATTGCACTCATGTATGTGTGATGAACATCCTGGGCACACAAATGCGTAGCTTGGTTCATTTTTCGAAACCGGGCATCACAGATTGGTATCAGAGCCAGGTTGATCGTAGGATGCAGTCTAGATAGAATGGACACTTTAGAGCACATAGGGGCACTCAGGAATCGATGTGTTTTGGTTGGTGTGTTGTTTGCTATATATTGTTCGCTTGTGTGCTTAATAGATGATTTTGGGATGCCTTAGCATTGCCATGTTCACCTAGGCTAGTGTAGCTAGTTGGCCAGCTTCATATCCCTTGATGCATATAGTTGGGGACGTTTTCTAATTCTTACCTATTGCTTTTCTTCAGATGGTGAAGACTCGCAACCAGAGGAATGACAATGATGAGGAGGAGAACAATGGAGTACCTCAGAACAACAATGGGCAAGGACCTGCTCATGGAGCTATCGACATTGAGCAGCTTTTGGCCATGCAAAACCAGCTCATGCAGACCATGATACAAACTATGGGACAGCTGCAGGCTGGCAACATCAACAATCAGCC
Organism: Tuctoria greenei; assembly: GCA_036927565.1. Lineage (NCBI taxonomy): Eukaryota > Viridiplantae > Streptophyta > Magnoliopsida > Poales > Poaceae > Tuctoria > Tuctoria greenei. Next base: position 24,938,820 of record JAYESD010000004.1, on the reverse strand, counting down.
CCACATGCCCCCACCGCCACCCCCGCCTCCTCATAACCGATTGGGACAGTTTATGAGGACTAGGCCGCCGACCTTTGCTCAAGCTGCCGACCCTATGGATGCGGATGATTGGCTCAAGTCCGTGGAGAAGAAGCTAGCTATTGTCCAATGCAGTGATCGAGAGAAGGTCTTGTTTGCTTCTCATCAACTAGTTGGAGCAGCTGCGGATTGGTGGGATGCTTATTGCAATGCTCATGAGAACCAAGAGAGAATTACCTGGGCGGAATTCAAGGAGAGTCTCCGTTCCCATTATGTGCTGGAAGGTGTTATGATTTTGAAGAGGTAAGAATTTGAGAACTTAAGGCAAGGGAGATCAAGCGTGAGTGAATATCTCAATAAATCCACTCAACTCTCAAGGTATGCGCGTGAGGATGTTAGTCGGGACAGCCGGAAGCAATACTTGTTCATGAGGGGCTTGAACAATAAGATCCAAGTGCAACTACTCAACTGCGATTATGCCAATTTTTAGAAGCTTGTGGACAAAGCAATTGTAGTTGAGAACAAGATCCGTGAGATGGAGAAAGAAATCAAGAGGAAGGCGCCATATCAAGGACAACAACAAGGAAGTAATGTGCGCCCTCGCCTTGCACCACCCAATGCGCCCTATTACAGCTCCTCTATTCCTGCTCAGCGCTCTGGTTATGCACCACGCCCAACTCAGTTTGTGCAGCAGCGCCCTGTCATGCAAGCACCTAGGCCTCCAATGCCTTATGCACCTCGCGCTAATTTTCCTGGTGCAAATGTTCAAAACCAAGATCGTCCCAATAATTCTGGTGGAGTTAAGAAGTGCTATACTTGTGGATAAGCTGGACACTTTGCGCATCAATGTACTAAGTCAGGCCTTGGTCAAGGAAGCAATGCGCCGAGGCAAAACCCAAGACCTAATGGAGGAGCGCCACAAGGGAACCGCGGACAGCGGAATTTTGCTCGTGGCAATGTGAACCATGTCTCTACGGAGGATGCTCAACAAGCGAATGACGTGGTCATTGGTATGTTTCTCGCCAATTCCAACCCCGCGACTATGTTATTTGATTCTGGAGCATCACATTCATTCATTGCATCGAAGTATGTTGCCAAGTATAGTTTGCCTATCTCTCATATGAAGTTTACTCTATTGGTTAAGTCTCCTGGAGGAGAGATGAGGACAAATATAGTATGTCCAAAAGTAAGCCTTAGAATAAGGGGGGTAGACTTCTCCGCCAACCTCATTGTTTTGGATTCTCAAGGATTGGACATTATACTTGGTATGGACTGGTTGAGGAAGCACAATGGAGTTATTGAGTGTGCCACGAAGACGGTGAAGTTGACCAATGAAGAAGGGATCACTGTAGAATTTGAAGCATCTCAAACCGCACCGAAGCAATTGGAGATGAATCATATGGACAGTGCCACCATTGAGGAGATTCCGGGTGTGTGAATTTTTGGATGTTTTTCTGGACGAGTTGCCAGGTATGCCACCTGATCGAGACATTGAGTTTGTTATTGATTTAATACCTGGAACTGCACCTATAGCTAAGAGGTCGTATAGGATGCCTCCTTTGGAATTAGCGGAGCTCAAGAAGCAAATTCAAGAGCAATTAGAGAAGGGTTTTATTCACCCTAGCTCTTCGCCTTGGGGAGCTCCCGTGCTGTTCGTGGACAAGAAGGATGGATCCCAAAGGATGTGTGTGGATTACCGAGCTCTCAACGAGGTAACAATCAAGAACTACACCTTGCCACGCATAGAAGACTTGTTTGATCAGATGAGGGGTGCTTGTGTTTTCTCTAAGATTGATTTGAGGTCGGGATACTTTCAAATGAAGATTAGACCATCGGACATACCCATGACAGCTTTTAGGACACGGTATGAATCTTATGAGTACACTGTGATGTCTTTTGGATTGACAAATGCACCTGCCTACTTTATGTACCTCATGAATAAGGTCTTCATGGAGTACTTGGATAGGTTCGTTGTGGTGTTTATTGAGGACATTATGATCTACTCGAAGGATGAGAAGGAACATGAGGAACACTTAGGCTTACGTTGCAGAAATTGAGGGAGCATCAATTGTATGCCAAGTTCAACAAGTGTCAATTTTGGTTAAGGGAAGTGTCGTTTTTGGGTCATATAATCTCAGGAGGAGGAGTATTGGTTGACCCCGGGAAAGTGAGAGACGTGTTGAAGTGGGAACCACTGCAAAATGTCAAGGAAATAAGGAGTTTTCTTGGGATGGCTGGATATTACCGTCGGTTCATCAAGGACTTTTCCAAGATAGACAAGCCTATGACGGAGTTGCTAATGAAGGGAAAGGCTTTCCAATGGACTCAAGCTTGTCAAAACAGTTTTGAGGAGTTGAAGAAGAGGTTAACAACAGCCCCAGTTTTGGTACTGCTGGATGTGAGCAAGAGTTTTGATATTTATTGTGACGCATTGAGACAAGGACTTGGATATGTATTGATGCAAGAAGGCCAAGTGGTCGCCTATGCATCAAGACAATTGAAGAAACATGAGCAGAATTACTCCACGCACGATTTGGAACTTGCGGCCGTGGTACACGCATTGAAGATTTGGAGGCACTATATTCTTGGACATAGGTGTGAAATTTATACGGATCATAAGAGTTTGAAGTATATTTTCACACAAACGGATCTGAACTTGAGGCAACGGAGATGGTTGGAGCTCATCAAAGATTATGATTGGGGATCAACTATCATCCGGGAAAAGCTAATGTAGTGGCCGATGCTTTGAGTAGAAAAGGAGTAAGTCATCAACTCACGATTCGAGAATTGCCATTCGAGTTATGTAAGGAGTTTGAACGGTTGAACCTCGGGTTTGTAAATGAGATGGAGATGATGGAGTTAAATCTGACCTTGGAGCAAGAAATTCGAGAGGCACAAACCACGGATGAGGAGATCAAGCAAATCAAGGAAAGAACCGAGGAAGGGGGAGAATTTAGATTTGATGAAGACGAACATGGTACCCTATGGCTTGGAAAAAGGATTGTTGTGCCTAATGTAAAGCATATTCGAGAGACAATATCAAAGGAGGCACATGACTCACCATACTCGATTCACCCCGGTTGTACAAAGATGTACAAAGACTTGAAGACTAGTTATTGGTGGGATAGCATGAAGAAGGACATAGCTGAATATGTGGCATTGTGTGATGTGTGTCAACGAGTCAAGGCGGAACATCAAAGGCCAGCTGGATTATTGCAACCATTGAAGACCCCGGAATGGAAGTGGGAAGAAATCGGAATGGACTTCATAGTTGGGTTACCACGTACTCAGTCCGGGTATGACTCAATTTGGGTACTTGTGGATCGCTTAACCAAGTCAGCTCATTTGGTCCCTGTGAATACCAAATATACAGTTGCACGATTGGCTGAAATATACATGGAGCATATTGTGTGTCGACATGGATTCCCGAAGAAGATAGTCTCGGATAGAGGTTCTCAATTTACCTCCAGATTTTGGCAAAAATTGCATGAAGCCTTGGGAACGAGGTTGAATTTTAGTTCAGCATATCATCCTCAAACGGATGGGAAAACCGAGAGGACCAATCAAATTTTGGAGGACATGTTAAGAGCTTGCACTTTAAAGCATGGGAAAAGTTGGGACAAGAGATTGCCATACGCAAAATTTTCATACAACAATAGTTACCAAGCAAGCTTGAAAATGTCACCGTATGAAGCGCTTTATGGAAGGAAGTGTAGGACACCTTTATTCTGGAATGAGGCAGGAGAAACTCAAGTATTTGGTCCGAATGTGTTGCAAGAAGCCGAAAAGCAAGTCCAAATAATTCGTGAAAACTTGAGGGCTGCCCAATCAAGGCAAAAAGGCTATGCGGATAATAGAAGAAGGAAACTAGCCTTTGAAGTGGGAGATTTTGTTTACCTCAAGGTGTCACCAATGAGAGGTCATAAGAGGTTTAACATAAGGGGCAAGCTCGCACCTCGTTATATTGGACGATTCAAGATTTTGGACAAAAGAGGAGAAGTAGCGTATAAGTTGGAGATGCCAGCTCATCTTTCGGACATCCATGATGTCTTTCATGTTTCCCAGCTCAAGAAGTGCTTGAGAGTACCGGAAGAACAAGTGCCAATGGAAGAATTGGAACTAGAGGAAGATTTGACTTATGCCAAACAACCAATCAAAATCTTGGAAACTAAGGAGAGGGTCACAAGGAACAAGGTTATTAGATGGTGTAAGGTTCAATGGAAACACCACACAGAAAAAGAAGCGACGTGGGAATTGGAGGATGATCTCAAGAAGGAATTTCCCTATCTCTTCTCTTTTGCGTCGAATCTCGAGGGCGAGATTTATTTTAAGGGGGGTAGGTTTGTAACACCCTCATTTTCATGCATCATGCCTTGCATGCACTCATATACATGTTTAACATTAACCCACAACAAGAGGAACAAGTTTAAAATTGATTTGGAGCATTTAAAATTGATTTGGAGCAAAACCGCACTTAAAATGCAGGAAAGTGCGGACTAGTCCAATTTTACTGAGGACTAGTCCGATTTCTCTCTGGCTAAAAACGGACTTGTCCGTTTTTGCTGCGGACTAGTTCGATTTTGGCTCTAGAAACTTTCAGACTTGTCCGATTTTGTGCGGAATAGTCCGATATTCCAAGAATCCTTGAAAGTTTGCTAAGTCCCTGGACTTTTCCGGACTAGTCCGGTGTTCCAGCGGACTTGTCCGATTTCCTCTCTGTTTAAAGTCGGACTTGTACGATTTTTTGCCACACTTGTCCGATTTTCTCTCTGGATGACTTCGGACTAGTCCGATCCTTTCCGGACTTGTCCGATATTTCACGATTCCGAGTTGTTCTTTTGTTTTATGACTTGTTTCTTGGGTTTCACATTAAGTGGGCCTAGGGACGTCGTGCCTAACTCTTTTAGATCCCATGTGGGACTCTAAACCGGCCTCTACTCATTCCAAACTCAAAATCCATCTAACCCTAGACTCCACCTCTATATAAACAACCCCACCCCTTGGATTGACATCTATTTGCCACTTTTCCACCCCACCCAACCCTAGTTCGTGGAGAGCCACCACCAAGGAGGGAGGAGAAGATCCAAAGCAAGAATAAGAAGAGGATCAAGATCTCCACCAAGTTTCGTTCTTCACCACCAATTCATCCCCAAGTTCATCAGCAACCCTAGATCATCAAGATCCAAGTGTTACCTCCAAGTTTCTTGATTCATTGGAGTCCTAAACACCTGGTATACCTTCTATTATCTTTTCCTTACGAGAATTCAACCCCTAATCTCCAGATTCACGTCGATCTAGAAAACCCTAATCTACCGATCTCGCAGAGTGCGGACTTGTCTGGTCCCTAGCGGACTAGTCCGATCTTTCTAGTTAAATTGTGTTGAATTAATTCTAAAATTTGATCTAATCGAACCCAAACCTGTATAAACTTGTTAAAAGCTATTAGAACTAGTTAGTGATCATTAAAAGCAATCTAGTAACAAGTTCTACCTTGCATTTGCATCAATCATGCATGTCATGTCATATTGAGTAATATTTGCGCACTCTTTGATTGTGTTTCTTGTCTTGTATGTTTATTGTGTGGATTAAACGGATTTGCGCTAGAAAGTGTCGCGGAGGATCTACAACACCAAGAGTTTGAAGGCTTTGATCCTAATCAACAGCAAGAGCAAGGCAAGTGTCCTTGAAGCATATTGACCCTGTTTTAAAATAAATGTTTTGTTTACAAAACTGTATGCTTGTGTCAATTTGATAGGAACCCTATGATAGGAAGTTTACTAGAATTGTTTAACCACCCTTGTCACCTGGAATTATGGTAGAGAGTCGGGATGGGCTTTTTACCTTTTGCTTCGCTTAATCAACTGGGATGGGAAACAACTATACCACTCAATTTAATTATGCATTAATGATATTCTGGTTAATGTGAACTAGTCAATACAGTATGGTAATGGGTGATCTAAGCAAGCCTGGTATGTGGATGGGTTGGATGTTATGGTGGTTTGCTTTCTTGAGATCTAAGGACCGGTTTATGCGAGAATAAGCCAGGATTACAGTGCCACCACGAGGCCAAGTATGGGTGCGCCGTAGCTGATTAATTAGGGCTTTGCTAGTGCTATTTGGACTATTAAGGATGCTTGGGGAAGGGGTAGTCGGATTGGGTTTGTTGATGATTGGTGGGACTACCCTGGGATCTGAATGGCTCAAGAGGGGGCCCTTGGTTGAAGATGTGCTCAGTTGGAGGCATCGCCACTGGTGAAACCTTAGTGGGGTCTAAATGGGCTAGTAATCCCTTTGTAAAGGCTATTTTGTGATCTCTTGGCCATACACCAAAGGAAGTGTAATTGGCGAAAGGGAGGTTCTTTAGTCGCCAACGGGAGATGAAATCACAAACACGTGGGTAAAGTGGTACAATCTCTACAGAGTTAAATAAAACTATCATGATACACGTGCTCCCGGTTATGAGCACCTGGACAACTTCCATGATTAGAGGGAAATTGGAATTTGGGATGGTTATGGTTTGGTAATGGTTATGGATGGTTATGGATTTATTTCGGGTATTGAATATGGTTATTGGCAAATGGTGAAATCTGGAATTATTGATGAGGATGGTGAATTGTGGACTGGTATTATGGTATTACTTATTATTATGATGGGTTTACTTCATATACATATAATATATTGCTTTTCAAACGTTTTAATGTACTTTTCAGCACTTAACCATTATTATTGTTGACATTTGAATAAGCCACATGTCATACTTTCCACACTTGCTGAGTACGACATGTACTCACTCTTCGACCCCCCCCCCCCCCAACAGTTGCAGGTCAGGATTGGGAGTTTAATGGTGATAATGCGGAGTTCTAGGCCGTGTCTACCGTCAGCTTTGCTTGTGGTGTTATTGGAGATGCGCTATACCCTATTGCTTATGCTGCCCAGCTGTTTAATTAGTTTATTTCCGCTGCATTAGTTGAACTTGTCATAAATATTCATTAGAGCTTGTATTCGAGGATAATCTGGTTTGTGTAATAAAATTTTGTTAATTAATCTTGTTCTGTGGTAATTTTCTGTATACTCTTTTGTGATTGCACTCGTGTATGTGTGATGAACATCCTGGGCACACATATGCGTTAGCTTGGTTCATTTTTCGGAACCGGGCGTCACAATAGAACCCTTGAGAAACGTGTTCTGCTAACATGAAAGGCTCCCACTTATATCCTTGACAGTTAAGATCAATGCTAGTAAAATCATACTTGTCTTGTACAACACCTTTGATTCCATCAACCCAGTTGCAACGGAAAAGAGGAATCTTGAATCCTTTTAGGTACTCACTTGTTTGAGTATCCGATGAGTGAGAAATCCGATCCCGGAGCCAGCCAATGAATTTTCTCCTGTGTTCATTTGCTAACCATGATTCATTGCGGCTAGGATTGTTTCCAAGCACCACCTCCTTGTGCTCATCGAGGTACTCCGACACAATGGACATGTGTTGCAACATGTGGAAATAAGCGCGGAAGAATAAATGTGAATCTGGAGTTATATCCTTCTTCCCAATGGTCCCTTTTTCTGTGAGCCTCCCCTCAGACGAGACTTGGGAACACCAATCGGGTTACCCGGGTCAGTGTAGTTTAGAGCCCACTCCATAGCTTCCTCTACAGAGTATACTTGTACCATGCTACCCTCAGGGTAAGCTCGATTTCTAACGAAGGACTTCAGTATACCGTTGAATCGCTCGTAAGCATACATCTGGGGAAGGAACACAGGGCCAAGTAGCTTTATCTCCTTAATAAGATGAGTTGTGAAATGAACGTTGATGTCGAAAAAGGCAGATGGAATGATTATCTATTTTGCCTCATAAATTGTCGTAGGGATCGTGTTTCCTTGGAGTAACATGTACTTAAGGAGCGTCAACAATTCCTTAAAACTACAATCACTCCATCCATTGCTTACCTTCAACTGGAAAAGTTTTACCATCGCAAACAGTCTGGTGTACTTAGCCGCACAACCATGATACAATGGCTTCTTCGAGTCTTCGATCATCTTCTTGGAATTTGCAAGTTCATCATTACTGTACCGATCATCGTCGCCATGTCTCTCGACATTGCTTAGCATATCCTCTATGTTATACACCTGAAACTCAATGTCGTCATCGGTGAACCCTGATATATCTGGCTCGTTCACATCCTCGTCATGATCTTCTTGGGCACTGGTAGGGACCTCCCTCTCCAGATATGAATCTCTCATCTCTGACTCATTAAGCCCCTCCTCCCCATGTTTGTTCCAACATCGATAATCCACCATGAATCCATGCGTGATCAAATAAGACCTAAACATTTCATCTGTGCGATATCTCTTCTCATTTTTGCAGTGTTTGCAAGCACAACAAATAGTCCCTCTAATGTTATCCAACATGTATTACTTTGCAAAAGCGATAAATGCATCTACCCCTTGGATATATTCATTGCAAATGTGCGGCCCATACATCCAACTTTGATCCGACGACATCTACGTCTAGAAAAGAAGAGCTATCGAAGCCACTGATAATCACCGCAACCCAACTTCAATAAAAGAAGATCTTAAGGTAAAAAAAAGTAAGGAACAGGAGAGGAGGAGAGGACTAACCCTTTTGTTTTAAGATCCACTGATAATCACCGCAAGACTTTTAGAATGAAAGAGGGAAAGAACAGAGCAAGAACAAGGCAGATCTGGTAGCCACTTGTTCTGCCACAACTCGGAGGTCGTAGAAGGGCAAGAGAAAATCAAGACGAACCGATATAAAGCTCGTCTCTCTATAGGGGGAATGGGAGATGATCCTGCTTCCATAACAAAAGGAAACGCGTCTGACCCGTGAGTATGGGAGACGAATTGGATTCGATTATGAAAGAAGACGAATGACAAAGAATGTCCATCTCAGTTACAAAAAAAATATGAGTCGCGCTCAATGAAAGCGTGTCTCCAGTTTGTCAGAGAGGCGGGTGCGTCTCGGATACCTATGTAATTGAGACGGGCTTTATTGTAACGCGTCTCCTTGTACATTCAACTGAGCCATGTCAGATCCTCGCTGAGGTGGGCATGTCTCTCTTAAGGTTAACAAAGACGTACTCCTTTTAGCGCGTCACCCATCTTTGTCTCCTATTTGGGTTTCTTACGTAGTGGAATGAGAATTAGGCTTTGTGGAGACAAGAATTTTGAGGTTCAAACTGTCAAGGGGCCTGACTTGTCCGATTTCAGGGTGCGGACTTGTCCGGAGCACCAGACTTGTCCGCACCAAGTACCGAACTAGTCGAGTTTGAAGTATGAACCCTAACTTCTTATTTCAACAAATCTAACTCAGATTGATACAAAATGGTAGAAGGATGATAGGAATACACACAACAATGCAATGTATGCCCTAGGAATCAAGAAAAGTAAACAAGACTTGAGGAAAGATGAGAACTAGTGATAGGGATTGATTTTTACCGAAAATTGAAGATTTGAGGACGGAGGAGTGAAGCAAGTTCCGAATTAGTCTAGAGGAGGGATGCTTCGCGCTGAGGGGGAAGATTCCCATGGAAGAACCTTCGATTTTGGTGGCTCGAAGTGGAAATCGCCTTGGGAGCTTGAGATTGAGGAGAGTGAATGGAATGGCAATTGTGAGGAGGAAGAGGAGAGGTCTTGGCGGCGGGCTAGGGTTAAGCCTGACAGTAGTGGACTAGTCCACAATGGACCGGACTAGTCCGGCACACCGGGTCAGAGTCAGACTAGTCACTAGCAACAGACTAGTCCAGTGCTGACCACATACTAGTCTGGGTCAGCTAAACAAAATAGAAACAGAACAAAGTGATTTTTGGGAATATGATCTAATAGTGATCTAAAGGACATCATTTCATAAATAATCTTGATGAATATGACCAGTAAGCAATCAACAATCATACAATGGCCTTAATTTATCAAGATTCAATAATTAAAATAGTTGTCGAGAGAAAATCGAGATAAGGGATGAATTTTTGCAAAATAAGTAAACTTTGAAAAGTCAATCAGGTATGAAGTGTTTCAAGTCACATTTCAAGCATCAATAATATTTAATTCATTTCTAAGCTCGCAAAATCGCTTTTCATCTAATGGCTTGGTAAAAATGGCAGCTAATTGATTTTCAATTCTAACATGTGAGATTACTATGTCACCTTTTAGTGAACGGTCTCTTAGAAAATGATGATGTATATCTATGTGTTTGGTTCTTGAGTGCTCTACTGTATTGTGTGCAATTTTTATGGCACTTTCATTATCACATAGGAGTGGAATACGATTCAGATTATAACCATAACCCCTTAGAGTCTGTCGCATCCAAAGTAGTTGCGCGCAAGAACCACCAGCTGTGGCATACCCCGCTTCGGCTGTGGAAAGGGCAATGGAATTTTGCTTCTTAGAGGACCATGAAACTAGGGATCTACCAAGAAATTGGCAAGTTCCTGAGGTGTTTTTTCTATCGACTTTCCAGCCTGCATAGTCAGCATCAGAATATCCTATGAAGTTGAACTTGGATTCATGTTGACCTGCCAAGGAATTGAAGTAAATCTGGCAAAGATAAAGGCTATCGAGGCGATGCGGCCTCCTGCCCACATCAAAGACGTCCAAAAGCTTACGGGTTGTCTTGCCTCACTCAACCAGTTTACCTCAAGGCTGGCTGAGCGGGCACTTCCCTTCTTCAAGCTTCTGAGGAAGTCCGGACCTTTCCACTAGTCTAAAGAAGCACACGAGGCATTACACGAGCTTAAGCAGTCTCTCACTACACTGCCCATCATGGTAGCTCCAAAATCTGGTGAGCCTCTTCTGCTTTACATTGCTGCAACGACAGAAGTTTTCAGCATGGTTTTGGTTGCGGAGAGGCCAGAAGCTCCTTTGAGTTCTTCTTCAAGGCTTGGACCCCTCCGGGAGGGTCCGGAGTCGCATGGAGGAAATCAAGGCGAGTCTGGGTCCCAGTCCCTAGTCATTGAAGAAGGTCACGAAGGCCACGAGTGAAAGTGCATCTAGGCTAATCCCCATGGGTTTTGATGATTAATGACAACACTTAAGGGACTAATGAGAATTACAAGTGTAAGTATAGGTGATTGAAAGATGGACGACGTTGGATACACTCAAAAAGGAAAAAAGAGGAGAAAAAGGCGAAAAACTTGAAGAGTAGAATTTAGGTTTTTAAATTCTTTGTGTCGAGTTCAGCCACATAGATTGAGTGTGTTCAATGTGTCAAAGTGTTCAAAATCTCCTAGGAGCTCATAGTAAAAGTTAGATTAGATTGAGAGATGAGTTGAAGCAACCCTAAGGACAGGGTCAGACTTGTCCGGGCTGGAAGGTCAGACTAGTCCGGCCACATTGGACTGATTCGGTATTAGGCGGACCAAGAGTTTCTGAGTGAGTTCGGACTTGTCCGTTTGATAATGGACTAGATCCTGGTGATTGTGTCTGTGTCCTTTTGGGACTAAGTCTTGAATGATCGAACTAGTATGCCCTTGGGGGTCGGACTAGCCCGCTCTATAAGACTAGTCCGTTTCTGACCGGAAAAGAAGTTTCTGTGTGAGATTGGACTAGTCCATTCTGAGTCAGACTAGTCCGTTGTGGACTTGGAGGTGGCTGCCGAGACTAAGTCCTGGATGGTCGGACTAATCCGGTGCTTCAGACCTGTTCGTTCTCAACCGGAACAAATGGTTATGAGTGAGATCGGACTAGTCCATTCTTGGACGGACTAGTCTGTGGTGTTGTGACCATTTGAATTCAAAAGGTGCCGGGGGACTTTGTGGTTGGTCAAGAGTGACATCACTGGTACCCACAGGCTGGACTAGTCTGGGGTCCAAGGCTGGACTAGTCCGCATTTTTTCCGGTGGCAACGACTATTTGTCGGGACCCCTATAAAAAGAGATCCCTCGGCCCTCAAAGGGCTTCTCTCGAACCTTAGCACCGCCAAAGCCTTCCTAGAGCCTTCCTAGCCCTCTCTCAACAATTCTTGGAGTCCTAATAGTGATTCTTGATGATTTGTGAGTTTTGGAAGAGAAGAGATAGGTTTGCTTGTCTTTAAGCTCTTGGTTGATTCTCTCAGTTTGATTTGTTGATTTGAGTTCCTGTGGATGTTGATCTCTGATCTTTTCGAGCTGTAATTTTGTGGGAGCGTCAGATTGTGAGTTGCCCCACGAATTTTGTGATTACCCCCATGATTTAGTGGAAGAGCTAGCCGACCTCCATGGTGGCTAGGTGAGGAAAAGGTTGAGCGAAACCCAACCTTCTGTGGGCTCCTCAATGTGGATGTAGGCTTGTCTGTGAAGCTGAACCCCATGATAAATCTTGTGTCTTGCGCCCTTGATTTACCTTTCTCATTCTTCGCTAGATCAAGTTAGGGTTCCACACGTTTTTCATCTTAATCTTGTGATGCACCACGATCTAGTAGTTATACCTTCGTGCATCTCTATTACTAGATTGTTAGGTTTGTATTATTCACATTTCATCAAGTAAACTTCACATCATCGCATAAAAAATCTCACCTTTTGTAAAGTCCAACCTCCTGATCGGACTAGTCCGCCCCCTGGTCGGACTAGTCCGTATTGTCAATTAATTAGCTTTTATTGAATTAAATTTCAACTTATCTGCCTATTCACCCCCCTCTACGCAACTTTCAATTGGTATCAGAGCCTAACTCTCCTAGAAGCGTAATCGCTTGGAGAGAAGATGGGGGAAAACGCTGAGAAGGAGATGCCAATCATTGACACCACCAGCACCGGCAAGAACAGAGACAACGGCGAAAAAAGATCCAATCCTTCGCGTGACAAGACCCGTGACACCACCGAGGGCAAGCCAAAGCCTCCTCCTTTTGATGGTGAACCCAAATACGAAGATGAAGAAGTGAAGCGCCTTGCGGACCTTCTTCAAAAAGCAAGAGATGAGGCCAAGAGGAGGAGAAGGCTTGAGAAGGAGAAAAAGTTCAAGAAGCACGAAGAAGACTACATGCGATATCCTTTTAACTATGAGCGCCTCAATTCACATTCCAAATATCTTTCTATTCCAATGGCAAAGCTCCACACTTTGATGGGACTAACTATACTATGTGGAAACACAACATGAAGTTGCATCTTATTTCTCTCAATCCTACACTTTGGCATGTTGTTTGCATAGGTATAGATATCCCTGTGGACGACGAAGAGCTGACCCCAGAACAAGAACAACTAATTCACCACAATGCTCAAGCGGCGACCATGCTCAACTCATCCTTGAACTAAGAAGAATTCAACAAAGTGGATGGGTTGGAGCAAGCCAAGGAAATTTGGGACACTCTCAAGATTGCACATGAAGGCAACCGGTCCGTGAGGGAATCCAAGATTGACATGATCGAGGGGGAGCCTGGAAGATTCGCCATGGAAGAAGGTGAGACCCCTCAAGAGATGTACAACCAACTCAAGACTCTTATCAATAGGAGTCAGGCATACAGATGCAAGAAGTGGACCGACTAAGAGGTGGTCAAGAGGATGATAAGAGCTTTAATGCCTCGCAATGTGACGCTTTGCACCCTCATACGTGAGAGTCCCAACTTCCACAAGATGACTCCGGATGAGGTTCTTGGCAAGATCATCAACCACGAGATGATGGAGATTGTCGGTACCCTATGCACCGGGTACCCCACGATACCGCAAGAAGTGCAAGAAAGTTCCACCCGTCAGAATCAAAGGCCCTTGCAGGTCCCACATGGCACGTTGTATCGGACCCGCTCCCTTCACATGGCTGGCTCCCAGGTTAACACGTGTAAAGTAAGACCGGAACAAAACTCCCAACCAAGGGAAACTCCGGCGACTACTCGTGTACAACAGCCCCGAACCTAGCCCCCGTCAGAGAGGAGCTCCAGTGCCGACACGTGTACAGCAACCCCGGACCTACCTTCCCGCAAGGGAAAGCTCCAGATCTGCCGCGTGTGGAGCCCCCGGACCTTCGTCACCAACAGAAATACAAGCCGATCAAGACCATTACATACATTCAAGGATGGTTAAAGACACACGATCAGTGCACTGTTAATAGGGGCAACACTGCCATGAAGGCACGTTACCACACTATTAATTGTACTTCATACTCTTTAGACAGTGTATTAGGTCATTAAGCACGCTAGGGCCACATGTCGGGCCAAGCCAGCATTGTAATGGTCAGTCCTTAGAACTATAAAAGGGCTGCACCACACAAACATGAGGACATTCGGATCGAGGCTATTGCGACCCGACCTCAGCGAACACACTAGCTCAATACAATTACACAAACCCCGTGGAGTAGGGTGTTACGCTCAGGCAGCCTGAACCAAGTAAATCTCTGAGGTCACCATCTTGATATTGATCTTTGCATGCCTCAACCACAAAAGAACCTCTGCAGGCTGCTTCTCAGCGGGTCCGGGGGAACTGTCGTATTCAACACTCCGACATTTGGCACACCAGGTAGGGGATATCATTTGTAGTGATTGAGCCAGTGTGTGAATCTGTTTTGCATGGAACTGACATGCTTCACATTTCTTCACTAGCTCAACCGCATCCTGGAGTGATGTAGGTCAGTAAAAGCCATGCCGGAAGGCTTTACCAACTAGCGTGCGGGAAGCTGCATGGTTCCCACACTCGCCTCCATGGATTTCTGCGAGAAGCTCGTGGCCTTCTTCCCTTGCAATGCACTGCATTAGGATGCCGTTGGCACCGCGTTGATAGAGATCCCCTTCTACCAACGTGTATCTTTTAGCCAATCTGACAATCCGGTCAGCAGATACACTGTCTTCATGAAGGATATTGTCTTTCAAGTAGTTTTGGATCTCCGAGATCCATGCATCGGAGCTAACTTGAGCTTCTGAGTCTTGCATGATGGGTTGCTCGGAGCTTCCGACAGCACCTACGACCCTTGGTGAACACCATGGTAACAGGGCCACCGGGACCGCCACCTTCGAGGTGCTGGTCTCGCCCCCTTTGCTCAGTTCGGCAGGCTGAGCTGTTGGTTTTGATAATCTCCGGACAAAAATTCCGTCAGGAGCCGGATCTCTGGTGGAGGTTTTCGTTGAGAGTTCATCGGCTTTGGATTTATGAAGGCGTTGAATGTGATGGAGATCCAGGACATTGAAGTCCTTCGGAAGCTTCTAGACTTCAAGGAGATAAGCAGCTAATTGAGAATTGTTGCAGGAACATTCACCTTTCACTTGTTTGATGACGAGTTGTGAATCTCCCTTCACCAAAAGCTGTTTGGCACCATAAGATAGTGCCACCTTGAGTTCGTAGATGAGGGCTTCATACTCCGCCATATTGTTGGTTGCCTTGAAATCAAGGTGTACCATATACATGACCTTCTCTCCGGTCGGAGCCAGGAGAAGGATTCCAGCTCCGGCCCCCTGCTTTTGCACGGAGACATCAAAGTAAAGGGTCCAGTGAGGCTCAGTGAATACTGGAACTTTGAGCTCTTGTTTCTGCTCACTGTGGCCCCCAGGGTTTGATGGGGAGGGAGTCCACTCCGCCACGAAGTCAGCCAAGGCTTGACTTTTGATTGCTTGTCTCGACACGAATTCTAGATCGAATTCTGCCAGCTTCGCTGCCCAATTTGCAATATTCACAGTAGAATTAGGATTATGAAAAATTTCACGTAGTGGAAAAGAAGTTACCACTGATATTTTGTGGGCTTGGAAGTAGTGACGAAGCTTTCTTGAGGCGATAAGGACTTCGTAAAGCAGTTTATGCATCTCAATGTATCTTGTCTTGGCGTCGTGGAGTACTTCACTGATGAAGTACACAGGGCGTTGGACTGTCTGGACCCTCCCAGAGGGGCCCAAAGTTTCCTCCTCTTCTACTCGGACCCTCTCGGAGGGGTCCGAACCTTCTTCTGGAATTTCCTGGTCCCTGCCGAAGGAACCCGGAGCTTCTTCTGGAGTGACCCAGACCCTCCCAAAGGGGTCTGGATCTTCTTGTTCAGTAGCAGTTACTCCTTCGTTTGAAGGAGGTTGATCCTCTAGCATCTCGCCTTGAGGATCCGTGTCTGAGGGTTGGTCCCCAGACTCGCCTTCAGGTAGCTCCAGACCCTCCCGGAGGGGTGACTCATGAATTGGAGATGGCTCCAGTCTTTTCGTGACCAGGACCATACTGACAACCTCTGTAGTTGCCGAAATGTAAAGCAGTAAAGGCTCACCAGGGTTCGAAGCTACCAGGATTGGTAGTGTGGTGAGGAGCTGCTTCATCTCTCGAAACGCCTTCTCTGCTTCTTCAGACCAATGAAATGGTCCGGACTTGCTCAAGCGTTTGAAGAAGGGTAGCGTCCATTTTGCCAGTCTTGAGATAAATCGACTGAGCGCAGCTAGGCATCCAATCAATTTTTGGACATCTTTAATGCGGGCTGGGGGCCGCATTTCTTCTATAGCCTTGATCTTCGCCGGATTTTCTTCGATTCCTCGATGAGTCACCAAGAAACCCACAAGCTTTCTGGAGCTAACCCCGAAGACACACTTGTCCGAGTTCAGCTTGGTGTGCGTAGTGGGCAGCTTGTCGAAGACGGCTTGTAAGTTGTCAAGGAGTGACTCCTTGTTCTTGATCTTCACAATGATGTCATCAACATACACCTCCACCAAGTCTCTGATTAGCTCTCCAAATGTTTTCTACATGGCTCGCACAAATTTTGAAATAACATTTTTAAGACCAAATGGCATGGCAGTATAACAATACAATCCATCTACTGTTATGAAGGCAGTATGCTCTTCATCTTCCTTAGACATTTGAATTTGATGATAT
This sequence comes from Tuctoria greenei, assembly GCA_036927565.1. NCBI lineage: Eukaryota > Viridiplantae > Streptophyta > Magnoliopsida > Poales > Poaceae > Tuctoria > Tuctoria greenei. Next base: position 24,922,057 of record JAYESD010000004.1, on the reverse strand, counting down.
CCATAATATGCATCTAAGAAACACAGTAGTTCACATCCGGAGGTGGAGTCCACTATCTGATCTATTCTAGGTAGTGGAAATAGATCTTTTGGACATGCCTTATTCAAGGTGGTATAGTCGATACACATCCGAAGCTTCCCATCGGCCTTGCGTACAACAATTGGGTTTGCTAGCCATTTTGGATGGATGACTTCCTAGATGAATCCAGCTTCGAGGAACGTCTTAATTTCCTGTCCGATGAAGTTTTGCCGCTCGATTGATTGCTTACGGGGCTTCTGGTGTACAGGTCTAGCGTCTGGGTAAATCTTCAGATTGTGCTCAATCACCTCCCTAGGGATCCCAGGCATTTTTTACGGTTGTCAGGCAAACATGTCGACATTAGCCCGGAGGAAAGTGATGAGCGCAAGTTCCTATTTGTTGTTTAGACCCTCTGATATACGGGTAGTCTGAGCAGCATCGGAGCCAATTTGGACGACTTTTACGGGAATGTCGGCGTTGCTGCTTGGTTGCACACAAGGTGCAGAGGTTGAGCCTTTATGACGAATGCTTGGAGGATTCGTAGCTGGCTCCTTACCGGATGCTTCCTCTTGCGCTGTGGTAAGCGCGTAGAGTTCATTTAGTGCAGTGACTCTTGCGATACGATCTCCGCGGATCCGGAGAACGCCCGTGAGTGTTGGAATCTTCAACACCAACTAACCATAATGGGCAACAACCATAAACTTGTATAAAGCTGGCCTGCCCAAAATGGCATTGAAAGGTAGACTGATCTGCACTACATCGAAGATTAGTTTCTCGGCTTTGTAGTTCTCCCGGGTCCCAAACGTTATTGGGAGTGTAATGGAACCAAGAGGAGTAATGGTTCCCGGACCTACTCGGAGAAAGGTCGGGATGGGCAAAGGTCCGAAGGCCGGAGCTTAAGCTTGACAAAAGCTTCAAAGCTTATGAGGTTTAGCCTGGAACCTCCGTCCACCATTACATGGTGGATTTGTATATTGTTAATGGTGGGTGACACCATCAACGGGAGTTGACCAGCCCCGATCATGTTTCGGGGGCAGTCTGAAGCATTGGAAATGATGGGTGTATCCATCCACTTCCGATGTGATTTGGCCTTAGCAGCAGGAGCTACCATGGCCATGTCCCGATGCATTGTCTTGAGGATGCGACGACAGGTGATGTCCCAAGAACCACCATAGATGGTGTTCAAGTTTTCCGGCGCTCATTGTCAGAGACGTTGGAGTCATCGTCGACAGTGTTGTAGACGGCTTTCAAAACCTTTTTGGGGTCTTGGAAACCTAGCTCCTCTTCAGCCGGAGCTTTGTCGACTTTTTGTTTTCCTTCCCTTTGACGGAAAGGAGCTTCTTCCCGGCGCTTGTTGTAGCACTCGGCAAGGTTCTGGACCTCCCAGCATTCTTCCAAGCTGTGTCGATTTGTCTTGTGAATCGGAAACCATGCTCTAGTACTATTGTCGTCCTCTGATGAAGGACAAGGTCACTTCTCGGGGCATGGCCCCCGACTTCTAGGAGCTGCAGCAGCAGCAGTAGAAGCGCCGGCCGACGATTTTTTTTTTTTGTCGTTGGGCTTCTTCTTCTTCTTACCCCTACCAGAAGTAGCGGATTCAGTTTTGGAGGACTTCTGGTTGGCCTTCGGAGCTGGCTTGGAATGCATCTCACAGCCCTCCACAGCTCTAGCACATTTGTCGGCTAGGCTGAAGAGTTCCGTGATGCAGGTAACTTCCTTAATAGCAAGCTTCTCTAGCATCTTCTTATCTCGAGCACCCTGTCTAAATGCAATGATAACAGAAGAGCTAGAGATAGAAGGAATGGTATTTCAAACCTGAGAGAATTGCTGGATGAAGGACCATAGCGATTCCCCTGATGTTTGCTTTACAGCAAACAGGTCCAATTCAGTGTCGGGTCGGGTGTAGGAGCTCCCGAAGTTGGCAGTGAATTGCTGGCATAGTTCCGCCCAACTATTGATGGAGTCAGGTGGAAGACTCATGAACCAGGACCTTGCAGTCCCGATTAAGGCTATCGAGAAGTAATTGGCCATTACAGCCTCATCACCTCCCGCTGCCAATATGGCAGTTGAGTAGATTTGAAGAAATTCGGCAGGATTGACTGTCCCGTTGAATTTTTCCGGCAAGTGAGGCCGGAACTTTTGTGGCCATCTGACCATGCGTAAATGCATGGCCAGGACAGAACAACCTCCTCCTACTACTTGAGGAGTAGGGTTGTCCCGAGCCTCTCGCCTTTTGCGAGCATGCTCAATATGGACTCGGTCGTCCTGTTGCCGGTAACGGCGATCCAGTTCTAACCTCAGGTCATGAGTCGGAATCCTGGTGATGGTATGGGTGCGTCCGCCCCGAGGGGCAACAAAGTCACCTACTGGGAGGTAACACGTCTCTTTTGTTGAGAGGCTTGTGGACCAAGCCGGCCGGACAGGGTCCATCGCTGTGAAGGTGCTCGCCTTGACGGGAGAGGACCATGGTTGCTGATGCCTACAGCTGCAGCTACGACCAGATGATCGACATCGGTCCTCTACTGCTCCATAGCACCTTGGGGTGCACTTGGAGGTGGTGGATGTTGCAGAAGAGCTCGCGCAGCAGTAAGCGCGTGCTCTGGGTTGTTGTTTGCCGATGCGGTGATCGACGCAGATGCTCCATCTCGTCTAGCATTGTTTCATCCCTGCAAAAGAAAGAGAGATTATACCAAAAAGGAGTTATCTCAAGTATCCACATCCACTTCCACTCCATCACACATGCACTAGTCTTGAATCAAAAAGTTTTGAATTGAATTCTCCTAAGGCTTACTCTTTTGACTTAGCAATATATGTGAAGCAAATATGCCTACTTACTTTCCTTACCAAGCTCCACATACAAGCCATATTCAATGAGTAGGAATAGTAGAGGCACAATGCTTTGGTGAGGAAATATTTCAACTATCCACAAAGGAGTGACTGAGAGAATCAAATTGAGGTACTTAATATCTAAATTGAATTCTCCGGTATTTAAGTGGAACTTGATTTCTAGGCTATGTTTGCTCCATTTGCTATTCTACCTTTCAACTACCCATGAATATGAAAAAGCATAAGCCCCATGATAACTTAAGAAAGTTAGGGTATCACAACCAATTTCTGCAATACTAGGTAGAGTATCTTGTTGTGCATTAGATACTTTTGAAAATAAGATATTGTAGCAACTCCTGATCATCAACCTAAAGTCTTGACTTTGCTCGGGACGAGCAAAGTATAAGCTTGGGGGAGTTTGTTGACGGCTATTATATACCAATTTCATCCTTCAATTTAACTCAATTATGTGAAGGATTGATCATTTCTTGCACACATCACCTCTCTATCTAACCCAATTCAGCTTGGACTTGGAGAAATATGTGTATGCAGCACTTTATGCAGGAAATGAGGAAATGTAGAGGGACCAATCCTATAAAATATCATCCTAGCCAATCAGGCAATGACATGTGGCATCCCATGGATCAAATGGCCCACAAACATAAGTATCTGAGGAGATCCAACGATGTATCACCCATATACATCAATGGGACCCACCTGGCAGCCACTTGGAGAAAGCACACGAGAAACGGTGCAATGACCAGGTCGGCCGAACCAGGGGGTCGGCCGACCTGGTCTTTGCACCAAACTCGGTCAGCCTCCACGTGTTGGCTCCTCCCGGCTCTCTAGAGTCAATGGTGACTGATTCGCGCGCTTTTGGTGGTGGGAACCGACTTCAACACTAGTATAAATAGGACCCCTACCCCTCACTTCAACACACACCACTTGGGCATCATTCTATTGTATACACTATCTTCCATAGTCCTTAGAGGAGTTAGGATGTAGAGAGGAGAGCCTCTAGTCCCAAGTCCAAATTGGGAAAGGAGTACAAGGAGTCGCTCTTCCCAATTCCACATTGGGAAAGGTATGGCTTATGTATTCCTTCTTGTATTTGTGACTTTGTGTTCAATAAAGATATTATCTTTAGTCTTCTTTTACACGTATACTTGAACAAAGTGTTTCTTGTTTGATTGTGGAGTTCATGTATGTGGAAGGTATAGTCTTTATGATTTCACTCTCATGATCACATCTTATGGTCATAAAACTATAGACCCCCACTATAGTCTATGTAGTTATGATATGATTATGTTAATATGAATGACTTATGTTATGCTTCAACATTGGTTCAATGATGTTTAGGTTAGTCATTGCCTTAGGATGGCTTTTTCCATGGCTCCTAAGGTATTTGCTTAGTATGCTAGCATGGTTCTAGGGTATTTAAGTAGCGTTGGGTGTCTCGTAGACCCTCGGATTGAAGAGGTAGGCAGTAGGTGGTGACAGGCCTATCTGTCCTTTGTAATCCTCCATGTTCAGCTATGCCACAGGCTCTTGGCGGGAGTCGCCCTAGTATTGCTAGGGGTAAGCCCGTGCCCGATGTGTTGAATGGCATTGCATAGGAATTCATCATTGACATGACCATTAGTATCTACCTTAGGCTATGTATATGCATTAGGAGCATTGTAGGAGCAACTCTCTAACTCTCAATCCAATCTCTCTCTAGGACCCATTTTACCCTTTAGAATAGATTGCCTAGGTGTGTGTCACACTACCCCTATTATCAACTTACCTCCTGTCTGGATAATGAATTAGTATCCCATAGCTTGACCATAAGAGTAGTATATACTTTACTCCATTGCCTTCCTTTGGGATAAATACGATACCCTTGGGAATACTCATGGGTGAAATGCTACAACGGTATCTTCCGTGCGCTTGCAGATCTCATCTCTTTACTGGAGATAATCTGTGGTGTTAAGAAATACCAACAAGCATTTCTGACGCCGTTGCCAGGGATGAGTTGTTAGTATATCTTAGGAGCCATCAACAAGCATTTCTGGCATCGTTGCCGGGGAAGGCAAAGGAAGTGAAGGATAGCTATCACTTGTGATTAAGCTATATGTACTAATAGTTATTAGACAGGATTACCCTTGTTTGTTTTCTCCTTTGTTTGAAAACGGGGTAGTGTTGGCCAACCCATTGTATGGGATGGACAACGAGGACGCAAGTGCTAAACTACAAGATGATTCAAGGCGTACCTCAACAAATGTCTCCCAGGCAACACCATTGCCTATTGCGGAAGAATTTCAACTTTCAGTAGGAGCCAAAGTCATCCATACCCAAGCTTGGGGGAGGCTCCAAGCGTTCTTCTTGGTTTGCCTCCACCATGGGGTGGATAGTTGGCTCTTCATCCAACACTCATGTCATGGGTTGGCTCCACCAATCCATGACCACATTCATGGATGAGAAGAAGGTCTTCACTCAAGGGGTGAATTGAAGAATGCTCGAGTTCCCATAGCTTGTCATGCACAACACTTCACAAGGTGGACATGCTAGTTATGGAACTACACCTCCCATTGATGTATCTTGAATACCAAGTCAATGGAGATTTGTTTGGATAATCCAAGTCGTGGATATTCACATGATTTGTGAAAATCCATGTCATCATGGGACGCATGGGAATTATTTCCCTAAGACCCATGAGGACCTTTTTCAAACAACAACTCCAATGGCTACCTTTCACAAGGAGGTCAAGGGTAGAATTAACATCACCCTTGTATTCAAGGAGGCTATGGCTTTCCAAGGGATTTAAGTTCAACTAGCCCACCTTGAAGTATCTTGGCCAAGCAGAAATCAAGACAACATTCACATGAAGATCTTTGCCAAGGACAAGAACTTAAGGAGCATTCAAAGTCCAAGATATCCCACATCACTTGTTGGGATTCCCACACTTCGACCAAACCCATTCAACCTAGGGCAAGTGACATTGTGGATGAAGCATTTCTTGTTTGATTGTGGAGTCCACATGTCATCATGCCCAAGGAAGCATTTGACCCATGATCAAGGTATGGGTTGATTCAATGGAATATCAATATGGTCAGAGTGGCACCCCTAAGAAGGACAAAAGCCTCACCATGCTCATGAAGGAATACATTCAAGAGGGAGAACCCGTCGCTACAACAACATGTTTATATCAATATAACGGGGAGAGGCTAGGGCCACCATGTGGCCCACATGTCCAAATGATAGCCAAATGGGTTTGGCATGTCAAAACAGAAGAAATCGTCCACATCTTCAACTCCGGGATTGGACAACAAATCATCGCACTGAACAGAACGGAGGTAAGTCCTACTCATCGGACTTCAAAAAGTTCGGTGAGTCCTTGCCAATAGGTTAATTGGTAGTTATCTCATATTTGTTTTCCAAATTACATCAACCCTTGCATTTGCATGTTTGAAATTCCACACTTGCATGTTGGAAAGTAAAATTTCCAACCATTATAAAACTAAAAATTTGAATTAGGGGAGAAATTTAATTGGATATGAACTATGTGCATGACCACTTGAATTTATCTTCCTAGTTCAAACCAAAAAGATTTGATTCGACCCTTATTGCATTTACAAGTTATTTCAAGTTGGGCAAGACAATTTGAAAATTGGGTTCAATTTGCTTTTGGCTAACGTAACCCGTTTTTGAGTTTTTTTTGTGTGTTCTTGATTAAAGTGCAGCTAGGTCAAAATTGTGAAGAGGTGGTTTGGCAAGAAAGTGGAATGTTTCATCAAGCTCAAGTCACCATTGGGACGATTTGAGAACACTTCTCTCCTTCAAACTCATTTTGAGTTTGAGGAAGAGGAATGTTCAAGAGGATGACCCAATGGAGGAGCCAGAACCAAATCCATTACCAAATCCAACCTCAACTTGGCATTTGACATCAACCATCAAGCCTACGCCAAAAATCAAGGTTGTGAGTTTCTCACACAAAGACCTTCGTCACCAACTGCTCTTCAAATGAGGTATGAGTTTAGAATTTTTCATTTTTTGGTTTGCCATAGAATTGAATGTATTTGCTTGCATTTGTGAGGAAGGCTGACACTTCCTCATCATTCAATTCTGAAGCATCCTCACAAGAGTAAGTGTGGGTATTGACTTTTGGATCTTCAAAATGAAATCCCACCTTACTTGGAAAAATCTCAAACAAGTACCTAGAATCCTTTAAGAATTGTTTTGTAAACTTAGTCATTTTGTCGAGGTTTAGAAAACAAAACTTTTGGGCATGACTTAATTGGTGAATTGGCATATAGGAACTTGGGTATAGTGACAGCCATAATTTTTAATTGATCTTCATGCATAGATGGTGTCACTAGATTTCAAAATCCTAGGCATAAGTGATATCCTTGCTCTAAAGTTAAATTGCATTTTTAGGAGGAGTCACTAAATTTCAAATTCCTAGTGAGGTTCAGGAGGATAAAATTGAGAATTTTGTTTGTCATGGTCTAAATGATAAAAATTTGCTCTTGAAAGCTAAGATGGTTAGAAATTTTAAAAGGTGTAGGGATCCATATAGTGTATTTCTATCACATGCATTGCTATGAGTAGGAGCTTTAAAAAATATGCAACATGAATTATCTATAAAGCTCCACTCTTATCAATGAATAACACATTGATCATAGATACACTTGACATTGGATCCAATGCATATTTGATTTTGTTCTTCCCCGTATGTACAAATGAAATTTTGGTTACCTAACTCGAACGTTCATTTGTACAAGTCTCGGGAGCTAACCACCCCTCTCCATTCAAGAGAGGAAGTTTGCAGGAGTAATATTACTATGCACACATTCAAGAAGCTGATTGTTGGGATCCCTAGAGGATCCCATTTCAACATATCTTGGCCAAGGAGTAAATGAGGACGGTTGCTACCTGTAACACCCTCATTTTCATGCATCATGCCTTGCATACACTGATATACATGTTTAACATTAACCCACAACAAAAGGAACGAGTTTAAAATTGATTTGGAGCATTTAAATTTGATTTGGAACAAAATCGCACTTAAAATGCAGGAAAGTGCGGACTAGTCCGATTTTACTAAGGACTAGTCCGATTTCTCTCTGACTAAAAACGGACTTGTCCGTTTTTGCTGCGGACTAGTCCGATTTTGCCTCTGAAAACTTTCGGACTTGTCCAATTTTGTGCAGGCTAGTCTGATATTCCAAGAATCCTTGAAAATTTGCTAAGTCCCTGGACTTGTCCGGACTAGTCCGGTGTTCCAGTGGACTTGTCCGTTTTCCTCTCTGACTAAAGTCGGACTTGTCCGATTTTTTGCCAGACTTGTCAGATTTTCTGTTTGGACAACTTCAGACTAGTTTGGTCCTGTTTGGACTTGTCCGATATTTCGCGACTCCGAGTTGATCTTTTGTTTTACGACTTGTTTCTTGGGTTTCACATTAAGTGGGCCTAGGGATGTCGTGCCTAACTCTTTTAGAGCCCATGTGGCACTCTAAATCGTCCTCTACTCATCTCAAACTCGAAATTCATCTAACCCTAGCCTCCACCTCTATATAAACAACCCCACCCCTTGGCTTGACATCTATTTGCCACTTTTCCACCCCACCCAAACCCTAGTTCGTGAAGAGCCACCATCAAGGAGGGAGGAGAGGATACCAATCAAGAAGAAGAAGAGGAGGAAACGAAAGAGGATCAAGATCTCCACCAAGCTTTCATTCTTCATCACCAATTCATCTCCAAGTTCATCACCAACCCTAGATCATCAAGATCCAAGTGTTACCTCCAAGTTTCTTGATACATTGGAGTTCTAAACACCTGGTATACCTTCTATTCTCTTTTCCTTACGTGAATTCAACCCCTAATCTCCAAGTTTACGTCAATCTAGAAAACCCTAGTTTGCTAGTTCTGTGAAGTGCAGACTTGTCCGGTCCCTAGCGGACTAGTCCGATCTTCCTGGTTAAATTGTGTTGAATTAATTCTAAAATGAGATCAAATCAACTCCAAACCTGTATAAACTTATTAAAAGCTATTAGAACTAGTTAGTGATCATTGAAAGAAATCTATTAACAAGTTCTACCTTGCATTTGCATAAATCATGCATGTCATGTCATATTGAGTAATATTTGTGCACTCTTTGATTGTGTTTCTTGTTTGTATGTTTATTGTGCGGATTAGACGGATTTGCACTAGAGAGTGACGCGGAGGATCTACAACACCAAGAGTTTGAAGGCTTTGACCCTAATCAACCGCAAGAGCAAGGCAAATGTCCTTGAAGCATATTGATCCTGTTTTTAAAGTAAATGTTTTGTTTGCAAAATTGCATGCTTGTGTCAATTTGATGGGAACCCTATGATAGGAAGTTTACTAGCTTTGTTTGACCACCCTTGTCACCTGGAATTATGATAGAGAGTCGGGAAGGGCTTTTACCTTTTTGCTTTGCTTAATTAATTGGGATGGGAAAACAACACTACACATTTAATTATGCATTAATGATATTCTGGTTAATGTGAACTGGTCAATATGATATGGTAATGGGTGATCTAAGCAAGCCTGGTATGTGGATGGGTTGGATGTCATGGTGGTTTGCTTGCTTTAGATATAAGGACCGATTCATGCGAGAATAAGCCAGGACTACAGTGCCACCACGAGGCCAAGTATGGGTGCGGCGTAGCTGATTAATTAGGGATTTGCTAGAGTTGTTTGGACCATTGTGGATGCTTGGGGAAGGGGTAATCGGATTGGGTTTGTTGATGATTGGTTGGACTACCCTGGGATCCGAATGGCTCAAGAGGGGCCCTTGGTTGAAGATGTGCTCTGTGGGAGACATCGCCACCAGTGAAACCTCAGTGGGGTCTGAATAGGCTAGTAATCCCTTAGTAAAGGCTATTTTGTGATCTCTTGGCCACACACCAACGGAAGTGTGTAATGTGACTGACGGGTCATGGGCATAAGAGAGGTTCTAAGTCACCGAAAGGTGATGAAATCACGAACACGTGGGTAAAGTGGTACAAACTCTGCAGAGTCTAATAAAACTATCATCATAGTCGTGCTCCTGGTTATGAGCACCTGGACAACTTCCATGATTAGAGGGAACTCGGTATTGGGATGGTATTGGGATGGTATTTGGGATGGTTATGGTTGGTATTATGGTTATGAATTGAATTATGGTATTGAATATGGATATTTGTATATGATGATGGATATGGAATATGGATTGGTGCTACGTTATCAATTATGACTTATGATGGGTTTATTTCACATACATGTAATATATTGCTTTTCAAATGTTTTAATGTACTTTTCAGCACTCAACCATTATTATATTTGTCATTTGAATCAGCCACATGTCATACTTTCCACACTTGCTGAGTACGACATGTAATCACTCTTGCAATCCCCCCAACAGTTGCAGGTCAGGATCGGGAGTTTAATGACGATAATGCGGAGTTCGAGGCCGTGTATACCGTCAGCTTTGCCTGTGGTGTTGATTGGAGCTGCGCTATACCCTATTGCTTACGCTGCCTAGCTGTTTAGTTTGCTTATTTAGTTTATTTCCGTTGTATTAGTTGAACTTGTCATTAATATTCTTTAGAGTTTGTATTCGAGGATAATATGGTTTGTGCAATAAAATTTGGTTAATTAATCTTGTTCTGTGGCAATTTTCTGTATACTCTTTTGTGAATGCACTCGTGTATGTGTGTTGAACATCCTGGGCACACATATACGTTAGCTTGGTTCATTTTTCGGAACCGAGCGTCACACTACCTATCAAAAATTATGCCCGAAGGTCAATCATAACTATATAAGGCTAGAGATTTGAAATGGGAACCCTCCATGAGCAACCAATGGGCTGCCATGAATGGGTGAGAGCATTATGCTCTGAACTATTCTAAGCACTCATTCAAGCTCAAGGGATTTGCCACCATCATTGGGTACAAGTTATTCCTATGTGGCTAAGAGTTAGGCTGTACCATGACCAATGAATGACAAGATCACACCGAATTTATATTGGGTGCAAGTTGTTCCTATGTGGCTAGAAGGTATGTCATGCCTTAGCCAAGGAACAACAGATCACACTCAACCCATGTTGAGTGCATGTCATTCCTTTGTGGTTCTAGGTTTTTTGTACCTTACCCAAGGAATAACTGATCATACCCAATGCATGTTGGCCACATGTCACTCCCTTATGGCAAAAAGATATGATACACCTTAGCCAAAGAATGACGAACATACTCAATGTATGTTGAGTGCACGTCATTTCTTTGGATCTAAAGGTTATCATTCTCCTAGCCAAGGAATGACAAATCACACCCAACACATGGAGACCCTGATGTGCGGACGGTCAACATCGAAAACACTCTATTCAACCAAACTCATGTTTGCTATATATATATTGTTTGCTTGTGTGCTTAATAGAGGATTTTGGGATGCTTTAGCATTGTCATGTCCACTTAGGCTAGTTAGTTGTTTAGTTTCATATCCCTTGATGCATATAGTTGGGGACATTTTCTAATTCTTACCTATTGCTTTTCTCCAGATGGTGAGGACTCGCAACCAGAGGGATGGTAATGATGAGGAGGAGAATCATGGAGCACCTCAGAACAACAATGGACAAGGTCCTGCTCATGGAGCTATCAATATTGAGCAGCTATTGGCTATGCAGAACTAGCTCATGCAGACCATGATACAAACTATGAGACAGCTGCAGGCTGGCAACATCAACAATCAGCCCCACATGCCTCCACCACCACCCCCGCCTCCTCATAACCAGTTGGGAGAGTTTATGAGGACTAGGCCGCCGACCTTTGCTCAAGCTGCTGACCCTATGGATGCGGATGATTGGCTCAAGTCCGTGGAGAAGAAACTTGTTATTGTCCAATGCAGGGACCGGGAGAAGGTCTTATTTGCTTCTGATCAACTAGTTGGAGCAGCTGCGGATTGGTGGGATGCTCATTGCAATGCTCACGAGAATCAAGAGAGGATCACTTGGGTGAAATTCAAGGAGAACTTCCGTTCTCATTATGTGCCGGAAGGAGTTATGATTTTGAAAAGGCAAGAATTTGAGAACTTAAGGCAAGGAAGATCAAGCGTGAGTGAATATCTCAATAAGTTCACTCAACTCTCAAGATATGCGCCCGAGGATGTTAGTCGGGACAACCGGAAACAATACGTGTTCATGAGAGGATTGAACAATGAGATCCAAGTGCAACTACTCAATTGTGATTATGCCAATTTCCAGAAGCTTGTGGACAAAGCAATTGTGGTTGAGAACAAGGTCCGCGAGATGGAACAAGACAACAAGAGGAAGGCGCCATATCAAGGACAGCAACAAGGAAGTAATGTGTGCCCTCGCTTTGTGCCTCCTAATGCACTATATTACAGCTCCTCTACTCTTATGCAGCGCCCTGGATATGCACCGCGCCCAGCCCAGTTTGTGCAGCAGCGCCCTGTCATGCAAGCACCTAGGCCTCCGATGCCTTATGCGCTTCGTGCTAACTTTCCTGGTGCCAATGCTCAAAACCAAGCTCGTCCCAATAATCCTGGTGGAGTTAAGAAGTGCTATACTTGTGGAGAAGTTGGACACTTTGCGCACCAATGTCCTGAGTCAGGCCTTGGTCAATGAAGCAATGCACCAAGGCAAAACCCAAGACCCAATGGAGGACAACCACAAGGGAACCATGGATAGCAGAATTTTGCTCGTGGCAATGTGAACCATGTCTCTACGGGGGATTCTCAACAAGCAGATGATGTGGTCATTGGTATGTTTCTCGCCAACTCCAACCCCGCTACTATGTTATTTGATTCTGGAGCATCGCATTCACTCATTGCATCAAAATATGTTGCCAAGTATAGTTTGCCTATCTCTCATATGAAGTTTACTCTATTGGTTAAGTCTCCTGGAGGAGAGATGAGGACAAATATAGTATGTCCAAAGTAAGCCTTAGAATAAGGGGGGTAGACTTCTCCGCCAACCTCATCGTTTTGGATTCTCAAGGATTGGACATTATACTTGGTATGGACTGGTTGAGGAAGCACAATGGAGTTATTGAGTGTGCCACAAAGACGGTGAAGTTGACTAATGAAGAAGGGATCACCGTAGAATTTGAAGCATCTCAAACCGCACCAAAGCAATTGGAGCTGAATCATATGGATGGTGCCGCCATTGAGGAGATTCCGGTGGTGTGTGAATTTTTGGATGTTCTTTTGGACGAGTTGCCAGGTATGCCACCTGATCAAGACATTGAGTTTGTTATTGATTTAATACCTGGAACTACACCTATAGCTAAGAGGTCGTATAGGATGCCACCTATGAAATTAGCAGAGCTCAAGAAGCAAATTCAAGAGCAACTAGAGAAAGGTTTTATTCACCCAAGCTCTTCACCTTGGGGAGCGCCCGTTCTATTTGTGGACAAGAAGGATGGATCTCAAAGGATGTGTGTGGATTACCGAGCTCTCAATGAGGTAACCATTAAAAACAAGTACACCTTGCCACGTATAGAAAACTTGTTTGATCAGATGAAGGGTGCTTGTGTCTTCTCTAAGATTTATTTGAGGTCGGGATATTTCAAATGAAGATTAGACCATCGGACATACCCAAGACAACCTTTAGGACACGATATGGATCATATGAGTACACTGTGATGTCCTTTGGTTTGACCAATGCACCTGCGTACTTTATGTACCTCATGAATAAGGTCTTCATGGAGTACTTGGATAAATTCATCATGGTGTTTATTGATGACACTATGATCTACTCGAAGGATGAGAAAGAACATGAGGAACACTTGAAGCTCACGTTGCAGAAATTGAGGGAGCATCAATTGTATACCAAGTTCAACAAGTGTCAGTTTTTGTTGAGAGAGGTGTCGTTTTTGGGTCATATCATCTCAGGAGGAGGAGTATCGGTTGACCCCGAAAAAGTGAGAGACGTGTTGAAGTGGGAGCCCCCGCAAAATGTAAAGGAGATCAGTAGTTTTCTTGGGATGGCTAGATATTACTGTAGATTCATCAAGGACTTTTCCAAGATAGCCAAGCCTATGACGGAGTTGCTAATGAAGGGAAAGGTGTTCCAATGGACTGAAGCTTGTCAAAACAGTTTTGAGGAGTTAAAGAAGAGGTTGACAACAACCCCAATTTTGGTACTACCAGATGTGAGCAAGAGTTTTGATATTTATTGCGATGTATCGAGACAAGGACTTGGATGTGTATTGATGCAAGAAGGTCAAGTGGTCGCCTATGCATCGAGGCAATTGAAGAAACATGAGCAGAATTACCCAACGCATGATTTGGAACTTGCAGCTGTGGAACATGCATTGAAGATTTGGAGACATTATATTCTTGGACATAGGTGTGAAATTTATACGGATCATAAGAGTTTGAAGTATATTTTCACACAAACGGATCTGAACTTGAGGCAACGAAGATGGTTGGAGCTCATCAAAGATTATGATTTGGGGATCAACTATCACCCGGGAAAGGCCAACGTAGTGGCCGATGCTTTGAGTAGAAAAGGAGTAAGTCATCAACTCACAGTTTGAGAGTTACCATCCGAGTTATGTAAGGAGTTCGAATAGTTGAACCTCGGATTTGTAAATGAGATGGAGATGATGGAGTTAAATCTGACCTTGGAGCAAGAAATTCAAGAAGCACAAACCACAGATGAGGAAATTCGGGAAATCAAGGAAAGGACCCAAGAAGGGAGATAATTCAGATCTGATGAGGATGAACATGGCATTCTATGGCTTGGTAAGAGGATTGTTGTGCCTAATGTAAAGCATATTCGGGAGACAATATTAAAGGAGGCACATGAATCACCGTACTCGATTCACCCCGGTTGTACAAAGATGTACAAAGACTTGAAGGCTTGCAATTGGTGGGATAGCATGAAAAAGGACATAGCTGAATATGAATATGTGGCATTGTGTGATGTGTGTCAACGAGTCAAGGCAGAACATCAAAGGCCAGCTAGATTATTGCAACCATTGAAGATCACAGAATGGAAGTGGGAAGAAATTGGAATGGACTTCATAGTTGGGTTACCACGTACTCAATCCGGGTATGACTCAATTTGGGTAATTGTGGATCGCTTAACCAAGTCAGCTCATTTTGTCCCTGTGAAGACCAAATATACAGCTGCAAAATTGGCCGAAATATACATGGAGCATATTCTGTGTCGACACGGAGTACCGAAGATGATAGTCTCGGATAGAGGTTCTCAATTTACCTCCAGATTTTGGCAGAAATTGCATGAAGCTTTGGGAACGAGGTTGAGTTTCAGTTCGGCATATCACCCTCAAACGGATGGACAGACCGAGAGGACCAATCAGATTTTAGAGGACATGTTAAGAGCTTGTGCTTTAAAGCATGGGAAAGGTTGGGACAAAAGCTTTCCATACGCGGAATTTTCATACAACAATAGTTATCAAGCAAGCTTGAAAATGTCGCCATATGAAGCGCTTTATGGAAGGAAGTGTAGGACACATTTACTCTAGAATGAGGCAGGAGAAACTCAAGTATTTGGTCCGGATGTGTTGCAAGAAGCCGAAAAGCAAGTCTAAATAATTCGTGAAAACTTGAGGGCTGCCCAATCAAGACAAAAGGGCTATGCGGACAATAGAAGAAGGAAATTAACCTTTGAAGTGGGAGATTTTGTTTACCTCAAGGTGTCACCGATGAGAGGTCATAAGAGGTTTAACATAAGAGGCAAGCTCGCACCTCGTTATATTGGACCATTCAAGATTTTGGACAAAAGAGGAGAAGTAGCGTATAAGTTGGAGATGCCAACTCATCTTTCGGACGTCCATGATGTCTTTCATGTTTCCCAGCTCAAGAAGTGCTTGCGAGTACCGGAAGAACAAGTGCCAATGGAAGAATTGGAACTAGAGGAAGATTTGACTTATGCTGAGCAACCGGTTAAGATCTTGGAAACCAAGGAGAGAGTCACAAGGAACAAGGTGATTCGATGGTGTAAAGTTCAATGGAAGCACCACACAGAAAAAGAAGCAACGTGGGAATTGAGTATGATATCAAGAAGGAATTTCCCTATATCTTCTCTTCCGCATCGAATCTCGAGGGCGAGATTCATTTTAAGGGGGGTAGGTTTGTAACACCCTCATTTTCATGCATCATGCCTTGCATACACTCATACATGTTTAACATTAACCCACAACAAAAGGAACGAGTTTAAAATTGATTTGGAGCATTTAAAATTGATTTGGAACAAAACCGCACTTAAAATGCAGGAAAGTGCGGACTAGTCCGATTTTACTGAGGACTAGTCCGATTTATCTCTGACTAAAAACGGACTTGTCCATTTTTGCTACGGACTAGTCCGATTTTGCCTCTGGAAACTTTCGGACTTGTCCGATCTTGTGCGGACTAGTCCGATATTCCAAGAATCCTTGAAAAATTGCTAAGTCCCTGGACATGTCTAGACTAGTCTGGTGTTCCAGCGGACTTGTCCGTTTTCCTCTCTGTCTAAAGTCGGACTTGTCCGATTTTTGGCCAGACTTGTCCGATTTTCTCTCTGGACAACTTCGGACTAGTCCGGTCCTGTTCGGACTTGTCCGTTATTTCGCGACTTCGAGTTGATCTTTTGTTTTACGACTTGTTTCTTTGGTTTCACGTTAAGTGGGCCTAGGGATGTCGTGCCTAACTCTTTTGGAGCCCATGTGGGACTCTAAACCGGCCTCTACTCATCTCAAACTCTAAATCCATCTAACCCTAGTCTCCACCTCTATATAAACAACCCCACCCTTGGCTTGACATCTATTTGCCATTTTTCCACCCCACCCAAACCCTAGTTCGTGGAGAGCAACCATCAAGGAGGGAGGAGAGGATCCCAATCAAGAAGAAGAAGAGGATAAAACGAAAGAGGATCAAGATCTCCACCAAGCTTTCATTCTTCATCACCAATTCATCTCCAAGTTCATCACCAACCCTAGATCATCAAGATCCAAGTGTTACCTCCAAGTTTCTTGATTCATTGGAGTTCTAAACACCTGGTATACCTTCTATTCTCTTTTCCTTACGTGAATTCAACCCCTAATCTCCAAGTTTACGTCGATCTAGAAAACCCTAGTTTGCTAGTTCCGCGAAGTGCGGACTTGTCCGGTCCCTAGCGGACTAGTCCGATATTCCTGGTTAAATTGTGTTGAATTAATTCTAAAATGAGATCAAATCAACTCCAAACCTGTATAAACTTATTAAAAGCTTTTACAACTAGTTAGTGATCATTGAAAGAAATCTATTAACAAGTTCTACCTTGCATTTGCATAAATCATGCATGTCATGTCATATTGAGTAATATTTGTGCACTCTTTGATTGTGTTTCTTGTTTGTATGTTTATTGTGCGGATTAGACGGATTTGCTCTAGAGAGTGCCGCGGAGGATCTATAGCACCAGAGTTTGAAGTCTTTGACCCTAATCAACCGCAAGAGCAAGGCAAGTGTCCTTGAAGCATATTGATCCTGTTTTTAAAGTAAATGTTTTGTTTGCAAAATTGCATGCTTGTGTCAATTTGATGGGAACCCTATGATAGGAAGTTTACTAGCTTTGTTTGACCACCCTTGTCACCTGGAATTATGATAGAGAGTCGGGAAGGGTTTTTCCTTTTTGCTTTGCTTAATTAATTGGGATGGAAAGACAACACTATACATTAATTATGCATTAATGATATTCTGGTTAATGTGAACTGGTCAATATGATATGGTAATGGGTGATCTAAGCAAGCTTGGTATGTGGATGGGTTGGATGTCATGGTGGTTTGCTTGCTTTAGATCTAAGGACCGGTTCATGCGAGAATAAGTCAGGACTACAGTGCCACCACGAGGCCAAGTATGGGTGCGGCGTAGCTGATTAATTAGGGCTTTGCTAGTGCTGTTTGGACCATTGTGGATGCTCGGGGAAGGGGTAATCAGATTGGGTTTGTTGATGATTGGTGGGACTATCGTGGCATCCGAATGGCTCAAGATGGGGCCCTTGGTTGAAGATGTGCTCTATGGGAGATATCGGCACCGGTGAAACCTCAGTGGGGTCTGAATAGGCTAGTAATCCCTTTGTAAAGGCTATTTTGTGATCTCTTGGCCACACACCAATGGAAGTGTGTAATGTGACTGACGGGTCATGGGCATAAGAGAGGTTCTTAATCACCGAAAGGTGATGAAATTACGAACACGTGGGTAAAGTGGTACAAACTTTGCAGAGTCTAATAAAACTATCATGATAGTTGTGCTCCCGGTTATGAGCACCTAGACAACTTCCATGATTAGAGGGAACTCAATATTGGGATGGTATTGGGATGGTATTTGGGATGGTTATGGTTGGTATTATGGTTATAGATGGTTATGAATTGAATTCTGGTATTGAATATGGATATTGGTATATGATGATGGATATGGAATATGGATTGGTGCTACGTTATCAATTATGGCTTATGATGGGTTTATTTCACATACATGTAATATATTGCTTTTCAAATGTTTTAATCTACTTTTCAGCACTCAACCATTATTATATTCGTCATTTGAATCAGGCACATGTCATACTTTCCACACTTGCTAAGTACAACATGTACTCACTCTTGCAATCCCCCCAACAGTTGCATGTCAGGATTGGGAGTTTAATGGCGATAATGCGGAGTTCTAGGCCGTGTCTACCGTCAGCTTTGCCTGTGGTGTTGATTGGAGTTGCGCTATACCCTATTGCTTACGCTGCCTAGCTGTTTAGTTTGCTTATTTAGTTTATTTCCGTTGCATTAGTTGAACTTGTCATTAATATTCATTAGAGTTTGTATTCGAGGATAATATGGTTTGTGCAACAAAATTTGGTTAATTAATCTTGTTATGTGGTAATTTTCTGTATACTCTTTTGTGAATGCACTCGTGTATGTGTGTTGAACGTCCTGGGCACACATATGTGTTAGCTTGGTTCATTTTTCGGAACCGGGCATCACACTACCTATTGGAAATTATGCCCGAAGGTCAATCATAACTATACGAGGCTAGAGATTTGAAATGGGAACCCTCCATGAGCAACCAATGGGCTGGCAAGAATGGGTGAGAGCATTATGCTCTCAACTATTCTAAGCACTCATTCAAGCTCAAGGGATTTGCCACCATCATTGGGTACAAGTTATTCCTATGTGGCTAAGAGTTAGGATGTACCATGACCAAGGAATGACAAGATCACATCCAATTTATATTGGGTGCAAGTTGTTCCTATGTGGCTAGAAGGTATGTCATGCCTTAGCCAAGAAACAACAGATCACACTCAACCCATGTTGAGTGCATGTCATTCCTTTGTGGCTCTAGGTATGTTGTACCTTACCCAAGGAACAACTGATCATACCCAATGCATGTTGGGCACATGTAACTCCCTTATGGCAAAAAGATATGATACACCTTAGCCAAAGAATGATGAACATACTCAATGTATGTTGAGTGCATGTCATTCCTTTGGATCTAAAGGTTATCATTCTCCTAGCCGAGGAATAAAAAATCACACACAACACATGGAGACCCTGATGTGCGGACGGTCAACATCGAAAACACTCTATTCAACCGCACTCATGGTTTCCATGGGAGGCAACACAACAATCAACACTCAACCCTCCATTGTCAAAGCCACGCTGCAACAAGGATAGGCCAACTTATGGCCTACCTTCGTTGTTAGGGTTTCAACCCCTATCACGGACCTTGATCAAGAATAAGCTTGGTGGAGGACCCCCCTTGAGGTAACTTGTATCACACCCACTGCATCTTTATTTCAAATCATCCATTGCATATCTACTTTCCATTCATCCACCATCCACCATGCATCTAAAAAAACATAAAAATAGGAACTTTGATTTGCTTTGCTTATCAAACAAAGATGTGCGGTAAGAATGATTTAGAATTCACATAGATGAAATGATGAATAGTTGCTCTGTTTTATTTTCCTAAGTTTCTAGTTTACAACTTGCTACTCTCTGAATATTGCTTTCATTGGTTTGAAATACTTTTACCTTAATTTGGAAATTGTGGGTAGCAAAAGCTTAATCTAATTCTAGGTTGTTGCAAGACTAGAATTGGTAATAGGGCTGCTAGTCCTAGTTTGAAAGTAAAACTTAGATTTCCGGAGAAATTCTAAAAAGATTTAAGTTTCCTTCAATTGATTGGAAATACCTACCAAAGCCATATGATGTCCATACATAGACAAAACCTTATGCATATGCTATTTGCTTTCACATTGAGCTAGTCAAACTAGTATAGACCTATGTGAGAAATCATTCAACTCTTTTTGAATTCAAGACTTCACTTGCACATGCTATACTTCTACACTAGAAGTAAGCAAAACGTCCATCATATCCACCATACCACAACAAAAAGAGAAACTCCATGTTATTCATGTTTATCACTCTCTTCAAAATTCATTGCAAAGAAAGGTAGTAGAAGACATGGCTACAAAAAGAAAATGAAAAAAAGGGCATGCTTACATCATAAGCATGAGAAGGAAAAAAAGAGAAAAGAAAAGTAGCCATGTTTCATCCCTGCAAAAGAAAGAGAGATTATACCAAAAAGGAGTTATCTCATGTATCCACATCCACTTCCACTCCATCACACATGCACTAGTCTTGAATCAAAAAGTTTTGAATTGAATTCTCCTAAGGCTTACTCTTTTGACTTAGCAATATATGTGATGCAAATATGCCTACTTACTTTCCTTACCAAGCTCCACATACAAGCCATATTCAATGAGTAGGAATAGTAGAGGTGGCTTGGAATGCATCTCACAGCCCTCCGCAGCTCTAGCACATTTGTCGGCTAGGCTGAAGAGTTCCGTGACGCTGGTAACTTCCTTAATAGCCAGCTTCTCTAGCATCTTCTTATCTCGAACACTCTGTCTGAATGCAACGATAACAGAAGAGCTCGAGATAGAAGGAATGGTATTTTGTACCTGAGAGAATCGTTGGATGAAGGACTGTAGAGATTCCCCTAATGTTTGCTTTACAGCAAACAGGTCCAATTCAGTGTCGGGCCGGGTGTAGGAGCTCTCGAAGTTGGCAGTGAATTGCTGGCATAGTTCTGCCCAGCTATTGATGAAGTCGGGTGGAAGACTCATGAACCAGGACCTTGCAGTCCCGATTAAGGCTACCGGGAAGTAATTGGCCATTACAGCCTCATCACCTCCCGCTGTCAATATGACAGTTGAGTAGATTTGAAGAAATTCGGCGAGATTGACTGTCCCGTCGAATTTTTTCGGCAAGTGAGGCCGGAACTTCTGTGGCTATCTGACCATGCGTAAATGCATGGCCAGGGCAGAACAACCTCCTCCTACTACTTGAGGAGCAGGGTTGTCCCGAGCCTCTCGCCTTTTATGAGCACGCTCGATATGGACTCGGTCATCCTATTGCCGGTAACGGCGATCCAGTTCCGACCTCAGGTCATGAGTCGGAATCCTGGTGATGGTATGGGTGCGCCCGCCCCGGGGGGAAACAAAGTCACCTGCTGGGAGGTAGCACGTCTCTTTTGTTGAGAGGCCTGTGGACCAAGCCGGCCGGACATGGTCCGTCGCTGTGAAGGTGCTCGCCTTGAAGGGAGAGGACCTTGGTTACTGATGCATACAGCTGCAGCTGCGACCAGATCGGCATCAGTCCTCTACTGCTCCATAGCACCTTGGGGTGCACTTGGAGGTGGTGGATGTTGCAGAAGAGCTCGTGCAGCAGTAAGCGCGTGCTCTGGGTTGTTGTTTGCCGATGCGGTGATCAACGCAGATGCTCCATCTCGTCTAGCATCGTTTCATCCCTGCAAAAGAAAGAGAGATTATACCAAAAAGGAGTTATCTCAAGTATCCACATCCACTTCCACTCCATCACACATGCACTAGTCTTGAATCAAAAAGTTTTGAATTGAATTCTCCTAAGGCTTACTCTTTTGACTTAGCAATATATGTGATGCAACTATGCCTACTTACTTTCCTTACCAAGCTCCACATACAAGCCATATTCAATGAGTAGGAATAGTAGAGGCACAATGCTTTGGTGAGGAAATATTTCCACTATCCACAAAGGGGTGACTGAGAGAATCAATTTGAGGTACTTAATATCTAAATTGAATTCTTCGAGATTTAAGTGGAACTTGATTTCTAGGTTATGTTTGCTCCATTTGCTATTCTACCTTTCAACTACTCATGAATATGAAAAAGCATAAGCCCCATGATAACTTAAGAAAGGTAGGGTATCACAACCAATTTCTGCAATACTAGGTAGAGTATCTTGTTGTGCATTAGATACTTTTGAAAATAAGATATTGTTGCAACGCCTGATCATCAACCTAAAGTCTTGACTTTGCTCGGGACGAGCAAAGGATAAGCTTGGGGGAGTTTGTTGACGGCTGTTATATACCAATTTCATCCGTCAGTTTAACTCAATTATGTGAAGGATTGATCATTTCTTGCACACATCACCTCTCTATCTAACCCAATTCCACTTGGACTTGGAGAAATATGTGTATGCAGCATTTTATGCAGGACATGAGGAAATATAGAGGGACCAATCCTATAAAATATCATCCCAGCCAATCAGGCAACGACACGTGGCATCCCATGGATCAAATGGTCCACAAACAGAAGTATCCGAGGAGATCCAATGATGTATCACTCATATACATCAATGGGACCCACCTGGCAGCCACCTGGAGAAAGCACACGAGAAACGGTGCAATGACTAGGTCGGCCGAACCAGGGGGTCGGCCGACCTGGTCTTTGCACCAAACTCGGTCAGCCTCCACGTGTTGGCTCCTCCCGGCTCTCTGGAGTCAATGGTGACTGATTCGCGCGCTTTTGGTGGCGGGAACCGACCTCAACACTAGTATAAATAGGACCCCCTACCCCTCACTTCAACACACACCACTTGGGCATCATTCTATTGTATACACTATCTTCCATAGTCCTTAGATGAGTTAGGATGTAGAGAGGAGAGTCTCTAGTCCCAAGTCCAAATTGGGAAAGGAGTAGAAGGAGTCTCTCTTCCCAATTCCACATTGGGAAAGGTATGGCTTATGTATTCCTTCTTGTATTTGTGACTTTGTGCTCAATAAAGATATTATCTTTAGTCTTCTTTTATACGTATACTTGAACAAAGCGTTTCTTGTTTGATTGTAGAGTCCATGTATGTGAAAGGTATAGTCTTTATGATTTCACTCTCATGATCACATCTTATGGTCATAAACACTATAGACCCCCACTATGGTCTATGTAGTTATGATATGATTATGTTAATATGAATGACTTATGCTATGCTTCAACATTGGTTCAATGATGTTTAGGTTAGTCATTGCCTTAGGATGGCTTGTGCCATGGCTCTTAAGGTATTTTCTTAGTATGCTAGCATGGTGCTAGGGTATTTAAGTAGCGTTGGATGTCTCGTAGACCCACGGATTGAAGAGGTAGGCAGTAGGTGGTGACAGTCCTATCTGTCCTTTGTAATCCTCCACGTTCGGCTATGCCACAGGCTCTTGGCGGGAGTCGCCCTAGTATTGCTAGGGGTAAGCCCGTGCCCGATGTGTTGAATAGCATTGCATAGGAATTCATCATTGACATGACCATTAGTATCTACCTTAGGCTATGTATATGTATTAGGAGCATTGTAGGAGCAACTCTCTAACTCTCAATCCAATGTCCCTCTAGGACCCATTTTACCCTTTAGAATAGATTGCCTAGGTGTGTGTCACACTACCCCTATTATCAACTTACCCCCTGTCAGGATAATGGATTAGTATCCCATAGCTTGACCATAAGAGTAGTATATACTTTACTCCATTGCCTTCCTTTGGGATAAATATGATACACTTGGGAATACTCATGGGTGAAATTCTACAACGGTATCTTTCGTGCACTTGCGGATCTCATCTCTTTACCGGAGATAATCTGTGGTGTTAAGAAATACCAACAAGCATTTCTGGCGCCATTGCCAGGGATGAGTTGTTAGTATACCTTAAGAGCCGTCAACAGTGTGGTGCAGCCCTTTTATAGTTCTAAGGATTGACCATTACAATGCTGGCATGGCCCGACATGTGGCCCTGACGTGCTTAATGACCTAATACATTGTCTAAAGAGTATTAAGTACAATTAATAGTGTGGTAACGTGTCTTCATGGCAGCGTTACCCCTATTAATAGTGCACTGATCGTGTGTCATTAATATGGCATCTCAGCTATGTCATTTTCCCTGCCCTTGACTCTCTCCTCCCTAGCGGCAACGTCAGACTCTCTTTTCGAGAGCTCTTGCCCCACCTTCCAGTTATTCTTCCTCTCATCCTCCTTCCATAGATCCAGCTTTTTGTTGCGATCCATCAAATTTTTCTCACCCAGAGTCAACTTTTGGGTGACCTCCGCCTCTCTCCTCACCACATCCTCCTACTGCCCCAGGAGTTTTTCCTCCCTCGCCTCCAGGTCCGCTCGACGCTTCAGGAGAGTTTCATTCAACTCAGTGAGCTTTTCAAAATGCTCGTCAGCAGCGTCACGTCTCTCCTTGGCTTGCTCTAGGATTTCCCTGGAGTTAGCATCGAGCGCCCAGATGGCGGCCTCCTTCTCTTCCATCAACTTATCCCAGTACTCTAACCTGGCCTTCTCCCCCTTTATCCACTCCTTCTGGTCAGCCATCCTCATCTGAGCAAGCTTGGTCTCAAAATGGAGTATGCTGCTCCAACGCCTCAAGGTGTTGCGCTCCTCCTCCAAGGCTTTGCTCTCATGCTCGAAGGCAAGCTGGACCTCCCGAAGGCTTGAGCAGGCGTTGTCTATTGACAACGCCAGAGGGATAGGTTCTGGGCCTGTTGGTACCACTTCCGCAGGCTCGAAAGGGTTCTCCGTCACAAAAATTGGGTCCCACTCTACAATAGTGGTTCCATGGACTCCTGCAGCGCTAGGGCCGCTCTCCTAGGGCCCTTCAGCGGCAACAGAAGAACCCACGGGGGGAACTTCCACCTCCGGAGCAGGTGAAGGCACCACCTCCGGGTCTTCAGTCAATGGCTCCGAAGTCGGGGGACCTGCCGCCCTTTCTTCGGGCTGCTCTGGCTCCGGCCCAGGTACCTCCGGGACCACCACCTCTGGAGCAGCAGCTGGAGCTTCAACTAGGGCCTCAACCGCCGCTGGCTCAGGCTCCGGCGCGACGACCACCTCCGGCACATCCGCTGGACCTTCAACCACCTTCTACAAAGCTGACGGACCTCCAACCTCCTCTGGCTCAGCAACGGGACCCTCTACCACTTCCGGCTCTGCCGCCGGATCTTCAACCATTTCCGGCACAAGGGCCGGAGCCTGGGTGATCTCCGGCTCAATAGTCGGGGCTTCATCTACCTCTGGCTCAGCAGCCAGGGCTTCAACAACTTCCGACTCTATAGCCAGAACTTCTGGCATCGCCGGTGCTGGAGCATCCGCCTCCGCCGCCAGGGGACATCTTCAACTTCCCTCCTGCGGTCTGGTGCTACCACACGCGCTTCGAGTGAGGACTTCGAGTCCAAGCTCACGACAGCTGGCGTCGGAGCTGTCGCGACTTTCGCCTCCGCTTGGCAAGGAGGTTCAGTGATCGAAGCTGGAGCTTCGGCCGGTGCAGCCCCAACCATTGCAACAGGTGCTGAAGCTCTGGGTCCCTTCTTCGACACCCTGGAAACAAAGGGAAGAGAAGATTAAGAATACATCAAAAACAAGACTAGAATTTTAGGGTGAGCAATCAATGCTTACCTCAGGATGCTACCACCCCAGTCGCCTCGAAACCTCTTCTTCTGAGGCTCGGAGCTAGAGCCCACCAAATCCGTTGAGACAACTGCTTCGGACCTCAGTTGAGGAACACTAGCAGTCGCCGGAGTTCTTTCGTTCGGAGCTTCCCTTCGCCAGGAAGAACTCTCGGACCTTGAACTTTTAGCCGGCACTGATGTCGGGGTCGCCTTCCCAGAGCTTACGCCTCCTGAGGATGTTTGCACTGAAGAAGGAGTAGTCGCAAAAGACCTCCCTCTTCGGGGAGAAGCAACCGTCTTGGAAGGAGCAGGTATGACGGACCTCCCGTCAGCGTGCTTTAACTTCCTCTTCTGACTGGAGGGCTCAGCTGGCTCTTTTCCCTTGCCCTTGCCAATGTCTTCAGTCTTTTGGCTCGGGGTGGGGGCAGGACCACCCTCAGAAGCTCCAGGGATCGCCAATCTGGTGGTCGGAAGCCTTTCCACCTCACCAAGGTCGTCAAGTGCCGGCATACTCCTCCGGACCTCCCTACTGAACTGCGCCTCCATGTTTAGAGGGAGGAAAGCTGCCAGCGGAGTTAAGTCATCGCCTTCGACGTCAATTCCATGCTGGAACTTCTTGATATGAAGCTCCAAAGTTGCGCCATCCAAGTTGGATCTCAGGCCGGTTCCAATCCGGTCGTCATCCATCACGTTGTTGAGGTCCCAAGCAAGCTTCTCCATCTTCTTTAGTGGAGCCCACCTATTGACCAGGAAGTTGCAGAAGACCATCTAGGGGGTCACTCCACCTTCCACGCACTCTCAGATCCTGGTCAAGACAGGGTTAAAGGCATCTGACATCACTGGAACTACACTCCAAGCGTCAGTGTCAACATTGGGGAGACCTTCGGGAAGCTCCAATTTCTCGTGCTCCTCGGCCGTGATGATGATCCAATCCTTCTTCCAGTCGTCCAACTTGCCAGAAGGAAACGACCTCAAGTATTTGTAGGGGCATTTCTTGCGCTTCACAAAATAGTAGAAGCCAAGAAACTCGGACCCCTTGCCGGTGGTGTGGATGGTGAAGAAGGTGCCGAAAAGCTCGACGTAGGGAGGAATACCCACCCACATCTCACAGAAGTGGACGAATGTCGCCACGAGAAGAAGAGAGTGGGGGCCAAGGTGGTACAACTGCAGACCATAAAAGTCTAGCAGCATCAAGACGAAAGAAGAGAAAGGTGGGATCAGCCCCACCATGGCGTACGCTGAGAAGTACACCATGTCACCGTCGCACTCCTTCTTGAATGGGATCTTGCCAGTGCGGACCAGATGGTTGAAGGAGTCGCTGGACCAACCCATGTAGGTTCGGACCTTCTTTAGATCATCATCGCTCTTAAGGCGACTCTTGGGGAGACCCAACTCCATCGTGGCAAAGTGGAGCAAAGGATGGGAAGTTTGGCGGAGTTTGGGAGGCTCTGACCGCAAAGATGATTGAAGGTGTAAAGAGTCCCCTAACCATGCACACTTTCCTTCTTAAGTAAGCCTTCGTGACGCTTGGATGGAAACCGCAATGAGATTGAAATAACTTTTCAAAAAACTACCCCGTCAATGACGGGTGGGCCTGGAGCCACCCCGACGAAGAGATCGAGGTCCTTACCCAAGGCCAACCATTGCAATGATGGGCGGCGGGAAACGCAAGGTCGACGCTCTGACAGGGTGCGCGGAACCGATACAATTTTTGTATTGGGAACCAGCGACCTTCAATTGCGTGAGATATGCACTCAAAGATCTCATCTGTCGTATTCATAACAAGCCACGCGTCGAAGGTTCACTCCCGGACCGTCACTCTATCGGCACATCAAAGGACTTTTGAAAATCGAAGTGCGGGAATCGAGAATGGCCCCACCTCCAGCAGAATAACTTAACCCAAGGGGTTTCTCCCAGAGGTGGGCCTGGGGGCCACTGTCGATACCCTATGTACCGGGTACCCCACGATACCGCAAGAAGTGCAAGAGAGTTCCACCCGTCAGAATCAAAGGCCCTTGTAGGTCCCACATGGCACGTTGTACCGGACCCACTCCCCTCACATGGCTGGCTCCCGGGTTAACACGTGTAAAGTAAGATCGGAACAAAACTCCCAACCAAGGGAAGCTCCAGCGACTACACGTGTACAACAGCCCCGGACCTAGCCCCCGTCAGAGAGGAGCTCCGGTGCCGACATGTGTACAACAACCCCAGACCTACCCTCTCGCAAGGGAAAGCTCCGGATCTGCCACGTGTGGAGCCCCCGGACCTTCATCACCAACAGAAATACAAGCTGATCAAGACCATTACAAACATTCAAGGATGGTTAAAGCAGTAGTTACAAGGTCTGATAATGTGTCATTAATGCCATATTAATGACACACGATCAGTGCACTGTTAATAGGGGCAACGCTGCCATGATGGCACGTTACCACACTATTAATTGTACTTAATACTCTTTAGACAGTGCATTAGGTCATTAAGCACGTCACGGCCACATGTCGGGCCAAGCCAACATTGTCACGGTCAGTCCTTAGAACTATAAAAGGGCTGCACCACACGAACATGAGGACATTCAGATCGAGGCTATTGCGACCTGACCTCAGCGAATGCATTCGCTCAATACAATTACACAAACCCCGTGGAGTAGGGTGTTACGCTCAGGCGGCCCGAACCACGTAAATCTCTGAGGTCACCATCTTGATATTGATCTCTGTGTGCCCCAACCACAAAAGAACCTCCGCGGGCTGCTTCTCAGCGGGTCCGGGGGAAGTGTCGTATTCAACTCTCCGACGGAGATGGAAGCACGCCATGTCAACGACCTTGCCAAGGTCACATCCTCTAAGAAGAAAGGCATTACTCTCAAAGCCTCACCCAAGTCCAAAGGCAAAGAGGTGAAAGCTTCAAGCAATGACGATGAATGTGAAGAAGAAGAGAGCACCAACATGGATGATGAAGAATTGTCCTTATTTATCAAAAGGTTCAAAAGGATGATGAATAAAAGAAGAGGGTCAAGCTATGAGAGCATGGGCAAAGACAAGAGCAAGTCAAGACCAAGGAGAGATTGCTACAACTGTGGTGAGTATGGGCACTTCATTGTGAATTGCCCATACGAAAGGGAAGATGACAAGAAGAAAAAGAAGAACAAGGATGAGAAGCCTCAAGAGATGAATATGTTCAAGAAGAAGAAATCACATGGGCACACTCATGTTTGCAAGGAGTGGGACTCCAATGATGAGTCCTCCTCTGATGATGAAGCGGGAGTGGTAACCGTCGCCTTAAGAAGCCAACAATGAAGAAGACTTTATTACCAAACAACGGAGAGTGGAAAAGCTCAAATCACACTTGCCTCATGGCCAAGGAGAGAAAACGAAAGGTTAAATCTAAACTCTCATTCCGTTCTATTAAAGATGAGGACTTTAATAGTGCTAGTGAGAATGAATACATGTTTGAAGGCTTGAGTGAAAGTGCTATAATTAAAATGAAAAATCTTTCTGGTGAGATTTTAGACGAGGAAGAACTTCTCGAGGAACAAGATGAATTGCTTGTTCATGAGAGGCAAAAGAATCTTAACCTTAAGAAGCTTCTTGAGCTTGAGAAGGAAAAGATCAAGGCACTTGAACTTGAACTTGCGAAATGTAAGGAGGCTTCCTCAAGCCTCAAGATTTCGAATGTTGTGCTACAAGATGGACTTGTGACCTTGAACAAAGCCCACAAGAGTCTTGAGGCACAATTCGCAACTCTCAAGTCAAGTGTTCCTTCTTCTCCCTCAACAAGCTCAAACTTGCCTAAAATGGAATCGAACACTAAAACTTGCAAATGTGTTAACCTTGTGCTTGACCTAAAAAATGAGCTTGGGAAAGAGCAACAGTACACCTCAGGGTGGCATCTTTGACAAGGAGAAGATCAAGTATGCACATAGTGCGTACTCAATCACAAGGTCTCCCTTAGATGGTCTTGGCTATTTAAGGGAAGGAAAGCAAAACGCTAGAATTCTCAAGAATAACAAGATGAAAATCGAGTTTGTCAAGGAAGGTTCATTTCAAGTCAAGAATGAACATCATGCATCTACTTCTCTTGAAATAGTGAAACTTGACAAAAATGCTCAAAATGCTAAAAATGTCAACTTAACCATGTTTCATGACTTTGATGCATCTTATGTGCTAATGAGAAACAAATTTGGTTATACCTATTCTAAATATGTTGGGCCACACCGAAAGATTCCAAAGCCTTGTGTGTGGGTGCCTAAATGCCTTGTCACTAACCTCAAAGGACCCAACCAAGCTCGGGTATCTAAAACCAAATCCTAAACTTGTCTTGTAGGCTTACTCCTATGGCGGTTCAAAATGGGTGCTAGATAGTGGTTGCACCAATCACATGACCGGAGTGAGAAGAATGTTTGTGGAATATGAAGAAAATAAAGACCCAAGTCAAGGTATCTACTTTGGCGACAATAGTCAAGGCAAGGTACTAGGTATAGGTAAAATCTCTATTTCTCCACAACACACCATTTAACTAGTCATGCATGTTGAGTCTCTAGATTATAATCTCTTATCCATTTCTCAATTATGTGAAAAGGGGTATAATTGCTTGTTTACTAATGAGGGTGTGATTGTAACTAGAAGAGTTGATAACTCAATTGCCTTCAAGGGTTGCTCAAGGGAATGCTTGATCTCGTGGACTTCACCACAGATAAAACTCAATTTGACACATGCTTGATTGCAAAGACCAACATGGGGTGGTTGTGGCACTGTAGGATAGCCCATGTTGGTATGAGGAATCTTCAAAAATTCTAAAAGGCAATCACGTTCGAGGTCTTAAGTATATTATCTTTGAGAAAGATAGGCCTTGTAGCACGTGCCAAGTCGGGAAACAAGTCGGAGCAGCTCATCCCACCAAGAATGTGATGACGACAACAAGACCATTGAAGATGCTGCACATGGACCTTTTCGGTCTCGTTGCTTGCACAAGCATTGGCGGTAACAAATATGGTTTATTTATTGTTGATGACTTTTCTCGCTTCACTTGGGTGTTTTTCTTGCTGACAAAGATGAAACACAAGGTTTCCTCAAGAGTTTCTTGAGGAGAGCTCAAAATGAGTTCTCCTTAAGAATCAAGAAGATAAAAAAACGATAATGGCACCGAATTCTGTAAGATCTATATGTGCTGAATACATTGGCTTGTAGTGAATACACTTGCTTTGACGATAAAAGTTTTGAATATCACCAAAACACCTTTTTATTAAGGTCCGACTAGTTTTGGTTAGCTCCGGTGAGTTTTGTCTTTAGCTCAGGCGTGTTTTTGCTAAGCTCCAAGTTGATTTTTCTAGCTCCAGATTTTGGGTTTACTAGTTCCGACTAGTTTTGGTAAGTTTCGGCGCTAGGTTCTACTAGCTTTTGTTAGCTCCGGCTCAAGGTCCGAGTTGCTCTGGCAAGGTCCAGAACTTGACCGCAATGCTTCTGTTTTTCATTTGCAATGTTTCGTACTTGCTTTACATCTCTGGAAATATTGCTTAGTATTCATTTGCTAAGTCTTTGGTGCTTTTTTGGTTGACATCGATGATATCGTGTTACTGTGGTTTTGCAACATGCTTATGTGAGGTTCCCATGTAAGATGTTGTGTTCGGAACTAACTTGAGTCAAGTCGAGGACTTGGGCTCGTATGGATTGGTTGTTTATTCATGTGCAGGTGTTGCTTGAGTTCAAGTCAAGGATAGTGACGGGATCCATTGGACTAGTCTCAGGGAGGAGATGAGGTTCCAACAACCAAATTCAGGAAGAATTGTGGTTGAGCTGATCAGGAGGTTGCGCAGCATGATTGAATCAAGAACAATGCATGTGAAGGTATCGTGGATATCGATGGAAGATGTTTGCACGTGTGCAAGGAGTGCATGGACGTGGCTGCATGGTTCCAAGGCATGATGAAGAGATGTGGACGTAAAGAGTTGGTCGGAAAGGTCCAACCGACTAGGTTATGGACTTAGGCTACGGCTGAGTCGGGTTTGACTCAAATATGGAAAGATTTGAGTTGGTTATGATAGGATTTCGTGTGGGTCACGAATTTGAGTTGTTTAGGAATGTGGGATACATTCCTAAGATTTTGGAAGTCTTAATATTGCTTCTATCTGCGTATAGAAGAATCCTAAGCAGTTATGGAAAGTTACGATTCGTGAACAGAGTAGGATTAGGTTTCTGATCTGAGTTGAGTTGACTTTTGAGCTAGTTATATAAGCAAGGGAGCCCAGAGCTCGTGGTGCACGACTTTGGGGCTGTTCCTCTTGTGTTATATTTAATAAAATTCGTAGTTTGAAGGAACTTTTGTGCCTTGTTCGTCAGACTTGTTCCCGACAAGTTTTACTCGTCGAGTTTCTGGACAGCACTATCTTTCGTTGGTGGTTTTATCATAACTCGAGTTTTACAGATGTAATTGACGTAATTCTTTTTGGGTTGTCTTCACAACTTGATTATCTATCATATGTCAAAATTTCACGGTCATTGGATTTGTGGTCTATGATCTACACGAGTTTCTTTGCAGCGTTCCAGAACTGTTTTTTTTTCGAGTAGGGCAGATTGACCTTTGTTTGATCTTTCGATCATAACTTGAGTTTTTCTCAACGGATTTGAGTGATTCTTATTGTTTTGTCTTCGTGACTTGATTCTCTCTGATATCAATCACTTTTGTCACAATGAAACACGTTTAAATTAGTCTCACACACGATTTCTTTAACAGATCGTTTTTCTGCCGAAGTGGTTGGGGTTTAATTGTTTCCGCTGCGTAAGATTTTTAAATCTACCATTCACCCCCCCCCCCCTCTGATAGATTTTCACGTGTTATTCGATCCTACAATTGGTATCAGAGCCAAGATGCTCTAATCTTTGTGATTTGCGCGTGTTTTTGACTAATCATCATGGAAAAGTACTCTGCCAAACCTTGTGTGTTCGCTGGTATTGATTTTTAGGTTTGGAAGGCACGCATGGAGGCTTTCATCCAGGCACAAGGCTTTGCAATATGGGCGAAGGTATACAAGCCTTACGAAGTGCCATCAAACGATCAAGTTACAGCTACAAATCTGAGAGATGTCGACAACAACAACAAGACTCGGAACTTGATCATACAATGATTAACACAAATCGACTTCGATCGTGTTGCACACCTCCGATCTGCATACGATGTGTTGAAAGCACTTTGTGACTACCACGAAGGATCCAACACGATCAAAGAGGTAAGGCAAGACATGTTCAATAAAGAATACATGCGCTTTGAGATGCAACCCAGTGAGTCCATTGATGACCTTTTTGCTCGCTTTAATAAGATTCTCAGCAACTTACGTAGTGTCAATATTAATTTTTCAGATGCTGAAAATGCTAGGCAATTGCTAAGTGCATTAGATATGCCAATTTGGGAGATGAAAGTCACATCTATTCGTGAATCTACTGTCATGAGTTCACTTACTTTAGATATGCTATATTCCAAGTTAAAAACTTATGAAATTGACATAATCTCACGTAAGAACCTCAACAAGTCTATTGCTTTTGTTTCTCAACATGACATGCCTAGTTCCGGTCAAACATCATCTTGGGGTACACTTGCTTTGCCGTCTTCTCTAACCCTTGCACAGATTGAGGAGTTTCCAGAGGAGGAGCTAGCGCTCATCTCTACTCGGTTCTCAAAAGCATTGCAAAATGTGAGAACTAGAAGGAGAGGAAGCTCCAAACCTCAACGATGCTTTGAATGTGGTAAGACAGGACATTTTCGTTCAGATTGCCCTAACCTTTCAGGTCCTACTTCCCGGGATGAAAAGAAAACAAGAACGAAGCACTCCTCTGCAAAAGATATGAAGAAAAAGAAGGGTTTTACAGGACGTCAATTGGTGAGCAGTTTTATCTCAGCACTCCAGGAACTTGGCTCAAGCGACGTGGACATTGGAAGTGATGAAGATGAAGATGATTTGGCAAACTTGTGCTTCATGGCGGGCAAGTCAAGATCAAGTATGGAGGAGGCAGAACAAAACAACAACAATGAAGAGGTATGTCCTACTTGCGAAGAAATGTGTGATGCTATTTCTCGTGCCACTGTTATTGTTAAGAAAAAGGACAAAAAGCTTAGGGACAATGCTGTTAAAATTGAGTCACTAGAATCTGAAATTAATCGTTTGAAATCCTTGATTCCTAGTGATGATTCTTGTTCCTCATGTGACTTAATATATGAACAATTGTCCTCCCTAAGAAGTGCACATACCTCCACACTTGATAAACTTAAACTTGAAATTGAAAAGAACAAAAAGCTTGCTGCACTTAATATTAGAAACTTAAAAGATGCTTCTTGTTCTACAATTGATTTGCATTGTTCTAGTTGTGGTGATCTTGATAAGAAACTACAAGATGCTATGAATGAAATCTCTATATTGAACAATGCTTTACGTTGTCATGAAGTTAAATATTTTTCCAATTGCAAATTAAAAGGAAAACTTCATGTGAAAATTGTCTTGATCTGTCCAATAAACTTGATAACATGCTTAAGACATTTGATTGGTTTTGTAATGGGAATAAGAACCTAAACTTGCTGCTGAATTCATCCAAGTCTTGCAATGATAAAACTGGTTTAGGTTTTGATTCTCATGCTCATGCTAAGGCACGTACACCTAAAATTGTAAAGTCATTAGGAGGTGGTTTGATTCAAATAGTTCCTAAACAAAAAGAAGTGGTTTTCAAATCTACAGGAGTGTTGTCTCATTCGGTAAAAAAATTTGAAATACAACTTGCTTTCTGTTGCACAATTGCTAGATGAAAATCTAGAAATTATTTTTAATAAAAACTGCTGCAAAGTTGTAGGTTCAAATAGTGATCTTATTTTTAACATGTCTCAGTTTGGAAGAGTTTTTAAAGCTGATTTTGATATGTCTTCCTCTAAGCATAGGTGTCTAGTTGCTAATGATTTAAAGGACTTATTTTTTTGGCATCGTAGACTTGGTCACGTAGGTTTTGATCACCTAACGCGTGTTAGTGCTCTTGATCGCATACGTGGGCTGCCTAAGCTTAAAGGGGACAAAGAAATTGTGTGCTCTTCTTGTAGACATGCTAAGATGGTTGCAGGTTCACATACTCCTCTCACAATGATCATGACAACTGAACGGTGTCAACTTTTGCACCTTGACACTGTAGGACCTTCACGTGTTCAATCCTTCGGAGGTAAATAGTATGTTCTTGTGATTGTTGATGATTATTCTAGATACTCTTGGGTTTACTTTATGGCGTCTAAGAATGAAGCTTTTAGTCACTTTAGAACTTTATTTCTTAGATTGTCAATTGATCACCCAGGATCTTTAAAAGCAATTAGAAGTGATAATGAAACTAAATTTAAAAATTAATCTTTTGATCACTTTTGTGCTAAAAATAGAATAGATCATCAATTTTCTTCACCATATGTACCTCAACAAAACGGTGTTGTAGAAAGGAAGAACAGAACCTTAGTTGAGATGGCTAGGACTATGCTTGATGAATATCAAACTCCTAGGAAATTTCGGGTTGATGCGTTAGCAACCGCTTGTTATGTCTCAAATCGTGTTTTCTTGCGTGCTAAGCTAGGTAAAACACCATATGAGCTCCGGTTTGGACATAGGCCTAGTGTTACACACTTTCGGGTCTTTGGTTGCAAATGCTTTGTTAAGAAACATGATAATCTTGATAAATTTGAACCTAGATCCATTGATGGCATGTTTCTTGGTTATCCATCTCATACTAGAGGCTACCGTGTGCTTTTACTTGACACTAACAAAATTGTGGAGACTTGTGAAGTGTCTTTTGATGAAGCTAGCCTAGGTACTAGCTCAAACATTGCAGGTCCATATCCATATCCGCAGGGGGGACCATTTTCGTTGAAGATGAGGAAGAATTGGAGCTGCTGCCCGAAAATTCAGCAGCTAAAGACTTTGGTTCAGCTCCGGATGTTAATTCTCAACCAGCACCGACAACCATCAATGCTGATTCAAATCATCCTCAAGTCACAAGCTCATCGATTTGTGATGAACATGAAGAAGAAGAAGCTTGTGAGACATCTGTTCCCCTATACAAAGATCATCCCCCACAACAGATGATTGGAAGCTTGCACGAACGAGTCACACGGTCCAGGTTTTGCGATCCAAACTCTTATGCTCATTCTGCTTTTGTTGCTTCTTTTGAACCCAAAGATATATCACACGCACTCACTAATGAATCTTGGATTATTGCCATGCAAGAAGAGTTAGAAAATTTTGAAAGAAATAATGTTTGGAAACTTGTACCTCCACCTCAAGGTCACACTTTAATTGGAACTAAATGGGTATTTAAAAAATAAACAAAGTGAGGATGGGGTTGTGGTTAGGAATAAGGCTAGGTTGGTTGCTCAAGGTTTCACTCAAGTTGAAGGTCTAGATTTTGATGAAACTTTTGCTCCTGTTGCTAGATTAGAAGCCATAAGAATTTTGTTAGATTTTGCTGCATCTAAAGGTTTCAAGCTATATCAAATGGATGTTAGAAGTGCTTTTCTAAATGGCTACATATATGAGGAGGTTTATGTCAAGCAACCACCAGGTTTTGAAAATCCAGATTTTCCTAATCATGTTTACAAACTGTCCAAAGCCTTGTACGGTCTCAAACAAGCTCCTAGAGCATGGTATGATAGGTTAAAAACATTCTTACTTGAAAAAGGGTTTACCATGGGCAAGGTTGATAAAACTCTTTTTGTGCTTAAGCATGGCAATGACTCATTATTCGTTCAAGTGTATGTGGATGATATTATCTTTGGTTGTGCTTCTCATGATCTTGTGTCCAAGTTTTCAGCTATGATGAGTTCAGAATTTGAGATGAGTATGATGGATGAACTAACGTACTTTTTGGGGCTGCAAATCAAGCAAACAAAGGAGGGTACCTTTGTGCATCAAACGAAGTATACAAAAGATCTCCTTAGGTGCTTCAACATGGACGAAAGCAAGCCTCTTCGGACACCAATGGGAACAGCAATAACACTTGGACTTGATGAAGATGGTGAACCCGTGGATCAAAAAGAATATAGAAGCATGATCGGATCACTTTTGTACCTCACGGCATCAAGACCAGACATACAATTCAGCGTATGTCTTTGTGCACGGTTTCAAGCCTCCCCACGTGCTTCACATCGTCAAGCCGTCAAAAGGATTCTCAGGTACTTACATGGAACTCAAGAATTTGTAATTTTTCTTCCTTCTTCCTCAACCATTACTTTGAAAGCTTTTTCGGATGCTGATTTTGGGGGTTGTAGGATTGATAGGAAAAGTACTTCCGGTGCTTGTCATTTTCTTGGTAATTCTCTTGTTGCTTGGTCCTCTAGAAAACAAAATTTAATTGCACAATCCACAGCCGAATCTGAATATGTAGCTGCTACTAGTACTTGCTCACAAATTCTTTGGATTGTTCAAACACTTAAGGACTATGGGGTTAATCTAGATAGTGTTACACTGTTCTGTGATAACACTAGTGCCATTTGCATTGCTAAAAACCCCGTGCAACATTCTAGAACTAAGCACATTGACATTAGGTATCACTTTCTCCGAGATAATGTTCAAAAAGGAAACATTGTGCCTCTCCATGTAGATACCGAACAACAATTGGCTGACATTTTTACAAAATCTTTGGATTTCACTCGTTTTTGTTACATTCGTAGTGAAATAGGGGTTATGCATCCTCATGGCTTAAATTGAGGGGGAGTTTTGAAACTTGGGAAGTCTATGTGTGAATCTGAAAGTAAAATAATATGAGCATAGTATTTCATACATATATGACTTTGTGATTCCTTTTATATGCTGAAAGTTCTTACTACATTACTCGTGTTATACATTTTGTAGTTTTTGCCATGTCTAGTAATTGGAATAATTACTTACACTAAAACTGGTCATGGTCAAACTTTCTTGCTATTTTGAACTTTTTACATGTTCACAAGTGCTTTTAATCATTAAGAATTAATCAAGTAATCAACTCACATGTTGAGTTTTTATGAACAAATATAAATTGAGAAAAGATCAAGAGAATATGCATGCATCGCACTTCTTCTTTTGAGATAGCTCATCATTGCACTTAGATATGAACTTGGAAGAAGTTGTGTATGATTAAAACCATGTCCTTAAGCTTCTGATTGTCAAAGGACATAGGCTTGGCTTGGTTGGTTAGAATAAGGAAGATGCGCATATAATCTCTTGCAAATATCACATGATCTAAAGTTATGCTTTGAAAAATAATAAAATGCAGCAACTAGTGTCATGATTTCAGATTTTGAAATAGTTAAGTTTGTGAGATCATGACTTACTTAAATTGAAAATTACATTTGATCTCTAGCATGGCTTACACTACTTTATGTATTTCATTGATGTGATAATGT
This sequence comes from Tuctoria greenei, assembly GCA_036927565.1. Taxonomy (NCBI): domain Eukaryota; kingdom Viridiplantae; phylum Streptophyta; class Magnoliopsida; order Poales; family Poaceae; genus Tuctoria; species Tuctoria greenei. The sequence continues at coordinate 24,884,118 of JAYESD010000004.1, read as the reverse complement.
AAGGTACTTGATAGTATGACTTGGATGAGCTTTGTTTATATGTATATGTTATAATATGCTCATAACAACTAAAGGGGGAGAGATAGTTTGTTTATATGCTCATGACTTGCTGAATACATTGTCAAAGGGGGAGAGATAAGCATGAAGAGAAAGAGAATATGTGCATAAGGAGAGATAATAAAGGGGGAGAAATTGCCTTCAAAACTTTTATGTGAATAAGCCAATGTTCGGATTTTAAATGGTGTTGCCAATGCATTCATCAAGGGGGAGATTGTAAGACCTATGTGTGCTGAATACATTGGCTTGTAGTGAATACACTTGCTTTGACAATAAAAGTTTTGAATATCACCAAAATACCTTTTTATTAAGGTCCGACTAGTTTTGGTTAGCACCGGTGAGTTTTGTCTTTAGCTCCGGCGTGTTTTTGCTAAGCTCCAAGTTGATTTTTCTAGCTCCGGCTTTTGGGTTTACTAGTTCTGACTAGTTTTGGTAAGTTCCGACGCTAGGTTCTACTAGCTTTTGTTAGCTCCAGCTCAAGGTCCGGGTTGCTCTGGCAAGGTCCGGAACTTGACCGCAATGCTTCTGTTTTTCATTTGCAATGTTTTGTACTTGCTTTACATCTCTGGAAAGATTGCTTAGTATTCATTTGCTAAGTCTTTGGTGTGTTTTTGGTTGACATGGATGATATCGTGTTACTGTGGTTTTGCAACATGCTTATGTGAGGTTCTCACGTAAGGTGTTGTGTTTGGAACTAACTTGAGTCAAGTCGAGGACTTGGGCTCGTATGGATTGGTTGTTTATTCATGTGCAGGTGTTGCTTGAGTTCAATTCATGGCTGGTGACGGGATCCATTGGACTAGTCTCAGGGAGGAGATGAGGTTCCAACAACCAAATTCAGGAGGAATTGTGGTTGAGCTGATTAGGAGGTTGCACAGTATGATTGAATCAAGAACAATGCATGTGAAGGTATCGTGGACATCGATAGAAGATGTTTGCATGTGTGCAAGGAGTGCATGGACATGGATGCATGGTTCCAAGCTGTGATGAAGAGATGTGGACGTAAAGAGTTGGTCGGAAAGGTCCAACCGACTAGGTTATGGACTTAGGCTACGGCTGAGTCGGGTTTGACTCAAATATGGAAAGATTTAAGTTGGTTATGATGGGATTTCGTGTGGGTCACGAATTTGAGTTGTTTAGGAATGTGGGATATATTCCTAAGGTGTTTGGAAGTCTTAAGATTGCTTCTATCTGCGTATAGAAAAATCCTAAGCAGTTATGGAAAGTTACGATTCGTGAACACAGTAGGATTAGGTTCCTGATCTGAGTTGAGTTGGCTTTCGAGCTGGTTATATAAGCAAGGGAGCCCAGAGCTCGTGGTGTACGACTTTGGGGCTGTTCCTCTTGTGTTCTATTGAATAAAATTCGTAGTTTGAAGGAACTTTTGTGCCTTGTTCGTCAGACTTGTTCCAGACAAGTTTTACTCGTCGAGTTTCTGGATAGCACTACGTTTCGTTGGTGGTTTTATCATAACTCAAGTTTTATAGATCCAATTGACGTGATTCTTTTTGGGTTGTCTTACAACTTGATTATATATCATATGTCAAAATTTCACGGTCATTGGATTTGTGGTCTATGATCTACACGAGTTTCTTTGCAGCATTCCAGAACTGTTTTTTTTTTCGAGTAGGGCATATTGACCTTTGTTTGATCTTTCGATCATAACTTGAGTTTTTCTCGACAGATTTGAGTGATTATTGTTGTGTTGTCTTAGTGACTTGATTCTCTATGATATATATCACTTTTGTCACGATGAAACACGTTTATATTAGTCTCACGCACAATTTCTTTAACAGATTGTTTTTGTGCCGAAGGTGTTGGGGTTTAATTGTTTCCGCTGCGTAAGATTTTTAAATCTACCATTCACCCCCCCTCTAGTGGATTTTCACGTGATCTTCGATCCTACAATTGGTATCAGAGCCACGGTGCTCTAATCTTTGTGATTTGCGCGTGTTTTTGACTAATTATCATGGAGAAGTACTCTGCCAAACCTTGTGTGTTCGCTGGTATTGATTTTCAGGTTTGGAAGGCACGCATGGAGGCTTTCATCCAGGCACAAGGCTTTGCAATATGGGATAAGGTATACAAGACCTACGAAGTGCCATCAAACGATCAAGTTATAGCTACAAATCTGAGAGATGTCGACAACAACAACAAGGCTCAGAACTTGATCATATAAGGATTAACACAAATCAATTTTGACCGTGTTGCACACCTCTGATCTGCATGCGATGGTGGAAAGCACTTTGTGACTACCACGAAGGATCCAACATGATCAAAGAGGTAAGACAAGACATGTTCAATAAAGAATACATGCGCTTTGAGATGCAACCCGGTGAGTCTATTGATGACCTTTTTGCTCGCTTTAATAAGATTCTCAGCAACTTGCGTAGTATCAATGTTAATTTTTCAGATGCTGAAAATGCTAGGCAATTGCTAAGTGCATTAGATATGTCAATTTGGTAGATGAAAGTCACATCTATTCGTGAATCAACTGTCATGAATTCACTTACTTTAGATATGCTATATTCCAAGTTAAAAACTCATGAAACTGACATAATCTCACGTAAGAACCCCAACAAGTCTATTGCTTTTGTTTCTCAACATGACATACCTAGTTCCGGTCAAACATCATCTTGTGGTACACTTGCTTTGCTGTCCTCTCTAACCCTTGAACAGATTGAGGAGTTTCCAGAGGAGGAGCTAGCGCTCATCTCTACCCGGTTCTCAAAAGCATTGCAAAATGTGAGAACTAGAAGGAGAGGAAGCTCCGGACCTCAACGATGCTTTGAATGTGGTAAGACAGGACATTTTCGTTCAGATTGCCCTAAACTTTCAGGTCCTACTTCCCGGGATGAAAAGAAAACAAGAACGAAGCACTCCTCTACAAAAGATACGAAGAAAAAGAAGGGTTTTACAAGACGTTAATTGGTGAGCAGTTTTATCTCAGCACTCCAGGAACTTGGCTCAAGCGACATGGACATTGGAAGTGACGAAGATGAAGATGATTTGGCAAACTTGTGCTTCATGGCGGGCAAGTCAAGATCAAGTATGGAGGAGGCAGAACACAACAATGACAATGAAGAGGTATGTCCTACTTGTAAAGAAATGTGTGATGCTATTTCTCGTGCCACTGTTATTGTTAAGAAAAAGGACAAAAAGCTTAGGAACAATGCTATTAAAATTGAGTCACTAGAATCTGAAATTAATCGTTTGAAATCCTTGATTCCTAGTGATGATTCTTGTTCCTCATGTGACTTAATATATGAACAATTGTCCTCCCTAAGAAGTGCACATTCCTCCACACTTGATAAACTAAAACTTGAAATTGAAAAGAAAAAAAAAGCTTGCTACACTTAATATTGGAAACTTAAAAGATGCTTCTTGTTCTACAATTGATTTGCATTGTTCTAGTTGTGATGATCTTGATAAGAAACTGCAAGATGCTATGAATGAAATTTCTATACTGGACAATGCTTTACATTGTCATGAAGTTAAATATTGTTCCAATTGCAAATTAAAAGGAAAAACTTCATGTGAAAATTGCCTTGATCTGTCCAATAAACTTGATAACATGCTTAAGACATTTGATCGGTTTTGTGATGGGAATAAGAACCTAAACTTGCTGTTGAATTCATCCAAGTCTTGCAATGATAAAACTGGTTTAGGTTTTGATTCTCATGTTCATGCTAAGGCACATCCACCTAAAATTGTAAAGTCATTAGGAGGTGGTTTGATTCAAACAGTTCCTAAATAAAAAGAAGTGGTTTTCAAATCTGCAGGAGTGTTGTCTCATTCGGTATCAAATAAAAATGTTGATTGCTCATCTAGACATGAGCACAAAGTTAAATTTCATTGTACCTACTGTGGTAGAGATGGTCATATCATAGATTTTTGTTATAGACTAGCTAAACAACAGAAAAGGGAAAGAATGGTTGCTAGATCTCATAACTTTCATGCAAAATTTGCTGCACATATTGAACCCAATGTACAACCTGCTGTTTTGAGTCAAAAACATTCAAAGTTTACCTTCGGACCTTCTGTTTTTGCCTCCGTAACTACTGATTTTTGTGCTACACAAGTAACACCTTATAGGTCAGTAGTTAAGAATAAAAAATCTCAAACTTTGACTCATAAACCGGCTGTTTTGTCTCAGCTTTCGCGTGTTTTTCCTGCTACACGTCGTGTGACTCAGTACTGGATTCCTAAATGCCTTTTGACTAACTCCAGTATTGAGTCATCGACGTATTGTGCTTCTATGTAGGTTACACGTTTGAGGAAGGAGAACATTTGGATTGTTGATTCAGGTTGCTCACGCCACATGACCGGTAACAAAGATTGGTTCTCCTCCCTCTCTTTTGTGTCACGTGTAGAGAATGTTACTCTTGCCGATAATTCTTTAACTCCTATAATTGCTAAGTGTTCGGTTAGAGTAAATGATCAATACACTTTGAAGGATGTGGCACTTGTCAAAAATTTGAAATACAACTTGCTTTCTGTTGCACAATTGCTAGATGAAAATCTAGAAATTATTTTCAATAAAAACTGCTACAAAGTTGTAGGTTCAAATAGTGAGCTTATTTTTAACATGTCTCGGTTTGGAAGAGTTTTTAAAGCTGATTTTGATATGTCTTCCTCTAAGCATAGGTGTCTAGTTGCTAATGATTCAAATGACTTATTTTTTTTGGCATTGTAGACTTGGTCACGTAGGTTTTGATCACCTAACGCGTGTTAGTGCTCTTGATCGCATACGTGGGTTGCCTAAGCTTAAAGGGGACAAAGAAATTGTGTGCTCTTCTTGTAGACATGCTAAGATGGTTGCAGGTTCACATACTCCTCTCACAATGATCATGACAACTGAACCGTGTCAACTTTTGCACCTTGACACCGTAGGACCTTCACGTGTTCAATCCTTCGGAGGTAAATGGTATGTTCTTGTGATTGTTGATGATTATTCTAGATATTCTTGGGTTTACTTTATGGCATCAAAGAATGAAGCTTTTAGTCACTTTAGAACTTTATTTCTTGGATTTTCAATTGATCACCCAGGATCTTTAAAAGCAATTAGAAGTGATAATGGAACTGAATTTAAAAAACAATCTTTTGATCACTTTTGTGCTGAAAATAGAATAGATCATCAATTTTCTTCACCATATGTACCTCAACAAAATGGTGTTGTAGAAAGGAAGAACAGAACCTTAGTTGAGACGGCTAGGACTATGCTTGATGAATATCAAACTCCTAGGAAATTTTGGGCTGATGCGTTAGCAACCGCTTATTATATCTCAAATCGTGTTTTCTTGCGTGCTAAGCTAGGTAAAACACCATATGAGCTCCGGTTTGGACATAGGCCTTGTGTTACACACTTTCGGGTCTTTGGATGCAAATGCTTTGTTAAGAAACATGGTAATCTTGATAAATTTGAACCTAGATCCATTGATGGCATGTTTCTTGGTTATCCATCTCATAAAAGCTACCGTGTGCTTTTACTTGACACTAATAAAATTTTGGAGACTTGTGAAGTGTCTTTTGATGAAGCTAGCCCAGGTACTAGCACAAACATTGCAGGTCCAGATCCATATCCGCAGTGGGGAGCATTTTTGTTGAAGATGAGAAAGAATTGGAGCTGCTGCCCAAAAATTCAGCAGCTAAAGACTTTGGTTCCGCTCCGGATTTTAATTCTCAACCAGCACCGACAACCATCAATGCTGATTCAAATCATCCTCAAGTCACAATCTCATCGATTTGTGATGAACATGAAGAAGAAGAAGCTTGTGAGACATCTGTTCCCCTACGGTTTTACAAAGATCATCCCCCACAATAGATGATTGGAAGCTTGCACGAACGAGTCACACGGTCTAGGTTTCGCGATCCAAACTATTATGCTCATTCTGCTTTTGTTGCTTCTTTTGAACCCAAAGATATATCACACGCACTCACTAATGAATCTTGGATTATTGCCATGCAAGAAGAGTTAGAAAATTTTGAAAGAAATAATGTTTGGAAACTTGTACCTCCACCTCAAGGTCACACTTTAATTGGAACTAAATGGGTATTTAAAAATAAACAAAGTGAGGATGGGGTTGTGGTTAGGAATAAGGCTAGGTTGGTTGCTCAAGGTTTCACTCAAGTTGAAGGTCTAGATTTCGATGAAACTTTTGCTCCTGTTGCTAGATTAGAAGCCATAAGAATTTTTTTTAGCTTTTGCTGCATCTAAAGGTTTCAAGCTACATCAAATGGATGTTAAAAGTGCTTTTCTAAATGGCTACATATATGAGGAGGTTTATGTCAAGCAACCACCAGGTTTTGAAAATCCAGATTTTCCTAATCATGTTTACAAACTGTCCAAAGCCTTGTACGGTCTCAAACAAGCCCCTAGAGCATGGTATGATAGGTTAAAAACACTCTTACTTAAAAAAGGGTTTACCATGGGCAAGGTTGATAAAACTCTTTTTGTGCTTAAGCATGGCAATGACTCATTATTCGTTCAAGTGTATGTGGATGATATTATCTTTGGTTGTGCTTCTCATGATCTTGTGTCCAAGTTTTTAGCTATGATGAGTTCAGAATTTGAGATGAGTATGATGGGTGAACTCACGTACTTTTTGGGGCTGCAAATCAAGCAAACAAAGGAGGGTACCTTTGTGCATCAAACGAAGTATACAAAAGATCTCCTAAGGCGCTTCAACATGGACAAAAGCAAGCCTCTTCAGACACCAATGGGAACAGCAACGACACTTGGACTTGATGAAGATGGTGAACCCGTGGATCAAAAAGAATATAGAAGCATGATCAGATCACTTTTGTACCTCACGGCATCAAGACCAGACATACAATTCAGCGTATGTCTTTGTGCACGGTTTCAAGCCTCCCCACGTGCTTCACATCATCAAGCCGTCAAAAGGATTCTCAGGTACTTACATGGAACTCAAGAATTTGAAATTTTTCTTCCTTCTTCCTCAACCGTTACTTTGAAAGCTTTTCTGGATGCTGATTTTGGGGGTTGTATGATTGATAGGAAAAGTATTTCTGGTGATTGTCATTTTCTTGGTAATTCTCTTGTTGCTTGGTCCTCTAGAAAACAAAATTCAATTGCACAATCCACAGCCGAATCTGAATATGTAGCTGCTGCTAGTGCTTGCTCACAAATTCTTTGGATTGTTCAAACACTTAAGGAGTATGGGGTTAATCTAGATAGTGTTCCACTGTTCTGTGATAACACTAGTGCCATTTGCATTGCTAAAAACCCTGTGCAACATTCTAGAACTAAGCACATTGACATTAGGTATCACTTTCTCCGAGATAATGTTGAAAAAGGAAACATTGTGCTTCACCATGTAGATACCGAACAACAATTGGCTGACGTTTTTACAAAACCTTTGAATTTCACTCGTTTTTGTTAAATTCGTAGTGAAATAGGGGTTATGCATCCTCATGGCTTAAATTGAGAGGGAGTTTTGAAACTTGGGAAGTCTATGTATGAATCTGAAAGTAAAATAATATGAGCATAGTATTTCATACATATATGACTTTGTGATACCTTTTACATGCTGAAAGTTCTTACTACATTACTCATGTTATACATTTTGTAGTTTTTGCCATGTCTAGTAATTGGAATAATTACTTACACTAAAACTGGTCATGGTCGAACTTTCTTGCTGTTTTGAACTTGTTACATGTTCACAAGTGCTTTTAATCATTAAGAATTAATCAAGTAATCAACTCACATGTTGAGTTTTTATGAACAAATATAAATTGAGAAAAGATCAAGAGAATATGCATGCATCGCACTTCTTCTTTTGAGATGGCTTATCATTGCACTTAGATATGAACTTGGAAGAAGTTGTGTATGACTAAAACCATGTCCTTAAGCTTCTGATTGTCAAATGACATAGACTTGGCTTGGTTGGTTAGAATAAGGCAGATGCGCATATAATGTCTTGCAAATATCATATGATATAAAGTTATGCTTTCAAAAATAATAAGATGCAGCAACTAGTGTCATGATTTCAGGTTTTGAAATAGTTAAGTTTGTGAGATCATGATTTACTTAAGTTGAAAATTACATTTGATCTCTAGCATGGCTTACACTACTTTATGTATTTCATTGATGTGATAATGTAAGGTACTTGATAGTATGACTTGGATGAGCTTTGTTTATATGTATATGTTATAATATGCTCATAACAACTAAAGTGGGAGAGATAATTTGTTTATATGCTCATGACTTGCTGAATACATTGTCAAAGGGGGGGGGGTAAGCATGAAGAGAAAGAGAATATGTGCATAAGGAGAGATAATAACGGGGGAGAAATTGCCTTCAAAACTTTTATGTGAATAAGCCAATGCTCGGATTTTAAATGGTGTTGCCAATGCATTCATCAAGGGGAAGATTGTAAGACCTATGTGTGCTGAATACATTGGCTTGTAGTGAATACACTTGCTTTGACGATAAAAGTTTTGAATATCACCAAAACACCTTTTTATTAAGGTCCGACTAGTTTTGGTTAGCCCCGGTGAGTTTTGTTTTTAGCTCCGGCGTGTTTTTGCTAAGGTCCAAGTTGATTTTTCTAGCTCCGGCTTTTGGGTTTACTAGTTCTGACTAGTTTTGGTAAGTTCCGGCGCTAGGTTCTACTAGCTTTTGTTAGCTCCGGCTCAAGGTTCGGGTTGCTCTGGCAAGGTCCAGAACTTGACCGCAATGCTCCTGTTTTTCATTTGCAATATTTCGTACTTGCTTTACATTTCTAGAAAGATTGCTTAGTATTAATTTGCTAAGTCTTTGGTGTGTTTTTGGTTGACATGGATGATATCGTGTTACTGTGGTTTTGCAACATGCTTATGTGAGGTTCTCACGTAAGGTGTTGTGTTCGGAACTAACTTGAGTCAAGTCGAGGACTTAGGCTCGTATGGATTGGTTGTTTATTCATGTGCAGGTGTTGCTTGAGTTCAAGTCATGGCTGGTGACGGGATCCGTTGGACTAGTCTCAGGGAGGAGATGAGGTTCCAACAACCAAATTCAGGAGGAATTGTGGTTGAGCTGATCAGGAGGTTGCGCAGCATGATTGAATCAAGAACAATGCATGTGAAGGTATCGTGGACGTCGATGGAAGATGTTTGCACGTGTGCAAGGAGTGCATGGACGTGGCTGCATGGTTCCAAGGCGTGATGAAGAGATGTGGACGTAAAGAGTTGGTCGGAAAGGTCCAACTGGCTAGGTTATGGACTTAGGCTACGGCTGAGTCGAGTTTGACTCAAATATGGAAAGATTTGAGTTGGTTATGATAGGATTTCGTGTGGGACACGGATTTGAGTTGTTTAGGAATGTGGGATACGTTCCTAAGGTTTTGGAAGTCTTAAGATTGCTTCTATCTGCCTATAGAAAAATCCTAAGCAGTTATGGAAAGTTACGATTTGTGAACAGAGTAGGATTAGGTTCCTGATCTGAGTTGAGTTGGCTTTCGAGCTGGTTATATAAGCAAGGGAGCCCAGAGCTCGTGGTGCATGACTTTGGGGCTGTTCCTCTTGTGTTCTATTGAATAAAATTCGTAGTTTGAAGGAACTTTTGTGCCTTGTTCATCAGACTTGTTCCAGACAAGTTTTACTCATCGAGATTCTGGACAGCACTACCTTTCGTCGATGGTTTTATCATAACTCGAGTTTTACAGATCCAATTGATGTGATTCTTTTTGGGTTGTCTTAACAACTTGATTATCTATCATCGGTCATAATTTCACGGTCATTGTATTTGTTGTCTATGATCTACACGAGTTTATTTGCAGCGTTCCAGAACTGTTTTTTTTTTCGAGTAGGTCAGATTGACCTTTGTTTGATCTTTTGATCATAACTTGAGTTTTTCTCGACGGATTTGAGTGGTTATTGTTGTGTTGTCTTCTTGACTTTATTATCTATGATATCTATAACTTTTGTCATGATGAAACATGTTTAGATTAGTCTCACATATGATTTCTTTAACAGATTGTTTTTCTGCTGAAGGGGTTGGGGTTTAATTGTTTCCGCTGCGTAAGATTTTTAAATCTACCATTCACCCCCACCTCTGGTAGCTTTTCATGTGCTCTTTGATCCTACAATTGGTATCAGATCCACGGTGCTCTAATCTTTGTGATTTGTGTGTGTTTTTGACTAATCATCATGGAGAAGTACTCTCCCAAACCTTGTGTGTTCGCTGGTATTGATTTTCAGGTTTGGCAGGCACGCATGGAGGCTTTCATCCAGGCACAAGGCTTTGCAATATGGGAGAAGGTATACAAGCCTTACGAAGTGTCATCAAACGATCAAGTTACAGCTACAAATCTGAGAGATGTCGACAACAACAACAAGACTCGGAACTTGATCATACAAGGATTAACACAAATCGACTTCGAACGTGTTGCACACCTCCGATCTGCATACGATGTGTGGAAAGCACTTTGTGACTACCATGAAGGATCCAACACGATCAAAGAGGTAAGGCAAGACATGTTCAAGAAAGAATACATGCGCTTTGAGATGCAACCCGGTGAGTCTATTGATGACCTTTTTGCTCGCTTTAATAAGATTCTCGGCAACTTGTGTAGTGTCAATGTTAATTTTTCAGATGCTGAAAATGTTAGGCAATTGCTAAGTGCATTAGATATGTCAATTTGGGAGATGAAAGTCACATCTATTCGTGAATCTACTGTCATGAGTTCACTTACTTTAGATATGCTATATTCCAAGTTAAAAACTCATGAAATTGACATAATCTCACGTAAGAACCTCAACAAGTCTATTGCTTTTGTTTCTCAACATGACATGCCTAGTTCCGGTCAAACATCATCTTGTGGTACACTTGCTTTGTTGTCCTCTCTAACCTTTGAACAGATTGAGGAGATTTTAGAGGAGGAGCTAGCGCTCATCTCTACCCGGTTCTCAAAAGCATTGCAAAATGTGAGAACTAGAAGGAGAGGAAGCTCCGGACCTCAACGATGCTTTGAATGTGGTAAGACATGACATTTTTGTTCAGATTGCCTTAACCTTTCAGGTCCTACTTCCCGGGATGAAAATAAAACAAGAACGAAGCACTCCTCTGTAAAAGATACGAAGAAAAAGAAGGGTTTTATAGGACGTCAATTGGTGAGCAGTTTTATCTCAGCACTCCAGGAACTTGGCTCAAGCGACGTGGACATTGGAAGTGATGAAGATGAAGATGATTTGGCAAACTTGTGCTTCATGGTGGGCAAGTCAAGATCAAGTATGGAGGAGGCAGAACACAACAGCGACAATGAAGAGGTATATCCTACTTGCGGAGAAATGTGTGATGCTATTTCTCGTGTCACTGTTATTGTTAAGAAAAAGGACAAAAATCTTAGGGACAATGCTGTTAAAATTGAGTCACTAGAATCTAAAATTAATCGTTTGAAATCCTTGATTCCTAGTGATGATTCTTGTTCCTCATGTGACTTAATATATGAACAATTGTCCTCCCTAATAAGTGCACATACCTCCACACTTGATAAACTTAAACTTGAAATTGAAAAGAACAAAAAGCTTGCTGCACTTAATATTGGAAACTTAAAAGCTGCTTCTTGTTATACAATTGATTTGCGTTATTCTAGTTGTGATGATCTTGATAAGAAACTGCAAGATGCTATGAATGAAATCTCTATATTGAACAATGCTTTACGTTGTCATGAAGTTAAATATTGTTCTAATTGCAAATTAAAGGGAAAAACTTCATGTGAAAATTGCCTTGATCTGTCCAATAAACTTGACAACATGCTTAAGACATTTGATCGGTTTTGTAATGGGAATAAGAACCTAAACTTGCTGCTAAATTCATTCAAGTCTTGCAATGATAAAACTGGTTTAGGTTTTGATTCTCATGCTCATGCTAAGGCACATCCACCTTAAATTGTAAAGTCATTAGGAGGTGGCTTGATTCAAACAGTTCCTAAACAAAAAGAAGTGGTTTTCAAATCTACAGGAGTGTTGTCTCATTCGGTATCAAATAAAAATGTTGATTGCTCATCTAGACATGAACGCAAAGTTAAATTTCATTGTACCTACTGTGGTAGAGATGGTCATATCATAGATTTTTGTTATAGACTAGCTAAACAACAGAAAAGGGAAAGAATGGTTGCTAGATCTCATAACTTTCATACAAAATTTGCTGCACATATTGAACCGAATGTACAACCTGCTGTTTTGAGTCAAAAACGTTCAAAGTTTACCTCCGGACCTTCTGTTTTTGCCTCCGGAACTACTGATTTTTGTGCTACACAAGTAACACCTTATAGGTCAGTAGTTAAGAATAAAAAATCTCAAACTTTGACTCATAAACCTGCTGTTTTGTCTCAGCTTTCGCGTGTTTTTCCTGCTGCACGTCGCGCGACTTAGTACTGGATTCCTAAATGCCTTTTGACTAACCCCAGTATTGAGTCATCGACGTATTGTGCTTCTATGTAGGTTACACATTTGAGGAAGGAGAACATTTGGATTGTGGATTCAGGTTGCTCACACCACATGACCTGTAACAAAGATTGGTTCTCCTCCCTCTCTTTTGTGTCACGTGTAGAGAATGTTACTTTTGCCGATAATTCTTCAACTCCTATAATTGCTAAGTGTTCGGTTAGAGTAAATGATCACTACACTTTGAAGGATGTGCACTTGTCAAAAAATTGAAATACAACTTGCTTTCTATTGCACATTGCTAGATGAAAATCTAGAAATTATTTTCAATAAAAACTGCTGCAAAGTTGTAGGTTCAAATAGTGAGCTTATTTTTAACATGTCTTGGTTTGGAAGAGTTTTTAAAGCTAATTTTGATATGTCTTCCTCTAAGCATAGGTGTCTAGTTGCTAATGATTCAAAGGACTTATTTTTTTGGCATCGTAGACTTGGTCACGTAGGTTTTGATCACCTAACGCGTGTTAGTGCTCTTGATCCCATACGTAGGCTGCTCAAGCTTAAAGGGGACAAAGAAATTGTGTGCTCTTCTTGTAGACATGCTAAGATGATTGCAGGTTCACATACTCCTCTCACAATGATCATGACAACTGAACCGTGTCAACTTTTGCACCTTGACATAGTAGGACCTTCACGTGTTCAATCCTTCGGAGGTAAATGGTATGTTCTTGTGATTGTTGATGATTATTCTAGATACTCTTAGGTTTACTTTATGGCGTCTAAGAATGAAGATTTTAGTCACTTTAGAACTTTATTTCTTAGATTGTCAATTGATCACCCAGGATCTTTAAAAGCAATTAGAAGTGATAATGGAACTGAATTTAAAAATCAATCATTTGATCACTTTTGTGCTGAAAATAGAATAGATCATCAATTTTCTTCACCATATGTACCTCAACAAAACGGTGTTGTAGAAAGGAAGAACAGAACCTTAGTCGAGATGGCTAGGACTATGCTTGATGAATATCAAACTCCTAGGAAATTTTGGGCTGATGCGTTAGCAACCGCTTGTTATGTCTCAAATCGTGTTTTCTTGCGTGCTAAGCTAGGTAAAACACCATATGAGCTCCAGTTTGGACATAGGCCTAGTGTTACACACTTTCGGGTCTTTGGTTGGAAATGCTTTGTTAAGAAACATGGTAATCTTGATAAATTTGAACCTAGATCCATTGATGGCTTGTTTCTTGGTTATCCATCTCATACTAGAGGCTACCGTGTGCTTTTACTTGACACTAACGAAATTGTGGAGACTTGTGAAGTGTCTTTTGATGAAGCTAGCCCAGGTACTAGCTCAAACATTGCAGGTCCAGATCCATATCCGCAAGGGGGGAGCATTTTCGTTGAAGATGAGGAAGAATTGGAGTTGATGCCCGAAAATTCAGCAGCTAAAGACGTTGGTTCAGCTCCAGATGTTAATTCTCAACTAGCACCGACAACCATCAATGCTGATTCAAATCATCCTCGAGTCACAAGCTCATCGATTTGTGATGAACATGAAGAAGATCTCCTAAGGCGCTTCAACATGGACAAAAGCAAGCCTCTTCAGACACCAATGGGAACAGCAACGACACTTGGACTTGATGAAGATGGTGAACCCGTGGATCAAAAAGAATATAGAAGCATGATCGGATCACTTTTGTACTTCACGGCATCAAGACCAGACATACAATTCAGCGTATGTCTTTGTGCACGGTTTCAAGCCTCCCCACGTGCTTCACATCATCAAGCCGTCAAAAGGATTCTCAGGTACTTACATGGAACTCAAGAATTTGGAATTTTTCTTCCTTCTTCCTCAACCGTTACTTTGAAAGCTTTTTCGGATGCTTATTTTGGGGATGTAGGATTGATAGGAAAAGTACTTCCGGTGCTTGTCATTTTCTTGGTAATTCTCTTGTTGCTTGGTCCTCTAGAAAACAAAATTCAGTTGCACAATCCACAGCCGAATCTGAATATGTAGTTGCTGCTAGTGCTTGCTCACAAATTCTTTGGATTGTTCAAACACTTAAGGACTATGGGGTTAATCTAGATAGTGTTCCACTGTTCTGTGAAAACACTAGTGTCATTTGCATTGCTAAAAATTCCGTGCAACATTCTAGAACTAAGCACATTGACATTAGGTATCACTTTCTCCGAGATAATGTTGAAAAAGGAAACATTGTGCTTCACCATGTAGATACCGAACAACAATTGGCTGACATTTTTACAAAACCTTTGGATTTCACTCATTTTTGTTAAATTTGTAGTGAATAGGGGTTATGCATCCTCATGGCTAAAATTGAGAGGGAGTTTTGAAACTTGAGAAGTCTATGTATGAATCTGAAAGTAAAATAATATGAGCATAGTATTTCATACATATATGACTTTGTGATTCCTTTTACATGCTGAAAGTTCTTACTACATTACTCGTGTTATACATTTTGTAGTTTTTGCCATGTCTAGTAATTGGAATAATTACTTACATTAAAACTGGTTATGGTCGAACTTTCTTGCTGTTTTGAACTTGTTACATCTTCACAAGTGCTTTTAATCATTAAGAATTAATCAAGTAATCAACTCACATGTTGAGTTTTTATGAACAAATATAAATTGAGAAAAGATCAAGAGAATATGCATGCATCGCACTTCTTCTTTTGAGATGGCTTATCATTGCCCTTAGATATGAACTTGGAAGAAGTTGTGTATGACTAAAACCATGTCCTTAAGCTTCTGATTGTCAAATGACATAAGCTTGGCTTGGTTGGTTAGAATAAGGCAGATGCGCATATAATATCTTGCAAATATCATATGATATAAAGTTATGCTTTCAAAAATAATAAAATGCAGCAACTAGTGTCATGATTTCAGGTTTTGAAATAGTTAAGTTTGTGAGATCATGACTTACTTAAATTGAAAATTACATTTGATCTCTAGCATGGCTTACACTACTTTATGTATTTCATTGATGTGATAATGTAAGGTACTTGATAGTATGACTTGGATGAGCTTTGTTTATATGTATATGTTATAATATGCTCATAACAACTAAAGGGGAGAGATATTTTGTTTATATGCTCATGACTTGCTGAATACATTGTCAAAGGGGGGGAGATAAGCATGAAGAGAAAGAGAATATGTGCATAAGGAGAGATAATAAAGGGGGAGAAATTGCCTTCAAAACTTTTATGTGAATAAACCAATGTTTGGATTTTAAATGGTGTTGCCAATGTATTCATCAAGGGGGAGATTGTAAGACCTATGTGTGCTGAATACATTGGCTTGTAGTGAATACACTTGCTTTGACGATAAAAGTTTTGAATATCACCAAAACACCTTTTTATTAAGGTCCGACTAGTTTTGGTTAGCTCCGGTGAGTTTTGTCTTTAGCTCCGGTGTGTTTTTGCTAAGATCCAAGTTGATTTTTCTAGCTCCGACTTTTGGGTTTACTAGTTCCGACTAGTTTTGTTAAGTTCTGGCACTAGGTTCTACTAGCTTTTGTTAGCTCTGGCTCAAGGTCCGGGTTGCTCTGGCAAGGTCCGGAACTTGACTGCAATGCTTCTGTTTTTCATTTGCAATATTTCGTACTTGCTTTACATCTCTAGAAAGATTGCTTAGTATTCATTTGCTAAGTCTTTGGTGTGTTTTTGGTTGACATGGATGATATCGTGTTATTGTGGTTTTGCAACATGCTTATGTGAGGTTCTCACGTAAGATGTTGTGTTCGGAACTAACTTGAGTCAAGTCGAGGACTTGGGCTCGTATGGATTGGTTGTTTATTCATGTGCAGGTGTTGCTTGAGTTCAAGTCATGGCTGGTGACGGGATCCATTGGACTAGTCTCAGGGAGGAGATGAGGTTCCAACAACCAAATTCAGGAGGAATTGTGGTTGAGCTGATCAGGAGGTTGCGCAGCATGATTGAATCAAGAACAATGCATGTGAAGGTATCGTGGACGTCGATGGAAGATGTTTGCATGTGTGCAAGGAGTGCTTGGACGTGGCTGCATGGTTCCAAGGCATGATGAAGAGATGTGGACGTAAAGAGTTAGTCAGAAAGGTCCAACCGACTAGGTTGTGGACTTAGGCTACGGCTGAGTCGGGTTTGACTCAAATATGGAAAGATTTGAGTTGGTTATGATAGGATTTCGTGTGGGTCACGAATTTGAGTTGTTTAGGAATGTGGGATACGTTCCTAAGGTGTTTGGAAGTCTTAAGATTGCTTCTATCTGCGTATAGAAGAATCCTAAGTAGTTATGGAAAGTTACGATTCGTGAACAGAGTAGGATTAGGTTCCTCATCTGAGTTGAGTTGGCTTTTGAGCTGGTTATATGAGCAAGGGAGCTCAGAGCTCGTGGTGCACGACTTTGGGGTTGTTCCTATTGTGTTCTATTGAATAAAATTCGTAGTTTGAAGGAACTTTTGTGCCTTGTTCGTCAGACTTGTTCCAGACAAGTTTTACTCGTCGAGTTTCTGGACAGCACTACCTTTCATCGGTGGTTTTATCATAACTCAAGTTTTACAGATCCAATTGACGTGATTATTTTTGGGTTGTCTCAAAAACTTGATTATCTATCATAGGTCAAAATTTCACGGTCATTGGAATTGTGGTCTATGATCTACACGAGTTTCTTTGCAGCATTCCAGAACTGTTTTTTTTTCGAGTAGGACAGATTGACCTTTGTTTTATCTTTCGATCATAACTTGAGTTTTTCTTGACGGATTTGAGTGATTCTTGTTGTGTTGTCTTCGTTACTTGATTCTCTCTGATATCTATCACTTTGTCACGATGAAACACGTTTAGATTAGTCTCACACCCGATTTCTTTAACAGATCATTTTTCTGTCAAAGGGGTTGGGGTTTAATTGTTTCCGCTGCGTAAGATTTTTAAATCTACCATTCACCCCCCTCTGGTAGCTTTTAACGTGCTCTTCGATCCTACAAATTCAATAACACTCAAGTTGAAGAGTACGTGGACGAGGAGGGCATCAAGCATGAGTTTTCGGCACCCTACTCACCCGAACAAAATGGGGTGGCCAAAAGGAAGAACCGAACTCTAATAGATATGTCAAGGACCATGCTTGATGAGTACAAGACTTCCGATCGATTTGGGCAGAAGCGGTCAAAACCGCTTGTCATGCCACAAATCGCCTCTACCTCCATTGCCTATTGAAGAAGACTTCATATGAACTTCTAACGAATGAAGAAGAGTCATCATGTATAGCGTTGAGAAGGATGGCACTTGTTGATGTAAGACCTCAAGAGAAACAAGGTCCAAATGATCCATTCCCATCACAAGAGGTGCCCCAAGCACAATATCAAGTCCAAGACCCCCAAGATCAACAACAAGATCAAGATCACCATGATCAAGAAAAAGAAGATCAAAATGGTGGCAGTGTTCAAGGGGGGTACTATGAAGATGAGGGAGATGAAGAAGTTGACTCAAGACCAAGTGTACCACACCCAATAGTCCATCAATGTGTTCAACGGGATCATCCCGTTGACAGCATACTTGGAGACATCTCCAAGGGGGGTAATGACTCGCTCTTGTATGGCTAATTTTTGTGCTCACTATTCCTTTGTGTCTTCTTTGGAGCCATTTAAGGTTGAAGATGCCCTATGAGATCCGGATTGGGTGATAGCCATGCAAGAGGAGCTTAACAATTTCAAGAGGAACAAAGTATGGGAGCTCATGAGAAGACCTAATGCCAATGTGGTAGGCACCAAGTGGGTCTTCCGCAACAAGCAAGATGAGTGTGGTGTGGTAACAAGAAACAAAGCTAGACTCATAGCTAAAGGATACTCTCAAGTCAAAGTTGTATCAAATGGATGTGAAAAGCGCCTTCCTCAATGGACCGATCAAGGAGGAGGTGTATGTGGAGCAAACGCCTGGCTTCAAGGACAATAAGTATCCTAACCATGTATTTAAGCTTCATAAAGCTCTCTACAACCTCAAACAAGCTCCTAGAGCTTTCTATGAGTGCCTTAGAGTTTTTCTCTTTAATAATGGTTTTAAGATAGGAAAGGTCGATTACACACTCTTTACTAAGAACATGGATGATGATATATTTGTATCCCAAATTTATGTTGACAACATAATTTTTGGTTCTACTAACCAATTTTTTTGTGAAGAGTTTAAAAAAATAATGACAGAAAGATTTGAGATGTCAATGATGGGAGAATTGAAGTTCTTTCTAGGTTTCCTAGTGAAACAACTCAAGGAAGGCACCTTCATATGTCAAACCAAGTATACCCAAGACATCCTCAAAAAGTTTAACATGGAGAAAGCCAAGCCCATCAAGATGCCAATGGCGACAAATGGACATCTCAATCTCAACCAAGACAGCCCTAGCGTCGACCAAAAGGCATACCATTCCATGATTGGATCACTACTTTACCTTTGTGCATCTAGGCTCGATATTATGTTAAGTGTATGCATGTGTGCAAGGTTTCAGGCCGCTCCTAAGGAGTGTCACTTGACAACCCTAAAGAGAATCTTGCGCTATTTAGTTCATACACCTAACCTAGGGTTGTGGTATCCCAAAGGGTCCATGTTCAATCTCATTGAATAATCCGATGTGGATTATGCCGGATGAAAAGTGGATAGGAAAAGTACCTCTGGGACTTGCCAATTCTTGGATAGGTCCCTATTATCATGGTCATCCAAGAAACAGAATTTCGTTGCCCTATCCACAGCCGAAGCAAAGTATGTCACAACCGGAAGTTGTTGTGCACAACTTTTTTGGATTCGACAAACTCTAAGGGATTATGGTCTCAATATGAACCATATTCCACTCGTATGCGACAATGAGAGTGCTATTAAGATTGCCCATAACCCCATTGAACACTCTAGAACAAAACACATTGACATTCGGGCACCATTTCTTGAGAGACCATTAAATAATGGGGGTATTATCATTTCACATGTGAGAACCAAAAAAAAAACTAGTTGGTATATTCATCAAGCCACTAGATGAAAAACAATTTTGCGAACTTAGGAATGTGCTAAATATCCTTATTCTCGAAATGTGATTTGAGATGTTGAACATTTGATTGTTAGTTGTTTATTCTCTTCAAAATTATGCATGCTTTCGAAAACTTGTCTTCCTCAATTTTCTATCAAATTATTTTCAATTATTGTCTCCTTGAATCATGGTCATTGTATGAATGTTGTGTACTCTACTGACCATATTCATTGAGAATATTTGTGAAAACTTAGTCCATATGGATCAATCCTTGTAAATCTCTCAATATATATGAGAATTTGCTGTCTAGGATTGGACTAGTCCGCCCAGTGGGTCGGACAAGTTCGGCCTCCCAGATAAGTCCGAACAGGCTCAGACAAGTCCGCAGCGGACTAGTCCGACCTGTCATCGGACTTGTCCGGACATCCAGATTTGTCCGAACCTGGTCTGGCGTCCGGACTTGTCCGGTATACCCACCGGACTAGTTCGGACGTTTGGGGACTTAAACCCCAGATGTCGGGCCCGACTCCTCACTCTCCCCAAAAACCTCAAACGCGTGCCTCTCTCCTCAACAACGCCCCTATTGGAGATTTTTGAAGTTCTCCACCAAAATCTTCGAACAATCCGTCAAATCAACTCTTCGAAGCCTTGAGAAGTCAACCCCCAGACTTCTCCGCTCTCTGATCCGGTGTTTTTCTCAGATTTGAACCCTCAAGGTGAGTTTTTTAGGAAAACCTAATCCCCTTGAATACTTCGATTCTAGGTTGTTTCTTCCATAACCTAGGATCCCTATTGTTTCATACATCCTTTGTCACCTTTCCTTGCGATATTGCGCCCTATTATCAAGATTTGTAGAAAAATCGATTAGTTAGGGTTCAACACTAGGTGGTCTGGACTAGTCCGGACCTACGATGGACAAGTTTGTTCCTGAACGGACTAGTCCGACTAGGGACCAGAGTAGTCCGACCTAACCTTGGGTTAACTCCTAACCTAGCGGATTTTCTACACTTCTATCATAATATCCTATTTGTTCTCATCTCATATCATCTTGTTTTCATTATTTCAGCATGTCTTGGTGCAACGACTCTCTTTCCGATCTGGAAAAGGAGGCGGCCCATTAAGAATGCTATCATCTAAGAGATGTGGAGCAAGCGACACTTGAAGCGGAGCTCGCTCGCATGAGTGAGGCAAGAACAAAGAAGAAGCATGATTGAGATGCAGTCCAAGCTAAAGCCGCTGAAGAGCAAGCAAGCAGAAGGAAGAGGATAGTCACTGTAGGTGAAAAGGAAAGGGCCCAAGCGGCCAATAAGGGAAAAGCACCTATGGTAGAGAGCAGCACAACCAAGGGCAAGGGAAAGGGGCCGCAAAGAAGATTCCACTAAGGAAGGCTGCTCCAAGGAAGAATGCCCTTGCCGGGAGAGGCTTGGTCATTCGTGACCAACCCGCGGAGCCTCACGGACCTCCACTAGGCCCCATTGTTCCCTTGGTCATGACTCCTCCCTTGCATGATCCAAACCGACAATCGGAGCTAAGAAACAACATTGTCCAAGGGAAAGGGGCTGAGAAAGCAAAGAGGCTGAGATTAAAGGATCCTTACAAGTATGACATGGCTACAGCTGATCACAGGTTCTGGTGTGATTTTCACTGCGACTATTATCGTTTGGTATATCTAACCAAGAAGACACCAGTGGCAGATGCTTAGTGGGTAGACTGGGCCTATATGGAGAAGAAGAAACACAAGACCTTTAATGCAGTTATCCAAGCTGTTGAGTTACATAGATTAAAAGGCTTGCTCGGTTTCAAGTATAACTAGAACTCGAAGGTAATAGCACAATTTTATACCACTTGCTATTTATCCACCTTTGGAGACCGCAAGATCACCTGGCTGACCGACGGAGTGCGCTACTCTGTCCTTTATGATGAGTTTGCGAGAATCATTGGCCTTGAATAGTTCTTGAGCTTTGACTTGATCATTCACAATTTGAAGGCTATGGACTTGGGGGAGATGAAATTCATGTATGAGCCTGGCTTTTATAATCCCCCCACCACAAAGATTCTTCGTCCCTTCTTTAGCGTGCTCAATCGGATATTGAGGAAGACTTTAGCACCTAAAGATGGGGATGTCGGGATGATCCAAGGGAATCTAAGGCACTTGTTGAGGCTAATTGCTGAAGGGGAGAGATTCAATATCTTTGATTGCATTTACAACAACATATTCAACATATCCCATACTCACAATCGCTCGTGTGGATATGCTCCTCTCATCATGTGCTTGATTGAGAAAGTCTCAGGCTTGGAATTTGTGAAGGATATCAAGCACAAAGAACTTCATCCTTAGATTCCTCCTCCTTTGTCGAAGGTTGGCGGAGCCTCGAGGAGGGATACCTATTTTGTGCCTTCTCCTCCTCCGTCTCTCGCCTCTTCCTCCTCCGGCGACCTTGCTAGTGCCACTCTCAAGTTTCTGAAGTCAATCTTCACATCATGTCACAAAGCTGAAGTGAAAGCTCAAAAGATGGCAAAGAAACAAGACAAGTACCTTTGAAGACATTGTGAGAAGGCAGACATCCCTATGTCACCAGAGGCCTCCGAGGATGAAGGCATCACACCTTTCCTGGAGCTCTCGGAGGTAGAGGCTACACTCTTTAGTGGTGGGGGTGGTCCTTCTAGTGTCGCTCCTGCTGCTAAGGAGGTTGGTGATGATGAAGAAGAAGACATTGCTCAAGATGACGATGATGAGGAGACGGAAAGCGATCCAGGCTACGGAGAGGAGAGCGAGAGCGATGATGAGTAGACATAGGCTCTCTCTTCTCCCTTAATATTTTTCCTTTTTGGTGTCTTGATGCCAAAGGGGGAGAGACTGAGGGGGTGTATTAGATCCAAGGACTATGCCTTATTTTCTTATTTTGAAAATTTGGGTTGTAATGTTTATTATCGCTACTCTTTCATAGTTGGGTTGTAATGACATTTATACTATGCTATCTTATGAATATCATTTCAATCCAATATGTATGATGATGCTTAGTTCAATTTGAGATGCATTCTTCATTCCATTTTTTACATTTCAACACTTGCATCACACGTAGGCACCACACCATAACACACAAATGTATAAATATCTCATATACTTTATTCTTGTGCATTAAACTTATTGCAAATATACTATGCACACATTCAGGGGGAGCTCCTTATACACTTGTGCGTTATGAAAATCAACTCAATTATATTTTTATCAAAAACCTCAATGTGTTGTCATCAAATCACCAAAAAGGAGGAGATTGAAAGTGCATCTAGGCTAATCCCTGTGGGTTTTGATGACTAATGACAATACCTAAGGGACTAATGAGCATTGTAAGTGTAAATACATGTGATTGAAAGATGGACGACGTTGGATACACTAAAAAAGGAAAAAGAGGAGAAAAGGTGAAAACCTTGAAGATTAGAATTTATATTTTTAAATTTTTTGTGTCGAGTTCAGCCACATGGATTGATTGTGTTCAATGTGTTAGAGTGTTAATAATCTCCTAAGAGCTCATAGCCCAAGTTAGATTAGATTGAGAGATGAGTTGAGGCAGCCCTAAGGACAGGGTCGAACTTGTTCGGGCTGGAAGGTCGGACCACTCCGGCCACATCGGACTGATCCGATATTAGGCGTACTAAGAGTTTTTGTGTGAGTTCAGACTTGTCCGTTTGGGAACGGACTAGTCCGTGGTGAGTGTGTCTAAGTCCTTCTGAGACTAAGTCCTGAAGGACGAGACTAGTCTGCTCTATCACACTAGTCTGTTTCTGACTGGAAAAGAAGTTTCTATGTGAGATCGGAATAGTCCATTCCGAGTCAGGCTAGTCCGTTGTGGAGTTGGAGGTGGCTGCTGGGACTAAGTCCTAGATGCCCGGACCTGTCCGCCCTCAGGGGTCGGACTAGTCCAGTGCTTCAGACTTGTCTGTTCTCAACCGGAATGTGACACTCGGTTCCGAAAATGAACCATGTGTGACGCATATGTGTGTCCAGGATGTTCATCACATATACACGAGTGCGTTACAAATGATATACAGAAGATACCACGACAGAAACTAGTAAATAAGTACTTTTATTACAGTATTCAAATAATTCTCGAATTATGAACTCTAATGATTAATACTAATAATATTGTAGTGGAAATAATCTAAGCATTAAGTTAAGCAAGCGAGGCAACTAAGCAGGGCGGCTCCAACCGTAACCACAGGCAGTCGACGATAGCACACAACCTAAAACTTAGCATTATCCTCGTGGTACTCCCAAACATCACCTGAAACTATTGGTTGGGGAATTGCAAGGGTGACCACATATTGTACTCAGCAAGTGTAGAAAAATGTGGCATGTAACTTAAACATGCCTTTACAAAGGGATTACTAGCATATTCAGACCCACTAAGGTTTCACCGGTGGTGATGCCTCCAACTGAGCACATCCAACCAAGGGCCCCTTCTTTTGTCGTTCGGATCCCAAGGAGTCCTACCACTATTGTAAACCCGATTGACTCCCATTCCCCGCTCCTCCAAATGATCCAAACAATGCTGGCAATACACCTAATTAATCAACTAAGTCGCACCCATACGTGGCCCTGTGGTGGCACTATAAAACCTGGGTTGTCGCTCCATGAACCGGTCCTTAGATCTAAAGCAAGCGAAACCACCATATCTTCCAACTCACTCCACAAATCATGCTTGCTGAGATATCCCAAGTCCCATATTACCAATTAACCATATTCATAAATTTACATCATCCATAGGTTCATTAATTCATGATTAAGCCATTTGGTTGTTTTTCCATCCCAATTAATTAGAGTGAAGCAAAAAAAGTAAAAATGCTCTTTCCGACTCTCTACAATATATTCCAAGCGACAAGGATGGTCAAACAAGACTAGTAAGCACCTATTATGGTTTTCCCATCGATTTGACACAAGCACGCAGTTTTGTAAACAAAACTTTTAAAAATGTGATCAAAATGATCAAGGACACTTGCCTTGCTCTTGAGATCGGTTAGGATCAAAAGATTCAAAGTTCTGGTGCTGGAGGTCCTCGAAAGCACCCTCTAGAGCCTTACCTTCTATTCCGCGCAACACTCTAGTGCAGTAGGGTTTGGGTGGGATTCAAGTATAAGGTGGTGGAGCCTTGGTGTGGTCCGACTTGGGCTCCACAGGGGCAGGGCACAACGTTCTTGGTCCCAAATAGGTAAATTACCCAAAAACTCATCGTGGAGGAAAAATACAATCCGAGTCGAAACCCTACACACCGAACTAGTCCGTAGTGAGGTCGGACAAGTCCGATGGGTACACAGAGTTCAGCGGAGAAGTCTGGTGCAATACCAGACAAGTCCGTTCGAGACCAAAAGGTAAAATGGACAAGTCCGGTGTCAGGACGGAGAAGTACGGGATTGTCCGGTTTCAAATCCGGACCAAGTTTTTGGGAGTTTTCAGCAGAGATTATCAGACTAGTCTGTAAATGTTAACGGAAAAGTTCGAAGAACATGAGAAACAATTTCCGGACTAATCCGTAGCAATTAGCGGAAAAGTCCGGGGGACAAACAGTAGCTAAGTCAGACAAGTCCAGGGTCCATTCCAGACAAGTCTGTACTAAGCCAGGTTTCTGATTGCTATTTTCGTTCTAATCCATTTTAATCTTGTTCCTTTTCGTGTTGTATCATGTTAGACATGTATAAGAATGAATGCAATGCATGATGGATGAAAATGAGGGTGTTACATAGAACAAATGGTTCTGAGTGAGATCGGACTAGTCCGTTCTTGGATAGACTAGTTCGTGGTGTTGTGACCGTTTGAATTCAAATGGTGGCGGGGGACTTTGTGGTTCGTAAAGGGTGACATCACTGGCCTCCACAGGACAGACTAGTCCGGGGTCAAAGGCCGAACTAGTCCGCACTTTTTCTGGTGGCAACGGCTATTTGTAGGGACCCCTATAAAAAGGGATCCCCCGGCCCTCAAAGGGCTTGTCTCAAACCCTAGTGCCGCCAAAGCCTTCCTATCCCTCTCTCAACCATTCTTGGAGTCCTAAGAGCGATTCTTGAGGATTTGTGAGTCTTGGAAGAGAAGAGAGAAGGGTTTGCTTGTTTCTGAGCTCTTGGTTGATTCTCTTGGTTTGATTCATTGATTTGAGTTCGTGTGAACATTGATGTCTAATCTTTTCAAGCTGTAATCTTGTGGGAGCATCAGATTGTGAGTTGCTCTGTGATTACCCCCATGATTTAGTGGAAGAGCTAGCCGACCTCCATGGTGGCTAGGTGAGGAAAGGGTTGAGCGAAACCTGGCCCTCCGTGGACTCCTCAACGTGGATGTGGGCTTCTTTGTGAAGCTGAACCACGGGATAAATCTTGTGTCTTGTACCCTTGATTTACCTTTCTCGTTCTTCGCTAGATCAAGTTAGGGTTCCACACGTTCTTGATCTTAATCTTGTGATTCACCTCGATCTAGTCGTTATACCTTCGTGCATCTCTATTACTAGATTGTTAGGTTTGTATTATTCACATTTCATCAAGTAAACTTCACAGCATAGCATAAAAAATCTCACCTTTTGTCAAGTTGAACCTCCTGACCGGACTAGTCTGCCCCCTGGCAGACTAGTTTGTGCTGTCAATTAATTAGCTTTTATTGAGTTAAATTTTAGGTTATATGCCTATTCACCCCCCTCTAGGAAAATTTCAAGGAGGGACACATCGGACCCACCCCCCGGGAGGGTCCCGACAGCTAAGGGAGAAGAAGATTCGGACCCCTCCGGGAGGGTCCGGGTGGATTGAGAAGATGGACCGGACCCCTACAAGAGGGTTCGAACTATCCATCGATTTGTCTAATTCATCAGCGAGGTCCTCCACGATGCCAAGACAAGACATCTTGAAGTGCATAAGTTGTTGTACGCGGTTCTTATCACTTCAGGAAAGCTCCAACACTACTTTCAAGCTCACAAGATATCAGTGGTAACCTCCTATCTAGTGCGAGCTATTATTCATAATCCCAACTCAATGGGAAACATCGCCAAGTGAGCTGCGGAACTGGCAGAGTTCGAGCTTGACTTCTTGCCTCGACACACCCTCAAGAGTCAGGCGCTAGCTGACTTTGCCGCGGAGTGGACACCATCTCCATTTGGTCTGGGATCTCTCAACATCGAAGTGTCAGAACCTAAGGTCCTGGTCTTCACCGAGCCTCACAGAACTCTCTTCTTCTACGGCTCCGTGCAGGAGCAGAGGGGCGGAGCTGGAATTCTGCTCCTCGCACCAACGGGGAGAAAGTCAACTACATGGTCCGCCTTGACTTCAAAGCGACAAAAACATGGTAAAATATGAAGATCTCATCTTCGGACTGAAGACGGTGCTAACATTTGGCATCCAGTAGCTGCTGGTAAAGGGAGATTTACAACTCATCATCAAACAAGTCAAAGGTGAATGTTGTTGCAACTACCCCCAACTAGCAGCATATCTTCTTGAAGTCCAGAAGATGCAAAAGGACTTCCAGGTCCTAGACCTATGCCATATTCAGCGTACCAACAACGCTGAAGCTGATGACCTCTCAATGAAAGCTTCGACCAGGGCTACGACACCTGATGGAGTTTTTGTGAGAATATTACCAGCATCTTTCGCCCAGACTGCCAAATTGGGCGAAGGAGGCGTGACCAGCACCTCGAAGATGGATGTCCCGGTGGCCCTGTTACCATGGCGTCCACCAAGGATCGTAGGTGCTATAGGAAGCTCTGAGCAACTAGGCGTGTAAGATCCAGAAGCTCAAGTTAGTCCCGATGCATGGATCTCAGAGATCCGGGACTACTTGAAAGACAACATCATCCTAAAGAAAGTGTGACCGCTGAACGGATTGTCTGGATGGCTAAGAGATACACATTGGTAGAAGGGGATCTCTACCGACGTGGCGCCAATGGAATCCTATTGCGGTGCATATCCCAGGAAGAAGGTTTCGAGATCCTCGCAGAGATCCATGGAGGCGAGTTTAGGAATCACGCTTCATCCTACACGCTGGTCGGTAAGGCCTTTCAGCAAGGTTTTTACTGGCCTACAACTCTCCAGGATGCAGTTGAGCTGGTCAAGAGATGTGAGGCGTGCCAGTTTCCTGCCAAGCAGATCCATAAACCAGCGCAATCACTGCAGATGATTCCTCTCTCATGGCCATTCGCTATGTGGGGGATCGATATTTTGGTACCTTTCCCAAAAGCTATCGGAGGGTACGGGTTCTTATATGTTGCCATCGACAAGTTCACTAAGTGGTCAGAATCAACTCTAGTTGTGACTATCAACAAGCAATCAGCCATCAAGTTCTCGAAGTCTATAGTTTGCAGATTTGGAGTTCCGAACGGAGTTATTACTAACAGTGGGACCCAATTTACAAGTGCAACTTTCTAAGAGTATTGCGAAGACCTCGGTATAAACGTGAGCTACGCCTTAGTAGCGCACCTGGCAAGTAATGGCCAGGCCGAGAGAGCAAATGTCGAAATTCTCAAGGGACTCAAGACCCGCACCTACGAACGCTTGAACAAGCATGGTGCCAGCTGGATTGATGAGCTTCCGTCTGCACTGTGGGCAAGCCTAACAACACCCAACCGGGCTACTAGAGAGACACCCTTCTTCCTGGTGTACAGATCCAAAGCAGTCCTTCCTCCAAATATCGCCATGGGTTCTCTCCAAGTCCGAACCTACAACGAAGCCGTGTAGAATCAGCTCTGACACGATGACATGGACCTTGTCGACAAGGCAAGGTGCCAAGCAGCTTTTTGAAATGCGCGATACTGTGAGGCACTCTGCCGCTATCATCAGAGGCATGTGCACAATCGACAGCTTGAAGAAGGCAATCTGGTGTTGCGGCGAATAATCTCTCGAGAAGGAGCAAGCAAGCTCTCCCCCAACTAGGAGGGTCCCTTCCGAGTGATCAAAGTTTCCCGCCCCGAGATGCATTCGCTTAGCAACAGAGGATGGAAGACCGCTTCTCAACCCCTAGAATATAGAGCACCTTCGTAAGTTCTAAACTTAGGATGGAGATGAGTCTGTTTTTGTATAGTATTTCATAGTGTCTATGAATAGAATCGGGTTGGTCCAAGATGTATAGCACCCTTAACATGGTCATGTACTTTAAGTGTGTCCTTGCCTCCCCTGTTATTCGGACATACTATGAAATACAATTACATGAAAACAGACTCTACGTGCATTTACTTTTCGCATGCTCTTGTTTCATTTACTCTTTACCTTGTTGCAAATAGTGAAGCTGTGCAATCCTATTGAAAATTGGTTTCTGAAAATCCATGTGATACATATCCAAGTCTTATTGGTAGTCCTTTTCGGGATCTAGTGTTCGCTAAATGGCCTATTTGCTTGAAAACCAATGCCAATGACAAGTCTGGGGTCAGCTATAGACTCAGCCTGGTCTAGCACCCTAAGTACGCTACTCTACCTATGCTGGTGTTGCGTCAAAGTAAGGCGGGTCCAGGAAGCACACGGACCTAGGAAAGTACAACCATTATACTAAATATTATCACGTTGAATTAATTAGGGCCCAAATTTAAGAGCGGATGGTAAGACACAACTAAACTATAGGCAAGAAGAAGCACTTTTACTACTTATTGTCTCTCATGTGCAGGACAAATGGTTTACACGCTCCTTCTGGGAGTTCCGACGTCCCCAGGGGGCCCGACGTCTATGTTTCTCACGTTGATGATGGGTGCCACCAGAGCATCTAGCTCCGACACAACCCAAGGGGCCTGGTGTCGATGTTTCTCACGTTGATGATGGGCGCCACTGGAGTATCTAGCTCTGACAACACCCAGGGAGGCCAGCGTTGACGTTTCGCACGTTGATGATGGGTGCCACCAGATCATCTAGCTCCGGCACCACCCAGGGGCTCGGCATTAATGTTTCAAATGTTGATGATGGGCATCGTCAAAGCATCCAGCTCTGAGATCTCCAAGAGGGCCATCAGTCGACGTTTTACATGTTGTCAAGGTGCTCTCAGATGCCAAAGTCGAAGCTTGGAGCTATCATGAAAGCTTCAATACATTGCCAAGTTCCTTATGGTAGATGTTCTCAATCAATTGAGTACATCTACTAGAAGGTCAACCAAGCTATGGCAATAACAACAATGAAGACAAAATATGAAGTTCAGGAGAATTTCATTCATTCAAAAGTCTTTACAAGCATGAAGATACAAGAGGATGAAGAGGTCCAAGCTACTCGCTGGAGTTGCACCAGAACCACGCGGCAACCTTCTGGGCAGCTTCTTGCACACTGGCCTTGGCAACCTTCTCCCTCTCTTCGACGGGCCCTTCAAGCACCGGATCCAGTGAGATTGAGGGGTTCTAGATGCAGAAACAAGTCAGCACATATTATGCGACTGACTTGGCCAAATTCTTCCCCTCTGTCTCAAGCTGGTTGCTGATGACATCTTCCAGCACACCTAGCTTGGTTCCGGATGAACTTAGTGATGTCAGGGCTTGGCTGACTTCTGGCTCCGCGTCACTCGAATGGACTGGACTGAACCCCAGAGGAACCAGAGAATTATCAGCTCGCCCCAAGAAGTCCCAAATTTGTTGGACTTTAATCTTCCGCGTGGTCCGCAGCTCCTCCAAAGATTTCTTGGCAGTTGTTAGCTCCACAAAGCCTCTCTTTATGAATACTTTGACCTCCATAGCATGCTGTTACATCCGTTCAGCCAGCTGCTTTTCTTGGTTATCAATTTGCTTTTCGCAGAGGTTTAGGCGGTCTTTCCTCGCAGCCAGGTTCTTCTCTTCTGCCTTTAGCTTATTCTCCTTGGTGGAGACAGCAAGCTCCCGCTTCTAGACTTCCTGCCCCACTTGCCATATTTACTGCTTCTCCTCTTCGTAGCGGGACTTGAGAACATTGAGGCGATGAGCTAAGTCTTTCTCATCGAGCTCGTAGCGGGACTTGAGAACATTGAGGCGATGAGCTAAGTCTTTCTCATCGAGCTCTAGCTTCTGAGAGATCTCAACATCTCTCCTCTGGAGCTCTTGCTCCTTATTATCAATAGCCTCTTGACGCTTGAGGAGCTCATCCCTCAACTTATTCATAGAATCAAAGCGAGCATCTACCAACTCGTTGGCTTTTGTTGCTTTCTCATAAACTTCACAAGTCTTCTCCTCCAGATCTTCAATTGCGACATGCCTGTCATTCAGCAGCTCGTCGATCTGCTTTAGTCGTGCCTTCTTGGCCGCAAGTCTATCCCTCTCATCGGCCAGACGGGTTTGTGTCGGCTTCATCTTGAAGTTAAGAAGCTTGCGCCACTGCCTCAAAGTTTTCGCCTCTGCCTCCAGAGCACTGCGCTCGTACTCGAAGCCGAGTTGGACTTGGCGAAAGCTTGAGTAGGCGTTCTCTATCGAGAGCGACAAGGGGATATGTTTCGGACCTTCTGGCGCATCCGTTGGTGCCTCCATAGCTTATGGGACAGTTTTTGTTGCCCATGGCACAAGCATGGACCCCAACAAGTCTTCATCAGCTACGCCGAGCTCTGGGAAGTTGTCTTCCTACGGTGCAGACGTTGACGCATCCGTGGCTGACCCTTCACGCGCAACGTCAGCCGACAACTCTGGTGCGGCGTCAGTCGCACGCTCCGACACGGGTGCTGGCTCTGGTGGCATCGCAATGTAACCAAAGGTGAGGCGTCGATCGCTAGCTCCGACACCACCAAAGCCTCAGCCGGTATCTCTGGCACCACTTCAGGATCCATCATTGGTTTTGGAGTTGGCTTTGGAGCCGCTGCAACTTGCTCTGATGCTGGCGTGACCTCTCCCACGTGGTATGGAGCAATCACGACATCTCTGGCTACTGGGGATGAGGTCATCTCGATGTAAATTGACTCCGGAACCGCTGCTTCATTTGCCGTGACAACAGGAGAAGCCACCACGTCAACTGGTGCCTCGACCGGTCTGGTCTCTTCGGCCATAACGTTGGACTCGCTAGTTGGTGGCTCAGAAGTGGCAATTGGCCTTGACACTCTGGAAACAGGGGATATACAGAATCAACAAGATGCAGAGAATGAAAAAAGTCAAGTTTCTAGTGCCGATTCTTACTTGGGGCCATGACAGCTCCAATGAGCGTGTAACTTCTTCTTCAGACGGTCGGAGTCATCTGAACCCATCATCACCGATGCGGCAGATGGTCTGAACCTCACCCTGGGAATCTCCGAAGTAGCCACCGACTTCACAACAATTGGGACCTCCAGAGTAGACGATGCGCTCCCTGCAGCGGGAGCTATCATCGAAGGACTCTCTCTAGATATGGTGTCTGCCGATGACACACGAACCGGAGCTGAAGAATTTCTGGACCAGGAGCCCTCCATAAGCGTCGAGATCGATGTTGAAGATTTCCTGAACTCGATGTTCGCCTTGGACGAGGGGACCGAAGATGCAGTCGCCGGAGGTATGACTACCACATACCTCAGGGTTGAGCATGGAACTACCCTAACAAAGCTTGCATCAACTTGCTCCAGCTTCTGCTTCCTGTTGGAAGAGTCGGAAGGCTCATTTCCCTTGCTTCGGCTTGGGTCGGACCTCTTCCTCTCGCTTGGCTCTGCAATAGCTTTACCTTTGCCATTAGCAGCAGCAGGTTCGAACCTCTCTTGTGTGTCGGGGACCAAAGCTCTGGAAATGATTATTCCTCCAGGGGCATTACTCCTCTGCCGTAATGCAAGACCAGTGTCATCGAGAATTAGCATCTCCTTCTGCAGCTGCCTCCTGATCTCTAGCACTGCAGGCAGCGGCAAGAACTTTGGAGGAGGCACAAGGTCGTCTCTTGAGACAGAACCATTGTACAACTTCTGCAGTTGAAATCGCAGAGCCTCCTCACCCAAGTCGGTTCCGCGGCCAACCTCGATCACACAGAAGTCCATCTCTCCGCTGTAATTCCAAGCTGGAAATTCCCGCTCCTTAAGTGGAGCCCAGCGGTTGTACAAGAAGTTGCTAAGCACCATGAGAGATGTCAACCTCCATCAACTAGGTGTCGGATCCTTGTGAGCACTCGGTTGTACTCCTCTGATAGCTCTGGAGGCAGTTCCTAGAAGTTGTTGTCCGTCATCAGAAGTCCGATTGGCAACTCCAATCGGTCGTGTTGCGGATGCACAACCGCCCAGTCGCTCTTCTAGGTCTCCCACTTCCAAGAGGCAAAGGATATGATGTACTTGAATAGAGGATTTCTATGTCTCACGAAGTAGTAAAATCTGATGAGACTAGTATCTTTCCCAGTCGTTCGGAGGGTGAAGAAAGTCTTGAACAGCGGCATGCAGGGCCGCACACCCACCAACATCTTGCAAAAGTGGAAAAATATCGCCTCTAGCAAGATTGAGTGGGGGCTGAGGTGCTGAAGTTGAAGTCCATACACTTCTAGTAGCATCAGTGGGAAGTTGGAGATCGGCAGAACTAGTCCAACCATGGTGTACATCGTGAAGAAGATGATATCATTGGAGTTCTCCTTCTTAAAAGGAAGCATCCCACGGTGAATCACATTGTCGAAAGAGAGGCTTTGTCAGCCCATCAACTTTCGGACCCTTACGAGATCACTATTGCTCACAAGTTTACGGGGTGGAACTCCGAGTTCCATCACCGCAAAGTGGAGCAAAAGCAGAGAACGCGATGCAGGGGATGAAATAGAGAGCTCTATGCGCGAGCAAACAGATCGAGGCGTAAGAGTTCTCTCCCCCTGCAAAGCCTCTTCCTTTATTAGCCTCTCCAATGCTTGGATGGCAACTGCACGCGGAGCCTGA
Source organism: Tuctoria greenei (assembly GCA_036927565.1). Lineage (NCBI taxonomy): Eukaryota > Viridiplantae > Streptophyta > Magnoliopsida > Poales > Poaceae > Tuctoria > Tuctoria greenei. The sequence goes on along the minus strand of JAYESD010000004.1, from coordinate 24,850,931 downwards.
TTACGCATCGCATAGTTAACTCATCTATGACAAGGGGGCCTGGGTCCACTTTACCAAAAAAGTCACACCAGGTGAACCGTTGTCACGAGCGGAAGTTGGAAGCCCAAGGGCGGCAGCCTGACAAGGCTAACAAGATTGCGTTGGGAACTGATTCGAAAATCGTATCGGGAACTAGTGCCCTTTGCGTGAGATCCACACATCATGTATCTCACCTACTAAACCAAGAAGAGCTACGTAGCGATGGCACAGGAGCGTGCCGTCGTTTCAACCGCCCAAGTGAAAAGTCGAAGCAGCAGGGCGGGAAGAGATACTGGCCCCACCACCGAGACCGAAACCTCACCCTGAGGAAGGCCCGAGGGCCACTGTCGGTACCGTGCGGACCAGGTACCCTTTCGTACCAGATGAAGAAGTGTTGAGTCCCACCTTCCAGAAGAGAAGACCTTTGGAGGCCAACACGTGTCCCGAAGTGTCGGATCTGCCTCCCTCCTAAGGGTGGCTCCGGCGTTGCCACGTGTCCCATAGTGTCGGACCTGCCTCCCTCATAAGGGTGGCTCCGACACTGTCACATGTCCTGCAGTGCCGGACCTGCCTCTGTCCTAAGGGTGGCTCTGGCGCTGCCATGTGTCCCACAGTGTCAGACGTGCCTCCCTCCTAAGGGTGGCTCCGATGCTGCCACGTGTCTCGCAGTGTCGGACCTGCCTCCCTCCTAAGGGTGGCTCTGGCGCTGCCACGTGTCCTGCAACACTGGACCTGCCTCCCTGCTAAGAAAGCTCCAACGTTGTCACGTTTCACGTGTCCGGACCTACCTCTCCAACGGGAAGCACTCTAGGATCTCCAGCGGCGCAGACATTCAAAAGGCTATAAATCAGTCGCTACAAGACCTGGTTAACTCGTCATTAATTCTGCATTAATGACGCACAATCAGAGGACCATCAAGCGTGGTAATGCTGCCATCAAGGCACGTTATCACAGTAATAAACCGCTGTTAAGCACCTTGATCATGCACGGGGTGTTAATTACTACCAGGGCCACCTGTCGATACTCATTATATTGTAACAGCCAGTCCTTGTCATATAAAATGGCTGCACTGCACTATAGACTAATATAATCGAATCTAGAGTCACTCACATACTCGATCATACATACAACAACACCCCCCCCCCCCCCCCCCCGTGGAGTAGGGTATTACGCTCAAGTGGCCCAAACAATGTAAAATCACGGTGTCACCCTGTTCCTGAGTTCTTGAGTCCATGCCTCCTTCTAAAAAAGAACCTCTACGGACTACTTTGTAAGGACCGAATGCCCAAGAGAGGGGGTGAATTGGGCTTTCTTCGAAAAATTCTAAGCAATGAAACTTAATTTCTAAAGCCCAATTCCCTACGCGACTATCTATGCATTCTAGTAGATAGAAACTTTGCGGAATATAAAATGCATAAAAGTAAGGGAAGGAGAAGGATGCAAACTCCCGAGGAGACAAGGATTTATCCCGTGGTTCGGCAAGATCGTCAAGATCTTCCTACATCCACGTTGTGGCACCCACCAAAGGGTTTTGCCACACCCAAGTCACCGAGACGAGGGGTCTTCACTATTCCTCTCTGTTCGCCTCCCTTGGCAAGGTGGAGCTCAAGCCTTGTACAACTTCGACCTTCCGGGCTTCCACAAACGCCTTGGCAAGCTCCGGAAGTCTTCTCACGATTACAAACACCAAGGGCACTCCCTTGAGGCTCTCAGACTAACCTAGAGAGTCCACTCACCCAGAATGGAGGCACACAAGCTCTCTCTCTAGCTAGTTCTAGCCTAACTCTTGGTGTAAAGATGATAGAAATGGTGTGGAAGTGATTGCTCTTGGTCTTGAATACTTGTGGATGTGTTGATAGCTTCTGGTGATCAAGACTTGACGAAATGACAGGGTTAGGGGGTATTTATAGCCAGCCTCCCCGAAATAGCCGTTGGAAAAGTAGGCTGACAGAACTTTACTGTGAACACCGGATGATCCGATGTCTCCCCTTTAGTTATCATCGGTCTAATTACTTTGGCTGACGTCATGGTGTCAGATATGACCATTGTTAGACCAATGTTGCTCCTGTCTTCTCATCGGATGATCTGGTGGCTCTTCCTCCAGAATTTGCTTAACCTTGATGCTTACTGGAGTAATCGACCGATGTGTGTAAGTCTGTACATCGGATGATCTGGTGCTACACTTGGTCCAATGGTATTGCAAACTGTACTGATGGACCGATGTCATTGAGCCATTCACATCGGATGATCCGGTGAGTACATTGTTCTGAGGTCTTCTTCTTCAGTTGAACCAACTCGACCGATGTGTACATTTCTGAAATCATCGGTTGATCCGGTGAGTTGATTTTGTTTGCTTCGAGTTGTTTTGAGTGAATCTTTTGTGTCTTGCTTAGATGACCTCTTAGACATTTGTTTCATAAGCATCTCTGATGATCTTCAAGCATTGTATGTTGTCAACTTATGGTTGAGTGACTTAGACATAAGAGCTTTCACTTCTTGTCTTTATCTCATTGATTTGATCTCAAAAGTTGATTGTATATGGGTCTCCAATGACATATTCATTTCATTTTATTGAGTGATTATGGGGACCTTGCATTCACAAATTCATTAGTAAAGTTCACTGGTTGTCATTAATCACCGAAACCGTACTTCATGGGGGGCCTAGATGCTTTCAATCTCCCCCTTTTTGGTGATTGATGACAACACAATAATCAAAGCGCAATAGTAGTGAATTTGATAAAATGAAACTTAAAAGAATATGCAATGAATACAGAATGTCACACTTGAAGCTTAAGCATCAATTAATAACTCAAGTGTGAATAATAAGAGATCGTACACATAGATAAACACCAAATGAACCCAATCGATTAACAACTCATGGAAATAAGTTCATTAGAGCTCAATAAGTAGCAAATGAGTAGCAAACACACCAAATGTAGTAAACACACTGAATTACAAGAATGATAAATGATAAATGATAAAAGAGACTCCCCCTGACACTAAGACGGTCCCCCTGACTCCTCTAACTCTTCTCCCCCTTTGGCATCAAGACACCAAAAAGGGATCCGAGCGCCTAAGGACCCTGAGTATTGGGCGCGATGACGAACTGGTCTCCATCGCTGTCGTCGGAGCTGCTGGCTGGAGTAGCGGTGGAGGGAGCTGCCGGAGCCGTAGGAGCCACCGTCGGTGCCGACTGTGTAGGAGCTGCTGGAACAGGGGCACTGACGACGGAGGCTGGCGTCTGCTGGAACAGTGTCGTGGCCGGCAGCGGGGAGTGGATCGGAGCACCGGGAGCCAGAAGTGGAGACATGCTGAAGGAGGGAATCAGCGTAGAAGGTACTTGGGCCACTGGAGCGGCAGCTGGATCCAGGACTGGAGGTGGTGGAGCGACTCCTGGCAGCTGTGATGGGAGGGCAATCCTGGTCTGGGTGTAGAGGTTGGTGATCAACCCCAGGATGCCCATCATCGCCTGCTGCGTCTGCTGCTGTTGGTCGAGGGTGCGCTGGTGCATCTGGTCGATCAGCCCCGTCAGCCTGTCAGTGTCTTCACGCCTCTCACAGGCGATCTGACGCTGCATCTCCTGCTGCTGCTGCTGGAGCTCAAGGAGACGGGCAGCCTGCTCCGCTCGGGCCTGCTCGGCTGCCAGTCTGTCCAGACGCTGCTGCTCAACCATCTGCTGGAGGAGCGACGTCAGCTCTGACGGCTGTGTGACCTGCGCCTCAGTGACGGGAGGTGGAGTAGGTGGTGGCACTGTAGAGCCTCCAGCCTCCGCGTCGTGCTGCCTGGGTGAGGGCGGAGGTGGGAAGTACTCCTCGACACTGTCGTCGGTGTCGCTCTCTGACCAGATATGATGCAAGTCCTCCCCCTGTGCCTCAGCCTCGGCAAGCCTCTCATCCTCCTTCTCTAAGTCAGACCAGTCCTCCTCAGACAGTCAGGCCCTAACCTGATGCTCAACTGGACGGCCAAGGCGGCGGTCTCCAGGAGCTGGGGCACGGTAGTGACCGAACCGTGTCACACTCTCGTCAGTGAGACGGTCGTGCACGGCGGACTCCTCGGGGACCATCATGGTGAGCAGGTAGCTGACCCAGTGTCCATACACGAGCTACCTCATCATCCCCACTCCATATGTGATCACATCCTCCATCTCGCATATGAGGACGTCGACTATGTCGAACTCCATCCCGTTCATGATGAAGAATAGGAGAGTCTGTTGAAGGCTGGTGAACCCCTCCAAGTAACCAGACCTCGGTAGGAGCGTGCGGCGCAAGGCGAGGTGCATTGTGCGCGCAGCTGGAGTCAACAAGGCCGGTACTCTCGGCTGGTCAGGAGAGAAAGTAGGACCGAACAAAGAACGGATCTCCTCCAGAGCTGGTGCCACTCCTCCAGTGAGCGGCCTCCTCGGCGGGTCTTCCTGACCATAGACCCTCTCATGCACGCAGGTGTCGTGCAAGTCCACTCCTAGCAACTGTGCCAGTGTCTGCCTCATCAAGTGGTAGTGCTGACCCATGAACATGAAGTCAATTGATCTTCTGCCCTCAGAGACATAGAGGGTGGCGTAGAAGACGCGGACCCAATCTTCCACATAGGCACTCCGCTCATATGCCATTAGCTGCACCAAACCTCGGTACCTCTCAAAATAAGGACGGATCTCCGTCTCTGCTGCCAAAGCTAGCTGACCCCAATCCAGATAGTTGTGTTGAAACAGCTTGTGACATCGACGCCTTTAGGTCTCATAGAGTGATGCCTGGGTGACAGTCCAGAAGCGACTATCCACCAGAGCCTCTCTGGGCTGCGGGTACCACTCCTCAAGCAGCACATTCCACCTGAGCTTGCGAAGCTGCTTGGCCTTCATCTTCTGGTAGTCGGTCAACCGGACTCCTTCAGCGACATGGACAGTGGTGTCCATCTCGTAGATCGCTCGCTGGGCCTCCCTGTCCTCACGACGGTCGGCAGCCGTCAGTCTCGGATGTGGTGCTGCCACGGTGTGACCCCCACGGGTTCGAGTTGAGCGACGACGAACGAGAGGCTATTCCGGCTCTTCTTCGGCCTCGGAGTCGTCAATCACCGGAGGCTGCCTCGGGCGAGCCTCACGGATCCTTAGGGATCCCCCTCGACCACGCTCACGCTCTTCGGCGACGCGAGCGACCATCAAGGCCTTCTTCTCCTCCTTCGACAATTTTTGCTTCTTCGCGGCCGGCTCCGCGATAGCCTTCCCCTTGTTCTTCTCGTCGCGAGCCATTGCGATCACGCGATTGAATGGAGTCGACGACGGTGATGCGAAGATTGACGGGGTTGGGAAACCCTAGCGGCGATGGATGCACCGTGATGGCAATGTGCTTGACGGAGGTGAGGGAGAGCGATGGTGGTGCTTCGGTGGAGAGGCGGCTACGGCGGTGATTGGAGAAGCGGCGGCGGTGAGTGGTGGAGGCGGCGGCGCTTGGAGGCGGCGGCGCTGTGGAGTTGGCGGCGCTGGCGAGCGGCGGCGGCGGCCGGAGGGCGGCGGTGGCGTCCGGCGGTGGTGGAGGTGTCACAAGGTGAGCAAGGCAGCGGCGGAGAGTGGTGGCGTGGCGAGAGGAACGGTGGTGGCAGCGTCGGGATCGGGAGAGAGAAAAGGAGAACGAACGACCGATTTAAATAGTGAGTCCCAAACCCTAGCCGTATTTTTAACACCGGATGGACTGATGATGAATATGAGAAGCATCGGTCGAATGCCACAGTAAGTATATTCAAAAAGGTATTGTTGTCACCGGATGGACCGACGTTGAGGGTTTTAATCATCGGTCGAATGGCACAGTAAGGGTATTCAAAAGAGGAATTTTGACACCGGATGGTCCGACGATGGAGGAGGTAGCATCGGTGGAATTGACCACAGTTCCAGAATTGTACACATCGGATGGACCGATGTTTTTCAGGATGAACTCGTCGGTCGATTAGAGATTCTGACTGAACTGGCCCTTGGAGATTGAACACCTATTGATCCGATGAGGGATTTACCTAGGCATCAGATAATCCGATGACTACAGAACAATAACATCCCATATATGTCCTTTGACCAAACAAACAAGCAACGTGAAACTCATGTCTTAGGACTTTTTGGGCAACCCCTTACCCCTCAAAGATACTAATATGCCAATAACTTGGATAATCCTTAAATCAAATGGAACATCAAGAAAAATAGGAGGAAAATTATCCAAATAAAATGTAAGGCCCATGCTTTGTGAGCTAGAGTATGAAGACTTCTATCTCTTTAAAGCATGTTCCTCTAGGCATTAACGCACCTAACTTTTTGTTCTTTCCACCTTATATGAGTTGAGATATTGCATTTCAAACAAGTCTCTTTCTCATTAGGTGGGTTCCCCTTTGTGACAATCTACCGTATGCAATGCCAAACATTTTATAATGCAAGAAATTGTAAGTCTATATGGCAGGCATCATGCAAGGCATAAAATAAATCTATCATGCCAAGTTTGAATCTTTTAAAAGCTTCTTCAGGGAGAACCACTCTCCAAACCTTGGGAGACCCAAAGGAACCTCCATCCCAAGCTAACCCTTGCTTACCCCTATCCTTTGAGAGTTAGACAAGACCTATATGAAGTGCATTCTTACATGACGTTCGTTGCATCTAGCACATTTAATTCACTTCTTAGCCTAGAAAAAGTTTTCTCATCAAGTGGTTTAGTGAAGATATCCGCCAATTGTTCTTCGGACCTAACACCTCTCAAAGAGATGTCTCCCTTAGCTTCATGGTCCCTTAAGAAATGATGGCGAATATCAATGTGCTTAGTGCGGGAGTGTTGAACGGGGTTTTTAGCTATCTTAACCGCACTTTCATTGTCACAAAGGAGAGGCACACAACCAAGTTTGATACCAAAGTCCAAAAGGTTTTGTTTCATATAAAAAATTTGAGCACAACATGCACCGGCCGCTATATACTCCGCTTCCGCCGTGGACAAGGTGACGAAATTTGCTTCTTGCTAGACCAAGATACTAGGGAACGCACAAGCAAGTGGCACCCACCGGAGGTACTCTTGCGATCCACGCGGCATCCGGCAAAGTCTGAATCCGAGTACCCCACAAGATAGAATTTTGCACCTTTAGGGTACCACAAGCCCACACTAGGGGTATGCTTAAGATACCTAAGTATCCTAAAGACCGCCTTCATATGCGATTCTTTAGGTGCCACTTGAAAGCGAGCACACAAGCATACACTAAACATGATATCGGGCCTATATGCGGTAAGGTAAAGCAATGAACCAATCATAGAACGGTAGTTAGATTGATCAATAGGTTTACTGTCCTTATCCGCGTCGAGATGACAATTGGTTGCCATTGGAGTACTTCTTGAGCTACAATCTCCCATCTCAAATTTCTTCAAGCGGTCCTTGGTGTACTTCTCTTGATAGACGAAGGTCCCCTCTTGAAGTTGCTTGATTTGAAATCCAAGGAAGAAGTTGAGCTCTCCAATCATTGACATCTCGAATTCCCTAGACATCATTTTGCCAAACTCATGGCTAAAAGCTTCGTTAGTTGAACCAAAAATAATATATCAACATAAATTTGACAAATGAACAAATCTCCGTTGCTGTCCTTGGTGAAGAGTGTAGTGTCCACCCTCCCGATCTTGAATCCTTGCATGATGAGGAAATCCCGTAGTCGTTCGTATCATGCCCTAGGTGCTTGCTTGAGCCCGTAGAGCGCCTTGTGCAACCTATACACATGATTAGGATTCCTCGGATCTTCAAACCCGGGAGGTTGTTCAACATAAACAAGCTCGTTAATGTAACCATTAAGAAAGGCACTTTTCACATCCATTTGATAAAGTCTAATACTATGATGTGATGCAAAGGCAAGGATTATACGGATGGCTTCTAGCCGGGCGACCGGGGCAAATGTCTCCCCCAAATCTAGTACTTCAACTTCCGAGAACCCTTTAGCCACAAGTCTTGCCTTGTTGCGGACCACAACGCCATTCTCGTCTTGTTTGTTGCAGTACACCCACTTTGTTCCGATGACGTTCTTGTCCTTGGGTCGCTCCTCCAACACCCAAACTTCATTGCGGATGAAGTTGTTAAGTTCTTCTTGCATGGCCATCACCCAATTTGGGTCTTGGAGTGCTTCCTCAATATGAGTGGGTTCTACACATGAAACAAACGAGTAGTGCTCACAAAATGAAGCGAAATGGCGAGAACGTGTACTTACACCCCTTGACGGACTTCCAATGATTTGGTCCATTGGATGCGCCTTGGAGATGCGTCCATGCCTCATAAGTGGTTGTGAAGCACTTGGCAATGGTGATGCGTGTTGCTCCTCTTGTGGTTGGACTTGATCATGGACTTCTTCTTCTTCTTTATGTTGTTGTGCTTGTGAGTCTTGAGTCGGCAATGGATCATCCTTCTCTTCTTCGTCAACTTGAGGCGCCATAGAGGTGTTGTTGTTGGAACTTGAAGCTCCCCCTTGATCATGGCTCTCCTCAACTTCGGGCTTGATGTCTCCAATGGTCATGTTCTTCATGACTTCTCGTAGAGCTCATCATCTATTTCATCATTACCAAAACTCTCCTCTTGGGAGCCATTAGTCTCATCAAACTCAACATCACAACTTTCCTCAACTAAACCGGAGGTTTGGTTGAATACTCGATATGCTTTTGAGTTTGATGCATAACCAAGAAATATACCAACATCACATCTTCTTTCAAACTTACCGAGCCTTTTTCTTGCGGTAGATGTAGCACTTGCACCCAAAGACTCGAAAGTAGGAGATGTTGGGCTTTCTCCCAATGAGAAGCTCGTACGGGGTATTTTGAAGTAGTCGATGGAGATAGACCCTATTTGCGGCATGGCACACCGTGTTGATCGCTTCGGCCCAAAACTTCTCTGACGTGTCGTAGTCATCAAGCATTGCTCTTGCAAGAGTGATGAGTGTCTTGTTCTTCCTTTCAACGACACCGTTTTGTTGAGGGATGTATGTGGCCGAAAACTCATATTTTACTCCTTCACGGTCACACCACTCCCCAATGTTGTAGTTCTTGAATTCGGTGCCATTATCACTCCGGACCTTGATGATGGGAAGTTGAAATTCCCTTTGAGCGCGGTTGGCGAAGGTCTTGAACACTTCCGGAGTTTCACTCTTGTCACCTAAAAATAGAGTCCAAGCATAGCGAGAATAGTCATCAACAATAACGAGACAATAGAGGTTACCGCCAAGGCTTTGATATGTGGACGGTCCGAAGAGGTCCACGTAGAGTAGTTCAAGTGGCCTGGAGGTTGACACCATTGTCTTCATTGGGTGGTGTGAAGCAACTTGCTTCCCGGCTTGACAAGCGCTACAAAGCTTGTTCTTCTCAAATGTGACATCCTTCACGCCGGTCACCATCCCAAGCTTGAATGACTTCTTGAGTTTGCTCATTCCTATGTGCGCTATCCGTCGGTGCCATAGCCATCCCAAACTTGTCTTGGTGAAAAGGCAAGTGGTCAAGCTAGCATTCTTGTTGGAGAAGTCCACTAGGTAGAGGTGTCCATGCCGAAATCCTTTGAAGACTATTTCTTTGCTTGTTTCACTACTCACAACAACATCATTTTTGCTAAATGTGCATGTTAGTCCAAGATCACATAGTTGTGCAATAGAAAGTAAATTAAAGCTAAGTGACTTAACATACAAAACATTAGAAATGGATAAATCATTTGAAATAGCAATTTTACCTAACCCAATTATCTTTCCCTTAGAGTTATCACCAAAGGTGACTTGTTCATGATTGTCGGGGTTTTCTATGGTGGTGAACATACCATCATTGTCGGTCATATGTTGAGTGCACCCGCTATCGAGTACCCAATGCTTTCCTCCGGCTTTGTAGTTCACCTACACACATGAATTCAATTTTTGGCTTTAGGTACCCAAGCCAACTTAGGTCCTTGTATGTGTGATACAAGTGTTTTTGGGACCCAAAGTTGCTTGGGGAGCTTCCCCTTCATGCCCTTCATGTCTTTGCCAATGAACCTTGCCTTCACCTTGCCATGTACTTTACTCAAGAGATAATAATGATCATTGAAAGTAGATTTATAGTTAGTAGGCAATTTTGGAGAAGGTCGGTTAGGAAGAGGACACTCCCTTGTGTGGTGACCGGTGACCTCACAATGTTGGCAATAAGAACCAACTTCCTTGATGAAGCTTGTTCTTAGCTCCGGTGAGGGCACCTTTCCTTTGTTAGGCACGGGGAAGGATCCAAGTCCTCTCTTGTTGAAGGTCTTTGCTTGTTGGAAGAGAATTTCCTTGTGCTTGACTTCTCCTTTTGAAAGTCTAGCCACACTAGTGCGGAGACTCTCAATTTCTTCCAACAAGTCCTTCTCCCTAGCATTAGCTTTCAAAGGCAAAGACTTGTGCAAAGCATTAGTGGCATGAGAAGTAATGGATATCTTATCATTAAGGGTTTGCTTCTTCATATTTTTCAACTCTTGATCAAGCATGTCATGAGCAAGGTTAAGTGTTTGATGTTCTTGTATTAACTTGTTGTGCTCTTCCAAGAGTGTTTGGTGTGCTAAGTCAAGTCCGTGATTATCTATCTTGATTTTAGCCTTTTCTTCCTCAATTTGCTTGACATGGGATTTGAGCGTGTCATGCTCTTTGAGTATGCTTTCATACTTGTCAAGCAAATCAAGGTTAGCACTCTCAAGTCTAGCACGAGTTTCTTCAAGCACTTTGACCTTACTCTTTTCCCTCTTAATGATGGCATGATATTCATTTATCAAAGAAGTTAAATCATCGGGGGAAAGCTCATCATCGCTAGATTCATCACATACCTTGGTGTTACCTTTCGCCATGAGGCACATGGGCGGTGGATGAAGAGGTGCATCATCATTGTTGGCGATGGCGAGGCCGGCCAAGCTTTCTTCTTCCTCTTCACTCTCTTCATCACTTGTTTCTTCCTCGGTGACCCATTCATTTGCCTCACACATGAACACCTTTTGTGGGCCATTTCTCTTCTTTGGGAAGAGCCTTGCCTTCTTGCCCTTGTCATGTTTCTTCTTCCTAAAGGATCTTGGCTTTGGTTTGGCTTCCTCTTCATCATCATCACTTCCTTCAAGCTTGCGATGCTTGCTCTTGTGGTTCTCTCTTCGTTTGTCCGGTCTTGGACAATCATAGGAGATGTGGCCTTGATCACCATAATTGTAGCATGTCTTGTAATCATCTCTCCTTGGTAGGAATGCTCTCTTCTTGGGATCAAATGTGTATCCCTTCTTAGTGATCTTGGAGTTCAAGCGTGAGAACTTCCTCATCATCAATGCAAGCTCATCATCTTCATCTTCGTTTGATGCTTGTTCTTCTTCACTTGAGCTAGGCTCAACCACCTTCTTCTTCTTGTGGCTTGTTTTCTTGGTAGAGGCCTTTAGAGCAATTGACTTTGAAGATGATTGCTCCATCATCCCAAGTACACTCATCTCATGAGCGTGTATTTCTCCAGTGAGCTCCGAAACTTCAATGTGGTCAAGTGACTCTTTTTGGAGCATGGAGTTGATGATGTTGTACTTTGGCTTGGGGAGGAGCATGAGGATCTTGCGGTTGATGAGTCCCTTGCCAAGAGAAGCAATGTCAAGAGCATTTATTTCTTCAATAAGCACATTTAAGCGAGAGAACGTCTCATTGACATTTTCATGAGGTAGCATCTTAAATTCATCATATTTTGCTTTAAGCATGTGATATTTAAGTTCCTTGACCCTAGAAGAACCCTCATGAATCTCTATTAAGCAAGCCCAAATTTCACAAGCCTTTTCCTTGCTAGCAATCCTAGAAAACACATCTTGACTAATACATTCATAGATTGCATTCCTAGCTTTAGCATCCCATTTAATTTGATCACCAACATAATTGTGTTCTCCGAACCCCGCGTGGGTCGCTTCCCAAACTTCGGGAGCAATAGCCTCTAGATAAGCGTGCATGCGTGCTTTCCAATAGGCAAAGTTCTTACCCTCGAAGATATGAACCGAACCCCCAACCTTGGCCATTTTAGCTCTCTAGCGGTGAAGTTAGAATGATCCTATGAGCAACCTTGCTCTGATACCAATTGTAAGGACCGAATGCCCAAGAGGGGGGGGTGAATTGGGCTTTCTTCGAAAAATTCTAAGCAATGAAACTTAATTTTTAAAGCCCAATTCCCTACGCGACTATCTATGCATTCTAGTAGATAGGAACTTTGCGGAATATAAAATGCATAAAAGTAAGGGAAGGAGAAGGATGCAAACTCCCGAGGAGACAAGGATTTATCACGTGGTTCGGCAAGATCGTCAAGATCTTCCTACATCCACGTTGTGGCACCCACCAAAGGGTTTTGCCACACCCAAGTCACCGAGACGAGGGGTCTTCACTATTCCTCTCCGTTCGCCTCCCTTGGCAAGGTGGAGCTCAAGCCTTGTACAACTTTGACCTTCCGGGCCTCCACAAACGCATTGGCAAGCTCCGGAAGTCTTCTCACGATTACAAACACCAAGGGCACTCCCTTGAGGCTCTCACACTAACCTAGAGAGTCCACTCACCCAGAATGGAGGCACACAAGCTCTCTCTCTAGCTAGTTCTAGCCTAACTCTTGGTGTAAAGATGATCGAAATGGTGTGGAAGTGATTGCTCTTGGTCTTGAATGCTTGTGGATGTGTTGATAGCTTCTGGTGATCAAGACTTGACGAAATGACAGGGTTAGGGGGTATTTATAGCCAGCCTCCCTGAAATAGTCATTGGAAAAGTAGGCTGACAGAACTTTACTGTGAACACCGGATGATCCGATGTCTCCCCTTTAGTTATCATCGGTCTAATTACTTTGGCTGACGTCATCGTGTCAGATATGACCGTTGTTAGACCGATGTTGCTCCTGTCTTCTCATCGGATGATTCGGTGGCTCTTCCTCCAGAATTTGCTTAACCTTGATGCTTACTGGAGTAATCGACCGATGTGTGTAAGTTTGTACATCGGATGATCCGGTGCTACACTTGGTCCAATGGTATTGCAAACTGTACTGATGGACCGATGTCACTGAGCCATTCACATCGGATGATCCGGTGAGTACATTGTTCTGAGGTCTTCTTCTTCAGTTGAACCAACTCGACCGATGTGTACATTTCTGAAATCATCGGTTGATCCGGTGAGTTGATTTTGTTTGCTTCGAGTTTTTTTGAGTGAATCTTTTGTGTCTTGCTCAGATGACCTCTTAGACATTTGTTTCATAAGCCTCTCTGATGATCTTCAAGCATTGTATGTTGTCAACTTATGGTTGAGTGACTTATACATAAGAGCTTTCACTTCTTGTCTTTATCTCATTGATTTGATCTCAAAAGTTGATTGTATATGGGTCTCCAATGACATATTCATTTCATTTTATTGAGTGATTATGGGGACCTTGCATTCACAAATTCATTAGTAAAGTTCAATGGTTGTCATTAATCACCGAAACCGTACTTCATGGGGGGCCTAAATGCTTTCATACTTGTTAGTAGTATCGGGGGAAGTGTCGATCGCACACTTCGACAGATACCAAAGGCCCAAGTTGGGTGTGTGAACAAGGTACCTTAAGATTCTTTTTACAGCTACTAAATGGCACTCTTTAGATGCGGCTTGAAACTTTGCACACATACAAACACTAAGCATGATATCAGGCCTAGATACACATAAATAAAGTAGTGAGCCAATCATAGATCAATATACCTTTTGATCCACATCTGGATCGTCTTCGTTGAGATCGAGATCTCCATTAGTTGTCATGGGAGTCTTGATGGGCTTGTATTTGTCCATATTGAACTTTTTGAGGATATCCTGTGTGTACTTAGTTTGGCAGATAAAAGTGTCTTCTTTCAATTGCTTCACTTGGAATCCCAAAAATAACTTTAATTCGCCCGTCATTGACATCTCGAATTTGCTTGTCATAATTTTACTGAATTCCTCACAAAAAGATTCATTAGTAGATCCAAAAATGATGTCATTAACATAAATCTGACATAGGAATAGATGACCATCAAAATGCTTTGTGAACAATGTATAATTGACTTTTTCTATTTTAAAACCATTTTGAGTGAGAAAATCCCTAAGGCACTAACACCAAGCTCGTTGAGCTTGTTAGAGGCCATAGGGAGCCTTACGCAGTTTGTACACATATTTGGGGTACTCTCGATCTTCAAAACCTAGTGGTTGCTCCACATACACCTTTCCTTGATAGGACCATTGAGGAATGCACTTTTGATGTCCATTTAATACAGCTTAAAATTATGGTGAGTAGCATAGGGTAATAAAATTTGAATGGAATCAAGTCTAGCTACAAGAGCAAAGGTTTCATCAAGATCAAAACTTTCAACCTGTGAGTAACCTTTGGCCACAAGTCGTGTTTTGTGTCTTGTTACTACTCCGTGGTCATCTTGCTTGTTCCAAAAGACCCATTTGGTGCCCACGATGTTGGCTTTTGGTCTTTATACAAGCTCTCACACTTCATTTTTTTGAAGTTGTTCAGCTCCTCTTGCATGGCGGTCACCCAATCTGAATCTTTTAATGCTTCATCACCCTCTATGGTTCCAGAAATGAGACAAAAGAGTAATATTCACTAAAATTAGCAATACGAGATCTAGTAGTTACTCCCTTTGCAATATCTCCGATGTTGTTATCGACGGGATGATCTCTTTGTATACTCTGATGTACTCTTGGGTGAGGCACTTGTGATGTCATTTGCTTTTCATCATCTTCATTTTCAATATCTCCCCCTAGATCATTGCTTCCATGATTATATTGATCATCTCGATCCTACTGTTGATCTTGTGCAGAAGCTCCCCCTTGAACATTGCTCTCCGGTTGAGGTACATCTTGTGCACTTGAGTCTTGTGATTGCTCTTGAGGTCGAATATCACCAAGTGTCATTCTCCTCAATGCTTGACATGGAGCTTCTTCTTTATCTAGCACACACTTATCAACTTGTTCCACTTGGGAGTCATTAGTCTCATCGAACACTATGTCACGTGCCACTTCAACAATGCCAGAGACTTTGTTGAAAACATGATATGCGTAGGTGTTCGAATCATAACTGAGCAAGAACCCTTCATCAGATTTCAAAGCGAACTTCGAAGTCCTAGGTTTCTTGTTCAAAATATAACATTTACTCCCAAATACTCTAAAATATGAAACATTCGATTTGTTACCCTTTAGGAGCTCATATGGTGTCTTCTTCAGAAGTCGATGAAGATAAAATTGGTATGTGGCGTGACAAGCGGTGTTTACTGCTTTCGACCAAAACCAATCTGAAATCTTGTATTCATCTAGCATTGTTCTTTCCATCTTGATAAGTGTCCTGTTCTTTCTTTTGGCCACCCCATTTTGTTGAGGGGAGTAGCTTGTCGAGAGCTCATTATTTATTCCTTCTTCATCCAGATACTCCTCAACTTGAGTATTTTTGAACTTCGTTTTGTTGTCACTCCTAATGTTCTTGACGGTTGAGGAGAATTCATTTTGTGCTCTCCTCAAGAACTTCTTGAGGATCCCTTGGATCTCTGATTTATCATACAAGAAAAATACTCGAGTAAATCTAGAAAAATCAACAACAACAACCAACCCGTATTTGTTACCACTGATGCTTATATAAGCAATTGGACTGAAAAGATCCATATGTAGGAGTTCCAACAGTCTTGATGTATTCATCACGTTCTTCGCAAGGTATGGTGCTCCAACTTGTTTTCCAGCTTGGCATGCGCTACATGACATGTCTTTCTCAAACAGAACACCTTTCAAACCTCGGATGTGACCACCCTTTAGAAGTTTATGCAGATTTCTCATCCCAACATGGGGTAGTCGTCTATGCCACAGTCATCCCATGTTAGTTTTGGCAACCAAGCAAGTGTTGAGTTTGGCTTTATCTTTATTGAAATCAACAATATAAAGCTTTCCCTTCAACATTCTCTTGAATGTAATTGAGTTATCGCTTCTTCTAAAGATTGTCACACCCTCATTAGTGAATAAACAATTGTATCCTTTGTCACATAGCTGAGATATGAACAAAAGATTATAATCTAAAGAATCAACATGTAAAACACTGGAAAGTGTGTGTTGAGATGAGATTGCAATTTTACCGGTGCCAAGGACTTTTCCATGGTTGTTCTCTCCGAAGTATATTCCTTCACTTGGATCCGCATTTTTCTCACATTCTACAAACATTCTCCTCTCTCCGGTCATGTGATTGGTGCATCCACTGTCTAACACCCACTTTGATCTACTGGAGGAGTAGGCCTGCAAAACAGGGTTATGTCTTGATTTTAGGTACGCAAGTTTGCTTGGGTCCTCGAAGGTTAGTCACAAGCAATTTAGGCACCCACACACAAGCTTTGGGTTTCTTGTGGCGTGGTCCTACATATTTAGCATAAACATATCCAAATTTATCCTCCATAAGAACATAAGATCCGTCAAAAGTATGAAATAAAGTTTGCTATTCATGTTCATATGATTTTTCTTTAACGAAAGCAATATGATTCTTATTTTGACCACTAGTGAATTGCTTCTTACCTCTTGCATACCCAATACCATCTTTGACATTAGGAGGTCTTGTGACCATATATGCACTAAGTGCATATTTGATCTTTTCCTTGTCAAAGATGCTGCTTTGGGATGGATGCTTAGCTTGTGTAGCATCGGATTCATCATTTACATTATGCTTTCTACTAGAGCATGTGCAAGTTTTAATTGTTGTCAACTTGATATCTTGAGAAGGTGAGCTCTTTGAGGGGGAAGTGTCACTTTGCTTGAGTGACTCAACTTGCACTTCAAGAATTTTGTTAACTTTTGTCAAGTTAGCAAGTTCATCCTTGATTGCAACGTGTGAGTCTTCTAGTTTTGAGTAAGTTTCCTTACTCAAATCTAGCTCAATCTCAAGCTCAAGTGCCTTACTTTTATCCTTTTCAAGCTCAAGAAGCTTTTCAACCTCATGATATATCTACCTTTTACAGATGAGCATATCTTCTTGACGGTTGACAAACTCCTCCTTCTCAAAGATTTCATCTGACAATATATTCATTTTTCTTAATGCGGTTTTACTCAATCCTTTTAATATTTCCTCATTCTCACTAGAGCTGTCAAAATCATCATTAGAGGAATGTAAGGAGGAGTGTGTAAGTCGAACCTTTTTCTTGCCTTCTTTGGCCATGAGGCAAGTGTGGTTGTAGTTCTCCTGTCCTCCCATGTTTGGGAAGAGTTTAGACTTCTTGGTCGGCTTCTTGATGGCAATTATTGTCATCTCCTCTTCATCACCGGAGGAGGACTCATCGTTTGAGTCCCACTCCTTGTCGATGTGCACTTGATATGCTTGTTTCTCTTTCTTGAAAATTTTATTTTCTTACGACTTCACTTCTTTCTTCCTTTTGTTCTCCTCATACTGACAATCAACCATGAAGTGTCTGTATTCGCCACAGTTGTAGCAAGTATGTCAAGCATTGGGTTTTCCTTTTTTCCTTATTCTTTCCTTCACTTGAGTTGTTTCCTTTTCTTCTTCTCATCATGCGCTTGAATCTTTTTATGAAGAGCACCATCTCTTCATCATCCATATATGTGCTTACATCGTTAATGTCTTCTTCTTCATGTGTCTCACGATTCTCCTTCTCTTTGGGCTTGCAAGTTGCCTTAAGGGCAACTTCCTTATTCTTGGATAGGTAAGTTTAGCTAAGTCTTTGACATATTTAGCTTCTTTCTCCATCATCTCGTGATTGATAATTTTGCCAAGAATTTCATCTGTGGTCATTTTGTGGAACCCCGGGCTTATCATTGAGCATAAAGTGACATTCTGAGGCATGAAGGCCCTTATCATCCTTTTTACAACCTCATGATCAGTCCACTTTTTGCTTCCATAAGCACAAATCTTGTTAATGAGTGTCTTCAGGCGGTTGTACATCTCTTGAGGAGTTTCACCATCCTCTATGGCAAATCTCCCTAATTCTCCCTCAAGCATCTCAATTTTCGCTTCGCAAACGGAGCGATTCCCTTCATGAGCAGTTTTGAGTATATCCCATATGTCGTTGGCAACTTCGAGTCCATCCACCTTGGTGAACTCTTCTCGACTCAATGATGAGGTAATCACTACAACGGCTTGTTCATTGCGATGAATGGCTTGTTCTTGCTCCGAAGTGAGTTCTTCGTCGTTGTCAGGGATTTCCAAACCTGTACAGACTATTTGCAAAAGACTTGGGTTTAGTGAAATAAGATGCATCTTCATATTATATTTTCACATTGAGTAATCATTGTCGTCAAACTATGGAGGTCTTCCCATGGGAATAGAAAGATAGTGATTGTAGTTGTTAAGCTTCTCATTATTAAAGGGATACTTGGAGTAGTCTTGATGACTACCCCTTTTAGCTTTTCATCTTCCTTCTTGCCCTTTTGGATTAGAAGCTTCTTCCTTAGAAGCGCCTTGAGTTGATGCACTTCTTCATCATCGTTTTCGTGCTCCTTGAGCACATCAACGCCTTGGTGTCTTGTTTGTCACCAATGATGCGCATTTCCGGGATCTCGTTAGTCTTGTCAGTGGCTATTTGTCTCTCTGAGTGGTGAGTCTCGTAAAAGGAGAGTCTTGCTCTGATACCAATTGAATGTGGCCTAGAGAGGGGTGAATAGGCGTTGAAACTTTTTTCTGCAACACTTAACTAGAATGTCAAATACAAGAGGTCCAGACTAGTCCGGTGTAGGATACGGACTAGTCCGGTGTACTAGTTATGCCTACAAAAGATTAACAGTTATGTAATTTACTTGAACGATTTAGCAGCGGAATATAGTAAACTATCCCAACAACTTGAGTAAGTGATTAGGATGAGTGATTCACACGTGGAATACACAATTAATACAAGATGCAGATTCGATTAACCATATGCCCTAGATGATTATAATTGCAAAAATAAAGAACTAGAACACACGACACAAGGATTTTTACCGAGGTTCGATCTCACCAAAGAGATCTACTCCTCCTTGAGCATCTTACACAGAGTCGGGTCTCAATCAATCCTTTACCTCTTCAAGTCACCACGAAGGCCGACTTGAGTTCCACTATCAAGGGGTAATCATCAAGTCAATGGGGCAACCTCACACGATGAGGGCTCCCACAAAATTACAGCGAGGAAATGAATCAAATACACTCAAATGATGTACAATGATGTGAGAGCGTATGAGATATTCAAACTCCAAGAGCTCAACAATGCGTAGAAGATGATCTCCCTTTCTCAAATCTTGATTCCCAAAAGATTTAACTTTTTAGGGAATTAGATGTGTGAGGAGAAGTGTTTCTGTGCTCTTAGAATGTATGATGGCGCTAGGGTTCTTTGTTGTGTGTTGTGGGGTCGTGGATCATCTATTTATAGACTTTCTAAAAAAGTTATTGTTAGGGATTCCGACAGGCGGACTAGTCTGCTCCGGGGATCGGACTAGTCCGGTGTGCTGTGTAAAACTTGCATGAATTGTGCAGCACACCAGAAACCCTAATTTGTGTGAGGTGATCCGAACTTGTCTGCATTGGAACAAAAAGTTAACCGGACTAGTCCGTGATGACTCTAGAAACTTAATCGGACTAGTCCGCAATTGGACGGACTTTTCGGTGCAAGGTGATATGTATTGTTTTGGCAAAACATCAGAAAGTTGAACGTACTTGTCCGACTTATCCACGGACTAGTCCGAGTGGGAATAGTGAGATGAACGGACTAGTCCGGTTCTGCTCCGAACTTGTCCGTGTGAGAACAGAAAGTGTGTCAGACTAGTCCATTTATGAACGGACATGTCCGGTGCTTCTGTGAATTGCTTAATTGTTAATTTTAGCTCTTACCCTCTACGCAAAGTCATGACCTCTTGGGATGTGTCTCTCACACACATCCTATATATTAACATCTACTTTGCGCTTCCATTATTAACTTGAGCTTTTCCTTTCTCATTCCTCATTTTTCACCTTTTTGTGTACCATTAGTTCTATACTTCGTATATCTGCTTTCATCTCAACAAAACTCATTAGGATCTCGTTTGTTTGCCATCAATCATCCAAAACCCACAAGGGAATACTTAGATGCACTTTCACCATCAAAACAAAACCTAATAGCTTTAGTCTTCATGCTCATCAAAAAAAAAATCTCGCAACCCAATCCAATTTTTCTTGACCAAACTAACCAGGCTAAATTAACCTAATGCCTACCCCTACCGCCAACCGCCCCACAAGGTCCCCATGACCCTTCCTTACATGAGGGTGCACGTCCCCGTACCGAACCCTAGCCGAAGCCATGACGCCCGACAAAGATCTAACTCTCACCACCCTTAGGCATGTTTGCCGATAAATAGGCACCCACACACCCCTTGTTGATCTCCCTCGTCATCACCACACCTCCTTTGCACCCCAAACATCTGCATTGTCATTCCAGCCATTATCGTGCAACTGAGCTCGATGCCCTATTTCGAGGACGATGCTTGGGGCTTGATGACTTATCGCAAAAGTTCATGATGCCACACCACACCCTCCGAACCCTCCACGACCTGATTTCACCACCCCAAAGTCACCCCCATCATGCACCAGCGAGCACGACCACCCTCCACCATCGTGCAATGCCTTACTGCCACCCTGACCCTGTGCGAGCACATGGTAAGACTCCCATCACCCCCTCTATCTATTCATGTTTTCACCATTGAGATCTGGCCATCATAGTCGTAAGTGCATATAGGCCTGCCTTGTGAGTTTTGGTTGATTGATGACAAATAGTTAAAGATATAATGAGCTTTGTTAAGGATGTATCCAGATTTGGAAAGAAAAGTAGTGAATCCCTCAAAAGGAAAAGGAAAAAGGTGTTAGAAATCTCTAATAGATTTGGGATTTTCTACTTTCTTGAGTATAGAAATGTCGTACTATTAGGAGGGACATAGAGATCAATCATTTTGCAAGGATAAGATAAGTTGGGAGTTCATGGGTCACCCTTAAAGATCAGTTCGAACTTGTCCAATCCATTTGACCAAACTAAATTGGACACTCGTGGAAGTCTGGGTTAAGCACTAGAATACCACACCCTATACAGGTCCGGACTTGTCCTTACTATAGACCGAACTAGTCTGGATGTCAGGAATTGTCCGCTGCTACATGCAAAAAAGAGGCTCTTGTGTAGGTTCGTACTTTTGCAGAGTGAGGACTAGACTAGTCCGACATTGCGAACTTGTTCGTCAAAGAGTGCAAAATATCACTCTATCGGTAAACTTGAGCCAAGTTGTTGGGTGTCCAAACTTGTCCGGAGTGTATCAGACGTGTCCATTGTACTGTGTGGAATAGATCGTTCTGTGTAAGTTCAAATTTGTCCGGTCATAGTACACTTTGATTCAAACGAATATTATGGGGGTGTCACTTGGTGACATGGAGTAGTTTGGACTTTAGTGGCTGATACAGGTAAGTTGATTGAGACCCTATAAAACGGGGATCTTGATCCAAATCAATGACAGAGAAACCCTAGTGTCGTCACACCTACTCTTGCTATTCTAGCTCTCCTTTCACACCTCTTTGGTCCTCAAGTTGGAAGTTCGTGAGTTCGAGAGAGACTTGAGTGGGGAACATCGTGGTTGAGCTCTTGATATGATACCTTTGTGCTTTTCTTCTTGATTTTGTGTTTATTACTCTTAGGTTCAAACCATAGATGGCAAAGTGTCACCCTTGACTCCTAAATTATGTTGGTGAGATTTTAGAAGTTTGTATTACCCTTGAATTGATAGTGGAGAATCAAGTTTTAATCTTTGTGACCACTCATGAGTGTTAGGGTTGAAATAGATCCGTTCTTTCGTGGATACCTCAACACGAATATAAATTCTTGTGTGAAATCAAACATCGGTGAAAAATTGTTGTATTCATTGTCTCTTCTATTTACTTGTTTATCGTCATCATTGCTTATTAGGGTTCCATCAAGTATCTACTTGCTTTAATTGTTAACTTGCTATCTAGTTCTGTCCTAGTATTGTACTACCTCATCTTAGACTGCTAGTATCATTTACTTATCTTGCTACTAGAAATTATGATAGAAATCATCGAATCACCGTAATTTATATTTATGCTGCGCTGACTACGAATTAGTCTGTCCCTAATATCAGACTAGTCTAAATTAAGTGTATTTTAGTTTTTATTAGCCTATGCGCCTTTGCTAGGCTACTTTTAGTAGGGTAGGAACTAGCCAATTCCAGTGATCTTCAGCATAGATAAGAGGGGAAATTCACTACTTCGAAAGAAGAAGAATATGCATATGACTCCTCCATTGTTCACTTAACACTATTTCAAATTGATAACTTAGGGAACCTAAACTTGATTACATACATCAGATTAAAGAATTAAGCCCCTCACTCCAGGGCATTGATCCAGACAGTTAACTTTGCCTCATTATACTGTGTGATCTTCTCATGTAGTGGGCACAATTGACTAGCATTCCACTAGTTGGAAGGACATGAGAATGAATTACACTACCTTAGGCACAAATCAAGTTATAAAATTGGTACCGATTTGCTATCCAGAAGGCCAAAAAGACCCGATTATTTGATCTTTAGTTTGCTTCTGTGAGGAAATCTCATTATATGTTCTGTTGTTATTAAAATAGAACTAATTGACGCCATACCTTCTCATCTGAGCAATTTGATCCGACGTGGTACTTGCAGTTTTAAAAAGAGACAATATGAGATCAGATTTGATGGCTTGTCCTCACACTCAAGTGGTTGCAAGAGTGAGAATGGAAAAAAAAGCTCAAGTGGGTTCCTGTAGAAAAATAACTCCTCTCCAGTACACGAGTATGACTTCTATGATATGTTGTTACAGCATCATATCTATGCTGATACATTGTGTTAAGAGGCATGTAGACTCATAATAGGTTTTCGACCCAAATTGTTGTTTTGAAAGTCAATAAATTTAGATAGAAATCTTAAAAACAATTTTAAGGACTCATGATTTATTTTATTATTCTATCGTTATTTGCAATAATATAAAACCCTAATAGATGGTGATGCAATGTATCCTTTCGGCCCCCACAGTCTGGTGCTGTGTGATCCTCTCGTCGTTTGCTCTCTCTTTAGCTCGCACCACACTACACCGAGAGACCACACCCGAAACAAAAAAATATATGCCTCCAACCCAACGAAGATGACTAACGGCAATCACTATGCATATGTAATTGTGTAAGCAATTTATCGAGACAATAAATTCTCGAATCCTATTATCACTATATTTTTTTCACTTCCATGCTTAACAAAGCAAATTGATAAATAAACTATCATACCATGAAACTAGAAAAGTTCATTTTACTATCCTCAAGTATCAGCATTGTTCACTTAACCTTTTAAAGAAAATTTTGGTTTAGTTTAGCTCTCAAACTATTTACATTGGTTCAATTCATCCCCTAGTATTTTTTTTGTTTCTCTTTATAAACATTATTTCTGGTAAAATTCTATAAGATTATATGTTACAACAGAATATACATTAGTAATATATTTGTATTTTTAAAGTATGTAAACAAATCTCATTTCAAAAATAAAATAATACATGAAAAAAGTTTATGAAAAATTATAAATTTATTTTTCTTGCATAGTTTATGACATCTATCATCTCATAAAATTTTAACTTCAAATATAACACATACAACGAGAAACAAAAAAGAGAAATTTCAGTAGGAGGTGAATTGAACCAATCTAAATAATTTCGGTGTAAGATGAATCAAATTTTTTTAGAGACTAAATGTACAAAGTTGATATTTGAAAGTAGTAAAATATATTTTTTCTCTTTGTTTTTATACACATACACAATTATATGTTTGTGAATGGATGTGAGTCGGCCCTCTAACCCAAAACCCTGGACCCGCGCCGCCTCTGTCCCCACGCACCCGATACCTCTCACTTCACCCGGCCCGCCGCCAACCTCGCCGCCGCGGACGCCATGAGCGCTGTCTGGAGAACGCTGCTTCTGCGCATCGGCGACCGGTGCCCCGAGTACGGCGGCTCTGACGACCACAAGGAGCACATCGTGAGCGCCCTTTCCCCATCCCGCCCGCCGATTTCTTTCCCCCCGGCGCGCCGTCGTTCCCCGAACCCTAGGTTAGGTTATCCTTCTGCCTATTTGGCGGGGAATGTGCTGGTTTACGCTGTGTACGCGCCGTGTTTACTTGTCCGTTCCTCTGATCGGAGTGTGCGGGAAGCTCAAAATCCTAGCTCTATTTCGTTTACTCACTCGAGCGTGGCCTAGGTTTCAGTGTGTATGGAATCTCTCCGCTTCGAGCTGGTCAGAAATGAGCTCTAAATTACACAAAACATTAGTTAGATACAGTAAGAGCAAACTTTGTGTTGATCAGGCAGATCATTTCCCGTTTAAGTGTATTTTCCTGTTCTGACTAGCCCCGGAACGATCCCTATTTGGTTTGCCTAAATTTCTGTTGGAATAATTTATTTTCTTATTTATCTGCAAATCATGCCACTACAGAAGGAATATGCAGCTTTTATTTGAGAGTTTTTGAACTGCACCTGTCTTTCCAAATGGAACACTCAGTGAGCAGTTGTCACTGTAGTGTGTAGGTATGATTGCAATTTTTTTCTTATACTCGAAAACAAACATTTGTTTAAGCTGTTTTTTTTCTCAGCCTTGGAAAGTTAGATTCATGTATGTAATTGATCATTTGGATTTATCGTGTAGACGGTGGACATCATTACAATGTGAACTACTCTGGGCAGGGAATAAATTTTGAGTGCAAAACAGTATTATGAACCTTCCCAGTTGCTTGTCACAACACAATGCATACTTAAAAACCAGCAGTCTGTATTCTGAAACTGCACGTGTTTTGATCATTTTGGGAGTCTTATGGGTTTTATTTGCATCATGACTTTACATGTTCACGTGTCAATATGCTTTTATTGAATAAGGCATTGTGAGTGAATTTGTGATTGAGTGCATGGTAAAATGAATGTTAAGCACGTGTCCCTGCAATCCGTTTTTTTAACCTCTTAACGTTCTAATGCATCACTTGGAGTTTCTGATGTCATTTTGTGTTACAAATTGCAGTTCGACGTAAATGATTTCATTGCCAAAATATAGCATGATGTTACTAGGTGCAGAATAAAGGGACATTTCAAATTTATGCACCAAACACAGCTAAAACTTTCCTCCTGTGTTTGTTTCGTCACGTTGCATATTACACCAACATATCATTGTTGCAACTTGTGGACAGTGGTCTGAATATAATGATATATTTTCCTGTTTTTACTTTTTTCGTCACATTTGTTCTTATCAAACATTATGTCCACAGGAAACTTGTTATGCTGCACTAAGTCGAGAATATGAACACTCCAAAGATGCTATTTTTGAGGTCAGTACATGGTGCTGCTTGTTTACTTATTGGCATATTGTTGTTCCTATTTTACAATCCTGCAATTTGCTTTGTTGCAATCTAAAATGTGCAGTTCAATAACAAAATATGGATATCTAACTGGGCTGTACATGAGTCCGTTGTGTCAGCAAGCCACCTGGTTGTGACTTGTGAGTGGTTCCCAAGCCTGGTGGAAAAAGAAACCAAACTGCAAACAAGATCATGCTAAGTGAACTTAATGAGTGCAGGTTTTGTACATCTTGTTTTGTGCAAAAATGGCAATACACTTCGAATAATGTGCAGTTTATTCTTTAAAAGTTATAATTTAAAGTATTTCTTGAAAACTAATTTAATTAAACTAGCCACAGATATATTTTTTAGTTTAGCATTGGTCCAGTAAAATTTGGTAAAAGATAATTTAAAAGTTCAATGTACAAAGTAATATTTGGTTAGATGTCTAAGAATAAAAGGAAGATCAATCTAGTCCTACAAAATATCTATTCTAGTATAGTAAGATGCAGTCTAATCCTACAAAATATCTATCCTAGTACAGGACCATGTCATGTTACCTTCAGATGAATGAATCTAGATTATGTTCTGTCCAGAGAATGCTGGATTGATTTTAAATGCCCCACCTACATTTGCTTACCTTTTTGAAGTGCACGCGAGTTGTGCTGATGGTAACTGTAACCACACCTTTTCTTTTTGAGCAGTTTCTCCTTCAGTGTGCAGAACAATTGCCTCACAAGATCCCTTTCTTTGGAGTTTTGGTATGCAAAAATTTACGACCATCCGCACTCGTGTACTCTAAACCATACTCTATACTCTAAACCATATTCTATGTACCCTATACTTCCAGTATGTGCACTCTGTAAATTTACTCTAAATTTTTCAGTAACCTTTCCAATAGCCTTTCCAATTCCAACGTACTACTGCAGATAGTATACTGCATATGTTAAGCTAGTAGCATACTGCTATTTATGTGTCTTTTTTCTTAAATTATGCGTGAAATATTGCCATATTATATATCTCAATATACCTGTCTCCTTTTGTATTTCTGAAGTGTTAGGGAGCTATATTAATGAAATTATGCTACTTTAGATTGTGTTTGGGTAACTAGTTACAGTGACACGGCATAAAATAAATCTAGAACGGGTAACATGATCGTGGATGGGAATATTGTGGGATAGTATGACGAAGTTCACTATTCTTATTATTTCTTAATTTCTTATGCCGTTAAGCTTAGTCTTATTGTGCTTGCACTTGGTCGAAATGACATAACTTACCAAGTTACCATATGTTGTTTCATTTATACATATGAAAGTCATTTTTATCTGCTGCTTCTGTACAATAGTTAAGATATCTTCTCGCCTCTGTAGAGCTTGCAGTGCCAATGCCTAGCATATTCATTTCTCATCCTTTCCAGTTTACTGTGGAATAATTGTTCGCTGGTATTTCCATATACTTGCATGGAAATTCAGCTATGCATCTCATACTCATAGTCACCTTCGTATAATAACATTGATTTGTTTCATTTCATGGACATGATAGTATTTACAGCATATTCCTTGTTGTGTGACATAGTTGGGTGCACTGTTGCTATATTGAGTTTTCATTGCTTATTTTCATGAGGGATGACCCAGGTAGCTAATTTTCATTAGTTAGATCAAATAACACCAAACAAAATTGGTTTGTGCTATGAATTCTGGTTAATTCATCTATATTTCTTCTTTTCTCTAGAGTACACCATAGCCCTCCTTATATAGAGGAGACTCACCTAAACCCCTAGTGTAGTGGGCTGCTAATACCCGCGGCCCATAAGCAGTATTGTTGAGGCATCCAGTCGGTGGCTACCAAACGCTAGGGATGGTCGCCTCGCCTGTACCAAGCAAGGCGACCGCCTGGAACGGCTAGGTGTCGTGCCCGACAGACGACAGGGTGCCAACCGTCGTGACGGGTAGGGCAGAGGCCAGGGGAGGGGGGAGAGGAGGGAAGCCCGAAGGAGGTGGGGTGTGGCGGTGCTGGGAGCTTGAGAGGGCCGCTGCGATGAAGACATGAGCAGGGAAGATGGCGCCGGAAGGAAGACGGGTGCGATGGGAGGAATCAGAAGGCTGGATCGGCATGTGGAGGGAAAAAACAGACGGCTGGGTGCATACAAACCTAGGCTTAAAGACTTATTGGCAAGGTTCCAAAAGGCGTTAGGCGCTAGGCGGGCGGTGACCGTCCGCCTAGAGCCTAGGCGTTTCAAGGCGGTGTGCACTGTAGCAGTGATAAATTCTAATTTATTTTAAAACACTACTAAATATTCATATTTTGCTATGTGGGCTGATTTTTCGCAACCCACTTCAGTCATGGGGCTTTCTTCCACAGTTTCAAGCAACAACCCAGCTCAACTGCTGCCTGTTTCCTTCCACGCAGGACACACTCCTGCTTTCTTTGCCCCTTCATCCTCGCAGATCCACCTGATCCGGCACCCTGTTTCTCCTCCGCGGCTCACCTCCGAATCTGGTAGCCCCACCGCCCCTCCTCCGTGTCTCACCTACCGATCCACCCCCTACCCCCGCCGCCTTGCGGCCGCCTACCCCCCTAGGCGAGGCGGTCCACCAGCGTGGAGCGCCTAAGCGTGCCTAGGCGAGCGCCTTTTGGAACGGTGCTTATTGGGCTTGGGCCTTGAAATGTATCCACGCCACCCCTAACCTGCCGTCGCTCCTCGTCTCGGCGAGTTCCGGTCCTACGTCGGCTCCGCTCCCCCCCCCCCCCCCCCCCCCCCCCGACGCGGTGGCTCGCCTGTGCCTACACCTCTTTCCTCGGTCCACTACTATCCATAACATTCCATCACTCCTTTTTTAGCAGCTCACCCTCGAGATGCTAATACCCGTGGCCCATAAAGCCCAAAAAGAGAGGAAAGAGCAGGGAAAGACGAGAGGAAGAAGAAGACGGTGCCATGGCGATGGCGCAAGCGCCCTTAGATCCCCCACCCATTTTACCTCCTCCCCAACCACTTTGAACCCACCGTACCCCAGGCCTGCTTCCCCTTGTACACCACCTCACTTAAGTGTTTGGAGGTCAACCAAGACAAGAGCAAGTGCCAGCAGCAGTTTGATGATTACAAGGAGTGCAAGAAGAAAGAGAGGGGCTCAACTAAACCCTACCCTAGTGTAGCAGGCTGCTAATACCCGTGGCCCATAAGGCTCACTACTATCCATAACAGTTTGATTATATTCTGGTATCATCAACCTTGTCTGTTTCACATAAGTTTTGGGCATACTATTAGAGTTCATTTTATGATGATTTGACGAGATGTAAATCACATGGTTCTTATTCAATCAAGCTAACTCTTTTTTATTGTGTTTTCTTTCTAATGTCAGATTGGTTTGATAAACTTAGAGAATGAAGACTTTGCCAAGACTATTGTAGATACCACACAGGCCAACTTGCAGGTACATTCCCTTATTTCTGCACTTCAGAACTGTTTCTTAACCTTCTATGCCCCCTAGTTCCACCAGTTACTGTTTCTATAATGATATTTCAGAATCAGAAATATAATAATACTGTAGTTGTCTTTTCATGGCAAAAAATGATCCTATATTGGATTATATATTTATACTGGAAAACTACTTTTTGGTTTCCCTTAAATATCACCCTAGCTTTACGACTGAGGACTGACTAAAGTCTTCATGGCAGGATGCCTTGCATAATGAAAATCGTGACAGAATCAGGATATTGCTGCGATTTCTTAGTGGTCTGGTAAGTAATACAGTTGTTTATTCTTATTTTATTCTTTTGTCTGAATACTGTTGATGGCTGCTTCTGCTCTGTTGTAACCCATGGTGCTTGTAGTTTATCAGTCTGTTTTCTTTCAAATGACGCACAAATATATTTTTTTCTAGGCATGGTATGCTTATTGAACACCACAAACATATATTGTTGCCGACCATATTTGTTTTTTCTGTTGTTCCTTTACTTCATTTTTTAATTGTTTATCCTACTTTTTGCTATGTAGATGTGCAGCAAGGTTGTTGCTCCAAGTTCTATCATTGAGATGTTTGAGACACTACTATCATCTGCTGCGACTATATTAGATGAGGAGACTGGAAATCCATCATGGCAACCACGTGCTGACTTTTATGTATATTGCATCTTGGCTTCCCTTCCATGGGGTGGTCAAGAATTGTTTGAGGTAACTTTGATAAGTCATTGCTTGCATGAACCTCCAACTTTGGTGCAGTATGAGTAATTTAGCTACCTGCATCTTTTCTATTCTGTGATTATTAGTAGTACTTTATATGTTAAGCTACTATGCGCTGACCGTTTGCACCCAAAAGCTTATGCTTATTGGGAACGTAGACAATTCACTTATACACTCCAACACTCCTCCTCACGTGAGGCTCCCTCGGGCCCCAAACGTGGAAATAGGAGTGGCCTTGCGCTCGCCAGGATTCGAGTTCGAGACCTTTGACTCTGATACAATGTTAAGCTACTATGCGCTGACCGGTTGCACCAAAAGGCTTAAGCTGATGAGGAATGATAGGCAATTCACTTATGCACTCCAACCGCATACATGCATGCAACTAAGTTATGCCATCCCACTTCCTCTTGCACTCACAAAAAGAATAAATTGAAAGTGAAAAGCAGTTTATTACGCTTTTCCATAAATCTACATATGCAAAAAAAAAGAACATGGTGTGTACATGTGCAATATTTTGAAAGATTGGGTACATCGACCTTTAAGGATTGCAAGTGTGCCTGCAACAAGATGTTTTGCATCTTTGATATATGTCAGCTGGGGCCTACCGAAATTCCTCTCTATTAGACAAAATGTCATGCCCCTACAATTCTATTTGATAGATGGGAACTCGATGATAAAATGCGTTTGTGAACTGTACCATGCAGCAAGTTCCAGATGAATTTGAGAGAGTCTTGGTTGGTATACAGTCTTACATAGGCATCAGAAGGCATTTTGATGATATTTCTTTCTCAGTATTTGAGACGGGTGAAGGTCACTCTCCCAACAGAAAGGTAATGCTAATATTCTTAATAAATGGAACACGTGGTTTATGTCTTGATTCATTGATGTTTTATGTAGCAGTTTAGTTCGTTACTAAGAGCTATTTTGCAGGATTTCATGGAAGATCTGTGGGAGCGCATTCAAGCTCTTTCACAAAATGGATGGAGAGTTAAAAGTGGTATGCATAAAAGGCTTTAAAAATTTCTTACTAAAATTATCTAGTGGCAACTTATATTGTGTGATCTGCAAACTGTTGTATCATTGTATTTATAGTCCATTGCATCTGTTAGTAAATGCCTTTACATGGTGGTGGAATCATAACTATTCTTTTGTCAAGTTAGATTGCATTCTATCCAAAATATTTCTTCGTTATTATGACTTCAGAAGGAAATCTAATTACTTCCATGACAGTTCCAAAACCCCACCTGTCATTCGAAGCTCAGTTGGTGGATGGGAAATCTCATCGTGTTTCCCCAATTAGTTGTCCTCCCCCTACTCCTTTTCAGTCATCTTCTGAAATATTAAAAGGTCAGGAGAAACATGAAGCTGATTTGAAATATCCTCAACGACTTCGTAGACTCCATATCTTCCCTACAAGTAAAGCCGAGGTAGTTCCACGAGCTCATGATTTATGAATGTCTGTTTTCTATATTCACTCAACTGAAATGAATTTGCCAGTGGTTCCTTTTTATAATCACGAACCTTAGTTATTTATATCCCCCAATGAGCATGTATATTATGATATTTGCTCTGAATTGCTTTTCCATTGCTATTGGGTGTCAGATGGGATATTCACCTATCTGATCCTTTGGCACCTGAAAGCTGAAATGCTGCCAAACGTGAAGTAAAATAAGTCCATTTTGGTACAAGTTAATATATCACAATAAAGCTATTCATTCTTGAATAGCTATATTGAATGTCGTAACGACTTCGCTTTTTTCATCCCGGACGGTCCAGTAAGTTCTGTAAAAAATTGTATTTCTGTGTTGTTTTCTGGAGTGTAATTGTTGAGTATAATCTTGTTTTCTATAATATTCTAGAGGAGTTCCAATTGGAGTTCAGGTCATCTATAATTAGAGATAGACTTTAGAGATAAAATTAGAGTTTGGGTCCAAGGTTAGACAAGATCCTAAACGGTTTTGGAGTGTTTTTCATCTGTAACAGGTCTATATATAGTTGGGGAATCCCTCTGTTGCAATTGAAGCAATTTATTATTACAATTTCGAGTTGAATTATTGTCCGGAAATCTAACAGTAATAGAGTCTACTAGAGTCTAGGTGCGCCCAGGAGGAGTCCAGACCAGGAAGGGGGGCACCCAGGCTCAGGCCCAAACCCAACCGCGCCCAGGAGATTGCTGGCGCAGGAAGGGATCTAGATAGAGTCCAGGATAGAGATAGAGTTGCAGACAAAGTTAGAATTTGAGTCCAAGTGGTTAGATAAGAGTATCCCTCAATTATTTGGATTTCCAATCATTGGTAATCAGAGCCAATACGATCTTGCCGGAGGATCTTGGCTTGGAGACAACTCGAATTGGCACGGTCAACGTGGATCCAGCGGACCAGATCGCGAATCTGAGCGCAACGCCAAGGCTCGCGCATCGGGCGAGCATTCCGTCGGCTCGACGCAGAACTTCGGAGCTTCGAGGTGGGGGCGCATAGATCCCCGCGGTGCAGATCGGAGTCGAGCTGATTGAGCTGGGTGTAGCAAGAGATGACTGAATCTAGCGCAGATCAAGAGGAATCCGGCATAGATCGACGTGATTTTTCTTACACATCGTGCAAATCGACGAGTTCTAAAGGATTGGAGACGAGAAAGACCCAAGCCATGGCGACGTGAGTCTCTTGAGCAACAACGGCACTGACAGGCATAGAGAGGACACTCGCGTGGTAGGTGCGATGCGTATTGCTCGCTCGCGTGGGAGAAGATCCAATAGAGGTTGCACTCATCCCAGGTGTGGAGATCAAACCACGAGAACTCATGTTGGGCTAGGTTGTTGGTTGAACACTCAAAAGTGTACCAATGTCTTTGTTATGCTGCTAAAAGTACACGGGAGGTGTACGTTGGACATGGAGAGTAAATCAATGGTGCTGCAATATCTCCTGCTAACAAAGACCAATTATACAACATGTTCTATCAATAAGGTTTTTTTGAAGGTGCAGGAGGTATGGGAAGTTATGGATGCAAAAGACAAGGTTGATCCAAAGCAAGATGAGATGACTTCTGCGGTCATCTATCATTGATATTGATGAAGACACTCTCATACAGATTTTCTTGAAGGATATGGCGACAGACGCTTGAGAGTTGATCAAGACTAAATTTTTGGTGAAGAACATGTGATGAAAGCAAGGATCCAAACTTTTCAGAATGAGGGGGCTCCATCGATGATTTTGCCACACTTGTGTTGATTATCGTCACAAAGATCTATGGTCTCGGTGGAAAAGTTGAAGATGACTATATTGTGAAGAAATTGTTGCATGATTTGCCTTCGAAGTTCCTCCATATTGCATCTACCATTGAGCAATTTGTTGACTTGAAGACAAAGAATGTAGAGGTACTCGTTGACAGACTCAAGGCACATGGGGAACAAGTGCATGGCTTCAACAACTATGAGCATTATTGTAGTGTATAAATGAGTTGCCTACCATTCACCATAAGCTTAAGCTTTTGGGTGTAACGGGTCAACGTATAATAGCTTAACATGATATCAGAGTCAGAGGTCTCGAGTTTGAATCCTGACAGGCGCAAGCTTACTCCTATTTCCACGTTTGAGGTTCGAGTAGCCTCACGTGAGGGGAAGTGTTGGAGTGCATAAGTGAATTGTCTACCCTTCCCCATCGCCTGTGCAACCAGTCAGTGCATAGTAGCTTAACAAACATGAAGAGAAATTCCTTTTAGCAAGGGAGAAGCGATGAGCAAGAGAGGCAAATGATGAAGAGAAACTCCTTTTTGACAAGGGAGGAGTGGAAATCAAGAGAATCAAAGGAGAGGAAGAAGAAATTTGACTAGTCAAAGATTCAATGCTTCAATTGTTGTAAGTTTGGACACTTTGCCAACAATGTTGTGAATCCACGTCGGGACGCCCGCCGGCCGCCGGGACGCCTAGGCGAGGGCCAGGAGAGGAGGTGCATGAGGATTTGCTGGATTCGAGAGAGGCGCGGAAGGGGAGGGGAATGGGAGCGCGGATGGGGCGAGGGTGGGGCGGGGGAGCTTTTGGCGGCGGCCCGACGCAGAAGACTGGCGGGTGACGGCTGAGAACTGGCGTCGGTCGGCGGGATGGAGGAAGAAGACGGTCGGGTGAAATCGCCGAGAGTGGGTCTGTTTGAACTCGGCTCATTAGATTTGATTAATGTGAATCGTTTGATCACATCCAACGGTTCATTTTTAGATGGAATGTATATAAAATACTCACATGTCAACATCCCTAACCCTAATTATTCCCTCACCCCCTACTCTCACAACAGACGGCGGCGGCGGCCCCGGCGAGCGGTGGTAGCCCTCAACCATCCTCCGCTCCCTTGCAAGAAATCAGTCTCGCCGCCCCTCCTCTGCCTCGGCGCGCCTCTGTCTTGACCTCGTCCGTCCGCTTGGCGTCGCAGCGGCCGCCTAAACTGGACGCCTGGACGCTATGTCGTCCCAGGCAGGCGCCTAGTTCGTTCTAGGGAAGGCGAGCTGGCCTGGCGTCCATGCCGGAGCGACTGGACGCCTAGACGGCGCCTAGACAACACTGTTTGCCAATGAGTGTTCCAAGAACAAGGGAGATAAGATGGCGCTTCTTGCGTCAGAGGAAACTTTGATGTGATCTCACATCAAAGAGTGCTTGGGATGTAGTGTCCACCCCAAAATTGTGCGCAGGGTCGAAGAGGTGTGTCTCCATCCTAAGTTAGCGTGTCCTAGAAAACAAGATTAAGGGAGTGATTGTTGAGTTTAATCTTGTTTTCCAGAGTGTAATAGAGTCTACTAGAGTCTAGGTGTGCCCCGGAGTAGTCCAGACCAGGAAGGGGGGCTCCCAGGCCCAGACCCAGACCCGACCGCACCCAGGAGGTTGCTAGCACAGGAAGAGATCAGGAAGAAACCCATAGAGTCGAGGTTGTAGATAAAGTTGGAGATAAAGTTAGAGTTAGGTCCAGGTGGTAGATAAGAGCCCTAGACTGTTTTGGGTCTGTTCTTATATGTAATGAGTCTATAATAGCTGGGATTTCCCAAGGGTTAAACATCCCTCAATTATGCGGATTTCCAACATCTTGGACATGAAACTAACTGTATGATGGATGGAGTTTCACAAAGTATCAATGTATGCATATTGTCTACATTTAAGGAAACCCTAACCTCTGCCTGTCTCCATCTTTATAGTTTTTACTTTCCAAAGTTATATTCTACTGATAAGATATTGTAACATCTCCATGTGACAACTGTGCTTTGTTTTGCACATCTAATGAACTATTATTGGTTCACAGAACATGCAACCTGTAGATCGTTTTGTTGTTGAAGAATGCATATTGGATGTGCTGCTTTTCTTCAATGGATGGTCAGTTCGGACACCTTGCATTTTTCTTAATCCAAGCTATTTTATTGTCGCCATGCAGTTAATACATCTACATTACATATGTATTTTTTTGTGTATTTTAGTTATATGCCTTAGTGGCTTCAATGTAGTTTTTCTCCTTTATTTTAATAGTAATATTACCCCTTTGCTTCTATATCTGTACAACAACAACAACCAAGCCTTTGTCCCAAACAAGTTGGGGTCGGCTAGAAATGAAACCCAACAATTTTGAAGAAAAGTAATAGAAAATAAGATGAAAGTAAAAAAAAAATCTACATTTTATTTATTCTAGAAATGGGTTAAAAAGAAAGAAGATAAGAGTAACAAATTACGAATAAACTAAGATTCTGGCACATGAATTGCTAATTTCCATGCAGTCCTATCATGAGCCAAATCTCTAGGTATGTCCCACTCCTTTAAATCTTGTTTCACCGCCTCCTGTCATGTCAACCTTATTCGACCTCTACCCCTCCTAAAATTTTCTCCACTTTTTATAATCCCACTGTTAACCGGTGCGTCTGGAGGTCTCTGCTGGATATGCCCAAACCACCGTAGGCGATGTTGGACTAGCTTCTCCTCAATCGGTGCCACCCCTACCCTATCACGTATTACTTCGTTCCTAATTTTGTCTCTTCTTGTCTGACCGCACATCCACCGTAGCATGCGCATCTCCGCAACACTCATTTGTTGGACATGTTGCCTTTTAGTTGGCCAACATTCTGCTCCATACAGCATCGCAGGCCTGATCACTGTCCTATAGAATTTTCCTTTCAATTTTTGTGGAACTTTCTTATCACATAAGATTCCAGATGCTTGTCGCCACTTCATCCACCCGATCTTGATCCTGTGGCAAACATCTTCGTCAATATCACCATTGCTTTGTAACATTGATCCTAAATATCGAAATGTGTCTCTCCTAGGTACTACTTGTCCTTGTAAATTAACATTATCATTCTCGCACCCGGCATCACTAAAGTCGCATCTCATATACTCGGTCTTGGTTCTACTAAGTCTAAACCCCTTAGACTCTAAGGTCTGCCTCCATAGCTCCAATTTTCTATTAACACCATCCCTAGTTTCATCTACCAACACTACATCATCAGCAAAGAGCATACACCAAGGGATATCCCCTTGTATATCCTTCGGCACCTCATCCATCACTAAGGAAAAGATGTAAGGACTTATATTTATGGTTTTAGTTATTTAAGTCATTGAATTTTAGCCTGTGAGCCTAACTGCCCACCCTCAGAGGAAGCTGTAGAGCCTCCGTTACTAGCTACATAGTTTCATTCGTGCTGTTTGCTGACCATGCCGGATTTCGGATCATACTTCCTTTAATGAAATTTATAGATTGGCCTTTACTTTCCAGTCACAAGTGCAAGATTTTGAATAGGCTTTATTTATGCCATCATGCACACAAATTTTTTTTGTTGTGAAGTATCTTTCAACAAAATTGTAATTAGTCTACATTTATGTGGTAATCTGTTTTATTTTGGATTGCCTAATATATGCATTTCAAAAGTTAGACTGTATGGGTCCCACAACTTTCTAAAATTGGTTGCAGCGATTATATGAAATTTGTGGCGTGGTTAACCTTTGTTCATTTTCTGAGTGGTATTGCTATGGTTGAACTTTTTGTTTGATGTTTGTATTTTCGATTGTATTATTTTAGGATGCTTACTGATTCCATCTTGCTTATATTTTTCTTTGGAAGATAGTCGGAAAGAATGTGCATTTTATCTGGTCAGCCTGCCTGTCTCATTTCGCTACGAATACCTGATGGCTGAGACCATATTTTCACAGGTAACTTATTTCATATTGGAGATTTGATGTAATAATAATGTTAATCAGTATCTTTGTAACTGCCTTCATTTTTTGCAAACTGTATTATTTAGTTATACTCCTTGAACTTGATTGCTCATTAGTTATACTCCCCGATCTTGATTACTCATTAGTTATACTCCTTGATCTTGATCTTGATTACTCGTTTTATATACTCCTTGATCTCAATGATACATGTAAATTTTGCCAATAGTACTATTAGCTGTGTTCTTATCTCAATCTGTACTTGTACACACTTAATTGGTGTACTAGAAATTGTTGTTTTGAATACTAAATCGATATTCCTAATGTCATTATGTATTCGAGAACTATTATCCTACAATCATCATCTTTCTAGACCGGAGAGGCTAGTTGCTACAGAATGCATTTTTGGTTCTCTTGAAATTGATGCAGGATTGCGATCATTTAGTAAAACAGTGCTTCCATATCAAGAGCTAGATACATGCTGCAAATTTTATGGCTGTTGTGTCGCATTTTTGGGAGTATAGATGTGGATTTTTTTTCTTATGTATTGTTTTATTGTAATACTTATGCAGCTACTATTGTTGCCAAATCCACCTTTCAAGCCAATTTACTATACATTGGTCATCATTGACCTTTGCAAGGTATTTCTTTCATGCTTCAATATTTATTTATGAATGCTGTTAAGATTGCTTGTATGTTATAGTTGGGTGTGAATCATACACTCTTCCATGTATCAAATTTATAGATCACATCTGGCAAATTTATTGAAACATTGGTTAAATAGTTCATGCAATTAATTTTGCTGCATGGTTTAGTAAAACTGTCATTGCAATATGGTATAGTATTGCTTTACTTTTGAGCAATAAGCAACTTTCTTAGCACTTGATAGTCTGCTTCATATTCTGTTATATTGGAGGAAAAATAGAGTAGTTTCCATTAATCTCACAAAGGGTACATATAGGGGTACAAAACTTAAGGGCCAAGGAACTCAATACAAAAGGACTAAACTTCCCCTATGGTACCCTAATACAAGTGCAGTCTAACACCCCCCACAGTCCCAACATCTTGCCATGGCAGATGTTGAGACTGGACCGGAACTCGGTGAACACCGTCGAAGGAAGCCCCTTCGTGAAGATGTCGGCGAACTGCGACGACGTCAGAACATGCAGGACTCGCACCTCCCCGAGAGCCACCCGCTCACGAACGAAGTGAAGATCGATTTCCACGTGCTTCGTGCGCTGATGCTGCACCGAGTTGGTGGAGAGGTAGACGACGCTGACGTTGTCGCAGTAGACCAACGTACTCCGGGCGAGGGGGGGGGTGAAGCTTCTAAAGCAGCTGCTAAAGCCAGGAGGACTCGGCCACGCTGTTGGCCACGACGCGGTACTCCGCCTTGACACTCGAACGGTACACCACGGGCTGCCGCTTCGAGGACCAGGAGACGAGGTTGCCGCCCAGGAAGACGGCATAGCTGGAGGTGGACCGACAGGTGTCCGAGCAACCCGTCCAGTCAGCGTCGGTGTAGACGACCAACTCGGAGGCAGAGTGGCGCTGCAGAAGAAGGTCGTAGTCGTGGGTGCCACGCAGGTACCGAAGGATCCGCTTCACCGCCGTGAGATGCGGCTCCTGCGGATCATGCATGTGGAGACACACCCGCTGAACCGCATAAGAGATGTCCGGCCTAATGAAGGTGAGGTACTGCAGGGCACCTGCAAGGCTCCTGTAAGAGGTGGGGTCAGCAATCGGGGCGCTGTCGGCCGAAGACACCTTCGCCTGGGTGTCCACGGGAGTGGAGCACGGCTTGCAATCAGCTATGCCCACTCGTTCAAGGATATCCAGGCAGTACTGGCGCTGGTGGAGGAACAGAGCGCCCGGACGGTGCTCGACCGCAATGCCCAGGAAGTGGTGGAGCTGGCCGAGATCCTTCATCGCGAACTCGCGCTGCAGGGCGGAGATCGTGCGCTGAAGAAGAGTCGGGCTAGACGCCGTGAGGACAATATTGTCCACGTACAAGAGGAGGAGGTAGACAATGTCACCCTCACGTCTGTAGACGGAGAGCGAGGTGTCTGACTTGGCCTTGATGAAGCCGAGCAAAGCCAGGAAGGAGGCGAAATGGCTGTACCTAGCCCGAGGTGCCTGCTTCAGCCCGTACAGGGATTTATTCAGCCGGCAGACCAAGTCTGGACAGGCTGAATCAACGAACCCTGTCGGTTGACTGCAGTACACTGTCTCCGTCAGCGTCCCGTGGAGGAATGCGTTCTTGAAGTCCAACTCGTGGACAGGCCAAGAGCGCGACAGAGCCAGCGACAGAACGGTGCGAACCGTCACCGACTTCACCACCGGGCTGAAGGTATTGTCGTAGTCGACGCCAGGACGTTGCGTGAAACCGCGAAGCACCCATCGTGCTTTGTACCTCTCAAGAGACCCATCCGCTTTCCTCTTATGCGTGAACACCCACTTGCCCGTGACAACATTGCCATGACCAGGACGGGGAACCAGGTCCCAGGTCCGGTTGGCTAGCAGGGCCGCATACTCTTCTTCCATAGCCCGACGCTAGTGAGGGTCGGCGAGGGCGCTACGGACGGAAGAGGGGATAGGCGAGATGGGTGACGAGGCAGGCGGCGGGGAGGACGAGGACGATAGGACGACCCCAGAGAAGCGCTCCGCCGGTCGAAAAACACCGGCGACCCGTCGAGTCACCATCGGGTGAACGTGACGAGAGTCCCGGTGGAGCAGCGGAGGGTGGTACACCAGATCCTCAGGACGGGAAGAGGTCGGATCACCAACCCACGCTCGTCGCTGATAGACGAGAACGGGGTCGGCGTACCGCAGTCTCGGGGTCGCGGGTGGTGCGGCTGACGACGTCGAGGCCGTCGGGGCCGCGCGAGGCGCGACGGACCCCGTCGAGGACACCGGGGCCGCACGTGGCACGACGGGCAACGTCGGGGACGCCGGGGTCGCGCGTGGTGCGGGTGACGACGTCGGGGACGCCAGGGCCGCGCATGGCACGTCGGACGACGTTGGGGCCGCGCGAGGCGCGACAGAAGACGTCGGGGACATTGGGGCCGCGTGTGGCACGGCAGGCGACGTAGGGGACGCCGGGGCCGCGCGTGGTGCAGCGGATGACATCGGGGCCGTCGGAGGAACGACCAGTGGCGGCAAGAACGCTGGAGCCGCGGGAGGCACGACAGTTGGTGTCTGAGACACCGTGGTCGTGTCCGGCATAGCTAGAGGAAGACCTGCAAAAGGTAAAAAACAAGGTCGCTGGACAGGAGCGGCCTCAGGGTCAGTGGAAAAAGAGAATCCAACTCGGAGACTGAGTCAGAGGCAGACCCAGCGAAAGGGAAGGAGGACTCGTCGCACACGATGTGTCGGGAGACCAAGATACGACGAGTGGTAAGGTCGAGACACTGGTACCTCATATGATCGGGGGAGTACCCAAGGAAGACACACCTAGTCGAACGAGGCGCAAGCTTATGAGGTGCGGTGGCAGAGAGATTAGGGTAGCAAGTGCATCCAAAAACTCGAAGGTGGTTGTAAAGAGAAGGGGTGCCGAACAAAGCGAAGTGAGGAGTGGGAGCACTAATCGCCTTAGTAGGAAGGCAGTTAATGAGGTAGGTGGCGGTGTGAAGCGCCTCCGCCCAGTAGCGAGCAGGAGTAGAAGCCGTCTGGAACATCAGGGAGCGCATGACATTGTTGGTGGTCCGAAACATGCGCTCAACCTTGCCGTTCTGAGGAGAAGTGTACGGGCAAGACATGCGCAACTGAACTCCGCGAGAGAGTTGGAAGTCACGGAATGCAGAGTTGTCAAACTCGCGTCCGTTGTCACACTGGACCGCCCTGATCGTGTGCCCAAACTGAGTGGATACCCAAGCGAAGAAGTGAGAGAGGGTGCCGAACGTATCAGATTTTTGTCGCAAGGGAAAAGTCCACGAATAGTGCGAGAAATCATCAACGACCACCAAGTAATACTTATAGCCAGAAACACTGAGAATAGGTGATGTCCAAAGATCATAGTGAATCAGATCAAAGAGGCGCTCGACACGAGTGAAAGAATGCGGAAAAGAAAGTCGAACGTGTCGATCCAACTGACAAGCGTGGCAAAAAGACTCATGAGAACCCCGAGTACACGAAATCACTGAACTACTAGACAACTTCGACATAGCATCAGCACTGGGGTGGCCAAGCCGGCGATGCCAGGTGGTCGAAGAGGCTGTCGTAGTTAGGGCAAAAGGCGTAGGCGAAGCGGAAGCAGGAAGACACATCGTGTACAGGGCCCCGAACTCTCACAACGGAGAAGAAGACGCTAGGTAGTAAGATCCTTTACGGACAAACCAAAAGGATCGAACTCGATAGAAACATGGTTGTCAGTGGTAAAACGACGAACGGAAAGAAGGTGTTGAATGATGTCAGGAGCGACAAGAACATCACGAAGCTGAAAAGAACCCGACGAACCCGAGTCACCTACTGAGGTGACCGGAAGAACAGATCCATTCCCAACAACGATAGATGATGGAGAAGAGGGGTGTAAAGGGCGGGTGGAGGAGAGTATACCGGCGTCAGGGGTGGTGTGGTACGAAGCTCCGGAGTCCACAACCCAGTCAGAACCGGGTGGTGGGAGACTCAGCGCGCTGAAAGACGCGGACGACTGCCGGTCTCAAGTCAAGGGTGAGTCGTGGTGCTTCACCGAAGACGCAGGGTGGCCGACTGGGTTCCCCGCCCCAGCCGCAAGGTGGCTCGGCCCGCTAGGGGTCGTCGTCCACTGTCCACCGTTGGTGTAGACGGATATGCCATGTACAGGAGCTGTCACACAGGTCGAATGAGGACGAGACGCGGCTGTCGTGCCAACAGAGAAGGCAACTGCCGGTCCAGGCGCGAGCACGTCAGACCGGGGTCGGACGGTGGACGTCTAAGGTGTGGCACCGGCGGCGACCCTCTGATCGAGGGTGGCGACTAGTCCCGTGCCGACAGCGGTGGCGGTGGCTCCGCCGTTGCCGTATCTGGGCCAGGTAGCGGCGGGTGGCACACAGAGGAAGGCGGCTGGCGGCGGGGCCCAAGTGGCGGTTGGGTTCGGCTAGGCGGCGACGGCTCGAGGGGCCCAGACAGCGGCAATAGCTTGCACGAAGGGAGTCGGTGCAGACGCACAAGGGGCGACGGCGGCCGACGCACAGGGGATCTGCGACGCGACCCATGCGCCCAGCGGGCCAGCAGCGGTGGCCTGCGCAAAGGGGGTGACGGCAGCCGGTGCGGACGCGTAGGGGAGAGCGGATGCTGGCCGCAGGGCGGTGGAGGGGGCGCTGGCGGCAGATCCGACCGCTAGGACGGCTCCGACAGCGGGTCTAGTGGCGGCGGCGTCAGATCCAGCCACCTCCGGGTCGGCCAGGGCGGCGCCAGCGGCGGATCTGGCCGCCAGGGGGTCGGTGGCACCGGTTCTCGTCACTCAGTGGCGGTGGCGGTGGTTCCCGCCACTCCCAGGCCGACGTACACGTGGAGGTGGCTGCCGGCGCGACTGCGCAGGGGGCGACAGCGGCAATCGGTGCGCAGATGGGGGCGGTGGCTGGAGGGAGCCGCGGCGGCGGCCAAAAGCGGGGCGCGGGGTAGGAGGCGCCAGCGGCGGCACGCCGACGGCTGGCAACGGCAGCGCGCCGGCGAGGGGCGGCGGCCGGGCCTGCTGGCGGTTGGCCATGGGAGGAGACAGGGGAGGGGAGGATTAGGGTTAGGCGTCCGATACCATATTGGAGGAAAAATAGAGTAGTTTCCATTAATCTCACAAAGGGTACATATAGGGGTACAAAACTTAAAGGCCAAGGAACCCAATACAAAAGGACTAAACTGCCCCTATGGTACCCTAATACAAGTGTAGTCTAACATGTTATCACAAAATTTTAAATAGTTGATGTTTTTTGAACCGAAACTGCAAGGGAAACACTGGCAGTGAATATATTAAGTATTAAAAGGTGGTGTTTAAACCACAGTACAGACACCAAAAGCAAGATTGGTTGGGAGGGGTAAAGCATGTCCCTCTTGAGGTAAGAGGGAACGAGGCTTAGACCAACAACCCAAACCAATCGCCTGGCACGACCGATACAAACTGAAACGACCGATACAAACTGACACGACCATACAAAAATAACAGGCGACTAGCAGCCTCGACCACCTAAGAAGGATGCACAATGATCCAACTAACTAAAGGGTGAGATGACAGCTTCATGAAGCATCGGATCCCGGCCATCAGACCAGCGCTCAACGACCACTGGATTTACCAAAAGCGCATCGATTACCAAACAACGGGACCATAAAGACTTGTCATCCTTAGTAGAAGATCCCATAGCTGACTTGAGATTCGGCTCCTTGTCAAGGTGGATGACCACTCGATGAACTTTGACTTGGTGTAGCGAGGCTCGAGAGGAAGCATCCAGAGCAGCTGCAGCGAGAGATAAGGGGCAGCTACGACAGTCACACTCTAGTTTTCCAAAGCTAGTGGTGATGCAAATTTCGTCTTGGGCTGTTGATGTAGCCACAAGAGAAGTTGGGGAAGGTGGTCTCGCGTTCGTCGAGGTTGATGAGGAACGGCGATGGGCAAGTCCGCAATTGCGTGATTTGTGACCTTCTCCCTTGCAGCAGAAGCAACGCGTGGCCTCCTTACAGGTGGCAGCAAAGTGTCGGCGGGAGAAGCAGTGGAAGCATTTACCTATCAGATCAGTAGAAACTGATCGAGCAGCATGCCGACAAGGGCTGCGAATAGATTGTTTGTTGCAATTGCCAGAAGAGTGAGGCGGTTGACCCAGCGGTCTCAGAGGGGAGGGCGGGGATGGTAAGAGAGGAGGGAGAGACGACTTTGGGGGAGACGATCTTGGAGAAGATAGAGGTGGAGATGGTGGAGGCAACGACGCGGTGGACATGGTAGGCAGTGAAAGGGGGGCAGGGTTGGGGCCAAGCAGCCCATTAAGCACAAAAGGCGCATGGCACGTCGGACGACGTTGGGGCCGCGCAAGGCGCGACAGAGGACGTCGGGGACATTGGGGCCGCGTGTGGCACGGCAGGCGACGTCGGGGACGCCGGGGCCGCGCGTGGCGCGGCGGACGACATCGGGGCCGTCGGAGGAACGACCAGTGGCGGCAAGAACGCCGGAGCCGCGGGAGGCACGACAGTTGGTGTCTGAGACACCGTGGTCGTGTCCGGCATAGCGAGAGGAAGACCTGCAGAAGGTAAAAAACAAGGTCGCTGGACAGGAGTGGCCTCAGGGTCAGTGGAAAAAGAGAATCCAACTCGGAGACCGAGTAAGAGGCGGACCCAGCGAAAGGGAAGGAGGACTCGTCGAACACGACGTGTCGGGAGACCAAGATACGACGAGTGGTAAGGTCGAGACACTGGTACCTCATATGATCGGGGGAGTACCCAAGGAAGACACACCTAGTCGAACGAGGCGCAAGCTTATGAGGGGCGGTGGCAGAGAGATTAGGGTAGCAAGTGCATCCAAAAACTCGAAGGTGGTTGTAAAGAGAAGGGGTGCCGAACAAAGCGAAGTGAGGAGTGGGAGCACTAATCGCCTTAGTAGGAAGGCACTTAATGAGGTAGGTGGCGGTGTGAAGCGCCTCCGCCCAGTAGCGAGCAGGAGTAGAAGCCGTCTGGAACATCAGGGAGCGCATGACATTGTTGGTGATCCGAATCATGCGCTCAGCCTTGCCGTTCTGAGGAGAAGTGTACGGGCAAGACATGCGCAACTGAACTCTGCGAGAGAGTTGGAAGTCACGGAATGCAGAGTTGTCAAACTCGCGTCCGTTGTCACACTGGACCGCCCTGATCGTGTGCCCAAACTGAGTGGATACCCAAGCGAAGAAGTGAGAGAGGGTGTCGAACGTATCAGATTTTTGTCGCAAGGGAAAAGTCCACGAATAGTGCGAGAAATCATCAACGACCACCAAGTAATACTTATAGCCAGAAACACTGAGAATAGGTGACGTCTAAAGATCATAGTGAATCAGATCAAAGAGGCGCTCGACACGAGTGAAAGAATGCGGAAAAGGAAGTCGAACGTGTCGATCCAACTGACAAGCGTGGCAAAAAGACTCATGAGAACCCCGAGTACACGAAATCACTGAACTACTAGACAA
This sequence comes from Tuctoria greenei, assembly GCA_036927565.1. NCBI lineage: Eukaryota > Viridiplantae > Streptophyta > Magnoliopsida > Poales > Poaceae > Tuctoria > Tuctoria greenei. The sequence continues at coordinate 24,806,114 of JAYESD010000004.1, read as the reverse complement.
CTTCGACATAGCATCAGCACTGGGGTGGCCAAGTCGGCGATGCCAGGTGGTCGAAGAGGCTGTCGTAGTTAGGGCAAAAGGCGTAGGCGAAGCGGAAGCAGGAAGACACATCGTGTACAGGGGCCCGAACTCTCACAACGGAGAAGAAGACGCTGGGTAGTAAGATCCTTTACAGACAAACCAAAAGGATCGAACTCGATAGAAACATGGTTGTCAGTGGTAAAACGACGAACGGAAAGAAGGTGTTGAATGATGTCAGGAGCGACAAGAACATCACGAAGCTGAAAAGAACCCGACGAACCCGAGTCACCTACTAAGGTGACCGAAAGAACAGATCCATTCCCAACAACGATAGATGATGGAGAAGAGGGGTGTAAAGGGCAGGTGGAGGAGAGTATACCGGCGTCAGGGGTGGTGTGGTACGAAGCTCCGGAGTCCACAACCCATTCAGAGCCGGGTGGTGGGAGACTCAGCGCGCTGAAAGACGCGGACGACTGCCGGTCCCAAGTCAAGGGTGAGTCGTGGTGCTTCACCGAAGACGCAGGGTGGGCGATTGGGTTCCCCGAAACCCAGTAGGCTGGGGCGGACGACCCAGCCGCAAGGTGGCTCGGCCCGCTAGGGGTCGTCGTCCACTGTCCACCGTTGGTGTAGACGGATATGCCATGTACAGGAGCTGTCACACAGGTCGAATGAGGACGAGACGCGGCTGTCGTGCCAACAGAGAAGGCAACTGCCGGTCCAGGCGCGAGCACGTCAGACCGGGGTCGGACGGTGGACGTCTAAGGTGTGGCACCGGCGGCGACCCTCTGATCGAGGGTGGCGACTAGTCCCGTGCCGACAACGGTGGCGGTGGCTCCGCCGTTGCCGTATCTGGGCCAGGTAGCGGCGGGTGGCACACAGAGGAAGGCGGCTGGCGGCGGGGCCCAAGTGGCGGTTGGGTTCGGCTAGGCGGCGGCGGCTCGAGGGGCCCAGACAGCGGCAATAGCTTGCACGAAGGGAGTCGGTGCAGACGCACAGGGGGCGACGGCGGCCGGCGCACAGGGGATCTGCGACGCGACCCATGCGCCCAGCGGGCCAGCAGCGGTGGCCTGCGCAAAGGGGGTGACAGCAGCCGGTGCGGACGCGTAGGGGAGAGCGGATGCTTGCAGCAGGGCGGTGGAGGGGGCGCTGGCAGCAGATCCGACCGCTAGGACAGCTCCGAGAGCGGGTCCAGTGGCGGCGGCGTCAGATCCAGCCACCTCAGGGTCGGCCAGGGCGCCAACGGCGGATCTGGCCGCCAGGGGGTCGGTGGCACCGGTTCTCGTCACTCCAGTGGCGGTGGCGGTGGTTCCCGCCACTCCCAGGCCGACGTACACGTGGAGGTGGCTGCTGGCGCGACTGCGCAGGGGGCGACAGCGGCAACCGGTGCGCAGATGGGGGCGGTGGCTGGAGGGAGCCGCCGCGGCGGCCAAAAGCGGGGCGCAGGGTAGGAGGCGCCAGCGGCGGCACGCCGACGGCTGGCAACGGCAGCGCGCCGGCTAGGGGCGGCGGCCGGGCCTGCTGGCGGTTGGCCATGGGAGGAGACAGTGGAGGGGAGGATTAGGGTTAGGCGTCTGATACCATATTGGAGGAAAAATAGAGTAGTTTCTATTAATCTCACAAAGGGTACATATAGGGGTACAAAACTTAAAGGCCAATGAACCCAATACAAAAGGACTAAACTGCCCCTATGGTACCCTAATACAAGTGTAGTCTAACATGTTATCACAAAATTTTAAATAGTTGATGTTTTTTGAACCGAAACTGCAAGGGAAACACTGGCAGTGAATATATTAAGTATTAAAAGGTGGTGTTTAAACCACAGTACAGACACCAAAAGCAAGATTGGTTGGGAGGGGTAAAGCATGTCCCTCTTGAGGTAAGAGGGAACGAGGCTTAGACCAACAACCCAAACCAATCGCCTGGCACGACCGATACAAACTGAAACGACCGATACAAACTGACACGACCATACAAAAATAACAGGCGACTAGCAGCCTCGACCAACTAAGAAGGATGCACAATGATCCAACTAACTAAAGGGTGAGATGACAGCTTCATGAAGCATCGGATCCCGGCCATCAGACCAGCGCTCAACGACCACTGGATTAACCAAAAGCGCATCGATTACCAAACAACGGGACCATAAAGACTTGTCATCCTTAGTAGAAGATCCCATAGCTGACTTGAGATTCGGCTCCTTGTCAAGGTGGATGACCACTCGATGAACTTTGACTTGGTGTAGCGAGGCTCGAGAGGAAGCATCCAGAGCAGCTGCAGCGAGAGATAAGGGGCAGCTACGACAGTCACACTCTAGTTTTCCAAAGCTAGTGGTGATGCAAATTTCGTCTTGGGCTGTTGATGTAGCCACAAGAGAAGTTGGGGAAGGTGGTCTCGCGTTCGTCGAGGTTGATGAGGAACGGCGATGGGCAAGTCCGCAATTGCGTGATTTGTGACCTTCTCCCTTGCAGCAGAAGCAACGCGTGGCCTCCTTACAGGTGGCAGCAAAGTGTCGGCGGGAGAAGCAGTGGAAGCATTTACCTATCAGATCAGTAGAAACTGATCGAGCAGCATGCCGACAAGGGCTGCGAATAGATTGTTTGTTGCAATTGCCAGAAGAGTGAGGCGGTTGACCCAGCGGTCTCAGAGGGGAGGGCGGGGATGGTAAGAGAGGAGGGAGAGACGACTTTGGGGGAGACGATCTTGGAGAAGATAGAGGTGGAGATGGTGGAGGCAACGACGCGGTGGACATGGTAGGCAGTGAAAGGGGGGCAGGGTTGGGGCCAAGCAGCCCATTAAGCACAAAAGGCGCATGGCACGTCGGACGACGTTGGGGCCGCGCAAGGCGCGACAGAGGACGTCGGGGACATTGGGGCCGCGTGTGGCACGGCAGGCGACGTCGGGGACGCCGGGGGCCGCGCGTGGCGCGGCGGACGACATCGGGGTCGTCGGAGGAACGACCAGTGGCGGCAAGAACGCCGGAGCCGCGGGAGGCACGACAGTTGGTGTCTGAGACACCGTGGTCGTGTCCGGCATAGCGAGAGGAAGACCTGCAGAAGGTAAAAAACAAGGTCGCTGGACAGGAGTGGCCTCAGGGTCAGTGGAAAAAGAGAATCCAACTCGGAGACCGAGTAAGAGGCGGACCCAGCGAAAGGGAAGGAGGACTCGTCGAACACGACGTGTCGGGAGACCAAGATACGACGAGTGGTAAGGTCGAGACACTGGTACCTCATATGATCGGGGGAGTACCCAAGGAAGACACACCTAGTCGAACGAGGCGCAAGCTTATGAGGGGCGGTGGCAGAGAGATTAGGGTAGCAAGTGCATCCAAAAACTCGAAGGTGGTTGTAAAGAGAAGGGGTGCCGAACAAAGCGAAGTGAGGAGTGGGAGCACTAATCGCCTTAGTAGGAAGGCACTTAATGAGGTAGGTGGCGGTGTGAAGCGCCTCCGCCCAGTAGCGAGCAGGAGTAGAAGCCGTCTGGAACATCAGGGAGCGCATGACATTGTTGGTGATCCGAATCATGCGCTCAGCCTTGCCGTTCTGAGGAGAAGTGTACGGGCAAGACATGCGCAACTGAACTCTGCGAGAGAGTTGGAAGTCACGGAATGCAGAGTTGTCAAACTCGCGTCCGTTGTCACACTGGACCGCCCTGATCGTGTGCCCAAACTGAGTGGATACCCAAGCGAAGAAGTGAGAGAGGGTGTCGAACGTATCAGATTTTTGTCGCAAGGGAAAAGTCCACGAATAGTGCGAGAAATCATCAACGACCACCAAGTAATACTTATAGCCAGAAACACTGAGAATAGGTGACGTCTAAAGATCATAGTGAATCAGATCAAAGAGGCGCTCGACACGAGTGAAAGAATGCGGAAAAGGAAGTCGAACGTGTCGATCCAACTGACAAGCGTGGCAAAAAGACTCATGAGAACCCCGAGTACACAAAATCACTGAACTACTAGACAACTTCGACATAGCATCAGCACTGGGGTGGCCAAGCCGGCGATGCCAGGTGGTCGAAGAGGCTGTCGTAGTTAGGGCAAAAGGCGTAGGCGAAGCGGAAGCAGGAAGACACATCGTGTACAGGGGCCCGAACTCTCACAACGGAGAAGAAGACGCTGGGTAGTAAGATCCTTTACAGACAAACCAAAAGGATCGAACTCGATAGAAACATGGTTGTCAGTGGTAAAACGACGAACGGAAAGAAGGTGTTGAATGATGTCAGGAGCGACAAGAACATCACGAAGCTGAAAAGAACCCGACGAACCCGAGTCACCTACTAAGGTGACCGAAAGAACAGATCCATTCCCAACAACGATAGATGATGGAGAAGAGGGGTGTAAAGGGCAGGTGGAGGAGAGTATACCGGCGTCAGGGGTGGTGTGGTACGAAGCTCCGGAGTCCACAACCCATTCAGAGCCGGGTGGTGGGAGACTCAGCGCGCTGAAAGACGCGGACGACTGCCGGTCCCAAGTCAAGGGTGAGTCGTGGTGCTTCACCGAAGACGCAGGGTGGGCGATTGGGTTCCCCGAAACCCAGTAGGCTGGGGCGGACGACCCAGCCGCAAGGTGGCTCGGCCCGCTAGGGGTCGTCGTCCACTGTCCACCGTTGGTGTAGACGGATATGCCATGTACAGGAGCTGTCACACAGGTCGAATGAGGACGAGACGCGGTTGTCGTGCCAACAGAGAAGGCAATTGCCGGTCCAGGCGCGAGCACGTCAGACCGGGGTCGGACGGTGGACGTCTAAGGTGTGGCACCGGCGGCGACCCTCTGATCGAGGGTGGCGACTAGTCCCGTGCCGACAACGGTGGCGGTGGCTCCGCCGTTGCCGTATCTGGGCCAGGTAGCGGCGGGTGGCACACAGAGGAAGGCGGCTGGCGGCGGGGCCCAAGTGGCGGTTGGGTTCGGCTAGGCGGCGGCGGCTCGAGGGGCCCAGACAGCGGCAATAGCTTGCACGAAGGGAGTCGGTGCAGACGCACAGGGGGCGACGGCGGCCGGCGCACAGGGGATCTGCGACGCGACCCATGCGCCCAGCGGGCCAGCAGCGGTGGCCTGCGCAAAGGGGGTGACAGCAGCCGGTGCGGACGCGTAGGGGAGAGCGGATGCTTGCAGCAGGGCGGTGGAGGGGGCGCTGGCAGCAGATCCGACCGCTAGGACAGCTCCGAGAGCGGGTCCAGTGGCGGCGGCGTCAGATCCAGCCACCTCAGGGTCGGCCAGGGCGCCAACGGCGGATCTGGCCGCCAGGGGGTCGGTGGCACCGGTTCTCGTCACTCCAGTGGCGGTGGCGGTGGTTCCCGCCACTCCCAGGCCGACGTACACGTGGAGGTGGCTGCTGGCGCGACTGCGCAGGGGGCGACAGCGGCAACCGGTGCGCAGATGGGGGCGGTGGCTGGAGGGAGCCGCCGCGGCGGCCAAAAGCGGGGCGCAGGGTAGGAGGCGCCAGCGGCGGCACGCCGACGGCTGGCAACGGCAGCGCGCCGGCTAGGGGCGGCGGCCGGGCCTGCTGGCGGTTGGCCATGGGAGGAGACAGTGGAGGGGAGGATTAGGGTTAGGCGTCTGATACCATATTGGAGGAAAAATAGAGTAGTTTCTATTAATCTCACAAAGGGTACATATAGGGGTACAAAACTTAAAGGCCAATGAACCCAATACAAAAGGACTAAACTGCCCCTATGGTACCCTAATACAAGTGTAGTCTAACATGTTATCACAAAATTTTAAATAGTTGATGTTTTTTGAACCGAAACTGCAAGGGAAACACTGGCAGTGAATATATTAAGTAGTAAAAGATGGTGTTTAAACCACAGTACAGACACCAAAAGCAAGATTGGTTGGGAGGGGTAAAGCATGTCCCTCTTGAGGTAAGAGGGAACGAGGCTTAGACCAACAACCCAAACCAATCGCCTGGCACGACCGATACAAACTGACACGACCATACAGAAATAACAGGCGACTAGCAGCCTCGACCACCTAAGAAGGATGCACAATGATCCAACTAACTAAAGGGTGAGATGACAGCTTCATGAAGCATCGGATCCCGACCATCAGACCAGCGCTCAACGACCACTGGATTAACCAAAAGCGCATCGATTACCAAACAACGGGACCATAAAGACTTGTCATCCTTAGTAGAAGATCCCATAGCTGACTTGAGATTCGGCTCCTTGTCAAGGTGGATGACCACTCGATGAACTTTGACTTGGTGTAGCGAGGCTCGAGAGGAAGCATCCAGAGCAGCTGCAGCGAGAGATAAGGGGCAGCTACGACAGTCACACTCTAGTTTTCCAAAGCTAGTGGTGATGCAAATTTCGTCTTGGGCTGTTGATGTAGCCACAAGAGAAGTTGGGGAAGGTGGTCTCGCGTTCGTCGAGGTTGATGAGGAACGGCGATGGGCAAGTCCGCAATTGCGTGATTTGTGACCTTCTCCCTTGCAGCAGAAGCAACGTGTGGCCTCCTTATAGGTGGCAGCAAAGTGTCGGCGGGAGAAGCAGTGGAAGCATTTACCTATCAGATCAGTAGAAACTGATCGAGCAGCATGCCGACGAGGGTTGCGAATAGATTGTTTGTTGCAATTGCCAGAAGAGTGAGGCGGTTGACCCAGCGGTCTCAGAGGGGAGGGCGGGGATGGTAAGAGAGGAGGGAGAGACGACTTTGGGGGAGACGATCTTGGAGAAGATAGAGGTGGAGATGGTGGAGGCAACGACACGGTGGACATGGTAGGCAGTGAAAGGGGGGCAGGGTTGGGGCCAAGCAGCCCATTAAGCACAAAAGGCGGGGAGAGGAGCAGAGAAGAAATTACAGAAGCAACAGAGGTTGATCGAGTCCCAGAGGTGACTAGCGCAACAGCCAAAGAGGGGGACTGCAGAGATAGAGCAATATTTGGCTTGGATGTGGACAACCAACCCTTCCCCATCCAAGAGAAGCTGGCAGTGGCAGTGGAAGGAGCAGGAGGTAGTGATTGAAGCGACGACGTGGAAGATGAAGTTACATCAACCGAGGAAGGGGTAAAGGGTAGCAAAGAGACCAATGGTGAAGGCGGCGCGCCGATGCCAGCCGTGTCCCTAATCGCTCAGAGGGTGTAACGGGGGACGACCAAGGCAGGGAGGAGGGTGGTGCGGGGGACGAGAGGGGCGGTGAGGAGCTCATTGGCTGAGGCTGGGGCAACGTCCGGTGAGAGGTGACCACCAGTGGCGCCAGATCTGGAGGTGCTGGATCTGGCGGAGGGGGGGGGGGGGGGGGAGGTGGCACGGTGTGGGGCGACACAGGCAGGGAGGAGGGTGGTGCGGAGGACGAGGGGGGCGGTGGGGAGACCGATGGGTGAGGATGTGGCGACTTCCGGCAAGAGGCGGCCACTAGTGGCGCTGGATTTGGAAGTGCTGGATTTGGCGGAGGGGTGGAAGGTTGGGGCAGAGGTGGGAGTACTGCAGCGGCCACCGGCGACGCAAGATCGGACGGAGAGGCGACCAGATCCGGCTGGCCCGGGGCAGAAGCACGCGGGGAAGAGGGTGGCGGAGAGGCTAACCTGGTCGGAGAGGTGGGGGAAGGCGAGGAGAAGAGGGGTGATGGCACCAGGGGGAAGTCCGGCGAAGGTCGGCGCACCGGCCGAAGGGCAGCCGCCGGCAACGCCCAAGCAGAGGGGGGCCCGCAGCCGGAACTGAGGGAGACGACGAAGGCGGGCGAGGGGAGCCCGCAGCCGGAGCCGAGGGAGACGACACAGGCGGGCGAGGCGACCAGGGCGACGGCCGCGGTGGGTGTCGCGGTCGCTCTCCGCCAGGGGGAGCGACCCAATACATTCCAATTTAAATAGTTGATGTTGTTGGATGATCCTGGGCTGCAGCTTGTGCCAATCACGTGCGTTGCAGACCTGGCAGGCCCAGGGGCACCAGGTAGTCGTGTCTGACTTGGACTTCTACTTTAGGAAATAATAAGAGTCCTAGAGATAGATCCAATCTGTTGCAAAAGATGGATTGCATATAAACTGGGCCAAAAATAGCCGAGCAGATAATCGAAATACCCCCCCCCCCCCCCCCCCCCCCCCCCCCCGCGAAACACTTCTTTTCTTCTCCCTCTCTCTGCAGTCTGCACAGCACACCTGCCTTTTCCCTCTGTTTGCACGTTCGCCTTACATGCACAACAAGGAGCAGCAGTACAGAGAAGATTTCGGTGCGGAGAGCAGAATTTCCAACAGATGTTAATAAGCATGTGCCAGTTTTAGCCAATTTCTTAGTGATATCTACAAGTCAGGTTCTCGTGACATGATTGTTTACATTTGCATATCGAAGACACTAAATAAACTTCATTTCTTGTGAAAAGTCTGAATACTTATGCGCTCTAGATGTCTGATCTGTATGTTTTCAAGTGTGATGTGAATCTTTATTCATCACTATAAAACTCCAAAGAACCATTAATCTAACTGACTATGCATCGTTCTGCAGCTCCAGTATCACGTCAACATTTTTAGTAAATTAAGCGATTATAATGGATTAATACATTTTTAGACTTTAAAGCCCTAAGTGACTATGCTCAAACATGGAGACTTGCCAATGATTTTTTTTAAGGTTAGGAACTTAGGATATGATGTGAATGTGGTTGTCCTCTTATTTACCTAAAAGCAAGCCTTGGTGGACTAGGCTACCAGGAAGTAGATGGATTTTTTATGTTTCCAAATCAAATGATGCTCAAATCAAATTTGCATGAGATTTATGTCATTCAGGGAGTTACTTAAGCAACTCTTTCTTCTTCATCTGTACCAGTATTCTGTGGGGTTGGTGTTATGCAAGCATTATATCAAGTTTGTGTCAAAATTAAGATGAAAGGATCTTTTGTGTGTTTGTGTGTGTGTTTTGCACTATGGAATTTACCAGTTCATGGTGGTGTAAGATCTTAGCCACCAGTTTTTTCAATCCCTACTGGCAGCTGGATTGATTGAAAACAAGCCTGATAATGTAATGCTTTCTTTCAGGCATTACCAGGTGCATTCCCATCAGTTGTGGTAGGAGCAGTGCATGCTCTTTTTGATAGAATTAGTAATATGGATATGGAATGCCGCACCAGACTTATCTTATGGTTTTCACATCACTTGTAAGTTGATCGCCATTTTCATTTGTTTTATTATTTAGGGGCTATACTTTGTGTTGATTATCGTTATTTGACTGTTAGGCCTAATGTATTATGTCATTTGCATATGTGGTCTATTTCTGGTACATTCTTCTTATAGATGTTGAAAACTGAATATAGTCGCCTCTAGCATTCTTGTAATCATTAATGATGCATAATTCATTAGTAATACAAATTTCTGGGCTACTGGTTGCAGAAGTTTCGTGCTTGTACTTCTAACCATTAATGAAACATTGTACATACATCAGTATTATGATTTGCTGGGCAAATTGTTGCAGGGACAAAAATTTTGTGCTTTCTATCAAACAATTTGTCATGTTGTAACACGGAAGATTAATGATCATTCTCTACCTCGACAGGTCAAATTTTCAATTCATTTGGCCATGGCATGAGTGGTCTTATGTTAAGGACCTTCCGAAATGGGCTCCACAACGTGTTTTTGTTCAGGAAGTGTTGGAAAGGGAAGTACGCTTGTCCTACTTTGAAAAAATCAAGCAGGTTAGTCTTGTGCTGTTAGCTATTACTTCTTTAATCAGGAGTCTGTTTTTGGCATTAGTTTGACATTCCATGCTTATTTCTGTTCATGAAGCTGCATTTATTTCAATAGCGATCTTGCAAAATCTCTTTTGCAGAGTATCGAGGATGCTGCTGAGTTGGAAGAACTGTTACCCCCAAAAGCTGGGCCTAACTTCAAGTACCATAGTGATGAAAGCAATGAAAACACCGATGGGCATAGATTATCTAAGGAGCTTGTTGGCATGATTAGAGGAAAGAAGACTATACGGGATATTATTTTATGGGTAGAGGAACAAGTAATTCCAACAAATGGTGCTGAATTTGCACTTACTGTTGTTAGTCAGACCCTTCTTGACATTGGCTCAAAAAGTTTCACCCATCTTATCACTGTTTTGGAGAGATACGGTCAAATAATCTCTAGGTTATGTCCAAATGAGGAAATGCAGTTGCTGTTGATGGATGAAGTAGGTGCTTATTGGAAGAACAGTACCCAGATGACTGCTATAGCTATTGATAGAATGATGGGCTACCGTTTGCTATCCAATTTGGCTATAGTCAAATGGGTTTTTTCTCCTGCCAATGTTGATCAGTTTAATGTTTCTGATCGCCCATGGGAGGTACATACTTTTTTTTATTATTATTAACATCTTGTTCTGCTAAAAAAGTATCCCCCCTGTTTCTTTTTATTTGTCACTGCTTAGTTCAAAAATGAACTAGCCGGTGACAAATAAAAAGAAACGGAGGGAGTAATATAAATAGCAACTGTATAAGAAATATATTTGAAGAGGTGGACACATTTTTGTTATATTGTTATTGTGAAGGTGACAGTAAACGTAATGTGGTTTGTGTTTTGTGAGATGCATGTTTGTTGTAATATCCATCCTCCCCCATATTCAGCTCGCCATGTTTTTATTTGAATACATCTGACTGAAAAGTTTCTCCATTCAGATTCTTAGAAATGCTGTTAGCAAAACATACAATCGCATTAGTGACCTTCGGAAGGAAATTCAGTCACTTAAGAAAGGTCTTCAAGTTGTCAAAGAGATTAGTGCAAAGACCATGAAAGAGTTGGAGGAGGCTAAATCAGTACTTGAGATTGTAGAGGGGCAACCAGCACTAGCCGAAAGACCAGGTAGGCTAAGGCGACTCCAAGTACATGCTGACAAGGCAAAACAAGAGGAAATAACCACTGAAGAATCTTTAGAAGCAAAGGGAGCACTCCTTATTCGGGCTCAAGAGGAAAGCAAGGTGCAATTTTGTTATTATCATTATTCGGAGTATTTGATTTCTCTTTGCGTGTGTGCACCACTATGCATGTATTAATAGGTGTAAAATGTTATGTATTCTCTTTCAATACAACAAAAACAACAAAGCCTTTTGTCCCAAGCACGTTGGTGTATGCTCTTTCAATATTTTGTGTTCTATGCTCTGCCATTATAGAGTTGACTACATTTCACCAACTGAAAGTATTTTGCCCATTTGGTTTTACAGGAATTGCTCAAGTTACTATTTAAGAGCTTTGTTGATGTACTCACTGAGCGTTTGCCACCTGTTTCTGCTGATGGAGAAATTCCTAATCTACGCTCTGAGGATCTGAATGTAAATTTTGCGTCTCATGATCCCGAAACAGCGACAATGGAGATAGATAACGAAAATGGGGCAGATAACAATAGGTGAGTCTAATTATTAAGTTTTCATCGCTCTTATCACTCATCAGTGTAACTGCTTTCACTGGCTTGGAATTGTATGAGGAAAAACAACCAATAAGAGTCCTGAAGGCCGTATTTTAATGGAAGGTTAATGTCGAGGTGGGCCTGGTATGGATAATTTACTTGGAAATCTGGAGGTGTCTATGTTGCTCTTCCTGCCTTGGCACATGAGCACGATTTTTCATCACGTTCTTTTGCATACTGCGGCGAAATTCAGATGTTTGGTAGAGATCTGAGATGAGTCAAAATCGATTGTGCTTAGATGAATTGATAGCTTTGGATCAGGATTTGTTAACAATTTACATCTGGCATGTTGAGCGCATGCAATGATATACCTGGAGCCAGTATCACACCCAGTGATGCCGGTTATAGGAGCTATATTTGCATACCTAGTGATACCAGTTCTATGGGCTATATTTGCCATTTGCGTGTTCGGAACCGCTAACTTGCTTTGTACTTTTCACAGTGAATCAAATGGGCAAAATGCAAAAAATGGCTACAATGTTGGAGAGCTCGAGCAATGGTGTCTTTGTACACTGGGTTATCTCAAGTCATTTTCCCGCCAATATGCGTCTGAGGTTAGTATTGCTCTCTTTCTGGAAGTTAAATCTTTGCAAGAAAGAGATGGACCAACTGGATTTGTCCAGCTTTTTGAAAGTACCCCACTATAACTTGCATGCAACTCATATTCCTAGCAAGTGATAAACAAGTAGGCACATAAAGAAAATAAGCTCTTTTGTAAACGGTACTTTACCTTTTTGAAAATGTTACATGGATCACACGATTTCTTGCAGATTTGGTCTCACATTACAATGTTAGATGAGGAGGTTTTCGTTGGGGACATTCACCCTCTTATCAGAAAAGCTGCTTTCTCTGGTTTGTGCAGATTTCCTAGTGAAGGGTTTCACCAGTGACTTTTTACCCTTTCATTTGAAACGGAGTACTTTTAACATGTATGGTACGCTAGGCGAGTTGTAACCCATGATTCACTAATTGGACAGGCGCAAGCGACCGAACTAATGATTTCCCTTTTTTCTGCTGAAAGTAGAATTTCGGGGTACGGTGTTACATTAATATTTTTAGCTTTTTTACTGAATGCAGTTTGCTTGATGTTTTAAGCTACCAGTTGATAAGCCGATGACCAGTATCTGTGTGCCTAATGAATCGTTAACCATCAGTATTATAAATTCTGTTAACTGCTTGCGGTATGCTAATTATCCAAAATATGAATTGAAACTGTTCATTATTTAACTGTAGTACTGTATCTAGTCGGGGTCACAATCTTGGTTTCAACATTTTTTACAAATTTGAACTGAAACGTAGGTGACACATTTGTCTGTGGTTGTCATCTCGGTTTCGATACTTCAAACTGTTGGTAGTCGCAACCTGTGTTTTCCTGTTGGTAGTCGGCCATCTCGAAAGGGACGAGCTGTGTTTATATTGCCGCGCTTCCCTCGTTTACCGAGCTTTCCGGGTACAAGGTTCGTATAGACACCAGAAATCTTGCGATCCAACGTGTTTGAGAAGGCGCCGACTGAGATCGATGCCATCTCTACAGCTTTTACGCGACTCCCATTCTCGTCTTCTCGACATGGTTTGACGCTAGCTTGCACGTGTTTACCCTTCGGAGATCGTTCTCTCGCATGATCTTGCATTGCATGTGGGTCGTCTTATATTTACGCGTTCGTTTGTGACGTGTAGATCTCGCCTCTACTCGTACGTGACGAATCCAAGGAGCGTGAACGTGCCTAACATGTGATTGGTTTGGTTCAAATCTAAACTAGCTTCTTGATCCCAACAAATCGTTCCGATGAAGTGTACCCAGCGCACCTAACGGTCTATGGAGTATTGAATATGTTAATACTTTTTTCATCATAAAAAGCATGTGCAGTCTTGTCAACTACAACTTCAAAAGTTATGGAGCATAATTGGGTCATTTTTTTTAAAAAAAATAGAAATTTAGAAAAGAATAAACTATAATAAGCTGTTACCTTATTGAAATAGCGGCTGCTATACCATCCTTACTGGTGCAATGGCAGCTTGAAAAGTATAATAGCAGGACGATAAGTTACAACTTGTTGACTGCTACGCTACAGCAGTAGTGTTTATACACCACACAACCACTTTGGTTTGGCACAATGAAATGGAGGGAGTAGCTTAATGCAAACACGCCTGGTCAATGAAACACGATGCTAATCAATATTCAAGCCATACCCAATTCTATTCAGAAAACTGTACATTCCAACCTTGAGTACTCTTCTTAGCCATACAAATCTACAAGAAGCTACTTACGGCCGGTTACTCCATAAGTACGATCTACTTAAACCACATTTAACGCTGCTCTTAACTAAAGACGTAGAGAAACCTAACGGACTAGGCCAACGTAGTCGAGCTCCACCGACCCTAGCCACAGCTGTCCATCCTTCTCCGCGACGTCGCTGAGCGTGACGCCTTTGGCCGCAGTGAGCTCCTCCACCTGCGCGCCGTCCGCATCGAGCCGGACACCGACCAGGTGCTTGACCGGAGCCGCCGGGGCATTGAGCCGCGCCTTCTCCTGGTTGAGCGCCACCCAGTAGCCTCCCCTGGCGTCGCGCCTGACGTTGTCGGGATACCCCGGCAGGTCGGCCATGAGCTCGTACTGGCCGGCCTTGGCGCCCTTGATCCAGTACCTGAAGGCTTGGCACGGCACGGTGTGTGCCACCACCACGTGCGTCCTGTCGCTGCTGACTGCCACGCCGTTGGGGTACGGCAGGTCAGCCTTGAGCACTGTCACCTGCTTGCTGTGCGCGTCGTACTTGAGCAGCCGCCCCGTCGCGTCGGCATTCATCATTATCTCCGTGTTGAACCTGCGCGGGTAGGTGGTGCTGCTGTCGGTGAAGTATACATCACCAGTAGCCTGGTCGACGTCCAGCCCGTTCACGAAGTGGAACGGCACGCCGTCGTCCGCTTGGGTCGCTAGCACCTCGGCCTCGCCGCCGTCTGGCCCGACTTTCATCAGGCCAAAGTACGCGTCGGCGATGTAGAGGTCGCCGGTCTTGGCGTAGAACTGCAGGCCCAGCGGGCGGCCGCAGATGCTCTCGGTCTCCTCCGACGGCACCGCGGACGCAGTGCATAGCGGGATCTTCCGGTAGTTGGCGCTGTGCGCGAAGGTGGTCCAGCCGAGAGCGCTGCCACCCCACTTGAGGATGCGGCCGTCGGAGACGCCGGCGTAGGGCCCCTGGCCCCTGCGGTCGAATGCCAGGCTCTCGGCGCCGCTGACTCCGTCGGGCAAAGGAAGGTGAAAACTCCAATGCGTCGGCGTCGTCTTGATGATCGGCTGGGCGGCGGCGCACAATAAGGACGGGAAAAAAAGCGCAAAGCCGATGACGAGCAGACGAAGCGAGGACGTGGCTAGGTTACGCCGCGCCATCTCGTCGATTGCGTTAATTGCTCGATCGATCTGGCTTGGTTTGATGGGACGACGTGCCGTGCACATACCTGAACTTTATAGGCCTGTGGCGCTCGTGTCAGAATTGAACGCGGGCGGCCTGCGATCGCCCGAGGCTTGGTCGGAGTCCGTTTGTTCGATGGAGTGGTGCTCTCGTGCGCGGGGTCCGAAGCGCGGTTGGCTGCTCATGTTGAACCTGATCCGGAACTGAAAACCTGAACATGCGTAGCGAAAGCATGGTGCGCGCACATTGAGCTCCTTGCCTTGGGGTTCCTCGGTTCGGCACTAAAATGCTTCGTTCTGAGGCTTTGATTTTTATGTGAAGTGCATGACAGGTCCTTAAAAGTGTCCGGGTCTCGTAAAGGTTCATAAACTTTTCAATTTGTGTTTAAGTTCTTAAAGATACCAAGTGGCCCGGCCCACTCTTAATTCAAATTATCCTAGTTAGAATTGATCAGCCTGCTTAGTGTCTATTGCTGCCATATCAGTATATCACTAATATATATAAACTCATCTATTTATTACTATCAAACCGACAGTAAGATCAAAATATCTGATCAAAATAGGAAAAAAAGCAGACCTTTTTAGGAACCATAACAGTGTTTAATTGTCTCTTTTTATTTTGACTTGGGGAAAATGGTAATAGGTTTTTAAATTATGTCATAGGTGTTACTAAGATATTAATTAGGCAAATCGATACTAATTAGAGATATTTTGATGATGGTAACCTTGCCGAGCTCCTGAGATGACGAATCCTACCCCATTTATTACGGTGGTGACACTTGAAAAATTATTCTAATCTATTATATATAGAAACGTTGTCAAGCAGATACAATTGCAGAAAACGTCTGCTTTAGGTCCTTGTATGCATATTTCCAATTTCCATCTTTCAGAAAATTGCTTCCCTGACAAAGGGTTTTCTCAATTACTACAGATGCCAATACGTTTCATGTGAAATTAACTACTAATAAGGACCACAAATCGTAGTGCATAGATCTAGTAGTAGAGCGTACTAATTAATGTTCCAAGATGCCTTATTATTTTCATCTAAAAAGGATCAGTAGCCAAACAGTAAAAAAGGAGGTACTCAATGTTATTTTAAAGAGGAAAGTTGAGGGTAACATCAGGCTTTTGCATGTACTTACAGTCTAAACAAGGCCGCTCTAAAAAAGAATCATGTAACTACTACCTCTTCAAAGCGACAGAACCGGGGTCAGCTATAAACAAGAGGAAGTAGGGGAGGGAAACTGAAGTTCTGAACCCACCTCTTGCCAACTACTAGTATTTAAGACTCCGAATTGCTGTTATTGTTTCCTTCACTATGTCCCAAGTAGAAGTAGGGGCGGGAAGCTGAAGGTCTCAACCCACCTCCTGCCAACTACTAGCTGTTAGACTCGGAATCGCTGTTATTTCTTCATTCACTATGTCCTATGCGGTATAAACCACTACGATTAAAGGTTAAACCCCCTGTTGATGAAAATCAAAATTAACACCATCTGGATGCTAGAAACATCTGCCAAACCCGAACTCAAATGACTTCCGCAATGATGATGATGACCTTTTTGAATGTCTGTTGTACCTTGTCTTAGCTAATCCACTGTCACTACAACTACCACCTGCAGCACGATCATGAGCTTCCGAAAAATCCTCTGACCATGGCTCCAGGGGAATAAGATGGCTATCATCCTTTGCCTTCCTCTTTTGCCTCTCAAGCTGCTTGACGTTTTCAGAGATTTGATGGATGGTCTGATTTATCTTTGTAAAACTCCGCTCCATAGGCTCCACAACATGGGAAACTGTATACTTCACATCATCAACCATCTGAAGAAGAGTAAACCAAACAAATGAATCAACTGTGGATTGTGGATAGGCATTATATATGTCAAGTACAAAAGGCTTCAACAGCAGAATCATACGATTTCACTGCTTCCTAATACGACATCACAAACACTCTGTGGAAAACTCAACCGCCTGTCTTTGGCATCATGAGGGGGAGTATGCAAGATTGTTAAGCTGTCTACCCCTGAATCTTCTTCAGGATCTGGAGATCCCAGAGATGCATAATCAGACATGACAGCAACATTGGAAACGCTTCTTTCCCCACGCCTGTAGGGTTTAGCTGGAAATACTTTCAAATGGACCACTGCCGCAACACCCATCTGTCACTCAAGGGAAACAAAGAGTTACAAGAATGAACTTAAACAACACTTCTCTTCAACAATTTCAGAACCAATTAGAATAGGCTAACATCAAGAGTAAGTGTCCTCAATTCTGAACAGAAGTTGATGGACGCGTGTACAAAGAAAAAAAAAAACTAAAACATTCCCACTACCACAACAAACATGAGTATTCATTGATATCAAGAGATCTCTACCAAAATTCCAACAGAAGCAGTGGTCCACCTAGAACCAGCATCGATTCCAACAAAGATTATATTCTTTTGCCGAAAGTACAAAAGAAATGTAAGCATAAATTATTTGGACATAGGTTTAAAACTATTCCAAAAAAAACAAAGCTAGCTAATGGATATAGATGTGTTGCCAATAAAGCAAGGAAAGCTAGCACAATTAATTGAAACATATGGATGAATTGTTCAGACATATAAACAAACCAAGGACAGTCATAAAGTAAGAACATGACCCTAGATAGAAAAATGGCAAGATAAAGACATACCTCAAGGCATATAATGTAATCCTGGATACGTGTTTGTAATCTTTGAGCTAAATGTCCTTTAAAAAGCCCAGTTGAGAAGAGAAATGCAACAGCAATGCCTTGCCACCAGGTCAAAAATACAATAGATTTGAATGTTAGAAACTTTGAAAGGGGCTTAATAGGTTCCAGCTTCTCCTTTGTAGCAGTATAGAACTGTATAAGACAATATAGTGCCCATGTCTGACTGAAATTTAGAACAACAGCTAAATACGGATACCTGCAATAGACCAGTAAACTTCATAAGAATGGGAATAGATGAACTTTTAGTCATCATCCATGTCTCGGGCAGATTTAAGCATGAATGGCTAGCTATCAGTAACGGATACAAGGATAGAGGTAAAGGCACATTCAAATGAACAATGGAAATAAAATCAGTTCAATCGACTCCTACCCATATTTCCACGAAAACTTCCCTTCACCATAGATTCCCAGAAGTTGCAAGAAAATTGCAAGTACAGCACAAATAGGCTTCAATATCATCTATGAAAAATAGAAAACCACATAATTGGTCAGAGCAGATTAAAGATGGTTCAGCAAATTAGACAAAGGCCACCTTCATCTGAACATACATATTGCACAATCCCAATCTTCACGGCATTGTAGAAGTCATGACCGAGGTACCAATTTCTCATAAAGCAGCTCAATGGGAAAGGATGCTTTACAATGCCATAGTCATAATCAACATCTAGCAAAGGCGAGCTTTCATTGATGTCAAGCTGACCCTCCATAAACTTAATGGTACTTTCCTCCCCACCTTGAATGACAGAAAAACTTCTCATCAAATAAACAATATAGACAAAAGAAATAATCAAAGCTGAACAAGAGCTCCCTAGTCTTGAGGCCATCATAACACTCATTCAAATTAAGCAGGCCCATGCAGTGAACAAAATAGAACAGGGAATAGAATGAGGTGCTTCACTATTTTTTAACATATTTAGCACCAAATCTCAATATTATGTAATCCCAACAGTTGAATAGTGCAAAATAACATTAATGTCATTCCACATGATAAAAATCTGTTAAAATTCTTTTTAAGCAGACTTACTGATAAAACAGTGATCGACGACACCTTACATAGCGTGTACAGAAAGGGTAGAGGTGAAGTCACTCATAGCAGATAGAAGCGATATAGCCAATGAAACATGCTCAGCTATATTTACTTTATACAAAAATGAAGCCCACTCTACCAATTTTTAAGAATTATGGCATATCTCATAAAAGGCAACAATATGTAGGAAGCAACATACCAAAATCTGAAATGTACTTGTATTGAAACATGAGCATCTCTACACATCCACATAACAGGATTAGCGGATCACTACAGCACATGACAATACAGAACACAATAAAATATGCTATGATAGAATCCACAAACTTCTGTCAGGTGTCAGGTATAACAAACGATTTAATATAATAAGGAGACATCATGAGAATCTTCTGCTAATCAGCAAGTGTTATATTTTGTTCAGATTCTCAGAAAGGAATTCGACCAATAGAATTTCACACAGAGGTCCAAATACTCACCTAAGCAAGCTATCAAATATCTCTCAAAGCAATACATGGCGAATGCCTCATAACAATCCCGCATCAGTTCACAGATGAATGCAACATTTGAATTCAGTAACGAGAAGAACTGCAAAAAGGTAACAAATGAATACGGATGCCATCAAAACTCTACAAAATATAATGAATTCAAGAGCCAAAGAAAGTGCAAAAAAGTGAAACAAAGGATTATAATTTATAACATAGTATCAAAGAGGAAATATTTTTTAAAAAAAAAAAGTTGCAGGTGGCTGAACCATTGTTCATTAGTCGTCCGATTAGTCGCGATTAATCGCGATTAGTCGACCTTATCGGTATCTGTAGCACGATTAGGCCGAACGACTCGATCAGAGCGATTAGATATCTAGTCGTCCGACTAGTCGTCCGATCAGGACGACTAGTCGGCCGATCAGCGATCAGAAATATTGGACGATCAGCTGTGCAGCAGACAGAGGGAAGGAAATGGAACCGGGCCTTTTTCACCCATGGCCCATTAGGGTTAAACCCCTAGCCTTTTCACCTTCCGCGCGGTCTCCCCGTCTCCCCGACTCCGCTTTTGACGAAACGTGTTGTCTCCCCGACTCCCGGTCTCCCCGTCGCCCGCCGTTCTCCGCTCCGCCTCCGGAGCCGCCGGTGGAGTCCGCCCGGTGCTGTCCCCCTCCTCAGTCCTCACCAGCGCTTGTCCTCCTCTTCCTCAGGCTTCTCAGTGCCCCACCCGCGCCTCTCCTCTTCCCGTGCGCGCACCGCACCAGACAAGGCTGGAATCATGAGTTCGTCGGTGGATGGCAAGATTTCATCTCTCCCTCCCCTGTTTCTTGTTCTTCAGAGTTCATACTTCGTACTTGTTCATGTGTTGCACTTGTACACTTGTACTCAATAATCTGAAATCTGTATGGTGTATGCTTGATGTTCGATGGTTTGCTATACATGCCCTGCTGCCATGCTGTATACGCCCTGATGCCCTGTACATGCTAATGCTATATATGTCCTGAACTCCTGATGCACTGATGCCCTGCTGTTAATGCTTCACGCCTTGCTGCCCTCATGCTTGATGCTTTGCTGTATATGCTTCATGGCTGTCCCTGCTGTATAGATGTATATATTCATATATTTTCCCTTCTGTATAGCTCATAGCTGTAATGATTTATATACTGTTCCTGCTGTATTGCTGTATATGCTTTGCAGTATATGCTGTAATTGCGTACTGTTCTTCATGGTGTTTCTCAAAGTATCAACATTGTGCTGGAAATTGTTAGTTGACGTACGTTATGCAAAATTGGTATTTGTGTATGTAATATGTATATATATGTTGACATATATATAGTGTCGATTAGATATGTCGTCCAAAATATACAGGACGACTAGGGACGACTAGGGGGTCGACTAGGATCGACTAATCACCCTTATCGACGACTAATCGATCTAGTCACCCTAGTCAGCCCTTAGGCGACTAGGGTCGACTAGACGACTAATGAACATTGGGCTGAACTGACTGAAAAAAGTTCACATCATAGCACCTTAAAGGCTGTCCTGGACCCCTAGTATTCCATAAGTCAAGAGTGATTTGTTGCATTAATGTTGATCAGTTGATAATACAAAAATATGTTTTAATAAACTACATGTAATAGACAATCATTTGAAAGTATACCCTTTCCCAAATATTAAGCATTTTAATTCTGTCCGGTGCTCTAATCTAGTTTAGAAGTGGGGTGGCATCTCATTGCACAAAAATGCAGGATAGGAAACAAAAGCAGCTGCATTTACTTACTGATTGAACAGCATACACTGGAACCATCAGGATAAGACCAATCAAAAATTTCTGCTCCTACAATGTGCAGATTACATTATCTGAATCAGAAAGGGAATAATTGAATATACCAGGACAGATAGTTGAAAGTCCATGATAAATGTTGTCGGCACCCAAATAATATAGTTCATATATAATATATAACTATTCTAGTAAATTATACATATGAATGCAAGAAAAGTACCTCAGGTTGATGGTATGCACAGAGATGCTCAAAGATTAGGAACAGGGACAGGACAAGTGAAACAGTTACAGATGTCCCTGCACTCAAAATAGGCCAGCTTGGTAATGACTTTGACACTGAAACAAATTCAGGAGGAAACATTTTCCCTGATCGACCCAGACAACTGCTCACATGGAGCAGCACCAAAATGAATTGGATCACATTTTTCAGTGCCATCCTGTCGGAGACAGTAATGAGCACCAAAGTTCTGTGGGTGCACTCTAACAAAAAATTGCAGCCTTGGTTATTCAACAGGCTAGAGGACTGAATGATTCAGAACTGAGGGGCAAATCTTCCTTTGTACTTCTGTAATATGGGGGAACTCCTAGTTTTCTGTGACACTTTTATGCAGGGCATGCTCGCCCTTCCCTATTGAAACAGAAGAAATATTTAATTAAAACTTCTAAAGAATAACAAAAAAATGAAGTATACACAGAATGTTTTTTGCTTTTCAACAAAGTTATCAGTAGGCAAGAGCGTAACTGCGTGAAGATTGAAGAACACTTTTAATCGACATATTATCCTACAGAATTTGAAACACACACACACAGTAATATCTGAGGTATCACCAACAGATTACATTTCTGTGGTATAATTCCACTATGAAGAAAGCATGTTCCGTATCTTAACATAAGTACTCAACAATGGACCTCTTTGAAATAAGCAAAGGTGTACATCCCCATTATCCACAATAGGAAGTGCAAGAACGAAGCATGCAGTATCCTCTTTTCATTTTTACACTCCATTCGGTTCAGTAAAGGTAACAACTGGGCACGCAAACACTATTAGACTCTTCCAAACAACACAATCACCCTGTAATAATTGGGCTAACTAGCAACAGTCTCCTATTGATAAATGCTCCCGATGTTCAAGATAAAGGTCTGCAAACAACATTAGCCAATCCAAATTTCTGCACTTAGAAAACCAAACTGCACTATAAGGCCAGAGCTCAATTTATTAGTTGAAAAATCTAACACTCCAGTTACCAAGAGAGTAAAACACAGACTGAGAGATCAATTTGTGTTCTCCAGACGTCAGGGAGCAAATACCAATAAAACAAGCACATAGCTCAGTGCGGCAAACCTCAGTAGCCCCTGTAGCACATGTGTTAATAGTGCACTCTTATTCTTCTTGAAGATGAATAGTAATAATTGTGTAACTGGTGTACCAGATCTTGAAGATGAGTTCAAAGTAGCCATTGGCTGATTTCCAAGCTACGAACTCAATTCCAAGCAATACATTGCAATGGAAGGTTTGAAGTGGGTCATGTGGTTTCAGTTAAATTTTTGTTAGATAAACTGCCACAGATAATTACTGCTAGTTTAGAGTAATGGTGACCCGAACACGGAGATCGGTCTAGCGGTGAAGAAGACTACTGCTACTGCTGCACATCGCGGCAAACAAAAAAAAAAAAATCCGCAACTAATGCATTGGATTACCCTCCAAGAGAGGAGAAAAACGGACCCGATCGCTCGCAGCAAGAGAATCAGAACGAAGAGGAACGATCCAAGTAAAGCCGGCGTTTACCTACCGGCCCCGACGGATCCACCACTCGACACGGCGCGGCGGGGAGGGGAGACGGGGGCGGCCGTTGATGGGAGAGGGCGCCGAGCGCGTGAGGGGGCTAGAGGTGATATCGAGGTGGCGTGCTGGTGTGGGAGGGGACCTGGAGCCGTGTCCCGGGAGCTGGCCGACGGAGGAAGAGAGGGCTCTGCCGCTTTTCCTCTTGGATGACGATGGCGTGCGGTGCGGTGCGGTGCTTTGAGAGAGAGCCGCCGCCCGCCGGGAAGAGGAACGGTACGGGTGGGCCACGCTGGGCCGGCCCCTGGATCCACGGGAGGGGACCTTGTCCTGGTTTTCCTCCCTGACTTCGAATTGGATCCTTCTATTCTCTGAAACAGATTGCAGTTACAAATTTTACGTATTAATAATAAATGAATGAACACGTTTGCTAATCACTGTAAGCAGTGCGAACAAGTAGCAGTGATTAGAGCAACTGGCTTTAAACTACCACTCCATTGCTCCCTTAGTTGTTTTTTAACCTGAACCAGGGATCCACAAAATACTCACTCAGTCCAAAAAACTAAATAGCGCTTATGAAGACGGAAGTAGTACTTTGTAACACTGAATAAGTGGATTGGCAGCTGTTTTGTATTAACATTTGTGTGACCTCCCCGTTTAGACTGTGTTTGGGAACACGGTTTTCAATACTACAGTATTCTAATACCACAAATTTTAGATGTCATGACAATACCAAAGTATTCTAATACCACAATATTGTAATATTACAATTTTACAATACATAAAATTGTTTGGGAGCAAAGTATTTTATCTCAGTTTTACATTCAAAATAGAAGTATGATCATTCACATCACTACACCGTTATACATTCAAAATATAAGTACATTCATCCAAAACAAAATCAACTCCTTGTTCCACAGTTTAGGATGGATGATTCTCCACCGCTTTACATTCAAAACAAAACCATCTCCTTCGTTACAAATCTGCAAAACAAAAATAAGAAATAGCATGAGGGTGCGAGAGAGAGCGTCGGAGGGCGGCCGCGAGGGAGAGCGCCGCTCCCTCCGGCCTATCCAAAGAGCGAGCGAGCGAGGACGAACGCGCGAGAGAGAGCGCATGAGTGTGCTAGAGAGTGAGCGGCGCGGGGGAGGGTGAGGCCGGAGGGAGCGGCGCGAGCGTGCCAGAGAGGGAGGGTGATGTAGGAGGGAGCAGTGCGAGTGTGCTAGAGAGGGAGGGCGAGGCCAGATCTGTGCGAGGGCGGTAGCGCTCAGCGACCAAATCTGTTGAATCGGCTCTTGCGTCGCGATTGGGAAGAGGACGGTACAAGGAGCAAACGTACCCTTTTACCGTGATTGGAGATGGAGTCGGTGACGCTTGCTGAGCACGAAGACGTCGTTGAGGATGATGAGATGGGAACTGCAGACAAGGTAGGTCTCGTGGAGATGGAAAATAAAAGAGGCGGGAGCACGCGAGCGGCACAAAAGGCGAGAGCGAGCGTCTCCGCACTGTGACAGAGAAAAACTTTAGTTCCCACCAAAATTTTCAATACTCTAAAAATACTGCAGTATAGACAAAACTGTGATTTTCAATACAGAGTTTTCAAGTTGGTTGTCAATCACCATTTTGCAAAAATACTATAGTAATCTTAAATACCAGAATATTGTTCTTAAACTCAAAAAATATTATGTTCCCAAACACAGCCTTAAGTTGTGCTTATCCCGTACAGTATATGAATAAGTGGATTGATGGTATATGTGCTGCAATTTACATGAATAAGTTAACATGATTATTGAAATTCAGTGATGTCGGTCTACTTCTACTATGCACCCTCTTTTCTTTCTTTTTTATTTGACTTGTTGACTTTTGGCATCATCTTTAACCATCCATGTTATTTAAAAGATAAGTTCAAACATGTCAAAATATAAAATCATGCTTCAAATATTTTAGTGATAAAAATCATAACAAAAAATATACGATATTTACTATATTTTTTAATAATATCAAATGCAACTTCAAAAATCAACGACATGAATAAAAAAATAGAGAAAATTGCTACTCTAAGGCTGTCTCCAACAGCCTCTCTATACGGCACTCTATCTGTATTTTGCCACTTCAGAGCAGACTGAAAGCCCCTCCAATAGTCACTCCTCATTT
Source organism: Tuctoria greenei (assembly GCA_036927565.1). Lineage (NCBI taxonomy): Eukaryota > Viridiplantae > Streptophyta > Magnoliopsida > Poales > Poaceae > Tuctoria > Tuctoria greenei. The sequence continues at coordinate 24,781,367 of JAYESD010000004.1, read as the reverse complement.
TGCACTTCTTCCTTCCCATTCCCCAAACATAGTCACTCTCCTACGGTAGCCATCCCAACCGACACGCAAACCACCGCCATGCTCGTGCTGAGCGGCCGCCCTCACACAACCCCGCCCCGCCGCGCCGCCAGCCCCGCCATGCGCCCTCCGCCGCCAGTCTCGCCCCGCGCTCACCGCCAGCCTCGCCCCGCGCCCCCCGCCGCCGTGCGCCAGCCCCGCCCTACGCTCGCCGCCAGGCTCGCCCCGCACCCCCCGCCATCGTGTCGCCAACCCCGGCCCGCGCCCGCCCCCACCCCACCCCCGCCAGCTCCGCCCCGCGCTCGCCGCCGCCGCGGCACCCTCCACCGCCGTGCCGCCAACCCCGCTCCGCGCCCGCCGCCAGCCCCGCCTCGCGCCCGTTGCTGCCGCGCCACGTCTTCTGCCCGCATCGCTGGTTTTCACCGTTTGTAGGAAGAGTGTAACGCCCCTTGGCGGCCGACTCGTCGGAATCGGCGGCGTGAGATCGCCGCAGCGGCTCGGAGACGGCGTGAGCGCCACGGGAACGACGATAGAGGGCTATGAATCTGTTACGGGATATTTCTTACTTCCTTTCCAAGTACGTGAACCTCCTTACATAGTCACTGGGCACCACCAGATGGGTCCGCCAGTCCAGCACGGCCCACCACGGCCCAACACACGCACACCACCCTTAACATTGCTACTTACAAGCGGGGCCCATATGGCAGTCCGCTCCAGAACCCACTCACTCACCCACAACACTCGATAAGCTCTTCAGTTCCCTTCTTCCACCTCTCGGTCTCCGCCTGGCTCGCCGACGTCGCCGATGCCGATGTCCAGTGCTGGCGCGGTCGTGACAGCTTCCCCCCCCCCCCCCCCCCCCCCCGCCAGATCCGGCTTGGCCCCAAGCCGTGACCTCTGGAAATAGCTTGACGAGCACTTCCCAATCCTCCCATGTCGCCGAGGCAGCCGGAATGGACGACCACTCAACCAAGACTTGAGGTATTGCTCTGTTACCCTTCTTCACCAGGCGACGTTCGAGAATACGCTCAGGCTTCAGCTTGTGCTCACTCAAATCCACTATCTTGGGCAGATCTGCAAAAACAGGGGAATACTTGGCGACATAGGGTTTGAGTTGAGAAGTATGAAAGACCGGGTGGATCTGGGCATCGACCGGCAACTCAAGGCGGTAAGCAGCGTGTCCAATCTTCTCGGAGATGCGGTAGGGTCCAAAAAACTTGTAAGCAAGTTTTGGGAATGGTCGATTGACCACCGTAGTTTGCGCGTAGGGTTGCAGGCGCAATAGAACTAGTTCCCCCACTTGAAAGGTGCGATCTTTACGGTTTATGTCCGCTTGCTGCTTCATCCTGTTTTGAGCCATGGATAAGTTATGTTTCAGGACCTCAATTTGCTTCGCCTTGTCCAGCAAGATCTCATTTGCTTCTGCATTTTCTGTGTCAGGTAACAATGGTGCTGCAAAGGCCACTGGGTCGTAGCCATACAAGGCGCGAAATGGAGTGCATTTGATGGAAGAATGAAAAGATGTATTGTACCAGTGTTCAGCCAGCGACAACCAAGACTTCCATTTGCGAGGGTTGGACTGCACAGCACATCTCAGATAAGTTTCTAAACATTGATTGACACGCTCTGTTTGTCCATCTGTTTCTGGGTGATAGGCAGTAGATAGTAAGAGCTTGATGTCCAGGCACTTAAATAGATTCCTCCACAAAGCACTTGTAAAAATTCTATCTCTATCAGACAACATAGATCTGGGTAGACCATGGAGCTTAAATACCTGATCAATGAGTAAAGTTGCCACTTGAGCTGCTGTAAAGGGGTGCTTTAATGGCAGGAAGTGAGCATACTTAGATAATCTATCGACAATCACCATAATGGTATCAAAGCCCTCAGATTTAGGTAACTTCTCAATGAAGTCCATAGTCAAATCTTGCCACAAGCCCTCTGGGATGGGTAAAGGCTGTAGGAGGCCCCCAGGTAAACTCCTTTCTCCTTTAGCCTGTTGACAGGTGAGGCATTGCTTCACAAAGTCTTCCACATCAGCTTTTAACCCAGGCCACGCAAAACTCCTTGTAACTCTGTGATAAGTGCCATGGAATCCAGGGTGTCCCCCCAAGGCACTATCATGCAAAGCAGCAATAATCTTTGTTCTGATTGCAGAATTCTCACCCACCCATATCACTCCATTTTTCCTAATGATGCCTTTATGTAAGGAAAAACCTTCCTGATCAGGGCTGTGCACTGCCAACTGAGCTAACAATTGTTGAGCCTCCCCATCTGTAGCATAAGAATTTACAATCTCTTGCAACCACAAGGGTTGCACTGCAGAAACCCACTGCAATTCCATCACTTGAGCTCTCCTAGATAAAGCATCTGCTGCCACATTCTCTTTGCCTTGCTTGTAAAGAATCTTGTAATTGAGGCCCATTAATTTTGTCATGGCTTTCCTCTGTAAGGCTGAGTGGAGATGTTGATCCTCCAGGAAACATAGACTTTTGTGGTCAGTTTTTATAATAAACTGAGATCTTTGGAGATAAGGTCTCCACCTTTCTACTGCTAGGATCAGGGCTAGGAATTCTTTTTCATAGATAGACCATCCTTGATGATGAGTAGCTAAGGCTTTGCTGAGGAAAGCTATAGGTCTACCATTCTGCATAAGCACTGCTCCCACTCCTGAATCACAAGCATCAGTTTCAATAACAAAAGGTTCCTCAAAATTAGGTAAAGCCAATACAGGTGTAGAAGACATTGCTGACTTGAGTTTGTTGAAAGCCTCTCCAGCTTCTTCATTCCATTCAAAGTGCCTTTTCTTCAGAATTGATGTTAATGGCTTGGCAATTTGCCCATATCCCCTGAACAAATTTTCTGTAGTATCCTGTCAGCCCTAAAAAAGCTCTCAGCTCAGTGAATGAAGTGGGAACAGGCCAAGCCACCATGGCTTCAGTTTTAGCAGGGTCAGTTTGCACCCCATCACCAGAAATCACATGCCCCAGATACATTAGTTCAGTTTGTGCAAAATGGCATTTAGAGAGTTTGATATAAAACTGATTAGTCCTCAAAGTCTCCAAGACTACTCTGAGATGCTCACAATGCATCTCTAAGGAAGGGTTGTAAAGCAGTATATCATCAAGAAAAACTAGGACAAACTTCCTGAGATAAGGAGCTAGAATAGAATTCATAGCACATTGGAAAGTCGCAGGAGCATTAGTCAAGCCAAAAGGCATCACCTTGAACTGATAATGACCTGAATGAGTCTTGAAGGCTGTCTTGTATTCTTCCCCCGACTTCATTCTAATTTGATGATAGCCGGCCCTCATATCCAGGCTAGAGAAAAACTTGGCTCCAGCCAGTTCATCCAGAATTTCATCCACCAAAGGCATAGGAAACCTATTCTTAATAGTTAGGTCATTCAGCTTTCTGTAATCAATACAGAAACGCCAAGAACCATCCTTCTTTTGTACTAGAAGCACTGGTGAAGCAAATGGGCTTACACTGTGCTCTATTAACCCTGCTTCCAAGAGCGCATCCACCTGATTTTCAATTTCAGTCTTGTGCATAGGGGAATACCTGTAGGGTCTTGAGTTTTCTGGTATGGCTCCAGGGATCAAGGATATGACATGATCAAAAGGTCTTGATGGGGGCAAACATTTGGGGTCTTCAAATACATCTTTGTAATCATGTAACAACTCCTTGATCAATTTGGGCTCACTCCCAACCTTAGTTTTCCTACCTTCTTCTACTTCAGCTACTACTGCTAGAGCCCAAACATCATTACCAGCCAGCCAGTTACCCAATTGTATGGCAGACATCTGCTTCAGGTCAATTGGCTCTCCTGCTCTATCTCCCTGTAACACCACCTCTACCCCTTTCAATGAGAAGCTCAATGTTTTGGCCAGCCAATCACAACGCATAGGACTGTGAGCAGACAGCCAATCGTACCCCAGTATTGCATCATAAGCCCCCAAAGGTAGGACTCGCAAGTCCATTTGAAATGTATGGCCCTTGCACCACCACTCCAAGCTTTTGATCAGTCTGTCAGAAATCATTTCTTCACCATTTGCTGCCCTGACCACCACTTGATCCACTTGGACAGTTGTCAGCCCTGCTTTGTCAACAAAAGCTTTGTTCACAAATGATTGTGAGCTGCCTGAATCAACTAGCATTAGGAACACCTTATTGTGAACCAAGCCTCTTAATCTTAGACAGCTCACCCCTTGAGTGCCAGCCAGAGCATGATTAGATATGGTATAACACTCTTCCTCCTGCGCATCCTCTTTCTCCAGCTGTTGCAGCACTGCATCAGACAACATAACATCCTCCTGCAACACATCCAAAGCATGGAGGTGTAACTGCCCTCTCTTGGTACACTTCTGCAGATGGCCAGGCTCAAATTTTTCCCCACAAGTATAACATAACCCATTCAGCCTCCTGTAGTCCCGTAGCTGCCTCTCCTTCGACAGCTCAGTAGATACCCCCATTCCTCTCTGTTCTCCTCTTACCCCCCAGCCTGGCTTCCCTCCACTCTGACCTCTGGTCATCATGTACCTCCCTTTTTCTACAATATCACGTTGTACTCTCGCCAATACAGCCGCCCTTGTCACAGACCATGGCACCTGAGATTTGACTGGGCCCTGCAACTCTGGTTTTAATCCTTTGATGAACTGTTGCACATAGAATACTTCATCCATCTCAGGGTTATACATAGCAGTAGTGTAGCGAGCACTTTCAAATTCTGATACATAATCTTCCAATGTCCCAGATTGTCTTAAGTGCAACAGGTCATGCATAGCCTGAGGGTAATCATAGGCCCCAAATTTCTCCCTGACTGCTTCTGAAAAGCGAGACCAGGAGCTTAACCCTTCCGTGGCCTTGAATACTTGCAGCCACTTGGCAGCATTGCCCTCCATGTGTATAGAAGCTGCTCGAACCCAAAAGGACTCTGTGACATGGTATAAAGAAAAATAGTCTTCACACTTGTCTAACCAAATTCCCGGTTGCTCACCCGAGAACTTTGGAAAAGACAGCTTCATAAAGCTCTTCTCACTTCCATCCCTACCAGTCGCAGTACCCCGATTCTCCTCTGGTCGAGTAAAAGACTGAGGAACTCCTCCTCCTACCATGTCCCCCTGAACTCCAGAATTGCACATCCCTCCAGGACCATCTCTAGGGCCTCCCACCCTGCTTCCATACACTGATCCACTCCAGGCTCTCCTCTCCTGCTCCTCAAAAGTCCTATACCTTCTGACTCCTCTCCATCCACCACTATCTAATCTACCTACACCCCGCAGCTCACCTGCATGACTACCTTCTACCAGATTTGGAATCTCCTTTGTCTTCTCCAGATTCAGAGCATCCAACCTCTTCCCTGTATGCTCCCAGTGCTGAAACAACAATTCACGTTCCTTAGCCGCCTGCTCCGCCACAGACGCCGCGAGCACCTGTTGCCCCTGCAGGTCGCGCTGGCCCCTTGCAAGCTCCTCCAACAATCCGAACACCCTCTCCCAACGATCCTCCTCTGTGCGCTGCGATTCCTCCATGGCCTGAAGAACGAAACGCGTCTACACAGAGGGCTTAGGAACAGGCGCCGTGGTGCTAAACTTCCAAGTCCCCGATCACAACCTCAACCCCAGAAAGGACACAACGCCGCCCCCAAAAAATGAAGTTCCCAGAGAAGGATAGGCTCTGATACCACTGTAACGCCCCTTGGCGGCCGACTCGTCGGAATCGGCGGCGTGAGATCGCCGCAGCGGCTCGGAGACGGCGTGAGCGCCACGGGAACGACGATAGAGGACTATGAATCTGTTACGGGATATTTCTTACTTCCTTTCCAAGTACGTGAACCTCCTTACATAGTCACTGGGCACCACCAGATGGGTCCGCCAGTCCAGCACGGCCCACCACGGCCCAACACACGCACACCACCCTTAACATTGCTACTTACAAGCGGGGCCCATATGGCAGTCCGCTCCAGAACCCACTCACTCACCCACAACACTCGATAAGCTCTTCAGTTCCCTTCTTCCACCTCTCGGTCTCCGCCTGGCTCGCCGACGTCGCCGATGCCGATGTCCAGTGCTGGCGCGGTCGTGACAAAGAGCGGGACAGATCACCCCAAAGCCTCACACAGATCACCATTCTCTCGCCATGGCGCCGACGTCTCCTCCCGCCGCCTCGTAGCACACCATCTTCGTGTACGGGAGCTTGATGGAGGAACAGGTGGTGCGCACCATCCTCAAGCACGTCCCGCCCGCCGCCCCGGCGATCCTACCCAACTAGTATGCGCCCTTCCTGTCTCGTGGTGATTTTTGCCGTGGAAGAGGCGGGCCTGCGCGGAGGGCGGCGATGTGCTGCGTGAGCGATGGAGGGGTGACGTTGAAAGTTCATTGGCGCTACAAACGCTTGGCGGAAAGCTAAAGTAGCATCTCTGTTGGAGATGCTCCTTTTACCTCTTCATTTAAGTGTTCAACAAGCCCCCGAGTTCCATTTTTGCATCTTGTTGAAGATAGCCTAACCAACGCTGGACGGTGGGAGATGGACAGGCACGGAGGCTCAGCCCCGACTGCCTTTCCTAGCCAACACCAACTAGGCAACTGCTACCTCTCATATTTACTACTCCCTCCATTTAGTTCAAAAATAAATTAAAGAATGACAAATATTTTAAAATGAAATATTTTACTTTATACTTGCGACACTATATTATTTTAAATCTGAACTGCATGTCCACTAATGACATCAAAATAGATCTAGAGTTCATAGCTTTAAGTATTAGACATTACTGTTCGGTCAACCTGACAACATAAATAAAGCTGCAAGTTTTTCATCGAATATGTTGTTCGGTTGACACAAATATATCGCGACTTAAAGAAATTGATCATCCCACATTTGGGCCTAATTGTGAGCTGTATCTGTTAAACCTGCGAAACCAAACTCGTCGATAGATGCAGCAATGATAAGAAACAAAACAAGAAAATGACGGAAAGAACGGCATGAGGTCCAGAAAATCTGACAAGAGTATAGATAATCCACAGCATTCAACAAAAAACAATAGTCAAAGTAAAAAGAGCCATTGTTCTGGCTACACAACAACAAATCCAAAGCTGGAGCTCACATGAATACAAGATGACAGCTAAATCATGGAATCTAGCAGCCGGTTGCTATGTTGCTGGCAGTACTCTAGAAACATAGAGGATATCTAGTATCCACATCCCATAAGCTGACGAGTTCATCTGCCATTCCTTGGCCAAGTAGCTTTATTCAGGTTTTGCCTGCAAATGTCAATTGAATTGCTGTTGGATCAAATACGCAGTGATAAAGAGCTGAGAGAATGCAGAGAACCAAATCATCTTACATCAGGAGAGCGTGAGCCAGATGGGCTCCTGATAGGGCTCTGTTTTTTGGGGCTTGCTGCTTCAACATTTGCTGGCTGCACAAGATATTTCAGCAGACAAGTTTAAGCAACAAAAAAAGTAACGTTTGAATATGATGAAGGGCCCTTACAGAAGCATTAGGGGATTTGGATCTTGCTGGTGATCTGCAAAAGGTTCCAGAAACAACTGAATTCAATATCCAAAACGCATCTTTAACAACTTGTTTTCAAAAGCCTTGATGCCTCGCCCAGCCAAATGGAAGCGACAAAAGCTCATGTAAAATAGAAGCATTCAGTTCCATAAGTCCAACGCATGCAATAATGTAAACCTTTTGTGTCAAGGGCAAACAGTGGATGAGTTACAGAGTGTGCCCGAGGTAGGAAGAAAACTCAATTCCCCCAGCATTGAACTCCAAGTATGTTCCTAGTCTCATTGAACCACCATAATCCAGATCATCGATCCTTAACGCTCCAGTATTCCAAACAATGCACTATGCCCAATCTCTGATGGTAGTCAGTTACAGCACATTAGGTGAATATTGGATTATCTAACTTTCAATGAAAGCTCTCAATTAACGGCTAAACCTCATAAAACCAACTGAACCGTAGAAAAACAAGAAAATAGCATCCACAATATCCTAATGTGCAATCCCCAGATCGCCAAGTAATCCCAGTGAAATGAAGAAATAATCAAATCTTCAAAAAAAGAACACATAACATACTAAGCAGCTCATATTGAGACAACTTGAAGTTCCACAAACAATCAGGCTATTACACATCATCAGCACAGGTATGCATCGGAGCATAATTGTGTTCAGTTAAACTTCATTGACAGCACAAGAGTGTGGCATGCAAGAGTACAGTGTCTATTACAGAAATGATTAAATACTAGATGGAGGCTTCAGTGTAGTAAGTGAACAGCACTTCTCAATAGGGTAGAGCAGCAATATTTTGAAGAAAAAACACAATGGTCAATTATATCGAATAACAGAGCAGATTATACTACACAGTGCAAACATAGACATATTATATATATATATATATTTTTTTTGGGGGGGGGGGGGGGGGGGTCCTTAAGGGTTGAAGGCCCAAAAGTTAGATCCTAGCATGTTACCTTGAAGGCAAGCGTCCTTTTGATGCTGACCTTGAACGGGAAGAAACAGACCTCGAACGGGATCTAGATGCAGAGCGGCGAGCTCTGGGAGATTTGCTGCAGAGTATAATGAGTGAGTCATCAACAAGATTACACGCACATCAAATTGTGGCTACAGACCTTGGGCTACGGCTCCTGCTCCTGCTCCTGCTGTAGCTACGACTTGGGCTTCTGCTGCCGGAGCGGCCACGTTTACCATCATACTCCTTCACCTATAGTGAGAATATGAAACACGGTTGACTACACAAGTAATACTAATACCCAGTACTCAAAACATGCAACAATGCTTACCCTTATATAAGCTTTCCCAAAGGCATTCCTGAATTCAGTATCATCCAGTTTCTTTATCTGCAAGCAGTTCTCAATGCCAAGAGAAAAATTAGAAGCATAAAAAATGTCGCTCAAACCAAACTGGAGAGATGGAACAAATAGTGACAAGTAGTGATACAACTAATGTATTTTCCAAATAGATTAAAGACTTCATAAAATTCTAGAATTAAATGTTCCACACAAATCAACCAGTCAGTGCCAGAAAATTGTATGGAAGTATATGAAATATGAACTTACAGCATATTTCATATCATCGTAGTTTGTGTAGTCCACAAGGCCTATGGTGCCTGTATTAACATAGAATTGTAGGTCAAGAATAATAGGATGACGTTGTTGAGTTTAATCTTGTTTTCTAAAATTCTAGAAGTGTAATAGGTAGAGTCCAATTCAGATTTGGAGAGTCCTAGCTAGATTAGAGTTAGGAGTCCCAGTCCTAGTTGGAGTTGAGTCTGATTAGGAGTCCAATAGTCATATGGATTGTAATCAAAACTCTCAAAGGGCTATATAATAAGCTGGCACCCCAGGCAATCAAATGAAGCAATTGAAGGGAATTTCGAGTTGATAATTGTGAGAACCGGAATTAAACAGGTGTGAAATATTATGGGCATTTAGGTGTCCCAGAGCCTAGGACATATTATATCGCACGTACTTCATGTGAAGAGGTAAAAGCCCTAGGTATGGTCTAAACAGGAATGGCATCCAGCACTTTTTGGTGCACATCAGACACTGAGAATAAACAAGTTGAAGCTATTGTTTTGTCAGATTTTACGAGAAAACATTAAAAATGATGTTACCGATATCAGTATTCCAGGTCCAACAATGGGGAATATTGGCATGGTTGATGTTTCTGCCATATGCCCTACTCATGTTTAAAAAAGATTAGCACCATGCACCGTACTTTACTTTCATTACAGTGGTTCAAAAGATGACTAGCAAGCATTTCAGAAATGAAACTAGGCTGAACGCAGAAGCTGTGATTTAGAATGCAACTTACCACCACCCTCACGATACACTTCAGAGAAACACACATCACCAGCCTTTCGCATATGGTCCTGGATAAATGAGATCAAATAAAAATGTGATGAAAGCAGACATTAATGCAAAACAAGAAGAAAAAGTAGGTCAGAGGGAAGAATTGTTTGATGCAAACCTTTAGATCTTGCCATGATGCAGAGGAAGGCAGCCCGCTAACGAGTACTATAGCAATGTTTGAAATTAGGAATGCAAACAGAGTATAACAGTAAGTAAACATCAATTTATCATGAAAAATATCCATACCACGATAGTCCGTGTGCCTAGAAACACCACGACGTGGCCCACCAGCAAAGCCACCTGAACGGTCATTTGAGGAAGCATTACCTCTCCCACCATGTGCAGCTTCCACCTGTTAACAGAAGCAGGCATAGTAGTTCAATAAATTGAAGACGGCATGCTCAAAGAAACAAAAACAGTCACCAAAGCTTTGATTAGCTTACTCTTAGGCGGTTTCCATCAAAGTTGTAGCCATCCCGTCCAGCAATTGCATCCTCAGCATCACGAGGATCTTCAAACTATAATATTAGTGAAACACATTAACTCACTATTTGCAAACGTACCAGCACCAAGTCGTTCGATTAAAACAATGATGTGCCAAACATTCACCTCGACAAAAGCATATCCAGGGGGCCTTGGGGGGATCTTCAAGTCAATATCAACAATTTTCCCGTACTGCATTAACGAGATTTATAATGTTATACCTTAGCTACTGCACAACCTTAAAAATGCATCACCGATTTATAATGTTAGACCGCAGCAAAAAATCCCATATAACCTTAAAAATGAATGACAGCAACAAATACGTTCTCAATATCTTAAATCATTCTAGAGGGAAGTGAGAAACCAAATCCCACAAGGTTCCCCAAACAAACTTCTGTAGTTTTATTATTGGAATGGCCATTGTCGTGGCAAAGCATCCCATATTGCAAAGAGTAACAGCATAAAGACCATCGAGTCAAATCTAGTACGGTTATGGCAATCGAAGCCAGACTACCACAGTAACACACCTTTTTTAGTACGATTAACAGGGAAAATAGAAATGAAAAACAAACTCCCGACCTTGTAGAAGAGATCCTCCACCTCCCTCTCCCGGATGTCGCCGGGGAGGTTCCCAACATAGATGGTCCTGCTCCATCGCCTGCTCGACATCCTCTCTCTCTCTCTCTCTCTCTCTCTCTCTCTCTCTCTCTCTGCAACCAAACAAACATCAATCAGCAAAACCACTCACGCTGCATCTGCATCTCCCCCACTCCGAAGGCGCATATATCCGTAGGGAAACGGGGCAAGATGAACAGAAAATCGACGGTGTCAACGCTGCGGCGCGCTGAAACACGAGACGAGATAGGAAGGTGAAATCTGTACCGGAGAACGCGGTCGCCGGAAGCGGCGGCTCGGGGCTAGGGTTTGGCTTCCGCGGTCGCGGGTGGCTCGAGGCGGGTGCGGACGAGATGAGAGGAGGCGAGGGTTTCCGACCACTTGATGAAGGGAGGCCGAGACCCGAAGAACAAATACGGTCGGAACGCTACGTGTGTTCCGGTCCGTATCCGTTGGCCCGTTTACTACCAGTCCCGTAAGACTAAAGATGGGCTGGCACCATTGCTTCGTCATAGGCTCGCTAACTTTAAGGCCCGTAAATGTACGTTGAATTGGAGCACGGGCGGGAAATTTTTTTATTTGCATTCACATCTTTTCCTCCTTCTTCTGAAAAAACATATAATCCCTCCATATCTACTTACAACAACAACAACGACGAAGCCTTTGTCCCAAACAAGTTGGAGTCGGCTAGAAATGAAACCCAACAATTTTAAAAGTAATAGAAAATAAGATAAAAGTAAAATAATAATAATAAAATACAAATAAAATAAGATTCTACATTTTATTTATTTTAGAAATGGGTTAATAAGAAAGAATATAAGCGTAACAAATTACGAATAAACTAAGATTCTGGCACATGAATTGCTAATTTCCATACAGTCCTATCATGAGCCAAATCTCTAGGTATGTCTCACTCCTTTAAGTCTCGTTTCACCGCCTCCTGCCATGTCAACCTTGGTCGACCTCTACCCCTCCTAAAATTTTCTCTACTCTTTATAATCCCACTGTTAACCGGTGTTTCTGGAGGTCTCCACTGGATATGTCCAAACCACCGTTGGCGATGTTGGACCAGCTTCTCCTCAATCGGTGCCACCCCTACCTTATCACGTATCACCTCGTTCCTAATTTTGCCTCTTCTTGTGTGACCGCACATCCACCGTAGCATGCACATCTCCGCAACACTCATTTGTTGGACATGTTGTCTTTTAGTTGACCAACATTCTGCTCCATACAACATTGTAAGTCTGATCACCGTCCTATAGAATTTTCCTTTCAATTTTTGTGGAACTTTCTTATCACATAAGATTCGAGATGCTTGTGATTACTTCATCCACCCGATCTTGATCCCGTGGCAAACATATTCGTCAATATCACCATTGTTTTGTAACATTGATCTTAAATATCGAAATGTGTCTCTTCTAGGTACTACTTGTCCTTGTGAACTAACATTATCATCCTCGCACCCGACATCACTAAAGTCGCATCTCATGTACTCAGTCTTGGTTCTACTAAGTTTAAACTCTTTAGACTCTAAGGCCTACCTCTATAGCTCCAATTTTCGATCAACATCATCCCTAGTTTCATCTATCAACACTACGTCATCCGCAAAGAGCATACACCAAGGGATATCCCCTTGTATATCCTTCGACACTTCATCCATCACTAAGGAAAAGATGTAAGAACTTAAGGATGATCCTTGGTGTAACCCTATTGTGATAGGAAAAGTGTAGGTATCACTATCTCTTACACGCACACTTGTCACCACATTATCGTACATATCCTTGATAAGGTTAATGTACTTTATTGGGACTTTGTGTTTCTCTAGTGCCTACTACATGACCAGTCTTGGTACCTTATCGTATGCCTTCTCCAAGTTAATGAACACCATATGTAAATCCTTCTTTTGCTCCCTATATCTCTCCATATGCTGACGGAGTAAGAAAATCGCCTCCATAGTGGACCTCCCAGGCATAAAACCAAACTGGTTTTTAGTGACATTGGTCACTTTCCTCAAGCGGTGTTCAATCACTCTCTCCCAGTGCTTCACAGTATGACTTATGAGCTTAATTCCTTGGTAATTAGTACAACTTTGAAGATCTCCTTTATTTTTGAAGATGGGTACTAAAATACTTTTCCACCACTCTTCAGGCATTTTGTTTGACTGAAAAATGTGATTGAATAGTTTAGTGAGCCATACTATTGCTACATCCCCAGACATCTCCACACCTCAATGGGGATATCATCGGGGTTGCGGGTCTTTCCTCCTTTCATCCTTTTTAAGGTCTCTCTAACCTCAGACTCTTATAGCTTCCACACGAATCGTCTGTTGGTGTCATAAAATGAGTCATCCAACTCGAACCTAATACTCTCATTCCCGTCATTGAATAGGCCATTGAAGTAGTCTCGCCATCTGTTCCTAATTTCTTCCTCCTTCAATAGAATTTGGTCTGCCTCATCCTTAATGCATTTGACTTGATATTTGTTAAATCCATATCTAAATACTTATCAGATTATTTTGAACTAACAAATGATAAATATTTGATGATGGAGAGGGTATTTGTTATGCGACTGTCTCATTAAATCTTTAAGGATATTTTTGGAAAGTATCACGTAAAGTGTGCTGTTCTCACGACATGATGACTGGGGACGAGGTTGAAGATCTTGTATTCTCTCTTTTTTGGCAATTATATGGTGAAAGTAATTGTCGGTACCCTGTATACCGGATACCCCTTGGGACTGCAAAGAGTGCAAAGGAACTCCACCTATCAATGTTGAAGACCTCCGAAAGCCCCACGTGTCACTCGGAACCGGACCTGCCTCCCTTCTATGGTTAGTCCCAGTGCCGCCACGTGTATCATAAAACCGGAGCTACATTCCATACATGGGAAAGCTCCGGGCTAGATACCTGTGTGACACCACCGGACTTAACCCCTGACAGAGGGAAGCTCTAGTACCGGCACGTGTACAACAACACCGTACCTACTCGTCCAAGACTGTAAGCTCTGGAGCTGCCACGCGTCCAACCGCTGGACCTTCAAGCTCAACAAGCAGACTGGTGGACCTCCAACGACTCGAACCTTCAAGGAACAATTAAAGTTTCAAGACCCGATTATGTGTCATTAATGCTATCTTAATGACACATGATCGAAGGACCCTTAATACTAGTAACGCCACCATCAAGGCGCGTTACCACGCTGTTAAGGAGAATTAAACACATTAATTGTGTATTAGGCATCAGTAACCGCCAGGGCCACATGTCGGGTCACGCTGATGATGTAACGGTCGGTCCTTGTACTACAAAAGGACTGGCCGAGCGATACACAGGGCCACATGCGCCTAGGACTTCCACACTCTGGTCTGACTCACAGGCGCTACACACGTACGCTCAATACAACAACACACCGTGGAGTAGGGTATTACGCTCAGGCGGCCCGAACCACGTAAATTCTCGTGTCATCTCATCATCTTGTTCTGAGTCTCTGCACGCCCCAGCCGAACTACAAAACTCTACGGGCTGCCAACGGTAGTACCGGGAGAATTGCCGGAATCACACTCTGACACTTGGCGCGCCAGGTAGGGGGCGCCCGAGATTCAAAGATGGTGAATTTTGCTGATTGATCATCTAACGGTAACCATGTTGTGCAACTTGCTGGAGGCAATCCCTCCAACATGCAGCAGCCAGTAGGTGCCGTGGCTCCAGCAGGAATCATGCCACCACCATCCGTTCCGGCAAATCAAGCTGGACGTCAAGATGGGGTGTCTGCGTCGGTCACTGCATCGTCGAACCACAACCCTGAACACGCGATTAATGTTGCTCGTGCTCTTCTTCAACGTCCACTGCCTCCAGGAGCACCCCAGAGTGCAATGGTGCAATGGCCCTATTCCGACCGAGGAGAACAGGCCATTCTATAGGGCAATTCGGCGCTTTCTCATTTCATTCGCGAGGAGCTGGATGAGAAGAAACTCTCATGTCCAGTTTTGTCTGATGTGGAACATCTGGTTGCAGCAGCAGCCGATGGCATCAGCAATCAAGGTCCTCCCCCTTGGGGCGGGCCCCATCTCAGCATTGGACCTTGTCGGGTAGACTTGGTCCGCACGCTATACAACACAGGAGGCATGTTGCATCTCAACAGGCGACGTCGCTGCCTTACGAGGCGCAACGTACTCACACGATAACAAGAATTTCGACTCATGACCTCCGGGTGGAGCTCGATCGTCGCTAACGATAAAAGGACGGTCGCGTCCACATCGAGCGTGCTCGCGAGAGGCGAGAGGCTCGGGAGAGTCCTGCTCCTGAGGGAGAAGGAGGAGGTTGTTCTGCCTTGTCCATGCATCTATGCATGGTCAGATGACCGCAGAAGTTCCGACCTCACCTGCCGGAGAAATTTGACAGGACTGTCAATCCCGCTGAATTTCTCCAAATTTATTCCACCGCTATCCTTGCGGCTGGGGAAATGAGGCTGTGATGGCTAATTATTTCCCTGTGGCTTTGACTGGGACCGCCAAGTCTTGGTTCATGAGCCTTCCGCCTGACTCCATCAACAGTTGGGCGGAGTTGTGCCAACAGTTAACCACCAACTTCGGGAGCTCATACACCCGACTAGGCATGGAACTAGATCTTTTTGCTGTCAAGTAAAAAGGGGGAGAGTCCTTACGATCCTTCATCAAGAGGTTCTCCCAGGTACGAAATACCATCCCTTCTATCTCAAGCGCATCTGTAATTGTGGCATTCAGACAGGTCGTTCGAGACAAGAAGATGCTGGAGAAGCTGGCAACCAAGGAAGTCACGAGCATCACGGAACTCTTCAGCTTAGCAGACAAGTGTGCCAAGGCTACAGAGGGCCGTGAAATGCACTCCCAACCACCTCCGGAGGACAACAAAAAGTCCTCCAAAGGTGAAGCCGCTACCTCCGGGAGTGGTAAGAAGAAGAAAAAGTCCAACGGCAAGAAGAAGCCGTCGGCCGGTACACCTACTGCCACTGCTGCAGCAGCTCCGGGTGGCCGGGGGCCACGCCCCGAGAAACGACCTCAGTCGTCATCTGAAGACGGTGGTAGCTCCAAGATGTGGTGTCCCATACACAAGACGGATAGACACAACTTGGAAAACTACCTAGAGGTCCAGAACCTCGTCGAGCGCTACAACAAGCATCGGGAAGAAGCTCCTTTCTATCAAAGGGAAGGGAAACAAAAAGTCGACGAAGCTCCGGCTGAAGAGGAGTTAGGCTTTCAGGACCCTAAAAAGGTCTTGAAGGTTGTTTGCACCTCCGTTGACGACAATTCCGACGTATCTGACAATGAGCATCGGAAGACCATTAACACCATCTTTGGTGGTTCGTGGGACATCACTTCTCGCCGTGTCCTCAAGATAATGCGGCGAGACATGGCCTCGGTAGCTCCTACAGCCAGGGCGGAGCCTCATCGGAAGTGGATGGATAATGCCATCACCTTTGATGCTTTGGACTGCCCTCGGAACATGATCGGAGCTGGTCAACTTCCACTGATGGTATCTCCGACCATCAATAACATCCATCTCCACCATGTAATGGTGGACGAAGGTTCGGGGCTGAACCTCATAAGCTTCAAAGCCTTCGTCAAGCTTCAGCTCCGACCTTCGGATCTTCGCCCCTCCCGAACTTTCCCCGGAGTAGGTCCGGGGGCCATAACTCCACTTGGTGCCATTACTCTCCCGGTGACCTTCAGAACCCGGGAGAATTACAGGACCGAGAAGTTGATCTTCGACGTGGCGCAGATCAACTTACCATTCAACGCCATCTTGGGCAGGTCAGCTTTGTACAAATTCATGGCTGCTGCTCATTATGGCTACCTGGTGTTGAAGATGCCAACACCCTGAGGCGTTCTTCGGATCCGCGGAGATCGTACCGTCGGAGTTACTGCTCTGGAAGAACTTCATGCGCTTGCTACAGCGCAGGAGGAAGAATCCGGAAAGGAGCAAGCTCTGAAGCTTCTGAGCATTCGTCATCGAGGCTAAACCTCCGTACCTCGTGTGCAACCAAGCGGCGACACTAACATTCCCGTCAAAGTCGTCCAAATTGGTTCCGACGCTGCTCAGACCACCCGTATATCGGGAGGTCTGAACAACAAATAGGAACTCGCGCTCATCACTTCCCTCCGGGCTAATGTCAACGTGTTTGCCTGGCAACCGTCACAAATGCCTGGGATCCCTAGGAAAGTGATGGAGCACAATCTGAAGATTTATCCCGACGCTTGGCCTGTACATCAGAAGCCTCAAAAGCAATCAGTAGAGCGACAAAACTTCATACGTCAAGAAGTGAAGAAGTTGCTCGAAGTTGGATTCATCCGGGAAGTCTTCCACCCAAAACGGCTAGCAAACCCAGTCGTTGTACCAAGGCCGGCGGGAAATTTCGGATGTGTATCGACTACACAACACTGAATAAGGCATGCCCAAAAGATCCATTTCCACTGCCTAGAATAGATCAGATAGTGGATTCCACCTCCGGGTGTGAACTACTGTGTTTCCTAGACGCATATTCTGGGTATATTGCCTTCATCATAGTAGAAGGGTTATACTGTTATATAGCCATGCCATTCGGTCTCAAAAACGCTGCTTCAACGTTTGTGTGAGCTATGTACAAAACTTTTGGAGAGCTTATTAGAGACGTAGTGGAAGTGTATGTCGATGACATCGTCGTCAAGATCAAGAACAAGGAGTCATTTCTTGACACCTTGCAAGCTGTCTTCGACAAATTGCGAATCACACACACAAAGCTGAACCCAGACAAGTGTGTCTTTGGGGTTAGCTCCGAAAAGCTTGGATTCTTGGTGAACCACCAATGAATAGAAGCAAATCCAACGAAGATTAAATCTATTGAAGACATGCAACCACCAACTCGCATTAAGGATGTCCAGAAGCTATCTGGATGTTTAGCTGCCCTCAGTCGGTTCATCTCAAGACTGGCGGAATGGGCGTTACCCTTCTTCAAATTATTGAGGAAGTCCGGACCATTCCAATGGTCTGAAGAAGCATAAAAGGCATTCCAAGAGCTGAAGAAGCTCCTCACCACTCTACCAACTTTGGTAGCTCCAAACCCTAGTGAGCCAATTTTGCTTTACATTTCAGCAACTGACGAAGTTGTTAGCATGGTCCTGGTTGCAGAAAGACCAGAACCATCCCCAGTTCAGGAATCCAGACCCCTCCGGGAAGGTCCGGAACTACCTGAACACGAGTCTGGGTCCCAGCCCCTAGACCTGGATCCTCGAGGTGAGATGCCAGAGGATCAACCTCCTTCAAATGAAGGAGTTACTGTTGCTGAACAAGAAGATCCGGACCCTTCAAGGAAGGTCCGGGTCACTTCAGAAGAAGCTTCGGGTTCTTCTAGCAAGAATCTGGAGGTCCCCGAAGAAGGTCTGGACCCCCCGGGAGGGTCCGGGTTGATGAGGAGGAAGCTCTGGGCCCCTCTGGGAGGGTCCGGACAGTCCAACGCCCAGTGTACTTCATCAGGAAAGTACTCCATAACGCCAAGACTCGGTACCTAGAGGTGCATAAGCTGCTGTACGCAGTTCTTATCGCCTCTAGGAAGCTTCGTCACTACTTCGAAGCTCACAAGATTTCAGTGGTAACCTCTTATCCACTACGGGCAATCTTGCATAACCCCAACTCTACTGGGAACATTGCAAAGTGGACAGCGGAATTGACCGAGTTCGATCTTGAATTCATCCCACGACAAGCGATCAAGAGTCAAGCATTGTCTGACTTTGTGGCGGAATGGACCCCCTCTCCATCAAATCTTGGGGGCCCCAGTGAGGAGAAGCCGGAACTCAAGGCTCCGGTCTTCACCAAGCCTCACTAGACTCTACTTCGACGGCTCCGTGCAGAAGCAGGGGGATGGAGCTGGAATCCTTCTCCTCACTCCGACCGAGGAGAAGGTCAAATATATGGTTCACCTTGACTTCAAGGCAACCAACAACTTGGCGGAGTATGAACCATTAATCTATGGGCTCAAGGTGGCGCTATCATATAGTGTCAAGTAGTTGTTGATAAAGGGTGATTCGCAGCTAGTTATAAAACAAGTCAAAGGTGAATGCTGCTGCAACAACCCTCAACTAGCTTCATATCTACTTGAAGTCCAGAGGCTTCAGAAGGACTTCGAAGTCCTGGATCTCTGTCATGTCCAGCGTCTCAACAACGCTGAAGCGTACGAACTCTCGACGAAAGCTTCAACCAGAGCTCCAGTTCCCGACGAAACCTTCGTCCAGAGATTGTTAAGACCAACAGCTTAGCCTGCAGAACTGAGCGAAGGGGGTGAGACCAGCACCTCGAAGCTGGTGGTCCCGATGGCCCTGTTACCATGGCGTCCATCAAGGGTCGTAGGTGTTGCAGGAAACTTCGAGCAACCCAACACGCAAGACTCAGATGCTCAATTTAGCTCAAATGCATGGATCTCGAAGATCCAAAGCTACTTGAAAGACAACTTCCTTCCTTAAGATAATGTATCTACTGACTGGATAGTCAGATTGACTAAAAGATACACACTAGTAGAAGAGGATCTCTACCGGCATGGTGCCAACGATGTCCTAATGCGGTGCATTACAAGGGAAGAAGGCCACGAGCTCCTCGCGGAAATCCATGGAGGCGAGTGTGGGAACCACACGTCTTCCCGCACGTTGGTCGGTAAAGCCTTATGGCATGGCTTTTACTGGCCTACAGCACTCCAGGATGCAACCGAGTAGTGAAGAAATGTGAAGCATGCCAGTTTCATGCGAAGCAAATTCACACATCAGCTCAACCTCTACAAATGATACCTCCTACATGGCCATTCGCTGTGTGGGGGATGGATATCTTGGGACCTTTCCCAAGAGCCGTCGGAGGTTACAAGTTCCTGTATGTCGCCGTCGACAAGTTCACCAAGTGGCCGGAAGCAACTCTAGTTGTGACAATAAACAAGCTATCAGCTATCAATTTCTTGCAGTCCATAGTATGCAGCTTTGGAGTCCCAAACAAGATCATAAATGACAGCGGGACTCAATTCACAAGTTATGTATTCCAAGGATATTGTGAAGACCTCGGCATTCAAGTCAGCTACGCTTCGTAGCTCACCCGGCAAGCAATGGCCAAGTTGAGAGAGCAAATGCAAAAATCCTAAAAGGACTCAAGACGCACACATATGAGCGTCTGAAAAAAACATGGAGCCAATTGGGTTGAAGAGCTTCCGCCCACCTTGCGGGCAAACATGACAACTCCAAACCGGTCAACTGGAGAGACACCCTTCTTCCTGGTGTACGGAGTTGAAGCAGTCCTTCCTCCGAAAATCACCTTGGTTCGCTCCGGGTCTGGACCTTCGACGAAGCCACGCAGGACCAACTCTGATTTGAAGACCTTGTCCTCGTCAAAGAGGGAAGAAGCCGAGCAGCTGTTCGAAATGCACGATACCGCCAAGCGCTCCGGCGCTATCACCAAAGGCACGTGTATAACCGACAGCTCGAGGAAGGCGATCTGGTGCTACGGAGAATACAAACTCGTAAAGGGTTAAACAAACTTTCCCCTAGCTGGGAAGGACCCTTTCGAGTGATCAAAGTACCCCGCCCCGGATGCATTCGCTTGGCAACCGAGGATCGGACACAACTCCCTAATCCTTGGAACATTGAGCACCTCCGTAAGATCTATGCTTAATATCATGGAGGTGAGTCTGTAATTACATGTAATGTATGTTATAGCATCATTGTACAGAGTCGGGTAGCCCCTCCGGGGGGACAACCGAACCTTTCCTGGAAGGTCCGCAAAGTTCAAGCAACACTTGACATAGTCTCAGAACTAAAAGTGTAGCTAGTTACCCTGGGTCAAATGAGAGATACAACACACTTAGCCTGGTTCTGTACCCTAAGAGTGTACTTGTTTCCCCTGTATCCCGGACCTATAAAGAAAGACATCATTATGTGAAAACAGACTCCACGTGCATTTATTTTGTACAGGCTCATTATTTTTTATTTTTCTCTTTTTTGTCTATAACAAAGTTGTGCAATTCTCAAGAAACTTTAGCCCGAACAATTCATATATAATTCAAGTTGCATTGTTAATTTTTTCAGGTCTTAACATTGTTGAATGGCCTACTCGCCTGAACACGAAGCCAATCTAGGTCCGGAGTGTGCTATCGACTTAGCCTGGTCCTGCACCCTAAGTACGCCACTCTACCTACACCCCGGCAGGCCAGAGTAAGGTGAGTCCAGAAAACGATCAGACCTGGAGAACATAAGCAAATGCACTTGATTGTATATAGAATTACTGTCGACCTAAAAATTTCTTCCGGGAATAGTAAGACGCAAACAAGTTATAGATAAGAAATGGATTTTACCGTTTTTCTTGTCTTTAGTGTGCAGGAAAAATAAAAATCTCATGATGATGGTGGATGATGCCGGAGCTATCAGAGATTCGACATCCCCTAAGGTGGCCCACTGTCGATGTTTTAAACATTGATAGTAGGCGTCATTGGAGCTATCAAGCTCTGGCAAATTCAGGGGGCCAACCGTCAACGTGAAGAAAAGATGATGGGAGGACACCCCAATGGGGTCTGCTGTCAATGCTCCGCATGTTGACAGTGGTCGCTGCCGGAGCTACTAAGCTCCGACAACCCCAGAGAACCAACTGTCGACGCTCTACGTGTTGACAAGGGTCACTATCAGAGCTACTAAGCTCTGACAACCTCAGGGGGACCCTACTGTCGATGACTTCGGACCTATATTCTACAATTTTGAAGCACTCAAGTCTTTAATAAAATGCTACATCCTTTTAGTACATGTTCGCAATTAAATTGTGTACATCTAACAGGGGGCCAAGTGAGACAAAGGTTGAAGACAAAAAATGAAATTCATAAAATTCTTGGATTTCATTCATCTGAGGACAAGAGATTACAAAATTGAGGAAAAGAAGAGAAGATACAAGTGAGAGATACAAAGAGAAAGTCCTAAATCCTATGGAAGAACGAGGCGACCTTCTGGGCAACCTCTGACACGCTGGCCTTGGCGGCATGTCCCTCTCCATCAACAGGACCTTCAAGCACCGGATCTAGTGAGAAGTGAGGATCTCGACTTGTGTAGCACATCAGCATGTACTCCGCGACATTCTGCGCAAGGGATTTTCCTTCAGTCTCCAACTGATATGCGATGACATCGCCCATCTTGTTGAGTTTGTTGCCCGCCGAGCTCAACACCTTCAACGCCTGGTCCAGCTCCAGCTCCGGATCATCCGGACGCACAAGACTAAAGCCCAGTGGCGTCAGCGCGTCATTGGCTTTGCCCAAGAAGTCCCATACTTGTTGGAACTCCACAGCCCTTGAGCCGCGCACCTCTTCCAAGGACCTCTTGGTCACCACAAGCTCCGAAACCTCCCGGGCAAGGCGCTCGACCTCTTTGGTGTGCTGCTGAATCTTTTCAGAAACTTGCCTTTTGAGTTTAGCAAGCTCCTCTTCCTGGATGTGGATCTTGTTCCAGCGATCGACCAGGTCTCTCTCCTGACCCCGCACTTTCTTCTCCCTGGCAGCAACTTCATTCTCCCTCTTGGTGAGTTCTTGTCCCTGCTGCCAGGCTGAAAGCATCTAGGCCCCCATGAGGTATGGTTTCGGTGATTAATGACAACCATTGGATTTTACTAATGAATTTGTGAATGCAAGGTCTCCCATATCACTCAATCAAATGAAATCTATATGAATATAAACATCAACTACTGATCATTGAAGACCCCTAAACAATCACTTTATGAGATCAATCAATGTTATGAAGATTAGAAGTAAAAGCTCATATGTCAAACTATTCAACCATAATCGACAGCACTCAATGCTTGATAATCATCAGAAGAATATTTACAACAAGTGTCTAAGAGGTCAATCGAGAAAATTCCAAAAGAATCACTTAGAACAACTCGAAACAAACAAAATCAACTTACCGGATCAACCGATGTTTCCAGAAAACAACACATCGGTCGAGTTGGTTCAGCAGAAGAAGAAGACCTCAGAACCAAGTACTCATCGGATCATCCGATGTCAAAGGACATGTTACATCGGTCCATCAGTGCAGTAAGCAATATCCCTGGATCAAGTGTAACATCGGATACTCCGATGTACAACAATATACACATCGGTCAATCACTCCAGTAAGCATCAAGTCTGAACCAATTCTGGAAGAAGTGCCACCAGATCATCCGATGAGAAGACAAGTGCAACATCGGTCTAACAACGGTCATATCTGACACAATGACATCAGCTAATTTGGATTTGACCGATGATAACTGAAGGGGAGACATCGAATCATCCGATGTTCGCAGAACAATGATGTCAGCCTACTTTTCCAACGGCTATTTCGTGGAGGCTGGCTTTTATACCCCTTCAACCAGTCTATTCGACATGTCTTGACTACCAGACTTACTCTACACCTTACCAAGCATTCAAGGCATTGAGCTACCACTTCCATATCATTTTCACCACTTGTACACCAAGAGATAGGCTAGAACTAACTAGAGAGTGCTTGTGTGCCTCCATTCTTGGTGATTGAGGTCTCTAGTGTAGTGAGAGTTGTAAGGGAGTGTCCCTTGGTGATTGTAATTGAGAGAGACTTCCAGAGCTTGCCAAGACAGTTGTGGAAGCCCGGAGGATTCAAGTTGTACAAGGCCTGAGCTCCACCTTGCAGAGGTTGGCAAACGGAGAAGAATAGTGAAGATCCCTAGTCTTGGTGACTTGGGTGTGGCTATACCCTTTGGTGGGTGCCAAAACGTGGACGTAGGAAGATCTTGACGATCTTGCCGAACCACGGGATAAATCTTCGTGTCTCCTCGGGAGTTTGCGCTCTCTTACTCTCACTTTACACTTATGCATTTCATATACCACATAGTTACTATTCACTTGAATGCATAGGTTGTTTGCGTAGGAAATTAGGCTTTTAGTAATTAAGTTTTATTGCTTTAATTTTTGAAAAGAAGCCCAATTCACCCCCCCTCTTGGGCATTCGATCCTTACAATTGGTATCAGAGCTTAGTTGCTCATTGGATCATTCTAGCTTCACCGGTAGAGAGCTCAAATGGCCAAGATTGGGGGTTCGGTTCCTATCTTCGAGGGCAAGAACTTTGCCTATTGGAAAGCACGCATGCGTGCCTATCTAGAGGTTGTTGCTCCCGAAGTATGGGAAGCGACCCACGCGGGGTTTGGTGAGATAAATTATGTTGGTTATCAAATCAAGTGGGATGCTAAAGCTAGGAATGCAATTTATGAATGCATTAGTCAAGATGTGTTTGCTAGGATTGCTAGCAAAGAAAAGACTTGTGAAATTTGGGCTTGCTTGATAGAAATTCATGAGGGTTCTTATCATGTCAAAGAAATAAAATATCACATGTTTAAAGCTAAATATGATGAGTTTAAAATGCTACCTCATGAAAATGTCAATGAAATGTTCTCTCGCCTTAATGTGCTTATCGAAGAAATTAATGCTCGTGACATTGCTTCTCTTGGCAAAGGACTCATCAACCGCAAGATTCTTATGCTCCTTCCCAAGCCAAAGTACAACATCATCAACTCCATGCTTCAAAAAGAATCTCTTGACCACATTGAAGTTTCGAAACTTATTGGAGAGATTCATGCTCATGAGATGAGTGTGCTTGGGATGATGGAGGAATCATCTTCAAGCACAATTGCTCTAAAAGCTTCAGTAAAGAGAACAAATCTCAACAAAAAGAAAGTGGTTGAGCCTAGCCCAAGTGAAGAAGAGCAAGCATCAAGTGAAGATGACGATGATGAGCTTGCATCAATGATGAGAAAGTTCTCTCGCTTGAACTCCAAGATTGCCAAGAAGGGATACACCTTTGATCCCAAGAAGAAAGCTTTTCTACCAAGGAGAGATGATAACAAGACTTGCTACAATTGTGGCGATCAAGGTCACATCTCCTATGATTGTCCAAAACCGGACAAAAGAAGAGAGAACCACAAGGGCAAGCATCGCAAGCTTGAAGATAGTGAAGATGATGAAGAAGAGGTCAAGCTCAAACCAAGATCATTTGGGAAGAAGAAACATGACAAGGGCAAGAAGGAAAAACTCTTCCCAAAGAAGAGAAAAGGACCACAAAAGGTGTTCATGTGTGTGGCAAATGAATGGATTACTGATGAAGAATCAAGTGATGAAGAGAGTGAAGCGGAAGAAGAAAGTTTGGCCGGCCTTGCCATTGCCAACAATGATGACCCACCTCTTCATCCACCACCCATGTGCCTCATGGCTAAAGGTAACACCAAGGTATGTGATGATTCTAGCGATGATGAGCTTTCCCCCGATGATTTAACTTCATTAATAAATGAATATCACACTATCACTAAGAGGGAAAAGAGTAAGGTTAAGGCTCTTGAAGAAACTTGTGCTAAGCTTGAGAGTGCTAAACTTGATTTGCTTGACAAGTATGAAAACATACTTAAAGAGCATGACACGCTCAAATCCCATGTCAAGCAAGTTGAGGAGGATAAGGCTCAAATCAAGCTAGATCATCATGAGCTTGACTTAGCCCACCAAGCACTCTTGGGAAAGCACAATGAGTTGATCCAAGAGCATCAAATACTTAACCTTGCTCATGAAGCGCTTGATCAAGAATTGAAAAATGTAAAGAAACAAACTCTTAATGATAAGGTATCCATTACTTCTCATGTCACTAATGTCTTGCACAAGTCTTTGCCTTTGAAAGAGAACACTAGGGAGAAGGACTTGTTGGAAGAAATTGAGAGTCTCCGCACTAGTGTGGCTAGACTATCAAAAGGAGAAGTCAAGCACAAGGAAATCCTCTTCCAACAAGCAAAGGCCTTCAACAAGAGAGGACTTGGATCCTTCATGGTGCCTAACAAAGGAAAGGTGCCCTCACCGGAGCTTAGAACAAGCTTCATCAAGGAAGTTGGTTCTTATTGCCAACATTGTGAGGTCACCGGTCACCATACAAGGGAGTGTCCTCTTCCTAACTGACCTTCTCCAAAATTGCCTACTAACTACAAGTCTACTTTCAATGATCATTATTATCTCTTGAGTAAAGTAGACGGCAAGGTGAAGGCATGGTTCATTGGAAAGGACATAAAGGGCGTGAAGGGGAAGCTCCCCAAGCAACTTTGGGTCCCAAAAACATTGTATCACACATACAAGGACCTAAGTTGGCTTGGGTGCCAAAAATCAAA
Organism: Tuctoria greenei; assembly: GCA_036927565.1. Taxonomy (NCBI): domain Eukaryota; kingdom Viridiplantae; phylum Streptophyta; class Magnoliopsida; order Poales; family Poaceae; genus Tuctoria; species Tuctoria greenei. The sequence continues at coordinate 24,755,212 of JAYESD010000004.1, read as the reverse complement.
AATTGAATTAATGTGCGTAGGTGAACAACAAAGCCGGTGGAAAGCATTGGGTACTCGATAGCGGGTGCACTCAACACATGACCGGCAATGATGGTATGTTCACCTCCATAGAGGACCCCCCGACAATCATGAACAAGTCACCTTTGGTGATAATTCTAAGGGGAAGGTAATTCGGTTGGGTAAGATTGTATTTTTCACATGGTTTATTTATTTCAAATATGTTGCATGTTAAGTCACTTAGTTTCATTTTGCTTTCTATTTGCACAAATTTTGTGATCTTGGGCTAACATGCACCGTTAGCAAGAATGATGTTGTTGTGACAAACCTAAAATTGAGGAGAGCCATGATCAAGGGGGAGCTTCAAGTTCCAACATCTACACATCGACAGAGAATTATTTATTTGTCAAATTTATGTCGATGATATTACTTTTGGTTCAACTAACGAAGCTTTTAGCCATGAGTTTGGCAAAATGATGTCTAGGGAATTCGAGATGTCGATGATTGGAGAAATCAACTTCTTCCTTGGATTTCAAATCAAGCAACTTCAAGAGGGGACCTTCATCTATCAAGAGAAATATACCAATGACCTCTTGAAGAAATTTGAGATGGGAGATTGTAGCTCAAGAAGCACTCCAATGGCAACAAATTGTCATCTCGACGCGGATAAAGACGGTAAACCTATTGATTAATCTAACTACCATTCTATGATTGGTTCATTGCTTTATCTTACCGCATCTAGGCCCGATATCATGTTTAGTGTATGCTTGTGTGCCCGCTTTCAAGCGGCACCTAAAGAATCGCATCGGAAGGCGGTCTTTAGGATACTTAGGTATCTTAAGCATACCCCTAGTATGGGCTTGTGGTACCCTAAAAGTGCAAAATTCCATCTCTTGGGATACTCGGATTCGGACTTTGTCAGATGCCGGGTGGATCGCAAGAGTACCTCCGGTGGGTGCCACTTGCTTGAGCGCTCCCTAGTATCTTGGTCTAGCAAGAAGCAAAATTCCGTCGCTTTGTTCACGGCGGAAGCGGAATATATCGCGGCGGGTGCATGTTGTGCCCAAATTCTTTATATGAAGCAAACCCTTTTAGACTTTGATATTAAACTTGGTTGTGTGCCTCTCCTTTGTGACAATGAAAGTCCGGTTAAGATAGCTAAAAACCCCGTTCAACACTCCCGCACTAAGCACATTGATATTCGCCATCATTTCTTGAGGGACCATGAAGCTAAGGGAGACATCTCATTGCGAGGTGTTAGGTCTGAAGAACAATTGGCGGATATCTTCACTAAACCACTTGATGAGAAAACTTTTTCTAGGCTAAGGAGTGAGTTAAATGTGCTAGATGCATCGAACGTCATGTAAGTTGCCATAATCATGTAAGAATGCATCTCATATAGGTCTTGTCTAACTTTCAAAGGATAGGGGTGAGCAAGGGTTAGCTTGGGATGGAGGTTCTTTTGGGTTTCCCCAAGTCTTGGAGAGTGGCTCTCCCTGAAGAAGCCTTTGAAAGGTTCAAATTTGGCAAGATAGATTCATTTTATGCCTTGCATGATGCCTGTCATATAGACTTGCACTCACATTTAAATTTCTTGCATTATAAATTGTTTGTCATTGCATACGGTAGATTGTCACAAAGGGGAACCCACCTCATGAGAAAGAGACTTGCTTGAAATGCAATATCTCAACTCATATGATGTGGGAAGAACAAAATGTTAGGTGCGTTAATGCCTAAAGGAACATGCTTTTAAAATAGAAGGATTCACCCTCTAGCTCACAAAACATCGGCCTTATATTTTATTTGGATAATTTCCTCCCTATTATCTTCGGTGTTCTATTTGCTTTAAGGCTTAGCCAAGTTATTGGCAATTAGTATTTTTGAGGGGTAAGGGGTTGCCCAAAAAGTCCTGAGACATGTGTTTCTCATTGTTTGTTTGTTTGGTCAAAGGACATATATGGAATGTTGCTGTTTTGTAGTCATTGGATTATCCGTTGCTTAGGCCAGACCATCATCGGATCAGTTGGTGTTCAAATACCAAGAGTCAGTTCAATCAGTGTGACAAATCAACCGACGAGTTCATTTTGAGAAACATCGGTGCATCCGATGTTCACATTTCTGGAACTGTGCTGAATTCCACCGATGCTAATCCCTTCCACGTCGGACCATCCGGTGTCAACGGTACCTTTTTGAATACCCTTACTGTGCCATTCGACTGATGCTCTTATCTTTTATCGTCAGTTCATCCGATGTTAAATTTTGAGCTAAGGTTTGGGCCCCACTTTTCTAAACGTGCCGCTCCACCTTCCTTTCTCTCTCCCCAACCCTGACTTCACCTCGCTCGTGCCTCACCTCCGGCCGCCGCTGCATCACCGCAGCAGCGCCGCCGCCGCCACTCCGCGCCTCCAGCCACCGCCGCGCCTTAGGCCACTGCTGCCTCCGGCCGTCGCAGTGCCACCGTTGCCGCTCCCCCTCTAGCGCTGCCGCTGCCGCCCTCTTCACCGCCGCCGCTGCTCAACCCAGCGCCACCGCCGCCCCAAGCACAGCCACACCGCCACCCTCTGCGCCATTGTGGTGCCTCCCTCTACGGTTGCCGTTTCTTCGCTGCTAGGGTTTCCGGCCGTGTCCGTGCGCCCTACACAACCTCATTCTCGCGCATCGTCACTTGTCTCATCGCAATGGGTCGTGACAAGAAAGGAAAGGGCAAGGCCATTGCGGAGCCGGCCGCAAAGAAGCAAAAGCCGTCGAATGAAGAAAAGAAGGCTTTGATGGCCGCTTGCGCCGCCGAGGAGTGAGAGCCTGGCCGAAGAGGATCATTGAGGATCCGCGAGGCTCGTCAGAGGCAACCTCCCGTGTCGGATGAGTCCGAGGAAGAAGAAGAGCCGGAAGTGCTGCTTGTTCGCCGGCGCTCAGCCAGGACCCGTGGGGGTCATTCCGCGGTAGTACCACATTCGAGACCATCAGTTGCCAATCTTCGAGAGGACAGGGCGGCCCAGAGAGCCGTCTACGAGATGGACACCAACGTCCGTGTTGGTGAGGGTGTCCGGCTGACGGATTACAGAAAATTGAAGGCCAAGGAGCTCAGAAGACTCAGATGGAGCATCTTGCTTGAGGAGTGGTTCCCGCAGCCCAGAGAGGCACTTGTGGACATCCGATTTTGGACCTTGACTCAGGCGTCGCTGTACGAGACATACAGACGTCGGGGTCATAAGCTCTTCCAACACAACTTCCTGGATTGGGATCAGCTTGCTCTAGCAGCCGAGACGGAGATATGCCCTTACTTTGAGAGATATAGAGGGCTGGTAGAGCTGATGTCCTACGAGAGGAGTGCATATGTGGAGGACTGGGTCCGTGTTTTCTACGCCACACTCTACGTCTCTGAGGGCCGCAGATCCATAGACTTCATGTTCAAGGGCCAGCACCATCACTTGACGAGACAAACTTTGGAATAGCTGCTAGGAGTGAATCTCCATGACACTTGTCTGCATGAGAGGGTGTATGGACAGGCCGACCCGCCGAGGAGGCCGCTCACTGGAGGAGTGGCACCACCACTGGAGGAGATACGCTCACTGTTTGCTCAACCCTTCTCTACAGACCAGCCGAGGGTACCGGCACTGCTCATCCAGCTGCGCGCACTGTGCCTTGCACCGCACACTACTGCCAAGGTCCGGATACCTTGAGGGGTTCACCAGCTTGCAGCGGACTCTCCTGTTCTACATCATGAACAGGATGGAGTTCGATATTGTGGACATTCTCCTATGTGAGATGGAGGACGTGATCACGGATGGAGTTGGGATGATGAGACAGCTCGTATTTGGTCACTGGATCAGCTACTTGCTCTACATGGTTGCTCCTGAGGGGACGACCGTGCGTGACAGTCTTATTGACGAGAGTGTCACACGGTTCAGCCACTACCGTGCTCCAGCTCCTGGAGACCGCCGCCTTGGCCGTCCTGTTGAGCGTCAGGTCCGTGCTCGTCTATCCGAGGAGGATTGGTCAGACCTTGAGAAGGAAGACGAGAGAATGGCTCAAGCAGAGGCTCAGGGTGAGGACCTTCAGCACATTTGGTCCGAGAGTGAAACAGATGACAGCGTTGAGGAGTACTTCCCACCTCCTACCTCACCCAGGCAACACGACGCGGAGGCTGGAGGCTCGATTGTGCCCCCTCCTACTCCACCTCCCGTCTCAGAGGCACATGTCTCTCAGCCATCCGAGCTTACTTCACCACTACAACAGATGGTTGAGCAGCAGCGCCTGGACCGGCTTGCAGCTGAGCAGGCCCGAGCTGAGCAGGCCGCACGTCTCTTAGAGCTCCAGCAGCAGTAGCAGGAGATGCAGCGCCAGATCGCCCGCGAGAGGTGAGAGGACACTGACAGGCTGACTGGGCTGATAGACCAGATGCACCAGCGCTCCCTCGACCAGCAGCAACAGACGCAGCAGGCGATGATGGGCATCCTGGGGTTGATCACCAACCTCTATACACAGACCAGGATTGCCCTACCGCCGCAGCTTCCGGGCTTTGCTCCAGCCCCACCTATCCTGGCTCCAGCTGCAGCACCAGTGCCGACCACGCCGATCCCGACGATCAGCATGTCCCCACTGCTTGCTCCGGGTGCCCCTATCCACTCTCCGCTGCCAGCCATGACGCTTTTCCAGCAGACTCTAGCGTCCGTTGTTAGTGCCCCTCTTCCTGCAGTCCAGACCCAACAGGCACTGATAGCGGCTCCTACAGCTCCCTCCACTTCTACTCCAACCTCAGTCGCAGCAGCAGGCAGCAGCTCCGACGACAGCACCCCCGACGGTGACCAGTTCGTCATCGCTCCGAGCACTCAGGGTTCTTAGGCACTCGGATTCCTTTTTGGTGTCTTGATGCCAAAGGGGGAGAAGAGTTAGAGAAGAGTCAGGGGGAGGATAGCTCAGTCCTAGGGGGAGTCCTAGCTGCAGGGGGAGTTTATCTTTTTGGGAGTTCTTTTGTAATTTGAAGATTTGCTACTCCTTTGCTATTCATTGTGTTTTCGTGTGCCACTTATTCTCTTGAGTTATTGATCGATTGAGCTTTCGCGTTATTAATCTCTTTTGAGTCTTCAAGTTTAACGTGCCATATCTTGTACTCATTGCATATCTTCTTAAGTATCGTACTATCAAATTCATTACTATTATGCTTCACTTGTTGTGTTGTCACCAATCACTAAAAAGGGGGAGATTGAAAGCATCTAGGCCCCCATGAGGTATGGTTTCGGTGATTAATGACAACCATTGGATTTTACTAATGAATTTGTGGATGCAAGGTCTCCCATATCACTCAATCAAATGAAATCTATATGAATATGAACATCAACTACTGATCATTGGAGACCCCTAAACAATCACTTTATGAGATCAATCAATGTTATGAAGATTAGAAGTAAAAGCTCATATGCCAAACTATTCAACCATAATCGACAACACTCAATGCTTGATAATCATCAGAAGAATATTTACAACAAGTGTCTAAGAGGTCAATCGAGAAAATTCCAAAAGAATCACTTTTAGAACAACTCAAAGCAAACAAAATCAAGTCACCAGATCAACCGATGTTTCCAGAAAACAACACATCGGTCGAGTTGGTTCAGCAGAAGAAGAAGACCTCAGAACCAAGTACTCACCGGATCATCCGATGTCAAAGGACATGTTACATCGGTCCATCAGTGCAGTAAGCAATATACCTAGATCAAGTGTAACATCGGATACTCCGATGTACAACAATATACACATCGGTCAATCACTCCAGTAAGCATCAAGTCTGAACCAATTTTGGAGGAAGTGCCACCAGATCATCCGATGAGAAGACAAGTGCAACATCGGTCTAACAACGGTCATATCTGACACAATGACATCATCTAATTTGGATTTGACCGATGATAACTGAAGGGGAGACATCGAATCATCCGGTGTTCGCAGAACAGTGATGTCAGCCTACTTTTCCAATGGCTATTTCGTGGAGGCTGGCTATTTATACCCCTTCAACCAGTCTATTCGACAAGTCTTGACTACCAGACTTACTCTACACCTTACCAAGCATTCAAGGCATTGAGCTACCACTTCCATATCATTTTCACCACTTGTACACCAAGAGATAGGCTAGAACTAACTAGAGATAGTGCTTGTGTGCCTCCATTCTTGGTGATTGGGGTCTCTAGTGTAGTGAGAGCTGTAAGGGAGTGTCCCTTGGTGATTGTAATTGAGAGAGACTTCCGGAGCTTACCAAGACGATTGTGGAAGCCCGGAGGATTCAAGTTGTACAAGGCCTGAGCTCCACCTTGCCGAGGTTGGCAAACGGAGAAGAATAGTGAAGATCCTTTGTCTCGGTGACTTTGGTGTGGCTATACCCTTTGGTGGGTGCCACAACGTGGATGTAGGAAGATCTTGACGATCTTGCCGAACCATGGAATAAATCTTCGTGTCTCCTCAGGAGTTTGCACTCTCTTACTCTCACTTTACACTTATGCATTTCATATACCGCAAAGTTACTATTCACTTGAATGCATAGGTTGTTTGCGTAGGGAATTGGGCTTTTAGTAATTAAGTTTTATTGCTCTAATTTTTGAAAAGAAGCCTAATTCACCCCCCTCTTGGGCATTCGATCCTTACACAAGCCTTCTTCTCCTCGCTCTCGCAGAGCTCCTCCAGCTTCTTGGTGCACTCCGCGAGGCTCTTGTCACCCAGAGCCAGCCTCTAAGCAAGCTCCCCTTCCCTCTTCACGAGGTCATCCCGCAGCTCCAGGAGTTTTTGGTCTTCATCTTAGAGCTTTTTCTCCCACTCCTCAAGAGCCTCTCGGCGCTTGACGAGGCTGTCGTGGATGGCGCTGAGCTTCTCCTGGCAATCATTCGTTGCTTCATTAGCAGCCACAACCTGTTCGTGGAAGGCTCGGGACTGGTTGTCGAGGGATCGCACCATGCTTTCCCTCTCGTCCAGCAGCTGGCCCCAGTACTCCATCCGGGCCTTCTCCCTTTTGACCCACTCCTTGTCGTCAGCCAGCCTTGTTTGCGCCAGCTTGGTCTCGAATTGGAGCCAGTTGCGCCACCTCCTAAGGGTTTGGCACTCCTCCTCGAGGGCCTTGCTGTCGTGGTAAAAGACCAGCTGAACCTGACGAAGGCTGGAGCAGGCGTTGTCGATGGATAACGATAAGGGGATTGGCCCCAGACCTGTCGGAGTCCTCCCCGCTGGCTCCAGTGGGTTCTCCATAACAAAAATTGGTTCCCACTCCACAAGAGCGGTCCCCTGAGCTTCCGCAGCACTAGGGCCACCCTAATGGATAGCCTCAGTCGCCGCCGAGGAAGGTCTTGCAACAGAAGTTTCTACCTCCGGAGTCGGCTCCGAAGATCCCACCGCCAGATCATCAGCAACCGGTCCCTCAGGCGGAGGAACAATCGCTTCGTCTTGGCACCCTCGCTCAGGCGCGGGTACCTCCAGAACTATCACCTCTGGGGCAGGTGTTGAAGATTCGGCTGGAGCTGAGGCCACTTTCGGCTCTGATGCTGGTGCCTCCTCCACCGCCGGTTTAGGCACCAGCGCTTCAACCTCCACTGGCTCGGGCGCCGGCACTTCCACGACAACCGGCTCAGGCGCCAAAACTTCATCAACCATCGTCTCTGCCGTTGGGGCTTCAATAACATCCGGCTCTAAGGCCGGAGCGTCCGTAATCATAGCATCCAAAACCAGAGCTTCAACCTCCGGAGCTGGTGCCGATGGTACATCTTCATTCCCGTGGTCTGGTACTACCACGAGAGCATCGGGAGATGAGTCGAGGTCAAGAACCACGACAGCCGGCGCCAGGGCTGCCGCGACCTCAGCCATCACCTGGGGTGGCGCTAAGATTGGAGCCGGAGCCTCTGCCTGCAAAACATCAGCCACTATTGCAGGAACCGGAGCTTCAGCCCCTTTTTTGGGTACCCTATGGATGAAGGATGAAGAAACTCAAAATATGATTACAACAAAAAACAATCATCTGAGGTAAAAAAAACAAATTTACCTTGGAAGGCTCCCGCTCCAGCTAGCGCGAAACCTCTTCACCGGGCACTCAGAACTCGACCCAGTCGCAACTGGGGTAGTAGCTCCAGAAGGCTCTTTGGAGCTTGCTGCCACCGTCAGCGACGTATTGGTTTAGGCCCCCCTCGACTAGGAAGGACCCTCGAACCTAGAGCCCTTAGCTGGCTCTGGTGCCTGAGTCGCACGGCCAGAGCTGGTGTCCCGAGAAGATGCCGACACTGGAGCTGGTGTCGCCGTTGAAGACCTCCCCTGCCGGGGAGAAGGAGCTGTTGTGGAAGGAGCAGGTCTGACGGACCTCCCGTCAGAGTGCTTCAATTTCCTCTTTCGGCTAGAGGGCTCAACCAACTCTTTGCCCTTCCCTACGACTTTAGCTCTTTGTCTCAGAGAGGAGCAGGTCCACCCTCGGAAGCTCCAGGTATCACAAATCTGGTGGTCGAACACCTCTCTACTTCACCGAGGTCGTCAAGCACTGACATCTTCTGTCAGAGCTCCCTGCTGAACTCCGCCTCCATATTCAAAGGGAGGAAAGCCGCTGGCGGTGTTAAGTCGTCACCGTCGACGTCGATGTCATGCTGGAACTTCTTCAGATGAAGCTCCAAAGTAGCGCCTTCCAAATTGGACTTCCGATCGGTTTCAATCCAGTCATCGTTCATCACACTGTTGAGGGCCCAGGCGAGCTTCTCCCTCTTCTCCACCAGAGCCCACCTGTTGACCAGGAAGTTGCAGAAGACCGTCTAGGGGGTCACCCCTCCTTCCACACACTGGCAGATCCTGGTCAAGGTAGGGTTGAAGGCCTCCGACAGCACTGAGACCTCACTCCATGCTTTCGTGTCAACATTGGGAAGACCCTCAGGCAGCTCCAACCTCTCGTGCTCCTCTGCCATGACAATAATCCAATCCTTCTTCCAGTCGTACCACTTGCTGGAAGGAAACAACCTCAAGTACTTGTGGGGGCACTTCTTGCGCTTCACAAAATAGTAGAATACAAGGTACTCTTCACTCTTGCCGGTAGTGTGGATGGTGAAGAAGGTGCGAAAAAGCTCGACGTAGGGGGGAATACCCACCCACATATTGCAGAAGTGGACAAATGTGGACATAAGAAGAAGAGAGTGAGGGCCAAGGTGGTACAACTGCAGACCATAGAAGTCTAACAGCATCAAGAGAAAAGTGGAGAAAGGTGGGATCAATCCCACCATGGCGTACGCGGAAAAGTACACCATGTCGTCGTCGCGCTTCTTCTTGAACGGAAGCTTGCCGGCGCGGGCCTGGTTGTTGAAGGAGTCGATGGACCACCCCATGTAGGTCCAGACCTTCTTCAAATCATCGTTGGTCATAAGACGGCTCTTGCGGAGACCCAACTCCATTGCAGCACGACGGGGTGAGAGAGGAAAAGCAAGCGAAAGTTTGAGGATTCGAGCGCAAGTTCAAAAGAAGGTGTAAGGAAACCCCAAATGGTGCGCACTTTTCTTCTTAAGTAAGCCCCCACAACGCTTGGGTGGAAACTGGAGAAGGGCCAAAGATACATTTAAAAAATTTCACCCTGTCAGTGACAAGGGGGCCCGGGGCCACCCAGACGATCAAGTCGAGGTCCTTACCCCAGGCGAACCATCGTTATGATGAGAGGCGGGAAACCCGAGGGCGATGGCCTGACAGGGCGCACGAAACCGATACAGTTTTCGTATTGGGAACCGACAACCTTCAATTGTGTGAGATCCGCACGCGCAGATCTCACCTGCCGCATCCTGGATATGCCACGCGACGATGGTTTAACTGCGAACCACCACCCCAACAGCACATCCAAAAACCCTTGAAGACATGGCGTAGAAATTGAAAGATGGACCCACCTCCGGCAGAATGACTTAATCCAAAAGGTCTCTCCCAGAGGTGGGCCCAGGGGGCCACTGTCGGTACCCTGCGTACCGGATACCCCTTGGGACTGCAAAGAGTGCAAAGGAACTCCACCTATCAGTGTTGAAGACCTCCAAAGGCCCCACGTGTCACTCGGAACCGGACATGCCTCCCTTCTATGATTAGTCCCAGTGCTGCCACGTGTATCATAAAACCAGAGCTATATTCCATACATGGGAAAGCTCCGGGCTAGATACCTGTGTGGCACCCCCGGACTTAACCCCTGACAGAGGGAAGCTCCGATACCAACATGTGTACAACAGCACCGGACCTACTCGTTCGAGACTGTAAGCTCCGGAGCTGCCACGCGTCCAACCGCCAGACCTTCAAGCTCAACAGACACATTGGAGGACCTCCAACGACTGGGACCTTCAAGGAACAATTAAAGCTTCAAGACCCGATTATGTGTCATTAATGCTATCTTAATGACACACGATCGGAGGACCCTTAATACTAGTAACACCACCATCAAAGCGCGTTATCACGGTGTTAAGGAGAATTAAACACATTAACTGTGTATTAGGCATCAGTAACCGCCAGGGCCACATGTCGGGCTAGGCTAATGATGTAACGGCCGGTCCTTGTACTATAAAAGGACTGGACAAGCGATACACAGGGCCACACGCGCCTAGGACTTCCACACTCTGGTCTGACTCACAGGCGCTACACACGTACACTCAATATAACAACACACCCGTGGAGTAGGGTATTACGCTCAGGTGGCCCGAACTACGTAAATTCTCGTGTCATCTAATCATCTTGTTCTGAGTCTCTGCGCGCCCCAACCGAACTACAAAACTCCACGGGCTGCCAACGGTAGTACCGGGAGAATTGTTAGAATCACCTCCGACGGTAATGTACCAGCTTCAGACCCAGTTGTATGTGTTGGTTTGAATGGCGCAAATGACCACTATGGGTCATAGAGTTTCATATTTATAGAAGAGTACATACATGGAATGTTAGATGTGTTACTACAATAGATGATACCCTTTTATCTATAAATATAAACTTCTATATATAACATATTATCTACTAAATATAAGAGCGATGTATATGGTAGTCTATCTATCATATCAAATGTAATCTTGAGATATATGGCAACCTATCAAGGCTATTAAATATTGATAGCCTTCTATTCCTAACATTCCCCTCAATCTGGACTGTATGAAATTAAGTTCAGTTTGCCACAAATTCTACTGAATGCCGGTCCTGCCAATGGCTTGGTCATGATGTCAGACACCTGATCTTTTGATGATATGATTCGAACATCGAGTTGTCGCAAAGCCACACGTTATCGAACAAAGTGATAATCAACTTCGACATGTTCCATGCGACGATTAAAAATTGGATTAGCGGTAAGATAAGTGGCACTGATGTTATCAAGCCACAAATTGGGACAACGATCTTGAGAAATCCCAAGCTTACGAAGAATAACTTAGATCCAAATGACCTCTGCGGTGGCATTAGCAACTTCCTTGTATTCGACCTCCGTACTAGAACGAGAAACCGTTGGATGTTTTTGAGATCCCAATGATATCAGATTATGCTGAAGAAGATGTTGAAGTCACCCGTGTTGCGTCGATCATCGGGATTGCCAACCCAATCAGCATCAGAGAAGGCGCTCAACAGAGAAGACTCAGACTTGGTGAAGCAAAGTCCAAAATCAATAGTGGCACAGAGATACTGTAGAATTTGTTTCACAGTAGCCCAATGAGATGTAGTAGGTGTGGAGAGAAACTGACAAACTCGATTCGCCGAGAAAGAAATATCAGGTCGGGTGAGTGACAAGTATTGTAGTGTACCTACAACACTTCTGTACTTTGTAGCATCTTCACCACATAGAGGATCACCATCATGAAGAGAGAGCTTATCAGCAGGCAGCATAGGTGTAGAAACTCCCTTAGAAGTATCCATGTGTGTGCGCAACAAGAGATCACGTATGTACTTGCGTTGCATCAAAAACAGCCTCAAAGAGTTGTGATGCACCTCAATTCCAAGGAAATAATTGAGTCGACCAAGATCCTTCACATCAAACTCATGACGAAGCTGTTGGAGAAGCTTGTCCGTCGCCGAAGATGAGAAGCTAACAATAACAATATCGTCCACATATATAAGGATATAAATCTGAAGACCATCTTGATTAAGGATAAACAAAGAAACATCAGCCTTCAATGCTTGAAATCCCAATTTGATCAACGTGCTGCTGAGGCGAGAGAACCATGCCTGAGGAGCCTGTTTAAGGCCATATAGAGACTTGTCAAGTTTGCATAAAATTTTTGGATGTGATGAATCCTCAAAACCCAACAGCTGTTTCATATACACATCTTCATCAAGAACACCATGGAAAAATGCATTTGGAATATCAATTTGACGAAGAGACCAATTACGGTAAACCACCAAAGATAGCAACAATCGAATAGTAGTGGGCTTGACAACGGGACTGAATGTAGCATCATAATCAACACCATACTGCTACTTGAATCCTTTGGCTACCAAATGAGCTTTATATCGATTAATAGAACCATCAGAATTATGCTTGAGTTTAAAAACCCATTTAGAATCGATGACATTGGTACCAGCTCGTGGTGGAACAAGATGCCACGTCTTATTTTTGATAAGTGCATCAAATTCATCTTGCATAGCCTGACGCCATAAAGGATGCTTCATAGCAGTGATATAAGATGATGGTTCTGAAGAAGAAACTCGAGACACTGAATATATGACAGTACTGTTAGTACAAGTCTTTGGTTGTTGAATATTATTACCAAGACGAGTACCGTACGAATGTGCAGGAGCAACATGAGAGCTGGCGGGCTCGGCGGGAGCTTCATCAGAATCACCACCAGAGTCATTTGGAGATGAATCATCCGTAGGAGGATTTTTCGAGGCAAGAGGCAAATCAGAAGATGCTGCATCTGTTACATGCGGAGGAGAAGATATAGTCCCCATGCTTGGCGGATCTGCTGCATTTGATGGGGCTGCATGCACATAGTTAGCGGGAAGAAAAATTTGCAAGTGGTTAGTATTCAAATTAAAACTGCTATCACTCGATTGCTCAGCAAAGTCGGGTGAAGGGTTAGAGAATGGAAAAATAGCCTCATCAAAAATAACATTCCAAGAAATATAGACACGTCCCGTGTCCATATTAACACACTTGTATCCTTTGTGAAGAGAGCTATAGCCAAGACAGACACAAGGTTTGGAACAAAATTCAAGTTTCGAAGATGGGGCCAACAAGCATATCCAAAATTTTTTAGCATAGAATAATTTGGTGAAATTTTGAATAATCGTCCCATAGGAGACAAATTATCTATGACACGCATCGGGACACGATTGATGAGGTATGTGGCTGTCAAGAATGCTCCATCCCAAAATTTGAGTGGCATGCCAACATGAGCCAATAAAGCAAGACCCGTCTCAACAATGTGACGGTGTTTGCATTCGACGGATCCATTTTGTTGGTGGATGCGGGAACAAGAAACACGATGAGCAATTCCGAGTGAAGTAACAAACTGATTGTGAAGTTTTTGGTATTCCCCACCCCAATTGAACTGAACACATCTAATTTTGGTGTCAAGGAGTCGTTCAACGTGTTTTTGAAATTGGATAAAAATTTGTTGAACCTGGGTTCTATCTAGTATAATATAAATCAATTTGAACTTTGTAAAGTCATCAATGAAGCTTATATAATACCTATAACCACCAACCGAAGTTGGGGCGGGAACCCAAACATCAGAATGAATAATTTCAAGTGGTCTGGTAGTCCGATTGATAGAATTATTATAGGTTAGTTGATGACTTTTAGCCAATTGACAAGCATTACAAACCGAAGACACAATAGACTCCTTGAGATAAGGCAGATTATGAAGACGCAAAATAGATCGAACGGTTTGAGAAGAAGGATGACCAAACCGGACATGCCATTGGTTCGGTTGTGTCGAGTGGCTAACAAAGGCTTGATGAAGGAACTTGACGTCGGACGGCTTGAGGGGATAGAGACCGGATTCACACTTTCCTTCCAAAAGCAGCTTTCGTGTTGCCCAATCCTTTATAAGATAATACCACAGATGAAATTCAAAAAAGACATTGTTATCACAAGATAGTTTATGAATGGAGAGAAGATGTTTTGATATTTCATGGACATGAAGAATGTTATTGAGTGCAAGAGGGCGACTAGCAGTACTAATCCAACAAGAACCAATATGCAAAATTTGCAAACCTGCTCCATTACCAACTTGCACCGTGTCACCAGTGTGATATTGAGGGGGGTGAATAGGCAGATCACCTGAAGTTTAACTCGATAAAAGCTAATCAAATTAGAGAGTGCGGACAAGTCTGGCCTGGGGCCGGACTAATCTGGTCAGGATAACAGAATTGATCAAAGGTGATATTTTTAAGTGATCTAAAGTACTTCAATCAATGAAATGTAAAGTATATGAGCCTAGCAATCTAGTAGATGGTATGCACGAGGTAGTAACAACTAGATAAGGGCAGATCACGAGATTGAAGCTAAGAACACGTGCAACCCTAACTTGATCTAGTGAAGAGCAAGGAAGTCAAATCAAAGATACAAGACGCAGGATTTATCCTGTGGTTCAACCCCACAAAGGAGCCTACATCCACGTTGAGGATACCGACGAAAGGTAGGGTTTCACTCAACCCTTTCCTCACTTAGTGTAAGACCTGTGTGTGCTGAATACATTGGCTTGTAGTGAATACACTTGCTTTGACGATAAAAGTTTTTAATATCTCCAAAACACCTTTTTATCAAGGTCTGACTCTAGCTCCGAGCTACAGCAAGGTCCGACGGTAGGTCCGGCTTGGTTTGGGTAGCTCCGGTTACGATCGATGCTAGGTCCGACTAGCTTTGGTCAGCTCCGATGAGTTTTGTCTTTAGATCCGACATGTCTTTGATAGCTCCGGCGTGTTTTTGCTAAGCTCCGAGTTGATTTTTCTAGCTCCGGCTTTTGGGATTACTAGTTCCGACTAGTTCTGGTTAGCTCCGACACTAGGTCTTGCTAGTTTTGTAAGCTCCGGCGGGAGCTTGGTTGTACTAGTTTTGGTAAGCTCCGGCGCTAGGTTCTACTAGCTTTTGTTAGCTCCGGCTCAAGGTCCGGGTTGCTCTGGCAAGGTCCAGAACTTGACCGTAGTGCTTCTGCTTTTCATTTGCAATGTTTCGTACTTGCTTTACATTGTTGGAAAGATTGCTTAGTATTCATTTGCTAAGTTTTTGGTGCATTTTGGTTGATATGGATGATATCGTGTTACTGTAGTTTTGCAACATGCTTATGTGAGGTTCTCACGTAAGGTGTTGTGTTCGGAACTAACTTGAGTCAAGTCAAGGACTTGGGCTCGTATGGATTGGTTGTTTATTCATGTGCAGGTGTTTCTTGAGTTCAAGACATGGCTGGTTATGGGATCCATTGGACTAGTCTCACGGAGGAGATGAGGTTCCAACAACCAAATTCAGGAGGAATTGTGGTTGAGCTGATCAGGAGGTTGCGCAGCATGATTGAATCAAGAACAATGCATATGAAGGTATCGTGGACGTCATTGGAAGATGTTTGCACGTGTGCAAGGAGTTCATGGACGTGGCTACATGGTTCCGAGACGTGATGAAGAGATGTGGACGTAAAGAGTTGGTCGGAAAGGTCCAACCGACTAGGTTATGGACTCAGGCTGCGGCTGAGTCGGGTTTGACTCAAATATGGAAAGTTTTGAGTTAATTATGATAGGATTTCGTGTGGGTCACGAATTTGAGTTGTTTAGGAATGTGGGATACGTTCCTAAGGTATTTGGAAGTCTTAAGATTGCTTCTATCTGCGTATAGAAGAATCTTGAGCGGTTATGGAAAGTTACAATTTGTGATCTGAGTAGGATTGGAGTCCTAGTTGATGTTGGGTTAGCCTAAGGGCTGGTTATATAAGCAAGGGAGCCCAGAGCTCGTGGTGCACGACTTTGGGGCTGTTCCTCTTGTGTTCTATTGAATAAAATTCGTAGTTTGAAGGAAATTTTGTGCCTTGTTTGTCCGACTTGTTCCAGACAAGTTTTACCCGTCGAGTTTCTGGACAGCACTACCTTTCATCGGTGGTTTTATCATAACTCGAGTTTTACAGATCCAATTGACGTGATTATCTTTGGGTTGTCTTCAAAACTTGATTATCTATCATCTGTCAAAATTTCACGGTCATTGTATTTGTGGTCTATGATCTACACGAGTTTCTTTGCAGCGTTCCAGAACTGTTTTTTCTCAGGTAGGACAGATTGACCTTTGTTTGAACTTTCGATCATAACTTGAGTTTTTCTCGACGTATTTGAGTGATTCCTTTTGTGTTGTCTTCGTGACTTTATTCTCTCTGATATCCATCACTTTTGTCATGGTGAAACACATTTAGATTAGTCTCACACACGATTTCTTTAAGAGATCGTTTTTCTGCCAAAGGGGTTGGGGTTTAATTGTTTCCGCTGCGTAAGATTTTTAAATCTACCATTCACCCCCCTATGGTAGCTTTTCACGTGCTCTTCGATCCTACAATTGGTATCAGAGCCACGGTGCTCTAATCTTTGTGATTTGCGCGTGTTTTTTGACTAATCATCATGGAGAAGTACTCCGCCAAACCTTGTGTGTTTGCTGGTATTGATTTCCAGGTTTGGAAGGCACGCATGGAGGCTTTCATCCAGGCACAAGGCTTTGCAATATGTGAGAAGGTATACAAGCCTTACGAAGTGCCATCAAACTATCAAGTTACAGCTACAAATCTGAGAGATGTCGACAACAACAACAAGGCTCGGAACTTGATCATACAAGGATTAACTCAAAGCGACTTCGACTGTGTTGCACACCTCCGATCTGCATACGATGTGTGGAAAGCACTTTGTGACTACCACGAAGGATCCAACACGATCAAAGAGGTAAGGCAAGACATGTTCAAAAAGGAATACATGCGCTTCGAGATGCAACCCGGTGAGTCTATTGATGACCTTTTTGCCCGCTTTAATAAAATTCTCAGCAACTTGCGTAGTGTCAATGTTAATTTTTTAGATGCTGAAAATGCTAGGCAATTGCTAAGTGCATTAGATATGTCAATTTGGGAGATGAATGTCACATCTATTAGTGAATCTACTATCATGAGTTCTCTTACATTAGATGTACTCTATTCTAAACTAAAAACTCATGAAATTGACATCCTAGCACGTAAGAACCCAAATAAGTCTATTGCATTTGTTTCACAACATGATATGTCTAGCTCCGGCCAATCATCATCTTGCAATACTCTTGCTTTGTTGTCCTCACTAACCCTGGAGCAGATCGAAGAATTTCCAGAAGAGGAGTTGGCACTCATCTCTACTAGATTCTCAAAAGCATTGCAAAATGTGAGAACTAGAAGGAGAGGAAGCTCCGGACCTCAACGCTGTTTTGAATGTGGTAAAACAGGACACTTTCGTATAGAATGTCCTAACCTTTCAGGACCGACCACCCGGGAAGAAAAACAAAGCAAGGTCCGGACCTCCTCTGGAAATTCCAACAAGAAGAAGAAAGGTACCGTAGGACGCAAGATGATCAACATTTTCATCACCGCGCTTCAAGAGTTTAGTTCAAGCGACGTGGACATTGGAAGTGATGAAGATGAAGATGATTTGGCAAACTTGTGCTTTATGGCGGGCAAGTCAAGATCAAGTATGGAGGAGGCAGAACACAACAACGACAATGAAGAGGTATATCCTACTTGCGAAGAAATGTGTGATGTTATTTCTCGTGCCACTGTTATTGTTAAGAAAAAGGACAAAAAGCTTAAGGATAGTGCTGCTAAAATTGAATCACTAGAATCTGAAATCAACCGTTTAAAAACTTTGATTCCTAGTGATGATGCATGTTCCTCATGTGATTTAATATATGAACAATTGTCCTCATTAAGAAGTGTGCACACCTCCACACTTGATAAACTTGAGTTAGAAATTGAAAAGAACAAAGAGCTTGCTGCACTTAATGATAAAAACTTGAAAGATGCTAGCTGTTCTACAATTGATTTGCATTGTTCTACTTGTGATGATCTTGATAAGAAACTACAGGATGCTATGAATGAAATTTCTATATTGAACAATGCTTTACGTTCTCATGAAGTTAAATTTTGTTCCAATTGCAAACTAAAAGGAAAAACTTCATGTGAAAATTGCCTTGATCTGTCCAATAAACTTGATGACATGCATAAGACATTAGATCGGTTTTGTAATGGGAACAAGAACCTAAACTTGCTGCTGAATTCTTCCAAGTCATGCAATGATAAAACTGGTTTAGGTTTTGATTCTCATGCTCGTGCTAAGAAACATCCACCTAAAATTGTAAAGTCATTAGGAAGTGGTTTGATTCAAATAGTTCCTAAACAAAAAGGAGTGGTTTTCAAATCTGCAGGAGTGTTGTCTCATCCGGTTCAAATAAAAATATTGCTTGCTCATCTTGACATGAACACAAAGTTAAATATCATTGTACCTTCTGTGGTAGAGAAGTTCATGTCATAGATTTTTGTTATAGACTAGCTAAAAAACAGAAAAGGGAAAGAATGGTTGCTAGATCTCATAACTTTCATGCAAAATTTGCTGCACACATTGAACCGAATGTACAACCTGCTATTTTGAGTCAAAAACATTCAAAGTTTACCTCCGGACCTTCTGTTTTTGCCTCCGGAGCTACTGATTTTTGTGCTACACAAGTAACACCTTATAGGTCAGTAGTCAAGAATTAAAAATCTCAAACTTTGACTTATAAACCTGCTGTTTTGTCTCAGCTTTCGCGTGTTTTTCCTGCTGCACATCGCGTGACTCAGTACTGGATTCCTAAATGCTTTTTGACTAACCCCAGTATTGAGTCATCGACGTATTGTGCTTCTATGTAGGTTACACGTTTGAGGAAGGAGAACATTTGGATTGTGGATTCAGGTTGCTCACGCCACATGACCGGTAACAAAGATTGGTTCTCCTCTCTCTCTTTTGTGTCACGTGTAGAAAATGTTACTTTTGCCAATAATTCTTCAACTCCTAAAATTGCTAAGGGTTTAGTTAGAGTAAATGATCACTACACTTTGAAGGATGTGGCACTTGTCAAAAATTTGAAATACAACTTGCTTTCTGTTGCACAATTGCTAGATGAAAATCTAGAAATTATTTTCAATAAAAACTGCTGCAAAGTTGTAGGTTCAAATAGTGAGCTTATTTTTAACATGTCTCGGTTTGGAAGAGTTTTTAAAGCTGATTTTGATATGTCTTCCTCTAAGCATAGGTGTCTAGATGATAATGATTCAAAGGACTTATATTTTTGGCATCATAGACTTGGTCACGTAGGCTTTGATCACCTAACGCGTGTTAATGCTCTTGATCGCATACGTGGGCTGCCTAAGCTTAAAGGGGGCAAAGAAATTGTGTGCTCTTCTTGTAGACATGCTAAGATGGTTGCAAGTTCACATTATCCTCTCACAATGATCATGACAATTGAACCATGTCAACTTTTGCATCTTGACACCGTAGGACCTTCACGTGTTCAATCCTTCGGAGGTAAATGGTATGTTCTTGTGATTGTTGATGATTATTCTAGATACTCTTGGGTTTACTTTATGGCATCTAAGAATGAAGATTTTAGTCACTTTAGGACTTTATTTCTTAGATTATCAATTGATCACCCAGGATCTTTAAAGGCAATTAGAAGTGATAATGGATCTGAATTTAAAAATCAATCTTTTGATCACTTTTGTGCTGAAAAAGGAATAGATCATCAACTTTCTTCCCCATATGTACCTCAACAAAACGGTGTTGTACAAAGAAAGAACAGAACCTTAGTTGAGATGGCTAGGACTATGCTTGATGAATATCAAACTCCTAGGAAATTTTGGGCTGATGTGTTAGCAACCGCTTGTTATGTCTCAAATCGTGTTTTCTTGCGTGCTAAGCTAGGTAAAACATCATATGAGCTCTGGTTTGGACATAGGCCTAGTGTTACACACTTTCGGGTCTTTGGTTGCAAATGCTTTGTTAAGAAACATGGTAACCTTGATAAATTTGAACCTAGATCCATTGATGGCATGTTTCTTGGTTATCCAACTCATACTAGAGGCTACCGTGTGCTTTTATTTGACACTAACAAAATTGTGGAGACTTGTGAAGTGTCTTTTGATGAAGCTAGCCCAGGTACTAGCTCCGGTGTTGCAGGACCAGATCCGTATCCTCAGGGGGGGTATTTTTGAAGATGAAGAAGAGCCGATGATACTGCCTGGTAGTTCCGAAGTTGACACGTGTCCAACTCCGTACATTGAACAAGCTCCGACTATCACCTATGCTGGTTCTGATCGTCCACAAGTCACAAGCTCATCAATCTACGATGAACCTAATGAAGAAGAAGCTTGTGAGACATTTGTTCCCCTACGGTTTTACAAAGATCACCCCCCACAACAGATGATTGGAAGCTTGCACGAACGAGTCACACGGTCCAGGTTTTGCGATCCAAACTCTTATGCTCATTCTGCTTTTGTTGCTTCTTTTGAACCCAAAGATATATCACACGCACTCACTAATGAATCTTGGATTATTGCCATGCAAGAAGAGTTAGAAAATTTTGAAAGAAATAATGTTTGGAAACTTGTACCTCCACCTCAAGGTCACACTTTAATTGGAACTAAATGGGTATATAAAAATAAACAAAGTGAGGATGGGGTTGTGGTTAGGAATAAGGCTAGGTTGGTTGCTGAAGGTTTCACTCAAGTTGAATGTCTAGATTTTGATGAAACTTTTGCTCCTGTCGCTAGATTAGAAGCCATAAGAATTTTGTTAGCTTTTGCAGCATCTAAAGGTTTTAAGCTATTTCAAATGGATGTTAAAAGTGCTTTTCTTAATGGCTACATAGATGAGGAGGTTTATGTCAAACAACCACCGGGTTTTGAAAATCCAGATTTTCCTAATCATGTTTACAAATTGTCCAAAGCCTTATACGGTCTCAAACAAGCCCCTAGAGCATGGTATGACAGGTTAAAAACATTCTTACTTGAATAGGGGTTTACCATGGGCAAGGTTGATAAAACTCTTTTTGTGCTTAAGCATGGCAATGACTCATTATTTGTTCAAGTGTATGTGGATGATATTATCTTTGTTTGTGCTTCTCATGATCTTGTGTCCAAGTTTTCAGCAATGATGAGTTCCAAATTTGAAATGAGTATGATGGGTGAACTCACTTACTTTTTGGGGCTGCAAATCAAGCAAACCAAGGAGGGTACCTTTGTGCATCAAACGAAGTATACCAAAGACCTCCTAAGGCGCTTCAACATGGACAAAAGCAAGCCTCTTCGGACACCAATGGGAATGGCAACAACACTTGAACTTGATGAAGATGGTGAATCTGTGAATCAAAAATAATATAGAAGCATGATCGGATCACTTTTGTACCTCACGGCATCAAGACCGGACATACAATTCAGCGTATGTCTTTGTGCACGGTTTCAAGCTTCCCCACGTGTTTCACATCGTCAAGCCATCAAAAGGATTCTCAAGTACTTACATGGAACCCAAGAATTTGGCATTTTTCTTCCTTCTTCCTCAACCGTTACTTTGAAAGTTTTTTCGGATGCTGATTTTGGGGGTTGTAGGATTGATAGGAAAAGTACTTCCGGTGCTTGTCATTTTCTTAGTAATTCTCTTGTTGCTTGGTCCTCTAGAAAACAAAATTCAGTTGCACAATCCACAGCTGAATCTGAATATGTAGCTGCTGCTAGTGCTTGCTCACAAATTCTTTGGATTGTTCAAACACTTAAGGACTATGGGGTTGATCTAGATAGTGTTCCACTGTTTTGTGATAACACTAGTGCTATTTGCATTGCCAAAAACCCCGTGCAACATTCTAGAACTAAGCACATTGATATTAGGTATCACTTTGTCCGAGATAACGTTGAAAAAGGAAACATTGTGCTTCACCATGTAGATACCGAACATCAATTGGCTGACATTTTTACAAAACCTTTGGATTTCACTCGTTTTTGTTTCATTCGTAGTGAAATAGGGGTTATGCATCCTCATGGCTTAAATTGAGGGGGAGTTTTGAAACTTGGGAAGTCTATGTGTGAATCTGAAATTAAAATAATATGAGCATAGTATTTCATACATATATGACTCCGTGATTCCTTTTACATGCTGAAAGTTCTTACTACATTACTCGTGTTATACATTTTGTAGTTTTTGCCATGTCTAGTAATTGGAATAATTACTTACACTAAATCTGGTCATGGTCGAACTTTCTTGCTGTTTTGAACTTGTTGCATGCTCACAAATGCTTTTAATCATAAAAAATTAATTAAGTAATCAACTCACATGTTGAGTTTTTATGAACAAATATAAATTGAGAAAATATCAAGAGAATATGCATGCATCACACTTCTTCTTTTGAGATGGCTTATCATAGCACTTAGATATGAACTTAGAAGAAGTTGTGTATGACTAAAACCATGTCCTTAAGCTTCTGATTATCAAATGACATAGGCTTGGCTTGGTTGGTTAGAATAAGGCAGATGCACATATAATCTCTTACAAATATCATATGATCTAAATTTATGCTTTGAAAAATAATAAAATACAACAACTAGTGTCATGCTTTCAGGTTTTAAAATATTGAAGTTTGTGAGATCATGACTTGCTTAAATTGAAAATTACATTTGATCTCTAGCATGGCTTACACTACTTTATGTATTTCATTGATGTGATAATGTAAGGTACTTGATAGTATGACTTGGATGAGCTTTGTTTATATGTATATGTTATAATATGCTCATAACAACTAAAGAGGGAGAGATAATTTGTTTATATGCTCATGACTTGCTGAATACATTGTCAAAGGGGGAGATATAAGCATGAAGAGAAAGAGAATATGTGCATAAGAAGAGATAATAAAGGGGGAGAGTTTTTCTTCTCATTTTACTTTTGATTTACAAAGGGGGAGAAATTGCCTTCAAAAAACTTTTATGTGAATAAGCCAATGTTCGGATTTTAAATGGTGTTGCCAATGCATTCATCAAGGGGGAGATTGTAAGACCTATGTGTGCTGAATACATTGGCTTGTAGTGAATACACTTGCTTTGACGATAAAAGTTTTTAATATCTCCAAAACACCTTTTTATCAAGGTCCGACTCTAGCTCCGAGCTACAGCAAGGTCCGACGGTAGGTCTAGCTTGGTTTGGGTAGCTCCGGTTACGTTCGATGCTAGGTCCGACTAGCTTTGGTCAGCTCCGATGAGTTTTGTCTTTAGCTCCGACATGTCTTTGATAGCTCCGGCGTGTTTTTGCTAAGCTTCGAGTTGATTTTTCTAGCTCCGGCTTTTGGGATTACTAGTTCCGACTAGTTCTGGTTAGCTCCGGCGCTAGGTCTTGCTAGTTTTGTAAGCTCCGACGGGAGCTTGGTTGTACTACTTTTGGTAAGCTCCGGCGCTAGGTTCTACTAGCTTTTGTTAGCTCCGACTCAAGGTCCGGGTTGCTCTGGCAAGGTCCGGAACTTGACCGTAGGGCTTCTGCTTTTCATTTGCAATGTTTCGTACTTGCTTTACATTGTTGGAAAGATTGCTTAGTATTCATTTGCTAAGTTTTTGGTGCGTTTTGGTTGATATGTATGATATCGTGTTACTGTGGTTTTGCAACATGCTTATGTGAGGTTCTCACGTAAGGTGTTGTGTTCGGAACTAACTTGAGTCAAGTCAAGGACTTGGGCTCGTATGAATTGGTTGTTTATTCATGTGCAGGTGTTGCTTGAGTTCAAGACATGGCTGGTGACAGGATCCATTGGACTAGTCTCAGGGAGGAGATGAGGTTCCAACAACCAAATTCAGGAGGAATTGTGGTTGAGCTGATCAGGAGGTTGCGCAACATGATTGAATCAAGAACAATGCATATGAAGGTATCATGGACGTCATTGGAAGATGTTTGCACGTGTGCAAGGAGTGCATGGATGTGGCTACATGGTTCCGAGACGTGATGAAGAGATGTGGACATAAAGAGTTGGTCGGAAAGGTCCAACCGACTAGGTTATGGACTCAGGCTGCGGCTGAGTCGGGTTTGACTCAAATATGGAAAGTTTTGAGTTTATGATAGGATTTCATGTGGGTCACGAATTTGAGTTATTTAGGAATGTGGTATACGTTCCTAAGGTGTTTGGAAGTCTTAAGATTGCTTCTATCTGCGTATAGAAAAATCTTGAGCAGTTGTGGAAAGTTACGATTCGTGATCTGAGTAGGATTGGAGTCCTAGTTGATGTTGGGTTGGCCTAAGGGCTAGGTATATAAGAAAGGGAGCCCAGAGCTCGTGGTGCACGACTTTGGGGCTGTTCCTCTTGTGTTCTATTGAATAAAATTCGTAGTTTGAAGGAACTTTTGTGCCTTGTTCGTCCAACTTGTTCCAGACAAGTTTTACTCATCGAGTTTCTGGACAGCACTACCTTTCGTTGGTGGTTTTATCATAACTCGAGTTTTACAGATCCAATTGAAGTGATTCTTTTTGGGTTGTCTTCAAAACTTGATTATCTATCATCTTTCAAAATTTCACGGTCATTGGATTTGTGGTATATGATCTACACGAGTTTCTTTGCAGCGTTCCTGAACTGTTTTTTCTCAGGTAGGACAGATTGACCTTTGTTTGATCTTTCGATCATAACTTGAGTTTTTCTTGACGGATTTGAGTGATTCCTTTTGTGTTGTCTTCGTGACTTGATTCTCTCTGATATACATCACTTTTGTCATGGTGAAACATATTTAGATTAGTCTCACACACGATTTCTTTAAGAGATCGTTTTTCTGCCGAAGGGGTTGGGGTTTAATTGTTTCCGCTGCGTAAGATTTTTAAATCTACCATTCACCCCCCATCTGGTAGCTTTTCACGTGCTCTTCTATCCTACACTTAGACACCATAAAGGCCGGTTATTATTCCACTAAATCACAAGGATAATCACCAAATCTGTGGGGCAACTCACAATCTGAGGCTCGCACAAGTTTACAACTTGAAAAGATCAAAGATCAACACCTACACGATCTCAAATCAATTAGTCAAACCGAGAGAATCAACCCAAGAGCTCAAGATTGAACAAACCCTTCTCTTTCCTCTCCCAATCCTCACAAATCCTCAAGAATCGCTCTTAGGACTCCAAGAATGGTTAAGAGAGGGCTAGAATGGCTCTAGGAAGGCTATGGCGGCACTAGGGTTCGAGAGAGGGCCTTTGGAGGCCGAAGGATCCCTTTTTATAGGGGTCCCGATACTTAGCCGTTGCCACTAGAAAAATTGCATACTAGTCCGGCCTTTGACCCCGGACTAGTCCGGCCTGTGGGGACTAGTGATGTCATCCTTGACCGACCACAAAGCCCCCCCCCCCCACCTTTTGAATTCAAACGGTCACCAAACCACGGACTAGTCCGATCTCACACAGAATAGTTTATTTGAGATGATAACGGACAAGTCTGACTAACCGGACTAGTCTGGCCCCTGAGGGCAGACAAGTCCGACCGTCCAGAACTTAGTCCCAGTAGCCATCTCCAAGACCACAGTGGACTAGTCTGTCAAGGGGCGGACTAGTCTGAACTTAGTCAGAAACTACTTTTCCGGACTGAAACGGACTAGTGTGTCCAAGCGGACTAGTCCGCCCCCCCCCCCAGGGCAGACTAGTCCGGTTCTTCAGGACTTAGTCCCAAAAGAACACAGACACACTCACCACGGACTAGTCCGTCCGTAAACGGACAAGTCCAAACTTACACAGAACATTTTGGTCCGCCTAACATCGTATCAGTCTGATGTGGCCGGACTAGTCCGACCTTCTAGCCCAGACAAGTCCGGTCTTGTCCTTAGGGCTGCTTCAACTCATCTCTCAATCTAGTCTAACTTGTACTATGAGCTCTTAGGAGATTCTAACATTTTGACTCATTGAACACACTCAATCTAAGTGACTAAACTCAACACAAAGAATTTAAAAACTCAAGTTCCATTCTTCGAGTTCTTCACATTTTCTTCTCTTTTTCCTTTTTGAGTGCATCCAATGCTGTCCATCTTTCAATCACCTTTGCTTGCACTTGCAAAGCTCATTAGTACCTTAAGTGTTGTCATTAATCATCAAAACCCACGGGGATTAGCCTAGATGCACTTTCAATCTCCTCTTTTTGGTGATTTGATGACAACACATTGAGGTTTTTTATAAAAAAAGTTGAGCTGATTTTCATAACACACATGTTTATAAGGAGCTCCCCCTAAATATGTGCATAGATGATTTGCAATAAGTTAGATACACAAGAATGTAGTCTATGGGAGGCTTATACATTTGTGCATTATGTGGGGTGCCTACGTGTGATGCAAGTGTTGATATGTGAAATGTGGAGTGAGGTATGCATCTCAGATTTTAATTTAGCATCATCACACATATTTGACTAGAATGATCTTTAATATAATCAATAATGACAAGATAGACAATAAAATTCACATAAACATAACATAGGGTGGTAGCATAGTGATAATGTCATTACAACCCAAAATGAGAACGAGTAGAAAAGGTTAAGATTACAACCCAGATTTTTCAAAATATCATAGCCCATGGATCTATGATACTCCCACTTAATCTCCCCCCCTTTGGCATCAAGATACCAAAAAGGAAAAAGAATAAGGGAGAAAAGAGAGAACCTAAGGCTACTCATCGTCCCTCTCGCCCGTCCCTCCTTTATTTTGATCCCTCTCCATTTCTTCTTCATCATCATCTTGATCATTGTCGTCTCCATCATCATCATCATCATTATCATCGACATCTACAGCAACAGGAACAATGCTAGAGGGACCACCCCCATCACTAAAGAGGGCAGCCTCTGCCTCCGAGAGTTATGGAAATGGCGTGATGTCTTCATCCTCGGAGGTCTCCAAGGACATAGGAATGCCCGTTTTTTGCAAAGCTTGCGAAGGTACTTGTTGTGCTTCTTTGCGGTCTTGTATGGATTCACCTTCGCTTTCCGACACGAGGTGAAGATTGACTTGATAAACTTGAGTGTAGCACTTGCAAGGTCACCAGAGGAGGAGGAGGTAGCGGGAGCTGGAGGAGGAGAAGGCACAAAAGAGGTACCTCCTCGAAGCTCCGCCAATCTTTGGCCCAGGAGGTGGAATCTGAGGGTGTAGAGCTCTATGCTTGACATCCTTCACAAACTCAAAGCCAAACACTTTCTCAATCAAGCACATGATGAGAGGGTCATATCCACAAGAGCGGTTGGGAGTGTGGGATATGTTGAAGATGTCATTGTAGATATAGTCAAAGACATTGAACTTCTCATATTCAACTATCAGCTTCATCAACTGCCTCAAATTTCCTTGGATCATGCCTGCATCCCCATCCTTAGGGTATTTGACTCCATTAGTCAACTAGGTAATCTTCCTATCTCCAAAGGTGGAGAAGTAACAAGTGGAGTAGAATTGAGCCACCACTTTTGTGTTCCAGTTGTATCTGAACTCAAACAACTCCCTAAGTCCATGGTGCTCAACTGCTCGGATTATTGCATTGAAGGCTTGATGATCCTTCTTTGCCGTAAAAGCCCAATCTACCCATTGATCATCTGTCACTGGAGTTTTCTTCGATAGGTAGACTAGGCGATAATAACCGCAATGGAATTCGCACTAGAAATGAGGATCTACTGTTGCTTTCTCATACTTGTAGGGATCCTTCATCTTGAGGCTTCTTGCTTTGTCAGATCATTTTCCTTTGAACACATTGCTTCCCAGCTCAGGTTGGCGGTTAGGGTCATGCACAGGAGGAGTCCTGACCAATGGACCAATGGGGCCTTGTGGAGGGCCACGAGGAACCATGGTTGATCATGAATGACCAAACCTCTCCCCGCGAAAGCTTTCTTTCTGGGAGCAGCCTTCTTGAGAGGCAATTTCTAGGCGGGCTCCTTTCCTTTCCCTTTAGCCTGACTGCTCTCACTCATCGGTGCTTTTCCCTTATCGACCACTTGGGCCTTTTGCTTCTCACCCATAGTGACAATCTTTTTCCTTTTGCTTGCTTGCTCTTCGGTCGCTTGAGCTTGGGTGACATCTCGATCGTGCTTCTTCTTGGTTCGAGCTTTACACATGCACTCAAGCTCGGCTGCAACGGCTGCTTCCTCCGCTTCTTTTTGACTATAGAATTCTTGTCGTGTCGCCTCCCTTTCCGGATCAAAAAGAGGAGAGTTGTTGCGTCGAGACATGCTAAAATAAGGATAAAAGAAGAGTATGAGGTGATATCAAGCGAAATATTGCAGCAGAGAAGTAGATAATTCACGAAGTTAGGAGTTAACCCTAGGTTAGGCCAGACATGTCCGGTCCTTGGACGGACTAGTCGGGTCTGCAACAGACTTGTCCGCCAAAGTGCGGACTAGTCCAAACCACCCATTGTTAAACCCGAACTATGCGATTTTTCTACAAAACTTTGATACCAAGGCGCAATATTGCATCGAGAGAATCATAAGGTGGTATATAAGCTATTAGGATCACTAGTTTCCAGGAGAAATGACCTAGAATCAAAGGAATTGAAAAAGTTCAAGTTAGGTCAAGAACACATCTTGAGATGTGAAAATCGGACAAATCCATGGATGGAAGAGTGTAGTAGTCCGAGATTCGCCTCCCCGACACTTCGAAGAAGCTTCCACACAGATTCCTCGGAGTTTTGAGGGTTGGAACCAAAAATCGCCAATGGGGGCGGTTTTTGGGACAGGGGCACACGTTGGGGAGTTTGAAACGAAGTGGAGGGGTCGGTCCCGATGCTGAGGGTTAAGTCGCCAGAGGTCCGGACTAGTCCGATTATGGTACCGGACAAGTTCGGGTGTTGGATCGGGTCCGGACTAAGCTGATGCTGCGGACAAGTCCGGTGATAGGCCGGACTAGTGTGGTCCTAGACAACAAATTCTCATATATATTGAAAAATTTGCAAGAATGATCCATATGGACTAAGTTTTTCACAAATATTCTCAATGAATATGGTCAGTAAAGCACACAAACATTCATACAATGACCATGATTCAAGGAGACAATAATTGAAAATAATTTGGTGGAAAATTGAGGAAGACAAGTTCTCGAAAGCATGCATAGTTTTGAAGAGATAAACAGAACTAACAATCAGATATGCAACATCTCAAGCTATATTTCGAGAATCAAGGATATTTAGTTCATTCCTAAGTTCGCAAAAGCGTTTTTCATCTAGTGGCTTGGTGAAGATGTCAGCTAGTTGTTTTCGGTTCTCACATGTGAAATGAAAATGTCTCCCTTCATAGAATGGTCTCTCAAGAAATGGTGTCGAATGTCAATGTGTTTGGTTCTAGAGAGTTCAACAGGGTTATGGGCAATCTTGATGGCGCTCTCATTGTCGTATAGGAGCGGAATATGGTTCATATTGAGACCATAGTCCCTTAGAGTTTGTCGCATCCAAAGAAGTTGTGACAACAACTTTCGGCTGCGATATACTCTGCTTCAGCTATGGATAGGGCAATTGAATTTTGTTTCTTGGATGACCATGACACTAGGGACCTACCCAAGAATTGGCAAGTCTCGGAGGTACTTTTCCTATCCACTTTGCATCCGACGTAATCCGCATAAGAGTATCCAATGAGGTTAAACTTGGACCCTTTGGGATACCACAACCCTAGGTTAGGTGTATGAACTAAATAGCGCAAGATTCTCTTTATGACTGTCAAGTGACACTCCTTAGGAGCGGCTTGCAACCTTGCACACATGCACACACTCAACATAATATCGGGCCTAGATGCACAAAGGTAAAGAAGTGATCCAATCATGGAGCGGTATACCTATTGGTCGACGCTAGGGCTGTCTTGGTTGAGATCGAGATGTCCATTCGTTGCCATTGCCGTCTTTATGGGCTTAGCCTTCTCCATGTAAAACTTCTTGAGAATGTCTTGAGTATACTTGGTTTGACATATGAAGGTGCCTTCCTTGAGTTGTTTCACTTGGAAACCTAAAAAGAACTTCAACTCCCCCGTCATTGACATCTCAAATCTCTCCGTTATGATTTTACTAAACTCTTCACAAAAAGATTGATTAGTAGAACCAAATATTATGTCGTCAACATAAATTCGGCATACAAATAAATCATCATCCATGTTCTTGGTAAAGAGTGTATAATCGGCCTTTCCTATCTTAAAACCATTATCAATGAGAAAGTCCCTAAGTCACTCATACAAAGATGTAGAAGCTTATTTGAGGCCGTGGAGATCTTTGTGAAGCTTAAAGACATGGTTAGGATACTTGTCATCCTTGAAGCCGGGCGGTTGCTCCACATACACCTCCTCCTTGATTGGTCCATTGAGGAAGGCGCTTTTCACGTCCATTTGAAACAACTTGAAAACGTTGCGAGTAGCATAGGCCAATAATATGTGAATAGATTCAAGCCTAGCTACGGGAGCAAAAGTTTCATCGAAATCCAAACCTTATACTTGAGAGTATCCTTTGGATACGAGTCTAGCTTTGTTTCTTATTACCACACCATGCTCATCTTGCTTGTTGCGGAAGACCCACTTGGTTCCTACCACATTGGCATTAGGTCTTCTCACGAGCTCCCATACCTTGTTCCTCTTGAAGTTGTTGAGCTCCTCTTGCATGGCTATTACCCAATCCGGATCTCGTAGGGCATCTTCAACCTTAAATGGCTCTAAGGAGGACACAAAAGAGTAGTGAGCACAAAAGTTAGCCATACGATATCGAGTCATTACCCCATTGGAGATGTCTCCAAGTATGTTGTCAACGGGATGGTCCCGTTGAACACATTGATGAACTCTTGGGTGTGGTACACTTGGTCTTGAGTCAACTTCTTCATCTCCTTCATCTTCATAGTTTCCACCTTGACCATTTCCACCATATTGATCTTCAATTCCTTGATCATGGTGATCATGATTAGGTTGGTGGTCTTGGGAATCTTGGACTTGATCTTGTGCTTGGGGCACCTCTTGTGATGGAGTTGGGTCACTTGGGCCTTGTTGCTCTTGAGGTATTACATCACCAAGTGACATCCTTCTCAACGCAACACATGGTGCCTCTTCTTCGCGTGCATTGATCAACTTGCTCCACTTGGGAGCCATTAGTTTCATCAAACATCACATCACGTGCGATTTCAACACAACATGAGGTTTTGTTGAAGACACGATATGCGTAGGTGTTTGAGTCATAACCAAGCAAGAAACTTTCATCGGATTTCGGAGCGAACTTTGAAATTCTAGGCTTCTTGTTGAGAACATAACATTTGCTACTAAATACTCTAAAGTAGGAGATGTTTGGTTTGTTAGCCGTTAGAAGTTCATATGGAGTCTTCTTCAATAGGCGATGGAGGTAGAGACGGTTTGTGGCATGGCAAGCGGTGTTTACTGCTTCCGCCCAAAACCTATCGGAAGTCTTGTACTCAGCAAGCATGGTTCTTGACATCTCTATTAGAGTTTGGTTCTTCCTTTCGGCCACCCCATTTTGTTCGGGTGAGTAGGGTGCCAAAAACTCATGCTTGATGCCCTCCTCGTTCACTTCAACTTGAGTGTTCTCGAATTCGATGCCATGGTCGCTTCTTATCTTCTTGATTCTCAAGGAGAACTCATTTTGAGCTCTCCTCAAGAAACTCTTGAGGACACCATTTGTTTCACCTTTGTCATGCAAGAAAAACACCCAAGTGAAGCGTGAAAAGTCATGAACAATAACTAAGCCATATTTGTTACCGCCAATGCTTATGTAAGCAATGGGACCAAAAAGGTCCATGTGCAGCATCTCCAATGGTCTTGTTATGGTCATCACATTCTTGGCGGGATGAGCTGCTCTGACTTGTTTCCCGACTTGACACGCGCTATAAAGCATATCTTTCTCAAAAACAACATTATTAAGACCTCAGACATGATTGCCCTTTAGAAGTTTGTGAATATTCCTCATACCAGCATGGGCTAGCCTTCGGTGCCACAACCAACCATGTTGGTTTTTGCAGTCAAGCATGTGTCAAGTTGAGTTTTATCCGCGGTGAAGTCCACGAGATAAAGCTTTCCCTTGAGCACACCCTTGAAGGCAATTGATTTATCAATTCTTCCAGTGACAACCACGCCCTCATTAAAAAACAAACAATTATATCCCTTTCCACATAATTGAGAAATGGATAAGAGATTATAATCTAATGACTCAACATGCATGACTTGAGAAATGGTGTGTTGTGAAGGTATAGAGATCTTACCCATACCTAGTACCTTACCGTAACTATTGCCGCCAAAGTAAATACTTTGACTTGAGTCTTCATTTTCTTGATACTCCACAAACATTCTTCTCGCCCCGGTCATGTGATTTGTGCAGCCATTGTCTAGCACCCACTATGAACCGCTGGAGGAGTAAGCCTACAAGACAAGTTTAGGCTTTGGTTTTAGGCACCCAAGCTTGGTTGGATCCTTTGAGGTTAGTCACAAGGCATTTGGGCACCCACACACAAGGCTTTGGGCTCTTGCGGTGTGGGCCAACATATTTAGCATAAGTATAGCCAAATTTGTTTCTCATAAGCACATAAGATGCATCAAAGTCATGAAACATGATTTAATTGACTTTTTTAGCATTTTGAGCATCTTTGTCATGTTTCATTATCTCACTAGATGTAGATGCATGATATTCATTCTTGACTTAAAATGAACCTTCTTTGACAAATTCAATTTGCATCTTGTTATTCTTGAGAATTCTAGCATTTTGCTTTCCTTCTCTTGAATAGCCAAGACCATTTTTGATCAAGGGAGATCTTATGATCGAGTATGCACTATGTGCATACTTGATCTTCTCCTTATCAAAGATGCCAACCTTAGGTGTTCTCTTGCTCTTTGCCAAATTAATCTCATTCTTTGGATCAAGCACAAGGTTAGCACACTTGCAATTTTTAGTGTTCAAATCCGTTTTACGCAAGTTTGAGCTTGTTGAGGAAGAAAAAGGGACACTTGACTTGAGAGTTGTTAATTGTGCCTCAAGACTCTTGTGAGCTTTGTTCAGGCTCACAAGTTCATCTTGGAGCACAACATTCGAACTCTTAAGGCTTGACGAAGCCTCCTTGCATTTGGCAAGTTCATGTTCAAGTGCCTTATTCTTTTCCTTCTCAAGCACAAGGAGCCTCTCAAGGTTAAGATTGTTTTGATTCTCATCGACAAGCAATTCATCTTGTTCCTCAAGAAGATCTTCCTTGTCTAAAATCTCATCGGAGAGCCTTTTCATTTTAATGATAGCACTTTTACTCAAGCCTTCAAACATATATTCTTTCTCACTATCACTATCAAAATCCTCATCTTTAATGGAACGCAAGGAGAGTTTAGATTTAACCTTTATTTTTCCTTCCTTGGCCATAAGACAAGTGTGGCTTGAGATTTTCCACCCTCCCTTGTTTGGTAGAAGTGTCTTCTTCATTGTTGGCTTCTTGATGGCGACGGTTGCCACTCCCGCTTCATCATCGGAGGAGGACTCATCGTTGGAGTCCCACTCCTTGCCAACATTGCGTGCCCATGTGCTTTATTCTTCTTGAGCATCTTCCTTTCTTTAGGCTTCTCAGCCTTGTTCTTCTTCTTCTTGTCATCTTCCTTTTCGTATGAGCAATTCACAATGAAGTGCCCATACTCACCACAGTTGTAGCACACTCTCCTTGGTCTTGACTTGCTCTTCTCCTTGCCCTTGCTCTCATAGTTTGACCCTCTTCTCTTCCTCATCATTCTCTTGAATCTTTTGATAAAGAAGGCCATTTCCTCTTCATCTATGTCGGTGCTTTCCTCCTCTTCACTTTCTTCATCATTCCTTGAAGCTTGCACCTCCTTGACTTTTGACTTGTGTGAGGCTTTGAGAGCAATGCCTTTCTTCTTGGAGGATGTGATCTTGACAAGGTCATTGATATGGCATTCTTCCATCTCCATCATCTCGTGGTTGATGATCTTGCCAAGCACCTTATCCGTAGTCATCTTGTGAAAGTTGAGACTCTCGCGGATGAGAGTGCAAAGCATCACATTGTGAGGCATAAAGGCTCTAATCATTCTCTTGAATACTTCATGTTCGGTCCACCTCTTGCATCTGTACACCCGACTTCTATTGATGAGAGTCTTGAGTCGGTTGTACATCTCTTGAGGAGTCTCGCCTTCTTCCATGGCAAATCTTTCAAGATCCCCCTCGATCATCTCAATCTTAGCTCCCCTCACGGACTGATTGCCTTCATGATCAATCTTGAGAGTGTCCCAAATTTCCTCGGCTTGCTCCAACCCATCCACTTTGTTGAATTCTTCTTGTTTCAAGGCTGAGTTGAGCACGACCACCGCTTGAGCATTGCGGTGAATGAATTGTTCTTGTTCTAGAGTCAACTCTTCATCATCCACGAGGATATCTACACCCGTGCAAACAACATGCCAAAGTGTAGGATTGAGAGAAATAAGATGCAACTTCATGTTGTGCTTTCACATTGTGTAGTTAGTCTTATCCAAGTGTGGAGCTTTGCCCATAGGAACAGAGAGATAGTTTGAATGAGAATTGAGGTGCTCATAGTTGAAAGGATATCTCGTGTAATCCTGCTCGGGCTTCTTGAGCTTCTTCTCCTTCTCAAGTATTCTCCTTCTCTTGGTCTCATCTCTGGCCTTTTGAAGAAGATCCGCAAGGCGCTTCATTTCTTCATCTTCATCTTCGATTTCACCATCGAAGGGTGGAGGCTTTGACTTGCTTTTGATAGTGTCGCTGGTCTTGTTGTGCGAAGAGTTGAATCCTGGTTCACCGTTGTGGCTGTTCTCGTCAGTGTCTGTTGTGTCAACAATCGGCATCTCCTTCTCACAGTTTTCCCCCATCTCCTCTCTAAGTGGTTAGGCTTTTGGGAGATTTAGGCTCTGATACCAATTGAAATTTGCCTAGAGGAGGGAGGGTGAATAGGCGGATTGAATGTAGCCTAGAGGGGGGTGAATAGGCTTTTTGAATTTTCGTTGGAACCTGCAACACTTAACAACCTGATCAAATACAAAGACATCGAACTAGTCCAGTTGGGTGCGGACTAGTCCGATGTGTGCGGATAAGATCAATCAAGTTTGATTGATGATTTTCATCCAAGTATACTATGCAGCGAAAATTTAGTTGTAACTCAAGTGTATTGCTTTAATGAAACTAGATGTGGCACAAGTTAACTTTAGTTTCAATATTTTAACGTAGTTTGAACAAGATCAAGTAAACCCTAGATTATAATGAATATTAAGAACAAAAACAAGGACACAATGATTTTTATCCCATGGTTCGATTCCACAAAGGAAATCTACATCCACGTCGAGGAGTCCACAAAGGATCGTGTCTTCACCAACCCTACCCTCGTCGAATCACCACGAAGGCCAATTCTCTTCCACTAATCACAAGGGGTAAATCACCGTATTCAAGGGGCCTTCTCACAAGTTGAGGGCTCCCCAAGATTTACAATTCAAAACACCACCAAACACACTCAAATATCTGCAGTAAAACAATGAGAGTGTGCGGGAGAATCAAACCCAAGAGCTCAAGTCGTGAAGAACGTGTCTCTCCTTTGATGTATGGTTAATCCTCAAGGATTTGATCTTTCTTGAGTTGGATTGTGAGGAGAGACGTGTTTTCTAGGCTCTTGGAGGGTGTGACGGCGCAGGGGGTCGAGAGTGATCATAGTTGGGTCGTGCACCTCTATTTATACTAGGGTTTCTAAAGGTTACCGTTAGGGTTTACAAAGATCAGACTAGTCCGTGGTGGACTCCGGATTTGTCCGGTGTGCGGCGTGTGGGAAACCCTAAGTGTCCTGAAATATCAAACTTGTACGACCCTAGGCGGACTAGTCCATTTTTGCCTCTAGAGATGTTCGGACTAGTCCGACACATATCAGACTAGTCTGGCTGTGGTGAAACCATTAGTGAATTGAGGACAAGTACACACTTAGAAGACTTGTCCGATTTAAGTCAGAAGGTTTTCAGACTAATCCGTGTAGATATCGAACTTGTCCGATTTAGGTCAGAAAGATATCAGACTAGTCCATTTTGATATCGGACTTGTCCGACTTCGTGCAAACTGTGAAGTGCTGAGGACTAGTCCGCACTGGGGAGGACTAGTCCAATATTAGTCAGAGAGATATCAGCTAGTCCGTGGTGATATCGAACTAGTTTGGTCTATGAAAAGTAGACTGTGCAGACAAGTCCGTTCTGGGAGGACTTGTCCGATTCTGGACAGAGAGAATCGGACTAGTCCAGGGTAAATCGGACTAGTCTGGACCTGTATAACTTTGTGCAGTGAGAGTGATTAAAATTTTCTTGAGCTCTTGGGATGTGTTTCTCCAACACACTCCATACACAAAGAGTATTATAATCATTTCTTGAGCTCCTTTCAACTTGATTCCTCACTCTCCCTTCTTTTTGCGCTTTCTTCATGATTTCATTAAAACCTGCGCTCATCTCAATAATTTAGTGAGGATCTCATTTGCTTGTCATAAATGAACCAAAACCCACAAGGGATGCCTAGATGCTTTCAATCTCCCCCTTTTTGGTGATTGATGACAACCAATTGAGATTTCACAAATATGATTAAAAGTGCAAAATTTTCATAAAGTGTGCACATATGAGTTTGGAACAGATTAAGCAATGAAAACATGAGACATATGTGCACTCTTTATGGTGGGATGCAAAACTACATGTGTGTGAACAATAATCTTGATACGAATAAGATAAATGGCATAATCATGACAGTATCAAGGTTATCAAGCATGAATATCAAATTCAGAGCATAACACATAAGTCATAAGCATAACAAAGTCATAGTTTCACACCACATGTCCAATAGCATAAGAGAGCACAGTCAAAGTTTTACAACCCAAACGAAACACAAATAGAGCTCTCCTCTCGCAATCTATAGCTAGGACCTAGAGACTCCCCCTCAATCTCCCCCCTTTGGCATCAAGGCACCAAAAAAGGAGAGGAGGGATCTAGAGACTCATTTCTCGCTGTCGGTCCTCTCATCGTCTCCATCTTTAGGTTGAGGAGGAGGAGGAGGAGCGGATCCACTCTAAGTGCCCCCAACACCAAAATAGGCGAGCTCGGAGGGAGAGAGAGGTGGCAGCTCGGAGAAGTCAGAGGCTGAATCATCAAAGATAACGGGAGATCTAATAGGCTCGATCTCCAGCTTCTGACAAATATGCTTGACATTTTCCTTGACATACTTCATATCCGCCTTCCTTGCCTTGTTCAACTTATGAAGCTTCACTTCAGCCTTTTTGCATGAGCCGAAGATGGCGGCCAAGTACTTCAAAATACCACTAGAAGACCCTTTTTGAGGAGGGTCCCTAGCAGTGGGAGCAGTCCTGGCGTCTCCTTGAGCTCTCCTCAGAGCCTCTTCACTGGACGCTGGAGATGGAGCAGCTGGGAGAGTGGCTTGGGGGGCTTCTGAGGCCTTAGGGGAGTGTGCTCCATATCCTCCACGAACTCAATTTCTGTGAATTTCTCAATCATGAACATGAGGTAAGGTGCATAGCCACAGGAGCGGTGCGGTGTGTAGGAGATGTTCATCATGTCATTCCAAATGTAGTCAAAAACATCAAACTTCCTACTTTTGCTTATCACCTTCATCAGTGTCCTTAAGTAGCCTTGGACACTTCCTGCATCTCCATCTTTTGGAGCTATGGTCTTCCTCAGCACCCTGTTGAGAACCATGAAGAAGGGCTTCATGTTCTTGGTCGATGGAGGGTCGTACTTCAGGCGAGTATCATAAAGTAACTCCATCTTATTCTTCTCCAAGACACCAATTTTGTGGATGGTTAGCTCATTGTTGCCAGTGTCTTCTAGGTGAAGCAGTCTTGCAAACTCATCATAAGTAATGGTGTACTTGGATCCATGTGTCATCCAAGTCACCCTCTCATCTTCATCACTAGCAAAATAGCAGGTAGCATAGAATTGGGCTATGACTTCATCATTCCAGTTACACCTGAAAGCAAACAAGTCTTTGAGCCCATGCCTCTCCACAACCTATATCACTTCATCAAAGGGAGGGTAGCTCTTCCTCTCAAAGTGTGTCCTGTCGATCCATTGGCTTCGGACCGGAGTCTTCATCGTAAGATACACGGAACTATAACAGTCCGCGTGGATGTTGCTCCAGAACCTTTTATCCACTTCCTTTCTGGATCTGCTGTTGCAGTCAATTGCCCTGAGCTTCGAAGCGACATCGCTCCCTTTGCCAATGAACCTTTCTTCAGTGGGGTCTCTGGTCCCCTGCCTCAGAGCACTCATCCGGAGGGGCCAATTGGACCAGTGGCAAACCCTTTCCCTTTGCCCTTAGTTTGGCGAGGACCTGCCAAGCTGGGGCCAGCTGCATCCTTTCCTTTGGATGCGGGCTTCTCGACCACGACCTTTCGCCGCACTTGAGGTGGAGTGGGCGATGGGTCAGCGGCATGGTGTTGCCTTTTCTTGCTTTGGCCCGTCGAGGACCGAAGCAAAGACTTTTGGTCCAACTCGGCCTCAAAACCAGAGATCTCATCATTGGAGCTCGACATTGTCCTGACAAGAGGATTATACAATGCATGGATGAGAATCGATGGAAAGAAGATGCATTGAGTAGTTGGAATTTAAGGTTGTGTTCAGTTAAAAATCAGACTTGTCCGGTGTCCAGGTGCAGACTAATCCGGTGTACCAGACTTGTCTGCACTGATACTGGACTAGTTCGATATTCAGCTGTATGAACCCTAAATGGCAAGGCAATGGTGTTTCTCAATGCACAAGTGACTAGGAATAGTTGAATTACAACAAGGAATCAAGTATGGACTAGAGGAGCTAAGCTATTTGAGCAAAAGCAAGAGAAATTGAAGGTTCTAAAGTTTGGAAGAAAATTTACCAAAATCCTCCAATTCTTGAGGTTGGAGACGTTGTTGGTGCGGACAAGTCCGTGGTCTTCGATCCTCTTGCAATGAAGATCGTTTTCTGCGGAGATTTGAAGGGATTTGGTGGAGAAATCGCCAAATGGCCTTGGGAGCGCTCGAGTGAAGAGAGAGAGAGAGAGTATGAGGGAAGTTGTGAGGATGAAGGGGATTAGGGTTTGGAGGCCCTAGGGTTATGGAGTCAAAAAATCGGACTAGTCCGTTGTCAACCGGACTAGTACGGACTACCGGACCTCTGCGGACTAGTCTGCAGTGTGCGGACTAGTCCGAGCAACCACGAACTAGTCTGTGGTCACCAGAACAAAATCAATTAGCCCATTCGTATATATTTTAAGGTGCTTACAAAGAAAATAGGGGCAAAACACACAAATAATCTTGATGAATATGATCAGTAAACATACAACAATAAAGTTATGACCATAATTCACCAAGATGAAGTAATTGAAATAGTGTTTCGGAGAAAATAGAGAGAGATGATTTTTATAACACAATCAATGGATTTTGAATAAGCCATACAAGTATGCAAGTTTTCAAGCCACGTTCCGAGCATCTAGGATATTTAGTTCATTTCGAAGCTCGCAAAAACATTTTTCATCAAGTGGCTTGGTAAAGATATCGGCTAGTTGTTTTTTGGTGTTGACATGGGAGATGGTTATGTCGCCTTTCATTGAGTGGTATCTCAAAAAGTGATGCCGGATGTCTATGTGTTTGGTCCTAGAGTGCTCAACGGGATTATGGACAATTTTAATGGCACTCTCATTATCACAAAGGAGTGGAGTACAACTCATATTGTAGTCGTAATCCCTTAGAGTTTGTCGCATTCAAAGGAGTTGTGCACAACAACTCCCGACTACAACACACTCCGCTTCGGCCGTGGATAAGGCAATGAAGTTTTGTTTCTTGGAGGACCAAGAAACTAGGGATCTACGTAGAAATTGGCATGTACCGGAGGTACTTTTTCTATCTACTTTGCATCTGGCATAATCTGCATTGGAGTATCCAATGAGATTGAACTTGGAACCTTTAGGATACCAAAGGCCTAGGTTGGGTGTATGAACTAAATATCACAAGATTCTTTTTACGGCTGTCAAATGACACTCCTTAGGATTGGCTTGAAATCTTGCACACAAACATACACTCAACATAATATCAGGCTTGGATGCACATAAGTAAAGTAGGAATCCAATCATGGAGTGATATACCTTTTGATCCACACTTGGTCCGTCTTCATTGAGATCCAAGTGTCCATTTGTTGCCATGGGAGTCTTTATAGGCTTCGCCTTGTCCATTCCAAACTTCTTGAGTATGTCTTGAGTGTACTTGGTTTGGCTTATGAACGTCCCTTCTTTTTGTTGCCTCACTTGGAGTCCCAATAAGTATCGCAGTTCTCCCATCATAGACATCTCAAATCTATGTATCATAATCTTACTAAATTCTTCACAAAAGGATTTGTTAGTTGAAACGAATATGATATCATCAACATAGATTTGACAGACAAATAACTCATTGTCAAAATGCTTAGTGAACAATGTATAACCAGCTTTGCCAATCTTAAAACCATTTTCAATTAAAAAATCTCTAAGGCACTCATACCAAGCTATAGGAGCTTGTTTGAGGCCATAGAGAGCCTTATGTAGTTTGAACATGTGGTCGGGGAACTCTTGATCTTCGAATCCCGATGGGGGGGGGTTGCTCCACGTACACTTCCTCCTTGATTGGTCCATTGAGGAAGGTGCTTTTCACATCCATTTGATAGAGCTTGAAATCATGGTGAGTAGCATATGCAAGTAATATTCTAATCGATTCAAGCCTAGCTAGGGGAGCAAAGATTTCGTCGAAATCCAAACCTTCGACTTGTGAATACCCTTTGGCCACAAGTCGTGCCCTATTTCTTGTCACCACCCCGTATTCGTCTTGTTTGTTGCGAAAGACCCATTTAGTACCGACGACGTTAAACTTGGGCCTTTTGACAACTTCTTACACCTCGTTCCTTTTGAAGTTGTTCAATTCTTCTTGCATTGCCACCACCCAAGCCGGATCTTTCAATGCATCCTCAATCCTGCACGGTTCCAAAAAGGATACAAACGAGTAATGTTGACAAAAATTATCTATTCGAGATCTAGTTGTTACTCCCTTTTGGATGTCACCTATTATGTTGTCGACGGGGTGATCTCTTTGGGCACATTGGTGTACTCTTGGGTGTGGCACTTGTTGTCTTGAATCTTCATGGTCATCTTCTTCTCCCCCCCTAGATTGTTGCCCTCATTGATTTGTTGGTCACCTTGATCTTTATGAGATTGATCTTGTGTAGAAGCTCCCCCTTGATCCATTTCCTCTACTTGTGTTTCATCTTCTTCATTTTCATTTGGAGGTGGTGCTTGTGGTCGAACATCACCCAACGCCATTCTTATCAACGCTTGAGATGGAGCTTCTTCTCTATCTAGCACAAATGGGTCAACTTGCTCTTCTTGAGGGCCGTTAGTTTCATCGAACACTACATCACATGCTACTTCAACAAGTCCGCAGACCTTGTTGAAGACATGATAGGTGTAAGAGTTTGAATCATAGCTGGCGGTACCTGGCGGACCGGGTACCCATAGATACAAGGAAGAGGACATGGTGGGCCCCGCCTCCCATAGAGGCAGGTTCCGGCGTGACTCCAGTATGCCATGTGACGTGCAACTCCTGGACGAACCTCCCCGCTGAGGGCACGTCTGGCGCCGCCGCGTGCCCCGCAACTCCAGCCCTGGTCACCCCGCTGAGGGCAGGACCGACACCGCCATATGTCCTGTAGCTTTGGGCCTGCAGCTCCGGACTTGCCCCTCGCGAAGGGGAGGTCCGGCGCTGCCACGTGTCCTGCAGCTTCGGACCTTCCTCCCCGTTGAGGGGAGGTCCGGCGCTGCCACGTGTCCCGCAGCTCAAAACCCGCCGCCCCGCTAAGGGGAGGTTTGGCGCTACCACGTGTCCCACAGTTCCGGACCTAAGCCTTCCTATGGAAGCGAGCCCCGACGCAACCACCTGGTTAACGGCTACTGGAGGGTTGAAGGAGGCTGCAGTAAAGGAAGACGTGCTAGTGTGTCCAAGCAGTAAGTACACGCGCTTTCCCTAGGTAAGCAGGGGTGCACACTCATAAGTCAAGGGGCCAGTGTCCAATCTTGTTATGACTGGCCGGTGCCGAACTTCTACGTACGGTAGGCGAATGGGCAGCCGCGACAAGACATGCGGGTTGTGTCCAACCATCATGAGAGGCTATGTATAGCCCTGTTGCAGGGCATGGCCAAACGACACATTGAAGCCATTGTTAGGATATAGCATTTACTCCTAGATCTTAGATAGGATTTGGTACCTCCCGGGACCACCTGTCGGGCCCCGGGGCCCACCTTGTAACCGCCCGGGCCTTGGACTATAAAAGGACGGCCGACCTCGAGGTTAGACCTAGAGACACTCTACACACACTTGAGCAATACAACACA
Source organism: Tuctoria greenei (assembly GCA_036927565.1). NCBI lineage: Eukaryota > Viridiplantae > Streptophyta > Magnoliopsida > Poales > Poaceae > Tuctoria > Tuctoria greenei. Next base: position 24,712,909 of record JAYESD010000004.1, on the reverse strand, counting down.
CACAAACCACCGTGGAGTAGGGTATTACGCTTCGCCGGCCCGAACCACGTAAATCCCTTGCGTTCATCATCCTCTGCGTTCGATCGTACTAGGACTAGCCCCCGAAAATACATCGAACCTTCGCGGGCTGTTTCCGAGCAGGTCCGGGGGAGGTGTCAGTTAGACACCTCAACATTTGGCGCGCCAGGAAGGGGTTTTTTTCCTGCAAGGATCTTCACCAGCAGCATGGTGAACGCCCGTTCCAATGCTAGCTCTTCCAGGCCACAGCCCCGCCAGCAGGCGACGGGCGAGGACCAAGCTTCATCCCACCCCACGGTTGGGTCCCGCTCCAGGGCGGGAAGATCTGGACCATCACATCACCGTGCAACCACTCCACCGGCTGCAGGCCTGCACAACACGGCACGGCGAAATCCCGTCGTGACAGCTGCTACGGCGCCACCAGCGGCAAGCCCGAAAAGTGCACTCCTAGCAGCGCGTGTACTACTCCGCAACACACCAACGACAGGTGCCCCACAGGGGCCAACCTAGCAGTGGGTAAACAACATCGACCATCTGGTTGTCGCTGCACTCCAAGCAACTCCGCAAGGTGGGAGGCGAGCGGCGTCGACATTTGTGTCACTGTCGCGTACGCCAACTGTCGATCAGCGGACCGCTGATAGCCGCTCAACTAGGGTCTCAACGGCAGACCTGCGGGCTGAGTTGCAGCACCGCAGGGCTGGAGAGGACTGTCGAGTCGTCATCAAACGTCAGCGGGAGCGGCATCACAATCTTGAAGCTAACTACAGCCTGTCGGGTCCCAGACCCCAGCTGCATGACGCTCTCCCGCCACGTGAGGCTATGTGGCGCCTCCTGCGCAGCACCAGGCGTACGTTGCGTCCCCTCCACACCAGGCGTACGTTGCACCTCCCCCACTCCAGGAGTATGGTGTGCCTCTGCCGCATCAGGTGCCTGCTGTTCCGCCCCAGCACCAGGTGTACACAGTGCCGCCTGTTCACCAAGGTTATGCAGCGCCAAACCTGGCACCCGCAAGCACAAGTGGAGGGTGTGCGACTTTAGCCCCACACCTACGGAGGGTGGTGTGGCCCCACAAGTTTCGGCCTCATACGCCAGAGAAGTATGATGGAAGTGTCAACCCGAGTGAGTTCCTGCAGATCCACTCCACCTTGATCCTAGCTACAGGGGGTGACAAAGTCATCATGGCCAACTACTTCCCCGTAGTCCTGGCCGACCCAGCTTGGGCATGGCTCATGAACCTTCCCCAGAGGTCCATCACCTCCTGGGAGAAGCTATGCCGATATTTTGTGGCGAACTTCGGAAGCTCATACGAGCACCCTGGCACGGAGCTTGACCTCCAAGCTGTTAGGCAGTGCACGAGGGAGCCGCTGCGAACGCTCATCCATCGATTCTCCCAGGTACGGAACACCATCCCACACATATCGAATGCATCTTTCATAGTTGCATTTAGACAGGGTGTGAGGGACAAGAAGATGCTCGAGAAGCTCGCCACGCACAACGTGTGCGATGTCTCTGAGTTATTTGCCTTGGTAGACAAATGCACCAAAGCTACAAAAGGCCGTAACTGGCACTCTCAACCCTCCTGAGAGAGTGAGGAGCCCTCACAGACCGATGTGGAAGCTGCTACCAAGGGTGGTAGCAGGAAGAAAAAGAACAGAGGCCACGACAAGAATAAGCCGAGGCCCAGAGCCCCCATGGTGGCAGCTGCAGTAGCCGGTGGAGCCCGGGGCCCGCGCTAGGACAAGCAACCTCGTTAGTCACCAGAGGGTGACGATGCTGACTTCAAGTGCCCGATGCACCGAACCAATGTCCACAGTGCTAGTGAGTGCAGAAGCTTGACCCCATGGAGGACAGAGATGAGGACATGGGGTACCAGGAGCCCCACAGGGAAGTGAAAGCCATCTTCACGAGTGCCGACTCGGACACTAGCAGCGACCAGGAGTGTCGGAAGCTCCTCTATGTCATCTACGGCGGAGCCACGAACCCCATGTCTCAGAATGCAGTGAAAGTCTTGCGACGGGTTGTGGCCGCGGTGGCCCCAGCACCAAGCCCTGCTCCCCACAACAAGTGGATGAGCACTGCAATTGGCTTTGATGCCTCAAACTGCCCAAAGAACATGGCATGTGCTGGAGTGCGCCCGTTGCTTGTGGCCCCGACCATCGCCAATGTGAAGCTTCATTATGTACTGATTGACTGCGGTGCAGGCATCAACCTCATCTCAATTGCTGCCTTCCGGAAGCTACAGATACCCATGTCCCAGCTCACACCTTCGAGCCCGTTCTCAAGTGTGGGCCCAGGGCAAATCATGCCCAGATGTAGCGTCCACCTCCTGGTAACCTTCGATACTCTGGAGAACTACCGCACCGGGAGTGTCCTGTTCAATGTGGCAGACGTCAAGCTTCCCTTCAACGCCATCATCGGAAGGCCGACGCTATACCAGTTCATGGCTGTAGCCCACTACGGCTATCTGATCTTGAAGATGCCGATGCCATTTGGAGTCCTCAAGGTCCAGGGAGATCGCACTGTGGTGGTGTCAGCCTTGGAGCAGCTCCAAGCACTCGCAACAGGGCGGGCACCGAGCCTTGATGGTGCAAGGGAATGCCGACCAGGCCAAGGCCCGTCACAACGAACCACCACCACAGCTCCGCTTGTGCTGCCCGCCGAAGACGATGTCCGAGTCAAGGTCGTCAGAATCGGCTCCGAGGCTGCCCAGACGACCCGCATAGCGGGTAACTTGGACAACAAATAGGAACTCACGCTCGCCACTTTTCTATGGGACAATGTCGATGTGTTTGCTTGGCAACCATCGCAGATGCCCGGGATCCCCAAGGAGGTGATCGAGCATCATCTGAAGATCTACCCCGATGCCCGCCCAGTACAACAAAAGCCCCAGAAGTAGTCCGTCGAGCGCCAAAACTTCATCCGAGAGGATATTAAGAAGTTGCTTGACGTAGGCTTTATCCGGGAAGTCCACCATCCTCGGTGGTTGGCTAATCCTGTTGTCGTCCCCAAGGCTGGCGGGAAGCTCCGGATGTGCATCCACTACACCAACCTAAACAAGGCATGTCCAAAGGATCCATTCTCACACCCTAGGATAGATCAAATTGTAGACTCCGCATCGGGCTGTGATCTTCTGTGTTTCCTAGACGCGTATTCCGATTTCCACCAAATACCAATGTCTAGAGATGATGAAGAACACACTGCTTTTGTAACAGTAGACGACCTGTATTGTTATGTATCCATGTCTTATGGTCTTAAGAATGCTCTCCCTACTTTTGTACGTGCAATACATAAAACATTTGGGGACCTCATTAGAGACCTGGTAGAAGTGCATGTCGATGATATCGTGGTAAAAATCAGAAACCACGAATCATTGCTGGACAACCTAGTGCAAGTCTTCAGCAGGCTGCGCATCATGAGCACGATGCTAAATCCCGAAAAGTGTGTCTTCGGGGTCTCTTCTAGGAAGCTGCTTAGCTTCCTGGTCTCACACCGTGGAATCAAATCTAATCACAACAAGATTAAGGCGATAGAGCTGATGCGACCTCCAGCTCGCATCAGGGATGTGCAGAAGCTCGCAGGGTGCCTAGCAGCCCTCAACCGGTTTATCTCGAGACTGGCAGAGTGAGCGCTCCCCTTCTTCAAGATTCTACAAAAGGTAGGTCCCTTTGTGTGGGCCGAAGAGGCGGAAGCGACGTTCCAGGAGCTCATAAAGCACCTGATGTCCCTACCCGTTATGGTGGCGCCGGAACCCGGCGAGCCCTTGCTGCTATATATCACCGCGACAACCGAAGTGGTCAGCATGGTCCTGGTCGCAGAGCGGTCAGAGCCGCAACATCAACAGTCACGAGAAGGAGCTTACGACACAAGCGCTGAGCGTCAGAGCTCAGGCCTGGCCATGGACCTCTCCTTGGGGATCCTCAGAAACCAGGGAACCCCCGGGCCCCAACCCTGGAGGTTGACTCGGAGCCTGGGGGCTAGGAGCCCCGGGACCTAGAACGACTGCGAGGAGCACTGGACCTCTCAGACAGGGTTCAAACCACTCAACGGCCAGTCTAATACATCAGCAAAGTCCTCCATGAAGCAAAAACAAGGTACCTAGAAGTACACAAGTTGTTGTATGCCATGTTGATAGCATCGAGGAAGCTCTGACACTATTCCAATGCCACAAGATCTCGGTGGTAACCTCCTTTCCACTAAGAATCGTGCTCCACAACCCTAATGCGACTGGAAATATCGCCAAGTGGGCAGCGGATCTGGCAAAGTTTGAGCTCGAGTTCCTCCCTCGGCATGCATTCAAGAGTCAAGCACTGGATGATTTCTTGGTTGAGTGGACTCCATCACCTAGCAATCTAGAGGGTCCGGATAGCGGAGAAACAGTGCCCAGTGCACCAGTCTTCACCAAGACCCCCTGGACACTTTACTTTGATGGTTCCACGTGAAAGCAGGGAGCCAGAGCTGGGGTACTGCTGATCACCCCGACCGGGGGAGCAGTTCAAGTATATGGTGCGTCTTGACTTCAAGGCCACCAACAACATGGCAGCGTATGAAGCCTTTATCTTTGGACTGAAGACAACGTTGACCCTTGATGTCCAACAACTCCTGGCCAAAGGTGATTCCCATCTAATTATCAAGCAGGTCAAGGGAGAGTGCAGTTCCAATGACCCCCAGCTAGAAGCATATTTGCTGCACGTCAGGGGGTAGGTTTGTAACACCCTCATTTTCATGCATCATGCCCTACATGCACTCATATACATGTTTAACACTAACCCATAACAAGAGGAACAAGTTTAAAATTGATTTGGAGCAAAACCGCACTTAAAAATGTAGGAAAGTGCGGACTAGTCCGGTTTTGCTGAGGACTAGTCCGATTTCTCTCTGTCTAAAAATGGACTTGTCCGTTTTTGCTGTGGATTAGTCCGATATTTGCCTCTGTACAACTTCCGACTTGTCCGATCTTGTGCGGACTAGTCTGGTATTCCATGAATCCTTGAAAATTTGTTAAGTCCCTGGACTTGTCCGGACTAGTCCAGTGTTCCAGCGGACTTGTCCGTTTTCCTTTCTGACTAAGATCGGACTTGTCCGATTTTAGGCTAGACTTGTCCGATTTTCTCTCTGGACGACTTCGGACTAGTCCGATCCTTTCCGGACTTGTCCGATATTTCGCAACTCCGAGTTGATCTTTTGTTTTACGACTTGTTTCTTGGGTTTCACGTTAAGTGGGCCTAGGTACGTCGTGCCCAACTCTTTTAGAGCCCATGTGGGACTCTAAACCAGCCTCTACTCATCCCAAACTCGAAATCCATCTAACCCTAGCCTCCACCTCTATATAAACAACCCCACCCCTTGGTTTGACATCTATTTGCCACTTTTCCACCCACCCAAACCCTAGTTCGTGGGGAGCCACCATCAAGGAGGGAGGAGAAGATCCCAAGCAAGAGGAAGAAGAGGAGGAAACGAAGGAGGATCAAGATCTCCACCAAGTTTCGTCCTTCACCACCAATTCCTCCCAAGTTCATCACCAACCCTAGATCACCAAGATCCAAGTGCTACCTCTAAGTTTCTTGATTCATTGGAGTTCTAAACACCTGGTATACCTTCTATTCTCTTGTCCTTACGTGAATTCAACCCCTAATCCCCAAATTCACGTCGATCTAGAAAACCCTAATTTGCTGATCTCGTCAAGTGCGGACTTGTCCGGTCCCTAGCGGACTAGTCCGATCTTTCTGGTTAAAACTGTGTTGAATTAATTCTAAAATTTGATCTAATCGAATCCAAGCCTGTATAAACTTGTTAAAATCTATTAGAGCTAGTTAGTGATCATTAAAAGCAATCTAGTAACAAGTTCTACCTTGCATTTGCATTAATCATGCATGTCATGTCATATTGAGTAATATTTGTGCACTCTTTGATTGTGTTTCTTGTCTTGTATGTTTATTGTGTGGATTAGACGGGTTTGCGCTAGAGAGTGCTGCGGAGGATCTACAACATCAGGAGTTTGAAGGCTTTGACCCTAATCAACAGCAAGAGCAAGGCAAGTGCCCTTGAAGCATATTGATCCTGTTTTAAAATAAATGTTTTGTTTGTAAAACTGCATGCTGTGTCAATTTGATGGGAATCCTATGGTAGGAAGTTTACTAGAGTTGTTAAACCACCCTTGTCACCTGGAATTTATGGTAGAGCGTCGGGATGGACTTTTTACCTTTTGCTTCGCTTAATCAACTGGGATGGGAATAACTATACCACTCAATTTAATTATGCATGGATGAGATTATGGTTTACATGAACTGGTTAAACATGGTATAGTAATGGGTGATCTTAGCAAGCCTGGTATGTGGATGGGTTGGATGTTATGGTGGTTTGCTTGCTTTAGATCTAAGGACCGGTTCATGCGAGAATAAGCCAAGACTACAGTGCCACCACGAGGCCAAGTATGGGTGCGGCGTAGCTGATTAATTAGGGCTTTGCTAGTGTTGTTTGGACCATTGTGGATGCTCGGGGAAGGGGTAGTCGGATTGGGTTTATTGATGGTTGGTGGGACTACCCTGGGATCCGAATGGCTCAAGAGGGGGCCCTTGGTTGAAGATGTGCTCTGCGGGAGACATCGCCACCGGTGAAACCTCAGTGGGGTCTAAATAGACTAGTAATCCCTTTGTAAAGGCTATTTTGTGATCTCTTGGCCATACACCAAAGGAAGTGTAATTGGCATGAGGGAGGTTCTTTAGTCGCCGACGGGTGATGAAATCACAAACACGTGGGTAAAGAGGTACAAACTCTGCAGAGTCTAAATAAACTATCATGATAGCCGTGCTCCCGGTTATGAGCCCCTGGATGACCTACATGATTAGAGGGAAATTGTAAATTGGGATGGTTATGGTTTGGTAATGGTTATGGATGGTTATGGATTTATTTTTGGTGTTGAATATGGTTATTGGCAATGGTGAAATCTGGAATTATGGATGAGGATGGTAAATTATGGACTGGTATTATGGTATTACTTATGATTATGATGGATTTATTTCACATACATGTAATATATTGCTTTTCAAATGTTTTACTGTACTTTTTAGCACTTTACCATTATTATTGTCGTCATTTGAATCAGCCACATGTCATACTTTCCACACTTGCTGAGTACGACATGTACTCACTCTTGCAATCCCCCACCCCAACAGTTGCAGGTCAGGATTGGGAGTTTAATGGCGATAATGCGGAGTTCTAGGCCGTGTCTATCGTCAACTTTGCCTGTGGTGTTATTGGAGCTGCGCTATCCCTTTTGCTTAGTTTCTTAATTAGTTTATTTCCGCTGCATTAGTTGAACTTGTCATAAATATTCATTAGAGCTTGTGTTCGAGGATATTATGGTTTGTGTAATAAAATTTGGTTAACTAATCTTGTCCTGTGGTAATTTTCTGTATACTCTTTTGTGATTGCACTCGTGTATGTGTGATGAACATCCTGGGCACACATATGCGTTAGCTTGGTTCAGTTTTCGGAACCGGGCGTCACACCTCCACAGAGGCCCTGATGCCCGAAGGAGTCTTTGCAAGGTCGTTATCGCGACCAACCGCCCGAGCTACCGAACCAGGTGAGGGGGGTGAAGCCAGGACCTCAAAGTTTGCAATTGAAAGCATCTAGGCCCCATGAGGTATGGTTTCGGTGATTAATGACAACCATTGGATTTTACTAATAAATTTGTGGATGCAAGGTCTCCCATATCACTCATCACAATCAAATGAAATCTATATGAATATCATCTACTGCTCATTGTATATAATTGGAGACCCCTAAACAATCATTCTATGAGATCAATCAATGTTTATGAAGATTAGGAGTAAAATCTCATATGTCAAAGTTATTCAACCAAAATTGACAGCACTCAATGCTTGATAACCATCAGAAGAATATTTCCAACCAAAGCCTAAGAGGTCAATCGAGAAAATTCCAAAAGAATCACTTAGAACAACTCGAAGCAAACAAAATCAACTCACTGGATCAACCGATGTTTCTAGAAAACAACACATCGGTCGAGTTGGTTCAGCAGAAGAAGAAGACCTTAGAACTAGTACTCACCGGATCATCCGATGATAAAGGGTTGTTACATCAGTCCATCAGTACAGTAAGCAATCTCTCTGGACCAAGTGTAACACCGGACCATCTGATGTACAACTATGAACACATCGATCAATCATTCCAGTAAGCATCAATTTTGAACCAATTCTGGATGAAGTGCCACCGGATCATCTGATGAGAAGGCAAGGGTAACATCGGTCTAACAATGGTCATATCTGACATAGTGACATCAGCTAATTTGGATTTGACCGATGATAACTGAAGGGGGAGCATCAGATCATCCGGTGTTCGCAGAACAGTGATGTCAGCCTACTTTTCCAACGGCTATTTCGTGGAGGCTGGCTATTTATACCCCTTCAACCAGTCTATTCGACAAGTCTTGACAACCAGAGCTACTCTACACATTCTCAAGCATTCAAGACATTGAGCTACCACTTCTACATCATTTACACCACTTAAACACCAAGAGATAGGCTAGAACTTACTAGAGATAGTGTTTGTGTGCTTCCATTCTTGGTGATTGGAATCTCTAGTGTAGTGAGAGCTGTAAGGGAGTGTCCCTTGGTGATTGTATTGGAGAGAGCCTTCCGGAGCTTGCCAAGACGGTTGTGGAAGCCCGGAGGATCCAACTTGTACAAGGCTTGAGCTCCACCTTGCCGAGGTTGGCGAACGGAGAAGGATAGTGAAGGTCTCTGGTCTCGGTGACTTGGGAGTGGCTATACCCTTTGGTGGGTGCCACAACGTGGATGTAGGAAGATCTTGATGATCTTGCCGAACCGCGGGATAAATCTCCGTGTCCTCGTGTCTCCTCGGGAGTTTGCGCTTCCTTCCTCTCCCCTTACACTTATGCATTTCTTATACCGCAAAGTTACTATTCACTTGAATGCATAGGTTGTTTGCATAGAGAATTGGGCTTTTAGTAATTAAGTTTTATTGCTTTAATTTTTGAAAAGAAGCCCAATTCACCCCCCCCCCTCTTGGGCATTCGATCCTTACAATTGGTATCAGAGCAAGGTTGCTCATTGGATCATTCTAGCTTCACCGCTAGAGAGCTATAATGGCCAAGAATGGGGGTTCGGTTCCTATCTTCGAGGGCAAGAACTTTGCCTATTGGAAAGCACGCATGCGTGCTTATCTAGAGGCTATTGCTCCCGAGGTATGGGAAGCGACCCATGTGGGGTTTGGTGAGCATAATTATGTTGGTGATCAAATCAAGTGGGATGCTAAAGCTAGAAATGCCATTTATGAATGCATTAGCCAAGATGTGTTTGCTAGGATTGCTAGCAAAGAAAAAGAATGTGAAATTTGGGCTTGCTTGATTGAAATTCATGAGGGTTCTTCTCTTGTCAAAGAACTAAAATATCATATGCTTAAATCCAAATATGATGAGTTCAAAATGATACCTCATGAAAATGTCAATGAAATGTTTTTTCGCTTGAATGTGCTTATCGAGGAAATTAATGCTCTTGACATTGCTTCTCTTGGCAAGGGACTCATCAACCGCAAGATTCTTATGCTCCTTCCCAAGCCAAAGTACAACATCATCAACTCCATGCTTCAAAAATAATCTCTTGACCACATTGAAGTTTTGGAACTTATTGGAGAGATTCACGCTCATGAGATGAGTGTACTTGGGATGATGGAGCAATCATCTTCAAAGACAATTGCTCTAAAGGCCACCACCAAGAAAACAAGTCTCAAGAAAAAGAAAGTGGTTGAGCCCAGCTCAAGTGAAGAAGAGCAAGCATCAAGTGAAGATGTAGATGGTGAGCTTGCTTTGATGATGAGAAAGTTCTCTCGCTTGAACTCCAAAATTGCCAAGAAGGGATACACTTTTGATCCCAAGAAGAAAGCTTTTTTACCAAGGAGAGATGATAACAAGACTTGCTACAATTGTGGTGATCAAGGCCACATATCCTATGATTGTCCAAAACTGGACAAAAGAAGAGAGAACCACAAGGGCAAGCATCGCAAGATTGAAGATAGTGAGGATGATGAAGAGGACAAGCCGAAACCAAGATCCTTTGGGAAGAAGAAACATGACAAGGGCAAGAAGGCAAAACTCTTCCAAAAGAAGAGGAAAGGTCCACAAAAGTTGTTCATGTGTGAGGCAAATGAATGGATCACCGAGGAAGAATCAAGTGATGAAGAGAGTGAAGCGGAAGAAGAAAGTTTGGACGGCCTTGCCATTGCCAACAATGATGACTCACCTCTACATCCACCTCCCATGTGCCTCATGGCTAAAGGTAACACCAAGGTATGTGATGATTCTAGTGATGATGAACTTTCCCCTGATGATTTAACTTCATTAATAAATGAATACCACACTATCATTAAGAGGGAAAAGAGTAAGGTCAAGGCCCTTGAAGAAACTCGTGCTAAGCTTGAGAGTGCTAACCTTGATTTGCTTGACAAGTATGAAAGCATACTTAAGGAGCATGACACGCTCAAATCTCATGTCAAGCAAATTGAGGAGGATAAGGTTCAAATCAAGCTAGATCATCATGAGCTTGACTTAGCCCACCAAGCACTCTTGGGAAAGCACAATGAGTTAATCCAAGAGCATCAAGTACTTAACCTTGCTTATGAAGTTCTTGATCAAGAATTAAAAACTATAAAGAAAGAAACTCTTAATGATAAGGTATCTATTAATTCTCATTCCACTAATGTCTTGCGCATGTCTTTGCCTTTGAAAGAGAATGCTAGGGAGAAGGACTTGTTGGAAGAAATTGAAAGTCTCCGCACTAGTGTGGCAAGACTATCTAAGAGAGAAGTCAAGAACAAGGAAATCCTCTTCCAATAAGCAAAGGCCTTCAACAAGAGAGAACTTGAATCCTTCCCGGTGCCTAACAAAGGAAAGGTGCCCTAACCGGAGCTTAGAACAAGCTTCATCAAGGAAGTTGGTTCCTATTGCCAACATTGTGAGGTCACCGGTCACCATACAAGGGAGTGTCCTCTTCCTAGCCGGCCTTCTCCAAAATTTCCTACTAACTACAAATCTACTTTCAATGATCATTATTATCTCTTGAGTAAAGTAGATGGCAAGGTGAAGGCAAGGTTCATTGGCAAGGACATAAAGGGCATGAAGGGGAAGCTCCCAAGCAACTTTGGGTCCCAAAAACACTTGTATCACACATACAAGGACCTAAGTTGGCTTGGGTGCCTAAAGTCAAAAATTGAATTCATGTGTGTAGGTGAACTACAAAGATGGAGGAAAACATTGGGTACTCGATAGCGGGTGCACTCAACATATGACCGACAACGATGGTATGTTCACCACCATAGAAAACCCCGGCAACCATGAACAAGTCACCTTTGGTGACAACTCTAAGGGGAAGGTAATTGGTTTAGGTACGATTGCAATTTCAAATGATTTATCTATTTCCAATGTATTGTATGTTAAGTCACTTAGTTTCAATTTGCTCTCTATTGCACAACTATGTGATCTTGGACTAACGTGCACCTTTAGCAAAAATGATGTTGTTGTGACTAGTCAAACAAGCCAAGAACTAATGTTCAAAGGATTTCGGCATGGACATCTCTACCTAGTAGACTTCACCAACAAGGATGCTAGCTTGACCACGTGTCTTTTCACTACGACAAGTTTGGGTTGGCTATGGCATCGACGCATAGCGCACATTGGAATGAGCAAGCTCAAGAAGTCATTCAAGCTTGGGATGGTGACCGGCGTGAAGGATGTCACATTTGAGAAGAACAAGCTTTGTAGCGCTTGTCAAGCCGGGAAGCAAGTTGCTTCACACCACCCGATGAAGACAATGGTGTCAACCTCCAAGCCACTTGAGTTACTCCACATGGACCTCTTTGAACCGTCCACATATCAAAGTCTTGGCGGTAATCTCTATTGTCTTGTAATAGTTGATGACTACTCTCGCTATGCTTGGACTTTGTTTCTAGGTGACAAGAGTAAAACTCCGGAAGTGTTCAAGACCTTTGCTAACCGTACTCAAAGGGAATTTCAACTTCCTGTCATCAAGGTCCGGAGTGAAAACGGCACCGAATTCAAGAACTACAACATTGGGGAGTGGTGTGACCGTGAAGGTGTGAAGCATGAGTTTTCGGCCACATACACTCCTCAACAAAATGGTGTCGTTGAAAGGAAGAACAAGACTCTCATCACTCTTGCATGAGCAATGCTTGATGACTATGGCACGTCCGAGAAGTTTTGGGCCGAAGCAATCAACACGGCGTGCCATGCCGTAAATAGGGTCTACCTACATCGACTACTTCAAAAGACCCCATATGAACTTCTCATTGGGAGAAAGCCCAACATCTCCTATTTCCGAGTCTTCGGGTGCAAGTGCTACATCTACCGCAAGAAAAGGCTCGGTAAGTTTGAAAGAAGATGTGATGTTGGTATATTTCTTGGTTATGCATCAAACTCAAAAGCATATCGAGTATTCAACCAAACCTCCGGTTTAGTTGAGGAAAGTTGTGATGTTGAGTTTGATGAAACTAATGGCTCCCAAGAGGAGAGTTTTGGTCATGATAAAATAGATGACGAGCCTCTACGAGAAGCTATGAAGAACATGACCATTGGTGACATCAAGCCAAAAGTTGAGGAGAGCCATGATCAAGGGGGTGCTTCAAGTTCCAACATCAACACATCTATGGCGCCTCAAGTTGACGAAGAAGAGAAAGATGATCCATTACCGACACAAGATTCACAAGCCACACAACATCAAGAAGAAGAACAAGTCCATGATCAAGTCCAACCACAAGAAGAGCAACATGCATCACCACCGCCAAGTGCTTCACAACCACTCATGAGGCATGGACGCATATCCAAGGCGCATCCGATTGACCAAATCAACGGAAGTCCGTCAAGGGGAGTAAGTACATGTTCTCGCCATTTCGCTATGTTTTGTGGGCACTACTCATTTGTTTCATGTGTAGAACCCACTCACATTGAGGAAGCACTCCAAGATCCAAATTGGGTGATGGCCATGCAAGAAGAACTCAACAACTTCATCCGCAATGAAGTTTGGGTGTTGGAGGAGCGACCAAAGGACAAGAACATCATCGGAACAAAGTGGGTGTACTGCAACAAACAAGATGAGAACGGCATTGTGGTCCGCAACAAGGCAAGACTTGTGGCCAAGGGTTTCTCGCAAGTTGAAGTACTAGACTTTGGGGAGACATTTGCTCTGGTCGCCCGACTAGAAGCCATCCGTATAATTCTTGCCTTTGCATCACATCATAACATAAAGCTTTATCAAATGGATGTGAAAAGTGCCTTTCTTAATGGTTATATTAACGAGCTTGTCTATTTCGAACAACCTCCCGGGTTTGAAGATCCGAGGAATCATAATCATGTGTTTAGGTTGCACAAGGTACTCTACGGGCTCAAGCAAGCACCTAGGGCGTGGTATGAACGACTACGAGATTTCTTGATCATGCAAGGATTCAAAATCGGGAGGGTGGACACTACACTCTTCATCAAAGACATCGACGGGGAATTATTCATTTGTCAAATTTATGTCGATGATATTATTTTTGGTTCAACTAACGAAGCTCTTAGCCATGCGTTTGGCAAAATGATGTCTAGGGAATTTGAGATGTCGATGATTGAAGAGCTCAACTTCTTCCTTGGATTTCAAATCAAGCAAATTCGAGAGGGGACCTTCATCTATCAAGAAAAGTATACCAAGGACCTCTTGAAGAAATTTGAGATGGGAGATTGTAGCTCAAGAAGTACTCCAATGGCAACAAATTGTCATCTCGACGCGGATAAGGACGGTAAACCTATTGACCAATCTAATTACCGTTCTATGATTGGCTCATTGCTTTATCTTACCGCATCTAGGCCCGATATCATGTTTAGTGTATGCTTGTGTGCTCACTTTCAAGCGGCACCTAAAGAATCGCATCGGAAGGCGGTCTTTAGGATACTTTGGTATCTCAAGCATACCCCTAGTGTAGGCCCGTGGTACCCTAAAGGTGCAAAATTCCATCTCTTGGGTTACTCGGATTCGGACTTTGCCGGATGTCGTGTAGATCGCAAGAGTACCTCCGGTGGGTGCCACTTGCTTGGGTGTTCCCTAGTATCTTGGTCAAGCAAGAAGCAAAATTCCGTTGCCTTGTCCACGGCGAAAGCGGAATATATTGCGGCCGGTGCATGTTTTGCCCAAATTCTTTATATGAAGCAAACCCTTTTGGACTTTGGTATTAAAATTGGTTGTGTGCCTCTCCTTTGTGACAATGAAAGTGCGGTTAAGATAGCTAAAAACCCCGTTCAACACTCCCGCACTAAGCACATTGATATTCGCCATCATTTCTTAAGGGACCATGAAGCTAAAGGAGACATCTCCTTGCGAGGTGTTAGGTCCGAAGAACAATTGGCGGATATCTTCACTAAACCACTTGATGAGAAAACTTTTTCTAGACTAAGGAGTGAATTAAATGTGCTAGATGCATCGAACGTCATGTAAGTTGCCATGATCATGTAAGAATGCATCTCATATAGATCTTGTCTAACTTTCAAAGGATAGGGGTGAGCAAGGGTTAGCTTGGGATGGAGGTTCTTTTGGGTTTCCCCAAGACTTGGAGAGTGGCTCTCTCTGAAGAAGCCTTTGAAAGGTTCAAATTTGGCAAGATAGATTTAATTTATGTCTTGCATGATGCATGCCATATAGACTTGGACTCACGTTTAATTTCTTGCATTATAAACTGTTTGGCATTGCAAACGGTAGATTGTCACAAAGGGGAACCCACTTCATGAGAAAGAGACTTGTCTGAAATGCAATATCTCAACTCATATGATGTGGAAAGAACAAAATGTTAGGTGCGTTAATGCCTAATGGAACATGCTTTAAAGAGATAGAAGTTTTCATCCTCTAGCTCATAAAGCATGGGCCTTACATTTTATTTGGATTTATTCCTTATTTTCTTCGGTGTTCTATTTGCTTTAGGGATTAGCCAAGTTATTGGCAATTAGTATTTTTGAGGGGTAAGGGGTTGCCCAAAAAGTCCTAAGACTTGTGTTTCTCGTTGTGTGTTTAAGTCAAAGGACATATATGGGATGTTGCTGTTATGTAGTCATCGGATTATCCGATGCATAGGCCAGAAGATCATCGGATCAGTTTGTGTTCAAATGCCAAGGGTCAACTCAGTTAGAAAGTCAAATCAACCGACGAGTTCATTCTGAGAAACATCGGTGCATCCGATGTTCAGATTTCTGGAGTTGTGCTAAGTTCCACCAATGCAAATCATTTCCACGTCGGACCATCTGGTGTCAACGGTACCTTTTGGAATACCCTTACTGTGCCATTCGACCGATGTTCCTATCATCTAAAGTCGGTTTATCCGATGTTAAAATTTGAGCTAGGGTTCGGGCCCCACCTATTTAGCGCGCCGCTTCACCTCCATTTTCTCTCTCCCCGACTCCGCCGTGCCCGACGCCTCACCTCCGCCGCCACCACTCCGCACCTCCGGCCACCGCCGTCCTCCGGCCGCCGCCGCCGCCTCCGGCCACCGTTGCCTCCGGCCGCCGCAGCCACTCCACACAGCGCCGCCGCCACCGCTCCACGCAGCGCCGCCGCCGCTCCACACAGCGCCACTGCCGTCACCTCCCACGCACCACCGCCGCCGCCCCAAGCACAACCGTCGTTCCAGGCATCGCACCGCCGCCCTCAGCGCCGCTGTGGTGCTCCCCCCACCCCCCCTTACGGTTGCCGTCACTTCACCGCTAGGGTTCCCGACCGCGACGACCTTTGCGTCGCCGTCCCCGAGCTCGTTTGTCCCGCGTCCTCATCCTCGTCGTCCTCATGGGCCATGACAAGAAGGGAAAGGGCAAAGCTATTGAGGAGTCGGCCGCCAAAAAGTAGAAGTTGTCGAAGGAGGCGAAGAAAGCCCTAATGGCCGCTCGCGCCGCTGAGGAGCGAGAGCGTGGCCGAGGAGGATCATTGAGGATTCGCGAGGCTCGACAGAGGCAGCCTCCCGTGCCGGAGGAGTCCGAGGAAGAAGAGGAGCCCGAAGTGCCACTTGTTCGCCGGCTTTCAGCCAGGACGCGTGGAGGTCATCCAGTTGCAGCCCCGAGACCGAGACCGTCAACAGCTGACTTTTGAGAGGATAGTGCGACCCAGAGAGCCGTCTATGAGATGGACACCAACGTCCGTGTCGCTGAGGGTGTCCACCTGACCGATTACAGGAAGATGAAGGCCAAGTAGCTCAGGAAGCTCAGGTGGAGCATTTTACTTGAGGAGTGGTTCCTGCAGGTCAGAGAGTCTCTCGTTGACAGTTGCTTTTGGACCCTGACACAGGCATCGCTGTACGAGACCTACAGACGTCGGGGCCATAAGCTCTTCCAACACAATCCTGGATTGGGATCAGCTTGCACTGGCAGCCGAGACAGAGATACGCCCCTACTTTGAGAGGTATAGAGAGCTAGTGGAGTTGATGTCTTATGAGAGGAGTGCCTACGTGGAGGATTGGGTCCGAGTATTCTAGGTCACACTCTACGTCTCTGAGGGCCGGAGATCTATTGATTTCATGTTCATGGGCCAGCATCATCACTTGACCAGGCAGACTTTGGGGCAGCTGCTAGGAGTGGATCTCCATGACACTTGCCTGCACGAGAGGGTGTATGGACAGGCTGACCCACCGAGGAGGCCGCTCACTGGAGGAGTGGCACCACCACTTGAGGAGATACACTCACTATTTGCTCAGCCTTACTCTCCAGACGAGTCGAGGGTGTCGGCACTACTCACTCTAGCTGCACACTGTGCACCTTGCCTTGCGTAGCACACTTTTGCCGAGGTCCGGATACCTTGAGGGGTTCATCAGCTTACAGCAGAATCTCCTGTTCTACGTTATGAACGGGATGGAGTTTGATATTGTGGACATCCTGATTTGTGAGATGGAGGACGTAATCACTGATGGAGTCAGGATGATGAGGCAGCTTGTGTTTGGTCACTGGATCAACTACTTGCTCTTCATGGTAGCTCCAGAGGGGTCCGCCGTGCGTGACAGTCTCACCGACGAGAGCATCACACGGTTCAGCCACTACCGTGCTCCAGCTCCTGGAGACCATCGCCTTGGCCGTCCAGTTGAGTGTCAGGTCCGTGCCCGTCTCTCAGAGGAAGACTGGTCAGACCTGGAGAAGGAAGACGAGATACTAGCACAGGAAGAGGCTCAGGGTGAGGACCTACAGCATATTTGGTCCGAGAGTGACACCAGCGACAGTGTCGAGGAGTACTACCCACCTCCTCCCTCACTAGGCAGCACGACGCGGAGGCTGGAGGCTCGACTGTGCCCCCTCCTACTCCACCTCCCATGTCAGAGGCACAGGTCTCTTAGCCATCTGAGCTTACCTCCCTTCTTCAGCAGATGGTTGAGCAGCAGCGCCTGGACATGCTTGCGGCTGAGCAGGCCCGAGCTGAGCAGGTTGCACGTCTCTTGGAGCTCCAGTAGCAGCAGCAGGAGATGCAGCGACAGATCGCCCACGAGAGGCGAGAGGACACTGACAGGCTGACTGGGCTGATTGATCAGATGCACCAGCGCTCTCTCGACCAGCAGCAGCAGACGCAGCAGGCGATGATGGGCATCCTAGGGTTGATCACCAACCTCTACACGCAAACCGGGATTGCCCTGCCGTCGCAGCTTCCAGGCCTTGCTCCAGGTCCTCTTGTCCTGGCACCAGCTTCAGCGCCAGTGCCGACTACGCCGATCCCGTCGATCAGCATGTCCCTACTACTTGCTCCAGGTGCTCCTATCCACTCTCCCTTGCCGGCTACGATGATTTTCCAGCATACGTCGGCATCCGTTGTCAGTGCCCCTCTTCCTGCAGTCCAGTCTCAGCAGGCACCGACAGCGGCTCCTACAGCTCCCGTCACCGCTACTCCAGCTTCGGCAGCAGCAGGCAACAGCTCCGACGACAGCACCCCCAACGGTGACCAGTTCGTCATCGCCCCGAGCGCTCAGGGTCCTTAGGCACTCGGCTTCCTTTTTGGTGTCTTGATGCCAAAGGGGGAGAAGAGTCAGGGGGAGGATAGCTTAGTCTCAGGGGGAGTCCTAGCTGTAGGGGGAGTTTATCTTTTTGGAGATTTGCTACTCTTTTGCTATTTCATTGAGTATTCATGTGCCACTTATTCTCTTGAGTTATTGATCGATTGAGCTTTCAAGTTATTGATCATTTTTGAGCCTTCAAGTTTAAGTGTGCTAACCTTTGTACTCATTGCATATCCCTTTAAGTATCGTATTCTCAAATTCATTACTATTATGCTTTACTTGTTGTGTTGTCATCAATCACCAAAAAGGGGGAGATTGAAAGCATCTAGGCCCCATGAGGTATGGTTTTGGTGATTAATGACAACCATTGGATTTTACTAATAAATTTGTGGATGCAAGGTCTCCCATATCACTCATCACAATCAAATGAAATCTATATGAATATCATCTACTACTCATTGTATATAATTGGAGACCCCTAAACAATCATTCTATGAGATCAATCAATGTTTATGAAGATTAGGAGTAAAAGCTCATATGTCAAAGTTATTCAACCAAAATTGACAGCACTCAATGCTTGATAACCATCAGAAGAATATTTCCAACCAATGCCTAAGAGGTCAATCGAGCAAATTCCAAAAGAATCACTTAGAACAACTCGAAGCAAACAAAATCAACTCACCGGATCAACCGATGTTTCCAGAAAACAACAGATCGGTCGATTTGGTTCAGCAGAAGAAGAAGACCTCAGAACTAAGTACTAACCGGATCATCCGATGATAAAGGGCTGTTACATTGGTCCATCAGTACAATAAGCAATCTCCCTGGACCAAGTGTAACACCGGACCATCCGATGTACAACTATGAACACACCGGTCAATCATTCCAGTAAGCATCAATTCTAAACCAATTCTGAATGAAGTGCCACCGGATCATCCGATGAGAAGGCAAGGGTAACATCGGTCTAACAACAGACATATCTGACACAGTGACATCAGCTAATTTGGAATTGACCGATGATAACTGAAGGGGGAGCATCGGATCATCCGGTGTTCGCGGAACAGTGATATCAGCCTACTTTTCCAACGGCTATTTTGTGGAGGCTGGCTATTTATACCCCTTCAACCAGTCTATTCGACAAGTCTTGACAACCAGAGCTACTCTACACATTCTCAAGCATTCAAGACGTTGATCTACCACTTCTACATCATTTACACCACTTACACACCAAGAGATAGGCTAGAACTTGGTAGAGATAGTGCTTGTGTGCTTCCATTCTTGGTGATTGGAATCTCTAGTGTAGTGAGATCTGTAAGGGAGTGTCCCTTGGTGATTGTATTGGAGAGAGCCTTCCGGATCTTGCCAAGACGGTTGTGGAAGCCCGGAGGATCCAACTTGTACAAGGCTTGAGCTCCACCTTCCCGAGGTTGGCGAACGGAGAAGGATAGAAGATCTCTGGTCTCGGTGACTTGGGAGTGCCTTTACCCTTTGGTGGGTGCCACAATGTGGATGTAGGAAGATCTTGACGATCTTGCCGAACCACAGCCGTGTCCTCGTGTCTCCTCGGGAGTTTGCACTTTCTTCCTCTCCCCTTACACTTATGCATTTCTTATACCGCAAAGTTACTATTCACTTGAATGCATAGGTTGTTTGCATAGGGAATTGGGCTTTTAGTAATTAAGTTTTATTGCTTTAATTTTTGAAAAGAAGCCCAATTCACCCCCCTCTTGGGCATTCGATCCTTACAGCAATACCAGCGGCCCTGCAACTCTGGTGCCTGCCACAGTTCTTATGCGTCACCGGCAGCTTGGAGCAGTTGGGCGCCTAAGACCCAGAAGCTCAAGAAGGTCCCGATGCATGGATCTCGGAGGTCCAGGACTACTTTAAAGACAACTTCCTTCCCGAAGAACTTGCCCTAGCAGAACGGATTGTGCGGATGGCTAAGAGATACACGCTGGTGGAGGGGGATCTCTACCGGCATGGCGCCAACGACATCCTACTGCAATGCATTACCTGGGAGGAAGGCCGCGACTTGCTCGCAAAAATCCATGGAGGTGAGTGCGGGAACCACGCATCGTCCCGCACGCTGGTCGGCAAATCCTTCCGGCATGGCTTCTATTGGCCAACAACACTCCAGGATGCCGCTGAGATGGTCAAGAGATGCAAGGCATGCCAGTTCCATGCCAAGCAGATCCACACACCAGCTCAAGCGCTGCAGATGATCCCCACCTTGTGGTCATTCGCCGTGTGGGGGTTGGACATCCTGGGACCTTTCCCTAGAGTCGTCAGAGAATTCTGGTACCTCTACATCATCGTAGACAAGTTCACCAAGTGGCCAGAAGCCACCCCAGTTGTCACCATTAACAAGCAGTCGGCAGTGAAGTTCATCAAGTCGATCGTTTGCAGGTTTGGGGTCCGGAACAAGATCATCACCGATAATGGGACCCAGTTAACGAGTGCAGTGTTCCAAGAATATTGCGAGGACCTTGGGATCCAAATTTGTTATGCCTCTGTTGCTCACCCTGAGAGCAACGGACAGGTAGTAAGGGAAAACGCGGAGATTCTCAAGGGCCTCAAGACTCGTACATACTCAAGCCTTGAGAGGCATGGTGCAAATTGGGTGGATGAGCTACCATATGTGTTGTGGGCTAGCCGGACATCAACCGGCCGGGCTACGGGAGAAACACCCTACTTCTTGGTGTTTGGGGCGGAGGCCGTCCTTCCCCAGAGATCACCATGGGCTCCCCCCGTGTTCGGATGTAAGACGAAGCCACGCGGGATCAGATAAGGCATGAAGACATTGACCTCGTCGATGAGGGACAAATATGAGCAGCCCTCCGAAACGCACAGTACAGGCAAGCACTCTGGCGCTACCATCAGCGGACTGTGCACAGTAGGGAGCTGAAGGTAAACGACTTGGTGCTGCGACGTATACTCTCCCGTGAAGGAGCAAATAAGTGTTGACGGCTCCTAAGATATACTAACAAATCATCCCCAGCAACGGTGCCAGAAATGCTTGTTGGTATTACTTATGCACCATTAACTAAACATCTCCAAATGATGTGTCAGAAATGCTTGTTAACGGTTCTATTGGATCACAGAGTGAATTCCGCAAGTGCACGGAGATATCATTGTAGCATTTCCCTTTAAGAGTATTCCTAAGAGTGTCATTTATTTGATCCCAAAGGAAGGCGGGGTAGAGATATAACAATCAAGTGGAAAGGGTAGAAAGGTCTAGGTAAGAATCTAGTAAGGATGGATAAAATAATAATGGAGGTTGTGCGACACACACAAAAGCTTTCAAGTCTAAGGGGGGTAAGAGGATCCTAGAGGTTAGTTAAGGTTGAGAGTTATGGAGGTACTCCTACTATGTTCTATTGTACACATACATAGCCTAAACTAATTATTCATAAGCTAAATCAATAGTGAATACTTATGCTATGTGGTTCAACACATCGGGCACGGGCTTACCCCTAGCAATACTAGGGCGACTCCCGCCAAGAGCCTGTGGCATAGCTGAACATGGAGGATTACAAAGGACAGATAGGGCTGTCACCACCTACTGCCTACCTCTTCAATCCGTGGGTCTACGAGACATCCAATGCTACTTAGCTATCCTAGCACCATGATAGCATATTAAGTAATTACCTTAAGAGCCTAGGCACAATCCATCCTAAGGCAATGAATTGAATCATCATTGAACCAATGTTGATACACAACATAATTATCGATACTAACCTAGTTATCTTATAATTAACTAGACTATAGTGGGGGTCTATAGGTTCTATGATAATGAGATATGTTCATGATGAAATAGTCATAGAAGCTATACCTTCCACATACATGGACTCCACAATCAAACAAGAAACGCTTTGCCCAAGTATATGTATAAGTAGAGACTAAAGATACTATCTTTATTATGCATAAAGTCACAAATACAAGAAAGAATACATGAGCCATACCTTTCCCAATATAGGATTGGGAAGAGAGAGACTCCTTACTCCTTTCCCAATTTGGACTTGGGACTAGAGACTCTCCTCTCTACAACCTAACTCCTCTAGGACTATGGGTGATGGTGTATACAATAGAGATGAAGCTCAAGTGGTGTGTGTTGAAGTGAGGGGTAGGGGTCCTATTTATACTAGTCTTGAGGTCGGTTCCCGCCACCAAAAGCACGCGAATCAGTCACCATTGACTCCAGGGAGCCGGGAGGAGCCAACACGTGGAGGCTGACCGAGTTTGGTGCAGAGACCAGGTCGACCGACCCCCTGGTTCGGCCGACCTGGTCATTGCACCATTTCTTGTGTGCTTTCTCCAGGTGGCTGCCAGGTGGGTCCCATTGATGTATATGGGTCATACACCATTGGATCTCCTCGGATACTTCTGTTTGTTGGCCATTTGATCCATGGGATGCCACGTGTTGTTGCCTGATTGGCTGGGATGATATTTTATAGGATTGGTCCCTCTACATTTCCTGCATAAAATGCTGCATACACATATTTCTCCAAGTCCAAGTGGAATTGGGTTAGATAGACAGGTGATGTGTGCAAAAAATGATCAATCCTTTGCATAATTGAGTTAAATTGACGGATGAAATTGGTATATAACAGGCGTCAACAAACTCCCCCAAGCTTATCCTTTGCTCGTCCCGAGCAAAGTGAAGACTTTAGGTTGATGATCAGGAGTTGCTACAATTTCTTATTTTCAAAAGTATCTAATGCACAACAAGATACTCTACCTAGTATTGTATAAATTGGCTATGATACTCTACCTTTCTTAAGTTATCATGGGGCTTATGCTTTTTCATATTCATGAGTAGTTGAAAGGTAGAATAGCAAATGGAGCAAACATAGCCTAGAAATCAAGTTCCACTTAAATCCTAGAGAATTCAATTTAGATATTAAGTACCTCAATTTGATTCTCTCAGTCACTCCTTTGTGGATAGTGGAAATATTTCCTCACCAAAGTATTGTGCCTCTACTATTCCTACTCATTGGATATGGCTTGTATGTGGAGCTTGGTAAGGAAAGTAAGTAGGCATATTTGCATCACATATATTGCTAAGTCAAAAGAGTAAGCCTTAGGAGAATCCAAATCAAAACTTTTTGATTCAAGACTAGTGCATGTGTGATGGAGTGGAAGTGGATGTGGATACTTGAGATAACTCCTTTTTGGTATATTCTCTCTTTCTTTTGCAGGGATGAAACATGACTACTTTTCTTTTCTCTTTTTTTTTTCATGCTTATGATGTAAGCATTTTTTTTTTCATTTTGTAGCCATGTCTTCTACCCCCTTTCTTTGCAATGAATTTTGAAGAGAGTGCTAAACATGAATAATATGGAGTTTCTCTTTTTATTGTGGTATGGTGGACATGATGGACGTTTTGCTTACTTCTAGTGTAGGAGTATAGCATGTGCAAGTGAAGTCTTGAATTCAAAAAGAGTTGAATGATTTCTCTCTCACATAGGTCTATACTAGTTTGACTAGGCTCTGTGTGAAAGCAAATAGCATATGCATAAGGTTTTTTCTATGTATGAACATCATATGGCTTTGGTAGGTATTTCCAATCAATTGAGGGAAACTTAAATCTTTTTAGAATCTCTCCGAAAATCTAAGTTTTACTTTCTAACTAGGACTAGCAGCCCTATTACCAATTCTAATCTCGCAATAACCTAGAATTAGATTAAGCTTTTGCTACCCACAACTTCCAAATTAAGGTAAAAGTATTTCAAACCAATGAAAGCAATATTCGGAGAGTAGCAAGTTGTAAACTAGAGACTTAGGAAAATAAAACAGAGCAACTATTCATCATTTCATCTATGTGAATTCTAAATCATTCTTACCGCACATCTTTATTTGATGAAAGCAAATCTAACCTATATTTTCTATTTTTTATTTTTTTAAATGCAAGGTGGATGATGGATGGATGGAAAATAAATATGCAAGGAATGTGATACATGTTACCTCAAGTGGGGGTCCTCCCCAAGCTTGTTCTTCAACTACCTCCGTGATAAGGGTTGAACCCTTGATGACGGAAGTATGCTGCAAGATCGGCTTGTTGTTGTTGTAGCGCCGTGTTGAAGTTGGTTAATTGAGCATCCATGTGTTGTTGTCAATCCTGGGTACCTTGAACATGCTCTTGGAGTGTGCTGTAGATGTCACCCGTTCTCACTTCAAGTTCTCCCATACGTCTAGTAAGGTTCGTCATTCCTTGGCTATAGTCATGATGACTTCTAGTCGAAAAGGAACGACGTCCTCTCATGGACATTGGGGGCAAGCTGCTAGAGCTTGAAGTGGATAAGGGTGGATCCCTTTGCCATTCTTGCCAAGATGATCCCCCAGTCTCATATGTCGTAGGTTGAGTTCACCCGGGTGCATAACCCGTTGGGTTCTCTTCCTCTTGTTATTCATGGACCAGAGAGATTATCGGTGGCATGCCTGTGGCTGCAGCCCTCGCACGATTCCTTGTTATCCTGCCAGAGACATTACTTCTTCTTGTTTCCTCAAGGGGAAGAAGATTAATGGTTAGCCTTCGACATTTGTACAAATGAAAATCCGGGTTAGGTAACCAAATTTCATTGACAAAGTCGGGATAGAAAAATATCAAGGACCCATCTTGATCATGCTTAAGGGTATGTCCTTGCACTAAATAGTCTTCATCAATTAATTCTCTGTAAGACCTATGTGTGCTGAATACATTGGCTTGTAGTGAATACACTTGGCTTTGATGATAAAAGTTTTTAATATCACCAAAACACCTTTTTATCAAGGTCCGACTCTAGCTCTGAGCTACAGCAAGGTCCGACGATAGGTCCGGCTTGCGTTGGGTAGCTCCGGTTACGTTTGATGCTAGGTCCGACTTCTTGGTAAGGTCCGACCAGCTTTGATTAGCTCCGGTGAGCTTTATCTTTAGCTCCGGCATAAATTTGATAGCTCCGGCATATTTTCGTTAGCTCCGGGATGCTAAGCTTCGACGTACTTTGTCTAGCTCCGGGTTTTTGGATTGACTAGTTCCGACTAGTTTTGGTAAGCTCCGGGTCTAGGATCTACTAGTTTTGGTAAGCTCCGGATCTAGGATCTACTAGTTTTGGTAAGCTCCGGATCCAGGATCTACTAGTTTTGGTAAGCTCCGGGTCTAGGATCTACTAGTTTTGGTAAGCTCCGGATCCAGGATCTACTAGTTTTGGTAAGCTCCAGCGCTAGGTTCTACTAGCTCTTGTTAGCTCCGGCTCAAGCTCCGGTTTGCTCTGGCAAGATCCGGAACTTGACCAAAGTGCTTTTACTTTTCATTTGCAATGTTTCGTACTTGCTTTACATGATTGGAAAGATTGCTTAGTATTCATTTGCTAAGTTTTTGGTGTGTTTTGGATGATACGGTTGATATCGTTTCTACTGTGGTTATGCAACATGCTTATGTGAGGTTCTCACGTAAGGTGTTGTGTTCTGAACTAACGTGAGTCAAGTCGAGGACTTGGGCTCGTATAGATTGGTTGTTTATTCATGTGCAGGTGTTGCTTGAGTTCAAGTCATGGCTGGTGACGGGATCCATTGGACTAGTCTCAGGAGGAGATGAGGTTCCAACAACCAAGTTCGGGAGGAACTGTGGTTGAGCGGGTCAGGAGGTCGCGTAGGATGATTGAATCAAGGACAGTGCATATGAAGGTCGAAGGAAGGTGTTCGCACGTATGCATTAGGTGCATGACGTGGCAATATGCTTCTAGAGACGGATTATGGAAGGAAGATCTGATCGGAAGAATCAGATCGTATCGGTTGAAGACTTAGGCTGCTAGCTGAGTCGGTTATGGCTCGGTATGGAAATATCGAGTTGGTTATGTTAGGATTTCGTGTGTGTCACGAGTTTGAGTTGTTTAGGAATGTGGGATACGTTCCTAAGGTGTTTGGAAGTCTTAAGATTGCTTCTATCTGCGTATAGAAGAGTCCTAAGCAGTTATGGAAAGTTCCGATTGTGATCGGATTAGGATTGGAGTCCTAGTTGGATTGGGATGGCCTAAGGGCTGGTTATATAAGCAAGGGAAGGCCAAAGCTCGTGGTGCACAACTTGGGGGCTGTTCCTCTTGTGTTCTATTGAATAAAATTCGTACTTTGAAGGAACTTTTGTGCCTTGTTCGTCCGACTTGTTCCAGACAAGTTTTACTCGTCGAGTTTCTGGACAGCACTACCTTTCGTCGGTGGTTTTATCATAACTCGAGTTTTACTGATCCAATTGACGTGATTCCTTTTGGGTTGTCCTCACAACTTGATTGTATATCATTTGTCAAAATTTCACGGTCATTGGATTTGTGGTTTTTGATCTACACGAGTTTCTTTGCAGCACTCCAGAAACTGTTTTTCTCGGGTAGGTCAGATTGACCAGTGTTTGATCTTTTGATCATAACTTGATTTGTTCTCAACGGATTTGAGTAATTCTTTTTGTGTTGTCTTCGTGACTTGATTCTCTCTGATATATATATCAATTTTGTCACGGTGAAACACGTTTAGATTAGTCTCATACACGATTTCTTTAACAGATCGTTTTTGCTACCGAAGGGATTAGGGTTTTATTGTTTCTGCTGCGTAAGATTTTTAAATCTACCATTCACCCCCCCTCTGGTAGATTTTCACGTGCTCTTC
The DNA here is from genome assembly GCA_036927565.1 of Tuctoria greenei. Lineage (NCBI taxonomy): Eukaryota > Viridiplantae > Streptophyta > Magnoliopsida > Poales > Poaceae > Tuctoria > Tuctoria greenei. The sequence goes on along the minus strand of JAYESD010000004.1, from coordinate 24,686,224 downwards.
GATCCTACAATTGGTATAAGAGCCATGGTGCTCCAATCTTTGAGATTTGCACGTGTTTTTGACTAATCATCATGGAGAAGTACTCCGCCAAACCTTGTGTGTTTGCTGGTATTGATTTCCAGGTTTGGAAGGAACGCATGGAGGCCTTCATCCAGGCGCAAGGCTTCGCAATATGGGAAAAGGTGTACAAACCTTATGAAGTCCCGCCTAATGATCAAGTTACGGCTACGAACCTCCGGGATGTCGACAACAACAACAAAGCCCGAAACTTGATCATCCAAGGACTCACTCAAAGCGACTTTGATCGTGTCGCGCACCTCCGATCAGCATACGATGTTTGGAGAGCTCTCTGTGATTATCATGAAGGCTCCAACACAATCAAGGAGGTAAAACAAGATATGTTCAAGAAAGAATATATGCGCTTTGAAATGCAACCAGGTGAGTCAATCGATGACCTCTTTGCTCGGTTCAATAAAATTCTCAGCAACTTACGTAGTGTCAATGTTAATTTTTCTGATGCTGAGAATGCTAGACAACTTCTTAGTGCATTAGACATGTCAGTTTGGGAGATGAAAGTAACATCCATTCGTGAATCAACTATCATGAGTTCTCTTACATTAGATGTATTTTATTCTAAACTAAAAACTCATGAAATTGACATCCTAGCACGTAAGAACCCAAACAAGTCTATTGCATTTGTCTCACAACGAGATATGTCTAGCTCCGGTCAATCATCATCCTGCATTACTCTTGCTTTGTTGTCCTCACTAACCTTGGAACAGATCGAAGAATTTCCAGAAGAGGAGTTGGCACTCATCTCTACTAGATTCTCAAAAGCATTGCAAAATGTGAGAACTAGAAGGAGAGGAAGCTCCGGACCTCAACGTTGTTTTGAATGTGGTAAAACAGGACACTTTCGTACAGAATGCCCTAACCTTTCAGGTCCGACCACCCGGGAAGAAAAACAAAGCAAGGTACGGACCTCCTCTGGAAATTCCAACAAGAAAAAGAAGGGTACCATAGGACGCAAGATGATCAACAGCTTCATCACCGCGCTTCAAGAGCTCAGTTCAAGTGACATTGATTTTGAAAGTGATGAAGAGAATGATGACTTGGCCAACTTATGCTTCATGGCGGGCAAAGCAAGATTAAGATCAAGTCAGGAGGAAGCAGAACACAACAGTGACGATGATGAGGTATGTTCTACCTGCAATGAAATGTGTGATGCTATTTCTCGTGCAACTATTATTGTCAAGAAAAAGGACAAAAAGCTTAGGGATAGTGCTGCTAAAATTGTATCACTAGAATCTGAAATTAACCGTTTAAAAACTTTGATTCCTAGTGATGATGCATGTCCCTCATGTGACTTAATCTATGAACAATTGTCCACATTAAGAAGTGCACACTCCTCCACTCTAGATAAACTTGATGAAGAAATTAAAAAGAACAAAGAGCTTGCTGCACTTAATGATAAAAACTTGAAAGATGCTAGCTGTTCTACAATTGACTTGCATTGTTCTGCATGTGAAAATCTTGATAAGAAACTGCATGATGCTATGAATGAAATTTCTATGTTGAACAATGCTTTACGTTCTCATGAAGTTAAATTTTGTTCCAATTGCAAACTAAAAGGAAAAACTTCATGTGAAAACTGCCTAGACTTGTCCAAGAAACTTGATGACATGAATAGGACACTAGGTCGGTTTTGTAATGGGGATAAGAATCTAAACTTGCTGCTGAATTCTTCCAAGTCTAGCAAAGATAAAACTGGTTTAGGTTTTGATTCTCATGTTCATGCTAAGGCACATCCACCTAAAATTGTAAGATCATTAGGAAGTGGTTTGATTCAAACAGTTCCTAAACAAAAAGAAGTGGTTTTCAAATCTGCAGGAGTGCTGTCTCACTCGGTTTCAAATAAAAATATTGCTTGCTCATCTAGACATGAACACAAAGTTAAATTTCATTGTACCTTCTGTGGTAGAGATGGTCATGTCATAGATTTTTGTTATAGACTAGCTAAACAACAGAAAAAAGGAAAGAAAAATTGCTAGATCTTATAACTTCCATGCAATTAGAAAAACACAACCTGCTTTAGTGAGTCAGAAATTTAGAAAGGTAGCTTCCGGACCTTCTGGTAAGAAATCTACAAAGGCAGCTCCGGTAGTTATGATAGCTCCGAGAGTTACCGGATCTTCTGTTGTTCCCTCCGGAGCTTCAGTTTTTGCCCCCGGACCTTCTGCCTTTATATCCGGAGCTACTGGTTTTCACTCTAAACAAGTAACAACTTCTAAATCAACTGTTAAGAACAGAAAACCTCAATCTTTGACTCATAAACCTGCTGTTTTATCTCAGCATTCGCGTGTTTTTCCTGGTGCACGTCGCGTGACTCAGTACTGGATTCCTAAATGCCTTTTGACTAACCCCAGTATTGAGTCATCGACGTATTGTGCTTCTATGTAGGTTACACGCTTGAGGAAGGAGAATATTTGGATTGTGGATTCAGGTTGCTCACGCCACATGACCGGTAACAAAGATTGGTTCTCCTCCCTCACCTTTGTGTCACGTGTAGAGAATGTTACTTTTGCTGATAATTCTTCAACTCCTATAATTGCTAAGGGTTCGATTAGAGTAAATGATCACTACACTTTGAAGGATGTGGCACTTGTCAAAAATTTGAAATATAACTTGCTTTCTGTTTCACAATTGCTAGATGAAAATCTAGAAATTACTTTCAATAAAAACTGCTGCAAAGTTGTAGATTCAAATAGTGAGCTTATTTTTAACATGTCTCGGTTTGGAAGAGTTTTTAAAGCTGATTTTGATATGTCTTCTTCTAAGCATAGGTGTCTAGTTGCTAATGATTCAAAGGACTTATATTTTTGGAATCGTAGACTTGGTCACGTAGGCTTTGATCACCTAACGCGTGTTAGTGCTCTTGATCGCATACGTGGGCTGCCTAAGCTTAAAGGGGACAAAGAAATTGTGTGCTCTTCTTGTAGACATGCTAAGATGGTTGCAGGTTCACATACTCCTCTCACAATGATCATGACAACTGAACCATGTCAACTTTTGCATCTTGACACCGTAGGACCTTCACGTGTTCAATCCTTCGGAGGTAAATGGTATGCTCTTGTTATTGTTGATGATTATTCTAGATATTCTTGGGTGTATTTTATGGCGTCTAAGAATGAAGTTTTTAGTCACTTTAGAACTTTATTTCTTAGATTATCAATTGATCACCCAGGATCATTAAAAGTAATTAGAAGTGATAATGGAACTGAATTTAAAAATCAATCTTTTGATCACTTTTGTACTGAAAATAGAATAGATCATCAATTTTCTTCCCCATATGTACCTCAACAAAACGGTGTTGTAGAAAGAAAGAACAGAACCCTAGTTGAGATGGCTAGGACTATGCTTGATGAATATCAAACCCCTAGGAAATTTTGGGCTGATGCATTAGCAACCGCTTGTTATGTCTCAAATCGTGTTTTCTTGCGTGCTAAGCTAGGTAAAACACCATATGAGCTCCGGTTTGGACATAGGCCTAGTGTTACACACTTTCGGGTCTTTGGTTGCAAATGCTTTGTTAAGAAACATGGTAATCTTGATAAATTTGAATCTAGATCCAATGATGGCATGTTTCTTGGTTATCCATCTCATACTAGAGGCTACCGTGTGCTTTTACTTGACACTAACAAAATTGTGGAGACTTGTGAAGTGTCTTTTGATGAAGCTAGCCCAGGTACTAGCTCCGGTGTTGCAGGACCAGATTCATATTCTCAGGGGAGGGTATTTTCGAAGATGAAGAAGAGCCGGTGATACTGCCTGGTAGTTCCGAAGTTGACACGTGTCCAGCTCCGGATATTGAACAAGCTCCGGCTGTCACCTCTGCTGGTCCTGATCGTCCACAAATCACAAGCTCATCAATCTACAATGAACCTAATGAAAAAGAAGCTTGTGAGACATCTGTTCCCCTACGTTTTTACAAAGATCATCCCCCACAACAGATGATTGGACGCTTGCATGAACGAGTCACACGGTCCAGGTTTTGCGATCCAAACTCTCATGCTCATTCTGCTTTTGTTGCTTCTTTTGAACCCAAAGATATATCACACGCACTCACTAATGAATCTTGGATTATTGCCATGCAAGAAGAGTTAGAAAATTTTGAAAGAAATAATGTTTGGAAACTTGTACCTCCACCTCAAGGCCACACTTTAATTGGAACTAAATGGGTATATAAAAATAAACAAAGTGAGGATGGGGTTGTGATTAGGAATAAGGCTAGGTTGGTTGCTCAAGGTTTCACTCAAGTTGAAGGTCTAGATTTTGATGAAACTTTTGCTCCTGTTGCTAGATTAGAAGCCATAAGAATTTTGTTAGCTTTCGCAGCATCTAAAGGTTTTAAGCTATATCAAATGGATGTTAAAAGTGCTTTTCTTAATGGCTACATAAATGAGGAGGTTTATGTCAAACAACCACCAGGTTTTGAAAATCCAGATTTTCCTAATCATGTTTACAAACTGTCCAAAGCCTTATATGGTCTCAAACAAGCCCCTAGAGCATGGTATGATAGGTTAAAAACATTCTTACTTGAAAAGGGGTTTACAATGGGAAAGGTTGATAGAACTCTTTTTGTGCTTAAACATGGCAATGACTCATTATTCGTTCAAGTGTATGTGGATGATATTATCTTTGGTTGTGCTTCTCATGATCTTGTGTCCAAGTTTTCAGCAATGATGAGTTCCGAATTTGAAATGAGTATGATGGGTGAACTCACTTACTTTTTGGGGCTGCAAATCAAGCAAACCAAGGAGGGTACCTTTGTGCATCAAACAAAGTATACCAAAGATCTCCTAAGACGCTTCAACATGGACAAAAGCAAGCCTCTTCGGACACCAATGGGAACAGCAACAACACTTGAACTTGATGAAGATGGTGAATCCGTGGATCAAAAAGATTATAGAAGTATGATCGGATCACTTTTGTACCTTACGGCATCAAGACCGGACATACAATTCAGCGTATGTCTTTGTGCACGGTTTCAAGCTTCCCCACGTGTTTCACATCGTCAAGCCGTCAAAAGGATTCTCAGGTACTTACATGGAACTCAAGAATTTGGCATTTTTCTTCCTTCTTCCTCAATCGTTTCTTTGAAAGCTTTTTCGGATGCTGATTTTGGGGGTTGTAGGATTGATAGGAAAAGTACTTCCGGTGCTTGTCATTTTCTTGGTAATTCTCTTTTTGCTTGGTCCTCTAGAAAACAAAGTTCAGTTGCACAATCCACAGCTGAATCTGAGTATGTAGCTGCTGCTAGTGCTTGTTCACAAATTCTTTGGATTGTTCAAACACTTAAGGACTATGGGGTTGATCTAGATAGTGTTCCACTGTTCTGTGATAACACTAGTGCTATTTGCATTGCTAAAAACCCCGTGCAACATTCTAGAACTAAGCACATTGACATTAGGTATCACTTTCTCCGTGATAATGTTGAAAAAGGAAACATTGTGCTTCACCATGTAGATACCGAACAACGGTTGGCTGACATTTTTACAAAACCTTTGGATTTCACTCGTTTTTGTTACATTCGTAGTGAAATAGGGGTTATGCATCCTCATGGCTTAAATTGAGGGGGAGTTTTTGAAACTTAGGAAGTCTATGTGTGAATCTGAAATTAAAATAATATGAGCATATTATTTCATACATATATGACTTTGTGATTTCTTTTACATGCTGAAAGTTCTTACTACGTTACTCGTGTTATACTTTTTGTAGTTTTTGCCATGTCTAGTAATTGGAATAATTACTTACACTAAATCTGGTCATGGTCAAACTTTCTTGCTGTTTTAAACTTGTTGCATGCTCACAAATGTTTTTAATCATTAAGAATTTATCAAGTAATCAACTCTCATGTTGAGTTTTTATGAACAAATATAAATTGAGAAAAGATCAAGAGAATATGCATGCATCGCACTTCTTCTTTCGAGATGGCTTGTCATTGCACTTAGATATGAACTTGGAAGAAGTTGTGTATGACTAAAACCATGTCCTTAAGCTTCTGATTGTCAAATGACATAGGCTTGGCTTGGTTGGTTAGAATAAGGCAGATGCGCATATAATCTCTTGCAAATATCATATGATCTAGATTTATGCTTTGAAAATAATAAAATGCAGCAACTAGTGTCATGCTTTCAGGTTTTGAAATAGTTAAGTTTGTGAGATCATGACCTGCTAAAATTGAAAATCACACTTGCTCTCTAGCATGGCTTACACTACCTTATGTATTTCATTGATGTAATAATGTAAGGTACTTGATAGTATGACTTGGATGAGCTTTGTTTATATGTATATGTTATAATATGCTCATAACAACTAAAGAAGGAGGGATAATTTGTTTATATCTCATAACAATTAAAATTTCTCTTTTACCTTGCTGAATACATTGTCAAAGGGGGAGAGATTAATCAAAAAAAAAGGAGAGAAAAAAAGGAGAGATAATAAAGGGGGAGACATTTTCATTTTAAAAAGGGGGAGAGATTTTCATTTACGTTTGTTTTACAAAAGGGGAGAAATTGTTTTCAAAACTTTTATGTGAATAAGCCAATGTTTGGATTTTAAACGGTGTTGCCAATGTATTCATCAAGGGGGAGATTGTAAGACCTATGTGTGTTGAATACATTGGCTTGTAGTGAATACACTTGGCTTTGATGATAAAAGTTTTTAATATCACCAAAACACCTTTTTATCAAGGTCCGACTCTAGCTCCGAGCTACAGCAAGGTCCGACGATAGGTCCGGCTTGCTTTGGGTAGCTCCGGTTACGTTTGATGCTAGGTTCGACTTCTTGGTAAGGTCCGACCAGCTTTGGTTAGCTCCGGTGAGCTTTATCTTTAGCTCCGGCATAAATTTGATAGCTCCGGCATATTTTTGTTAGCTCCGGGATGCTAAGCTTCGACGTACTTTGTCTAGCTCCGGGTTTTTGGATTGACTAGTTCCGACTAGTTTTGGTAAGCTCCGGGTCTAGGATCTACTAGTTTTGGTAAGCTCCGGATCTAGGATCTACTAGTTTTGGTAAGCTCCGGATCCAGGATCTACTAGTTTTGGTAAGCTCCGGGTCTAGGATCTACTAGTTTTGGTAAGCTCCGGATCCAGGATCTACTAGTTTTGGTAAGCTCCGGCGCTAGGTTCTACTAGCTCTTGTTAGCTCCGGCTCAAGCTCCGGTTTGCTCTGGCAAGGTCCGGAACTTGACCAAAGTGCTTTTACTTTTCATTTGCAATGTTTTGTACTTGCTTTACATGATTGGAAAGATTGCTTAGTATTCATTTGCTAAGTTTTTGGTGCGTTTTGGATGATACGGTTGATATCGTTTCTACTGTGGTTATGCAACATGCTTATGTGAGGTTCTCACGTAAGGTGTTGTGTTCTGAACTAACGTGAGTCAAGTCGAGGACTTGGGCTCGTATAGATTGGTTGTTTGTTCATGTGCAGGTGTTGCTTGAGTTCAAGTCATGGCTGGTGACGGGATCCATTGGACTAGTCTCAGGAGGAGATGAGGTTCCAACAACCAAGTTCGGGAGGAACTGTGGTTGAGTGGGTCAGGATGTCGCGTAGGATGATTGAATCAAGGACAGTGCATATGAAGGTCGAAGGAAGGTGTTCGCACGTATGCATGAGGTGCATGACGTTGCAATATGCTTCTAGAGACGGATTATGGAAGGAATATCTGATCGGAAGAATCAGATCGTATCGGTTGAAGACTTAGGCTGCTAGCTGAGTCGGTTATGGCTCGGTATGGAAATATCGAGTTGGTTATGTTAGGATTTCGTGTGTGTCACGAGTTTGAGTTGTTTAGGAATGTGGAATACGTTCCTAAGGTGTTTGGAAGTCTTAAGATTGCTTCTATCTGCGTATAGAAGAGTCCTAAGCAGTTATGGAAAGTTCCGATTGTGATCGGATTAGGATTGGAGTCCTAGTTGGATTGGGATGGCCTAAGGGCTGGTTATATAAGCAAGGTAAGGCCAAAGCTCGTGGAGCACAACTTTGGGGCTGTTCCTCTTGTGTTCTATTGAATAAAATTCGTACTTTGAAGGAACTTTTGTGCCTTGTTCGTCCGACTTGTTCCAGACAAGTTTTACTCGTCGAGTTTCTGGACAGCACTACCTTTTGTAGGTGGTTTTATCATAACTCGAGTTTTACTGATCCAATTGACGTGATTCTTTTTGGGTTGTCCTCACAACTTGATTGTCTATCATCTGTCAAAATTTCACGGTCATTGGATTTGTGGTTTTTGATCTACACGAGTTTCTTTGCAGCACTCCAGAAACTGTTTTTCTCGGGTAGGTCAGATTGACCGGTGTTTGATCTTTTGATCATAACTTGATTTGTTCTCAACGGATTTGAGTAATTCTTTTTGTGTTGTCTTCGTGACTTGATTCTCTCTGATATATATATCACTTTTGTCACGGTGAAACACGTTTAGATTAGTCTCATACACGATTTCTTTAACAGATCGTTTTTTCTACCGAAGGGATTAGGGTTTTATTGTTTCCGCTGCGTAAGATTTTTAAATCTACCATTCACCCCCCTCTGGTAGCTTTTCACGTGCTCTTCGATCCTACATTCTCTTTCAGTTTCAATGTATTCAAATGAAGAGTATTTAAGTGATCCTACCCTATCAGCAATATGAGTAATCAATGAAGTGAATTCGATTGGTCCTGATTTTGAAATGTTATCTAACCATTGTGTCATCATGGCTTTGACTGGAGCAACTTTTATATTTTTAGTCATGGCAAAAAAAAAATTTCAATTCATCATCCCACACAACCCTAAAATCTCGCCTAGGGAACATAGTCATAGCCACCCATCTATGCATGAAGCGTAAGGTAGGGTTTTGGATGTGGCTATTCCTAGGAGCCCTACATGTGACCTCACTAGTTAGCTCATGCCAAAAACTTTGTATGCTAAACTTAGGCAAATTGTATAAATCTAGCAAATACCGTTTATGGAAGCCTAGGATGCTACCTAATTCTTTCCATAGGATGTTGTATTCTTTTTGAAAAAAATTAAAAGCAATACATCCTATTCTTAGCGTGCAAAGGAATTGGATAGTGAGAAGGCGTGAACCTTTCTCCTCTATGTGAGCAAAGTCATCAAATCCAATTGCATGCCAAATGGAAAGAAATTTGGAGTCCATACCTATCTTGGAGATCAAATGTGGATCGTAAGCCTTGGTGTGGCGGAACTCACAATCTTGGAGAAGCCTGCGTGCTTGATCTTCAACTTCGCTTCGTATGTCGAGATCGTTGTCATGAATAAGTTGGTGTGGGTTGCTTCTCTCTTCCATGGGAGTGTCCTCACACACACTTCTCCTCCATGGGCTTGTACCCATGGAAGAGAGGCGTGCACTAGAACCTTCACCATGGCTTGAGCTTGCAGCCTCCTTCCTCTTTCCGAACAACCTCTTCATGTCTTTTTGAGTTCAACAAGCAAGAACAAAACAAGGCGAGAAAAATCCGAAAAGAAGCGATGTTTGGAAAACAAAACTCTCAACGAATTTTCTCCTCTTTAAAGCTTGAGTGTAAAATGCAAATGCAAACAAAAGAAAATCTTTTTGGGGATGGATTTGAGTAAGAGTGTTGCAATGAAGAGCAAGAAAAACAAGGTGAGCTAGAGTGTGACTTGGGGAGGTGTAAAATGATGTGGTTTGTGAAGAGAAGTGCTCCTCACAGCCACAATTTATAGGGTGCACCCTCCAACAGTCACTTGGGGTTCAAAATGTAGCCCTTGGAGGAAGGGGAGCCAATTTGGCTCCACTCCCTGTTCGGCCGACCAAGGGGTTTGGCCGACCTGACAGGTGGCCCCTCTGGTTCCCCTTTTGGCAAATGGCTCCCCAACAGCTATAAAGTTCACACGTTAGTGAAATGCCATATGTGCATCTCAGAAAAATTGTTTTTCAAATAAAAACCCTTTTTCAAATCCAACAAAAATTTTCTTTTGAAAAGAAAGAAAGAAAAAGGATAGTTGAGAATATAAGATTCTCAACTTGCTAGGAAAAATCAAAGATGCAATGGGAAAAATCCAAATGGGGTGGAAAAGGAAAGAAAGAAAAAATAAAGTGGGATAACTAGCAATTTAACCTATTGGCATAGGTCTCACCACCGTCCGATGAGATGGACATTCCTCCATCTTCATTTCACATTCGGGCCTGGAGGGATGGGCTCAGACGGCTTGTCTTGCTTCTTCCGCCATTCCTTCTTTGGTGGCTTGGTGGACTTGGGCCTTCGGGGAGGCCCAGACGATTTCGTCGCCTTTGGATATCGGCGTGGTTGAAACGACGGATTCTCCTCGTAGATTAATCTTCTTATGAATGCAATGAGTGAGTTCACCATTGGAGGGGTGACTTTGACCTCTCTGATGTGTTTATCATTCGGTCCATACTTTATTCAAATTATGGAGCATTGTTATGATTTTGTCCGAAAGTTAAACATTTACTCCTTGCCATTGATATGGAAGTGGATTTCTCCAGCTCCCACATCTATGCGAGCTTTTGTAGTGCTTAGGAATGGACGCCCAAGAATGAGTGGTGTATCTTTCTCAATGTCCATGTATATAACCACAAAATCCACGGGTATGAAGCAGTTCCGGATCTTCACCGGGGCATCTTAAGCAATACCTGCTGGATAACAGACTGAAGAGTCAGGCAGTTGTAGCTGCATTGGTGTTGAAGTCAGTTCTGTGAAGTTCAGATGGTCGAACACAACCTTGGGCATCACACTTGCTCCCAGATCACAAAGTGCCTTGTAAAAGTGGTGAGCCCCAATTGAGCAAGAAATGGTAGGACACCCAGGGTCCTTCTACTTTTTAGGAAGCATATTGAGGATGGTTGCACTGCAGTCTTCTGTAAGCTTGACGACCTTAGTGGTGGGCAATGGACGTTTGTTGTTCAATATGTCCTTGAGATAGCGAGCATAAGTGGGTACTTGCATCACATCAATCAAGGGCACATTGATGTGGATCTGTTGGATAATCTCAACAAATCGGTTGAATTGCTCATCCACTGTTGGCTTCCTTTGTCTGTGAGGGAATGGCAATAAGTTGGTGTCTTCAAAGTGTTTGGCCATTCTCTCACCAAGTAATTAACTTGGGACATCCTCCTCAGGATCAGTTGTCCTCTTTTCTTGTGTGGGATATGGTGGGTCACGAGTGGTCTTTCCTCCTCTCGTAACCACTGCATTGACGTTCTCCACTGGGGCTTCTAGCTGCCCCGGAATTCTGTTGTCTTCCAATGGAGGGGCAACTGCAGCAAGTTGTGCCAGCTGAGTCTCCAACATCTTGTTGAAGCTCAGTTGATTCTTGAAGGCTAAGGATAGTCCTTCAATCTTGGCATTGATGTTTTCCAGGTTCTTGTCATTAGCTGACAGCTTCTTGGATAGGGCATCGTTGATCTTGAGCTGGCTAATGGCAAGTTCTCTCAAATTGGGCTGATTTCCAGGGTTGTCATTGTCGTTGTACCCTCCTTGAAAGAATGGGCGTTGTTGACCCCACCCTTGACCTCCTAGACGATAGCCATTGTTGTTGATGAAATTTCTGTTGTTGGTGAGGTATAGGGCATCCTCACGAGTTTCTGGGCAATCATTGACCATATGACCCGTGTTTCCACAGACTTCACACGTGATGTGAGAGTCTAGGGCATAGGCATTGACAAACACTTCACCATTGGCTTGTCCATCAATTTTCTTCATTAGGAGGTCCAATTTTGCAGGGATCATGTCCACCTCCTTCAAGGTGTGCATGCCTTGTTGTCGGGTATGGAGACGCTCATTGTTCCATCCCGTGTTGGACACTATCTTCTCAATAAGATCTTTAGCTTTTGGCACCATCAATGAGAAGAAGGCTCCTCCAGCAGCAGCATCCAAATGGTCACGGTCTGATGGGATCAGCCCGTTATAGAAATTTTGAATAAGGATCCAGTCATCCATCCCATGGTGGGGACAGGCTAGGATGTACTCCTGAAGCCTTTCCCATGCCTCGGGAATAGATTCCTTAGGCTTTTGCTGAAAGCTGGAAATTCTTCCACGTAGGGAATTGGTTTTGCCCAACGGGACGAATTTGGCGAGGAATGTCGTAGAACACTTCTCCCAAGTGTCTACAGCACTTCGGATCGTGTAGAACCACTTTTTCGCTCTCCCAAGGAGGGAGAACGGGAACAGTCTCAGACGGACCGCATCCGGAGACACGTCCTTGATCTTAATAGTGCTGCAGATCTCGAGGAATTGTTGCAGGTGAGCACTTGCATCCTCGTTAGCCTTCCCACAGAATGGGTTGGCTTGCACCATAGTGATAAGGCTAGTTTTGATCTCGAAGTTCACATCTCCCATGTTAACAGTGGGCCCAATAGCACATTGTTAGCAGAGGGAGCTGAGAACTCACGAAGGGTCTTCTGAGCCATTCGCGTTTGGATTGTTGGTGCAAAAATGCTGGCTTGCCTTGCCGCTCGAATCTTTTGAGGATTAACGACACGGGGTCGGTCTCTTAGAAGAGATTCGGGATCTTCAACAAAGTTTTCCGGCAGGCTGAAACCAGACATACACTACCCTGTTTTCACATTTAAAATGCGAAAACAAAGAATGGTTATTCTACTAAAATCCTACCCAGGGTTCTATCCTATTCACTCAGTCATGTTATATATCAATTTGCCTTCCCCGGCAATGGTGCCTGAAATGCTTGTTGACGGCTCCTAAGATATACTAACACATCATCTCTGGCAACGGCGCCAGAAATGCTTGTTGGTATTACTTATGCACCATTAACTAAACGTCTCCAACTGACGTGTCAGAAATGCTTATTAACGGTTCTATTGGATCACAGAGTGAATTCTGCAAGTGCACGGAGATATAATTGTAGCATTTCCCCTCAAGAGTATTCCCAAGGGTGTCATTTATTTGATCCCAAATGAAGGCGGGGTAGAGATATAACAATCAAGTGGAAAGGGTAGAAAAGTCTAGGTAAGAATCTAGTAAGGATGGATAAAATAATAATGGAGGTTGTGCGACACACACAAAAGCTTTCAAGTCTAAGGGGGGTAAGAGGATCCTAGAGGTTAGCTAAGGTTGAGAGTTATGGAGGTACTCCTACTATGCTCTATTGTACATATACATAGCCTAAACTAATTATTCATAAGCTAGATCAATAGTGAATACTTATGCTATGTGGTTTAACACATCGGGCACGGGCTTACCCCTAGCAATACTAGGACGACTCCCGCCAAGAGCCTGTGGCATAGCTGAACGTGGAGGATTACAAAGGACTGATAGGGCTGTCACCACCTACTGCCTACCTCTTCAATCTGTGGGTCTACGAGACATCCAATGCTACTTAGCTATCCTAGCACCATGCTAGCATATTAAGTAATTACCTTAAGAGCCTAGGCACAATCCATCCTAAGGCAATGAATTGAATCATCATTGAACCAATGTTGATACACAACATAATTATCCATACTAACCTAGTTATCTTATAATTAACTAGACTATAGTGGGGGTCTATAGGTTCTATGATAATGAGATATGTTCATGATGAAATAGTCATAGAAGTTATACCTTCCACATACATGGACTCCACAATCAAACAAGAAACGCTTTGCCCAAGTATATGTATAAGTAGAGACTAAAGATACTATCTTTATTATGCATAAAGTCACAAATACAAGAAAGAATACACGAGTTGTACCTTTCCCAATGTAGGATTGGGAAGAGAGAGACACCTTACTCCTTTCCCAATTTGGACTTGGGACTAGAGACTCTCCTATCTACAACCTAACTCCTCTAAGACTATGGGTGATAGTGTATACAATAGAGATGAACCTCAAGTGGTGTGTGTTGAAGTGAGGGGTAGGGGGTCCTATTTATACTAGTCTTGAGGTTGGTTCCCGCCACCAAAAGCGTGCGAATCAGTCACCATTGACTCCAGGGAGCCGGGAGGAGCCAACACGTGGAGGCTGACCGAGTTTGGTGCAGAGACCACGTCGGTCGACCCCCTGGTTCGGCCGACCTGGTCATTGCACCAATTCTCGTGTGCTTTCTCCAGGTGGCTGCCATGTGGGCTCCATTGATGTATATAGGTGATACACCGTTGGATCTCCTCGGATACTTCTGTTTGTGGGCCATTTGATCCATGAGATGCCACATGTCGTCGCCTGATTGGTTGGGATGATATTTTATAGGATTGGTCCATCTACATTTCCTCATTTCCTGCATAAAATGCTGCATACACATATTTCTCCAAGTCCAAGTGGAATTGGGTTAGATAGAAAGGTGATGTGTGCAAGAAATGACAAATCCTTGACATAATTGAGTTAAAATTGACGGATGAAATTGGTATATAACAACCGTCAACAATAAGTTCTCCCCCGGCTGGGAGGGCCCCTTCCGGGTAACAAAAGTTTGTCACCCCGGGTGCGTTCGCCTAGCTACAGAGGATGGAGAACGAGTGCCCAACCCATGGAATATCGAACACCTCCGTAAGTTTTATCCATAGTCCAGTGGTAGGATATTTTTTCTTTCATTATAAAGGAAGCATAGTGTCTAAAGACAACACTTGGGTTAACCAAGGCCAGGGAGATGATCTCTGAGTGTATGCCTTACTTGGCCTTGTCCAGTACCCTGAGTAGGCACACTCAGTTCCCTGTCACCCAGGCCGGGGCGTTTTTCCTGCAAAGTCTGTTCTCTCCTATGAAAGCTATAATGAAAGAATGTTTGCCCTACCCTGAAGTGTTTTTTTCATTTGAAAGTACCTTTAGTTCTTGTGAATATCGGCATACGTTCACCTTAGCTCATCACCTAGCATGGGTGCAGTTAGATTTTCCCTTGTCTCTACAAATAGTGGGAGTTTTGCTGTCCGATTGCAGGTGGGGTTACTTGAGGTACTTGCTATGTATCTGGAGCCTTCAAACCCACTCTTTGCCCATGGTGGTTATCGATTTCTGGGTGTAGAGGCATTGAGTTACTCAAGTTCCCCACGTCAGCATAGGATTATAAGACAAACAACACTAATAGAGCGTGGGAGATGAGTGACTGGAGAGCAGAATTACTTTTTATCTTTCATGTGTGCAGGCTATTAAGGTTGTGACGCTGGTAAAGCCACTCGCGTACTACCGTTGATGGACAGTTGCCTCATCAGAAGTAGGCTTGGGGGCCCGACATTGACGTCCTATGTTGGCAATGGGTGTCGCTGGAGCTCCTGAGCTCCGACAATCCCAGGGGGCCCAACGTCGATGTCCGCTACGCTGACAATGGGTGTTGCTGAAGCTCCTAAGCTCTGACAACCCCAGGGGGCCCGACGTCGACGTCCTACATTGACAATGGGTGTCGCCGGAGCTCCTAAGCTCTGACAACCCTAGGGGGCCCAACGTCGATGTCCGCTACGCTGACAATGGGTGTTGCTGAAGCTCCTAAGCTCTGACAACCCCAGGGGGCCCGACGTCGACGTCCTACATTGACAATGGGTGTCGCCGGAGCTCCTAAGCTTTGACAACCCTAGGGGGCCCGGCGTCGATGTCCTCTACGTTGACAATGGGTGTCGCCGGAGATCCTAGGCTCCGACAACCTGAGGGGGCCCAACATCAACGTTCTACATTGACAATGGGCATCGCCGGAGCTCCTAAGCTCCGACAACCCCAGGGGCCTGGCGTTGACATCTTCTACATGGATAATGGGTGTCGCCGGAGCTCCTAAGCTCCGCCAGGGGGCCCCACGTTGACATCCTCGAAACAAGTGTTACTTCTACTTGGTACATGTACACAATCAAAATTACGTACATCTACCAGAGGCAAGAGACAAAATATCAAAGAAAAAATTAGGAGGACCTCATTCATTGAAAGATCATATTACAAAGTCGGAGGATTTTGTTACAAAATTGGAAATGTACAGGAGGGATCAAGAAAAGAAAGGCCTAGGTCCTACGGATAGCTGAGGTGGCGGCTTGAGAAGCCTCCTGAACACTTGCCCTGGCGAAATCAATCCCTTCCTCGACGGGCCCTTCAACCGCCGGGCCCAGGGGAAAGTGGGGGTCCCAGCTCCGATAACACGCCAGGACGTACTCAGCGACGGTCTTGGCCAAGGACCTCCCCTCTATTTCCAGGTGGTCCGCGATGATGTCACCCATCGCGAGCTTGCTAGCGGTGGGGCTAAGAGCCGCCAACACTTCGTCCAGCTCTGGCACTGGGTTAGCCGGACGTACTGGGTTGAAGCCAAGCGGTGTCAGTGCTCCGTCTGCTCGTCCCAGGAAGTCCCACACCCGCTGGGACTCAGCCGCTCTCGAGCTCCGCAACTCCTCCAGTGAACTCTTGGTGGCTGCGAGGTCCGCACCCTCCTTGGCAAAGCGCTCAGCCTCTTTGCCGTGCCACTGAATGCTCTTGGCTAATTGTCGTTCGCGATCAGCAAGCTCCAACTCCTTAAGGTGGATGCGGTTCTGCCGCTCCGCCAAGTCTTCCTCCTGGCCCTGCACCTTATCCTCCCTGGTGGATACCTCGGCCACTCTCTTGTTGAGGTCTTGTACCTTTTGCTAGAGCCTGTCTTCCTCGAGCCGGCACCGCGCTTCAAATTTCTTACAACGGTCTGCCAAGCTCTGTTCACCCATCGACAGCTTTCGGGAGAGATCCTCCTCCTTTCAGCCCAAACCCTTCTGCATCTCGAAGAGTTCGACCTCCCTCTCGTCAAGCTCCCGACGATGCTTCTAGAGAGTCTCATGCCAGGCAGACATACCTTCTTGGCGCTTGTCTGCAGCCCTGTGGCTTTCCACGGTATCCTCATATAATGCCAACTTACAAGGAGATACACTCTTCTTCCAAGGCCCTGCAATCGTGGTCGAAGGACAGTGCAACCTGCTGCAGACTAGAACAAGCGTTGTCGATGGACAACACCAAGGGAATAGGCGCCGGACCTGATGGGGGTACCTCCTCCTCCATCTCCTCCAGGATGTCCATCGTCATTGGGATGGGGCTCCACTCCACAAGCGGGGGGCCCTGCGGGCTTGAGGCACCTGGGGCGCCCTCTAGAAGCTCCGCAGCCCCAGCGGCGCCTAGAGGAGGTTCGACCGGAACATCACTAGTTCCCAACATGCCCTCCCGTGCGGTCATGGATGCCTCCGGATCAGTCGTCGCTAGGGGAGAGGCTGGATGCTCAACTGGAGCCTCCACGACTTGCGGCCCGGAAGCAGGCGCGCTAGACGCCACTACCTGAGGTACCAGGGCCTCAACCACCTCTGGCACTGGGGCAAAAACTTCAATAATCACCGGACTGGCCACCAAAGCCTCTGATGTAGCTGGCGTGGGGGTCGGTTCTTCAACTACTTCCGGCTCATGAGCCGGAATCTCTTCCGCATCCGGTATGGGGGCCAACCCCTCAGCTACGTCCGGCTGAGGTACCAGACCTTTTCTCAGGACGGTATAGGGGTTGACCCTTCAGTGGCTCCCGACGCAGGGGGTAGAGTCTCCGTTGACGCCGGTGCACACACCAGAACTGCACTAGCACTTGGCATCTCTGTCGAAGCCTCAGTGACTACTGGCTCCGACGTTGGAACTCCGACCATCTCTATGTCAAGGACCAAGGTCCTAGTTGCCGGCGCAGCCGTATTGGTAGTTGGTGTCGTCCTCGCACCGCCCGGAGCCTCCAGTTTCACCTGTGCAAGTGTAGGGGCCGAAGCTGAAGCATCTGCCTGCTGAGCCCCCTGCACTGCAGCACAAGTAGCGGCCTCCCCCCCCCCTTCTTGGAGGCGCTGTACACCAGAGGTAGAAACATTCGAAGATTGATCTTAACCCAAAGAGAGATCTAGGTAAGAGCATAGTCGTTTACCTTGGGAAGCTCCAAGTACCGCGGAAGCAAAGCCACTTTGGCGTGGGGCCATAGTCGGAGCCCGACGGAGTCGATGTGGCCGGGGCTCCCGACCCCTCAGGGGCCTGGGCCGGAGTCTTCTTGACCGAAGCGACCCTCGACTTGGAAGGACCTCTCGAGTTTGGCTCTGCACCTGGCACCAAGGTGGGAGGTGGCCCCCCAAAGGTGGTGCCCTTTGGAGGTTCCTGAGCCAGGGGTGGTCCTGCCACCGGGGATCTGACGAGGCTTCCGTCACTCCGCACCAGTTTCCTCTTCTGACTGAGGGCTCCGCCGGCTCCTTTCCCTTGCAGGAACCTACAGCTTCGCCCCTGGCTTGGAGCCACAAGGACTGGCTCCCCAGTGACCCCCGGAATTGTGATCGCAGTGGCAACTCGCTTCTTCACGACGCCAATCTGGTCTAGAATTGGCATCATCCTCTGGAGCTCCCGGCAGAACCCGGGAACCAGGTTCAAAGGTTGGAAGGCCCCTGAGGACGTCAGGGAGTCGAGCGGGATGGATTTGCTCTGGAATTTCATCAGCAGGGTCTTCAGAGCTTCGTCCCTCAACTGGGAATCAGCATCACACTGCATGAACGTCTAATCAGGTTGTTCCCTGAACTTCAGTGGAGCCCATCTGTTCCTCAGGAAATTCCCAAAGACCATCTGAGGGGTCACTCCACCGGCAACGCAACTCTAAATCCTCGCCACAATAGGCTTGTATGCCTCTGGCAGCTCCGAGAGTTCGTTCCAGACATCAGTGTCCACGTTGGGCAGGTTCCTTGGCAGTTCCAGCTTCTCGTGCTTATCTACGGTGATGATCACCCACTCCTTTTTCCAGTCATCCCATTTGCCGGAGGAAAATGTATCCAAGTACTTGAAGGGGGACCTCTTCCGCTTCACAAAGTAGTACATTCCAATCATCTCGTTCCCCTTACCGGTGGTGTGCAGGGTGAAGATAAATCGAAAGAGTTCTAGGCTGGGCCGCATCCCCACCCACATCTCACAGAAGTGGACGAAGGTGGCTACCAGCAAAAGGGACTGGGGGCCAAGGAATTGCAGCTGGATGTTATAGAACTCCAGCAGTGTCATAAGGAGACATGAGAAAGGTGGAAGCAAGCTGACCATGGCATATCCTTGGAAGTAAACCATCTCCCCGGTGTTCCTCTTCACGAATGGAAGCTCGCCTAGGCGAATGCTTCTGTTGAAGGAGTCATGGGACCACCCCATGTAGGCGTGGACCTTCTTCAGCTCCTTCTCGCCCTTGATCTTGCTGGCAGGGAGGCCCAACTCATTGCAACAAAGTGCGGCAGGGGAAAAATGGTTGTGCAAAGGTTAAGGTGCAAGGTCAGAGGATGCAAGGAAGCAGTAAGGTCCTGAGCAAGAGTGCGAATGGGGGCGTAATAGCGCTCAACTTGTGCTGGCCCCCCTTCTTAAGTATACGACCGTGACGTTTGGGTGGAAACCATAGACACTGCAATGATGGAGCTACCCACACAATGACTTGTGGGCCCAGGACTGTTCCAGCGGGAAAGTTGAAGTTACCGCCTCGGGGCAACCACCCCCGAGGGGGGAGTTCAAAACTCGAGGGCGGTGACATAATGGGCGCGCGGAACCGAAACAAAATTTGTATCGGGAACTGACGCCTGTTGATGACGTGATATCTGTAGACAAAGATTTTATCTGCCGCATTGAGGGGAAGCCCTTAAAGTCACCGCACGGGGATTCAAAATGGTCCCACCTCAGGTGCAACCACTTAACCAAAGAAGTTCCTCCTCGTGGTGGGCTCGGGGGCCACTGTCGATACCTGATGGACCGGGTATCCATAGATACAAGGAAGAGGACACGGTGGACCCCGCCTCCCATAGAGGCAGGTTCCGGTGTGACTCCAGGATGCCACGTGACGCGCAGCTTCTGGACCAACCTCCCCACTGAGGGCAGGTCTGGCGCCGCCGCGTGCCCCGCAACTCCGGCCCTGGTCACCCTGCTGAGGGCAGGACCGACGCCACCACGTGTCCCTAGCTCTGGGCCTGCAGCTCCAGACTTGCCACCTCGCAGAGGGGAGGTCTGGCGCTGCCACATGTCTTGCAGCTCCGGACCCGCCTCCCCACAGAGGGGATGTCCAGCGCTGCCACGTGTCCTGCAGCTCCGGACCCGCCTCCTCGCTAAGGGGAGATCCGGCGCAACCACGTGTCCCACAGTGCCGGACCTAGGCCTTCCTGTGGAAGCATGCCCCGACGCAGCCACCTAGTTAACGGCTACTCGGGGGTGGAAGGAGGCTGCAGTAAAGGAAGACATGCTAGTGTGTCCAAGCAGTAAGTACACGCACTTTCCCTAGGTAAGCAGGGGTGAGCACTCATAAGTCAAGGGGCCATTGTTCAGTCTTGTTATGACTGGCCGGTGCCGAACTACTACGTAAGGCAGGCGAATGGGCAGCCACGACAAGATAGGCAGGTTGTGTCCAACCATCATGAGAGACTATATATAGCCTTGCTGCAGGGCATGGCGAGGCGGCACATTGAAGCCATTGTCAGGAGATAGCATTTACTCCCAGATCTTAAAAAGGATTTGGTACCTCCCGGGACCACCTGTTGGGCCCCGGGGCCCACCTTGTAACCGCCTGGGCCTTGGACTATAAAAGGAATGGGCGGGCGACCGACCTCGAGGTCAGACCCGGAGACACTCTACACACGCCTGAGCAATACAACACACACAAACCACCATGGAGTAGTGTATTACGCTCTGGCGGCCCGAACCATGTAAATCCCTTGCGTTCATCATCCTCCGCGTTCGATCTTACTAGGACTAGGCCCCGAAAATACATCGAACCTCCGCGGGCTGCTTCTGAGCAGGTCCGGGGGGGGGGGGTGTCAGTTAGACACCTCAACAATATACATGCAAGAAACCTTCATCGAACTTCGAAGCAAACTTTGAAGTCCTAGGCTCCTTGTTCAAGATATAACATTTAGAACCGAAAACTCAAAAATAGGAAATATTAGGCTTGTTATCGGTGAGTAGTTCATATGACGTTTTCTTGAGTAGGTGATGAAGATAGAGTCGACTTATGGCGTGACAAGTGGTGCTGACCGCTTCAGCCCAAAATCGATTTGAAGTCTTGTACTCATTAAGCATTGTCCTCGCCATCTATATGAGGGTTCAATTATTCCTTTCGGCTACTCCATTTTGTTGAGGGGAGTACGATGCTAAAAATTCAAGTTTTATGCCTTCTTCTCTAGATACTCCTCAACTTGGGTGTTCTTGAACTCCGTGCCATTGTCACTTCATATGTTCTTCATCTTCAATGAAAACTCATTTTGGGCACGCTTGAGAAACTTCTTGAGGGTTCCTTGAGTTTCTGTCTTATCATACAAAAAGAAAACCCACATGAAGCGCAAAAAGTCATCAACAATTACTAAGCAGTATTTGTTACCGCCAATGCTTACGTAAAAAATTGGACCAAACATATCCATGTGAAGTAGCTCGAGCGGTCTTGTCATTGTCATGACGTTATTCGCGGGATGAGGTGCTCCTACTTGCTTCCAGGCTTGGCACGGACTACAAGGCCTATCTTTCTCAAAAACAACATCCTTTAAACTTCGGATGTGATCGCCCTTAAGGAGTTTTTTAAGATTCCTCATACCAACATGTGCTAGCTGTCTATGCCACAGCCAACCCATGTTGGTCTTTGCAATCAAGCATGTGTCAAGTTTGGCTTTATCTTTGTTAAAGTCAACAAGGTAAAGTTTTCCCTTCAACACACCCTTGAATGCAACCGAGTCATCACCCCTTCTAGAGACGGTCACACCCTCATTAGTGAACAAACAATTATAACCCTTGTCACATAATTGAGATATGGACAAAAGGTTATAATCTAAGGAGTCGACATGCAAAACATGAGAAAGCGTGTGTTGAGATGATATTGCAATTTTTCTGGTACCGAGCACCCTTCCTTGACTATTGTCTCCAAAATAGATGCCCTCGCTTGGATCTTCATTTTATTCATATTCAACAAACATCCTTCTTTCTCCGGTCATGTGGTTGGTGCATCCACTATCTAGCACCCATTTCGATCCACCGAAGGAATAGGCCTGCAAAAACAAATTACGCCTTGGTTTTAGGTACCCAAGCTTGCTTGGGTCCTTTGAGGTTAGTCACAAGTGATTTGGGCACCCACACATGGGACTTGGTGTTCCCATAGCGTGGCCCAGCATATTTGGCATACACTTTACCAAAGTTGCTATTCATAAGAACATAAGATGCATCAAAATTTCTAAATAAGAGTTGTTGTTCATGTGTGTTAACCATCATAGACTTATCAACTTTATTGGGCTTTCTAGCTTGAGAGGAGTTTCCCTTGACAAAGACAATGTACTCCTTGTTATTCTTATGGCTTCTAGCATTTTGCTTTTCACCATAAGAATACGCAATGCCATATTTGACATTAGGAGGTCTTGTGGCCAAATATGCACTGCGTGCATACTTGGCCTTCTCATTGTCAAATGTGCCACTTTGGGAAGGATGCTTGTCCTTGGTCGAGTTTGACTTGTATTTCAAGCTAGTTTCAAGTTTAACACATGAACAAGTAATAGTAGTTTCAGATTTTAAGTGTTTAGTAGGTGAGCTTGAAGAGGATGAAGGGTCACTTTGCTTGAGTGACTAAACTTTTATCTCAAGGATCTTATTAACTTTGATTAAGTTAGCAAGTTCATCCTTGATGATAACATTTGAGTCGCTTAACTTCAAGCAAGCTTCCTTGCTTGAAGCTAACTCAAGTTCTAGTGACTTGCTTCGCTCCTTTTCAAGTTCAAGGAGCTCATTGATATTGAGATACTCTTCCATTTGGAGGATGATCATATCCTCTTGATGATCAATTAGCCCCTCCCTATCAACAAGCTTGTCCATCAGAATTTCATTTTAGCAGCAATTTTCTTATCTAAGCCAACTAGCCTATCTTCATCATCACTATAGTTATCACTATCACTATTAAAAGAATGTGAGGAGGAAGATTTTGTTGTTACCTTTATTTTACCTTCCTTCGCCATTAGGCATTTGTCATTGCCCTTCCATGCACCGATAGTTGGGAAGAGGGTGGATTTCTTGGTTGCCTTCTCGATGGCTATGCTAGCCATCTGCTCTTCCTCTTTGGATGAGGACTCATCATTTGAGTCTCACTCCTTTCCTAGATGCGCTTGTCCAATTAGCTTTTTCTTCTTGAAGGTCTTCTTGGGTTGAGGCTTTGCTTCCTTGGTCTTCTTCTTGTTTTCTTCATAAGGGCAATCAACTATAAAGTGGTCATATTCACCACAATTATAGCATGCCCGCCTCAACTTTGGTCTTGATTTATCTTTGTATTTTCCCTCATTTGATCTACCCCCTCGTCTTCTTTTCATCATCCTCTTGAATTTCTTCATAAATAGGATCATGTCTTCTTCATCTACGTCGCTGCTCTCATCATCACTATCATCTTCTTCTTGAGTCTTTCGAGCTTCTTTTGACAAGGGCTTGCAAGTGGACTTCAAGGCAACCCCCTTCTTCTTTGTCGAGGTGAGATCAGCAATTTCTTTGACATGCTTGGCTTTTTTCTTCATCATCTCAAAGTTAATAATCTTTCCAAGCAATTCATCCGGAGTCATTTTCCGATACCCGGGGCTTTCTCTAATCATCGAGCACAGGGTAACATTGTGAGGCATGAAGGCTCTAAGAATAAGCTTCACCACCTCGTGATCATTCCACTTCTTGCTTCCATATGCTCGAACCTTGTTGATGAGATTCTTCAACCGATTGTACATGTCTTGCGGTGACTCATCTTCTTCTATGACGAACCTTCCCAATTCGCCTTTGATCATCTCAATCTTGGCTTCTCGCACATGACGATCGACTTCATGTGCAGTTTGTAATGTGTCCCATATTTCTTTTGCAATCTCGAGTCTGTCCACCTTGGTGAACTCGTCTCGACTCAATGATGATGTGATGACTGCTGCAGCTTGAGCGTTCTAATGAATCGCTTGCTCTTGGCTTGGGGTGAGCTCTTCATCGTCGTCCGAAATATCTATTCTTGTACACACTATATGCCACAGGCTTGGGGTGAGCTCTTCATTGTCGTCCGAAATTAAGTGAGATTAGATGCATTTTCATATTTTGGCTCCACATTGAATAATCATTGCCATCAAAGTATGAGACTTTTCCTAGAGGGATTGAAAAGTAATGGTTGTTGTTAGAATTCAAGCGATCATAATTAAACGGATATCGGGAGTAGTTGGTGTGACTACTCCCCTTCTTCTTATTTTCATCTTCGATCTTCATCTTCCCTTTGGAGAGTGCTTTCTTCCTTAGGAGCGCCTTGAGTTCAAGTGTCTCCTCATCATCATCCTCAAAGTCTTGAATGGTGTTGAGGAGCTTCTCCAATTCTGAGCCTTTTCATCTTCAACCTTCTCTTGGTTGAGGCTCTTGTGCACATCCTTCATGTCCGACATCTTCTCTTTGAGCGATTAGTCTCTTTTTGAAGAGTCCTACTCTGATACCAATTGAATGTATCCTAGAGGGGGGTGAATAGGTTTTTTGAATTTTTGTCGGAACCTGCAACACTTAACAACCTGATCAAATACAGAGATATCGGACTAGTCCGGTTGGGTGCGGACTAGTCCGGTGTGCGCGGACAAGATCGATCAAGTTTGATCGATGATTTCGATACAAGTATACTATGCAGCAGAAATTTAGTTGTAACTCAAGCGTATTGCTTTAATGAAACTAGATGTGGCACAAGTTAACTTTAGTTTCAATATTTTAACATAGTTTGAACAAGATCAAGTAAACCCTAGATTACAATGAATAGTAAGAACAAAAACAAGGAACTAATGATTTTTATCCCGTGGTTTGATTCCACAGAGGAAATCTACATTCACGTTGAGGAGCCCACAAAGGAACGAGTCTTCACCAACCCTACCCTCGTCGAATCGCCACCAAGGCCAATTCTCTTCCACTAATCACAAGGGGTAAATCACCGTGTTCAAGGGGCCTTCTCACAAGTTGAGGGCTCCCCAAGATTTACAATTCAAAACACCACCAAACACACTCAAAGATCTGCAATAAAACAACGAGAGTGTGCGAGAGAATCAAACCCAAGAGCTGAAGTCATGAAGAACATGTCTCTCCTTTGATCTATGGTTAATCATCAAGGATTTGATCTTTCTTGCGTTGGATTGTGAGGAGATACGTGTTTTTTAGGCTCTTGGAGGGTGTGACGACGCAGGGGGTCGAGAGTGATCATAGTTGGGCCGTGCACCTCTATTTATACTAAGGTTTCCAAAGGTTACCGTTATGGTTTATAAAGATCGGACTAGTCCGTGGTGGACTACGGACTAGTCCGGTGTGCGGCGTGTGGGAAACCCTAAGTGTCCTGAAATATGAGACTTGTCCGGCCCTGGGCGGACTAGTCTGTTTTTGGATATGTTCGCACTAGTCCAGCACATATCGGACTAGTCCAGCCATGGTGAAACCCTTAGTGAATTGAGGACAAATACGCACTTGGAGGACTTGTCCGATTTAAGTCAGAAGGTTTTCAGACTAATCTGTGTAGATATCGGACTTGTCCGATTTAGGTCAGAAAGATATCGGACTAGTCCTTTTTGATATCGGACTTGTCCGACTTCGTGCAAACTGTGAAGTGCCGATGACTAGTCCGCACTGGGGAGGACTAGTGTGATATTAGTCAGAGAGATATCAGACTAGTCTGTGGTGATATCGGACTAGTCCAGTCTGTGCAAACTGGATTGTGCACACAAGTCCGCTCTGGGAGGACTTGTCCGATTCTGGACAGAGAGAAATCGGACTAGTCCACACCTGTATAACTTCGTGTAGTGAGAGTGATTAAAATTTGCTTGATCTCTTGGGGTGTGTTTCTCCAACACACTCCATACATAAAGAGTATTATAATCATTTCTTGAGCTCCTTTCAACTTGATTCCTCACTCTCCCTTCTCTTTGCGCTTTCTTCATGATTTCATTAAAACATGTGCTCATCTCAACAATTTAGTCAGGATCTCATTTGCTTGTCATAAATCAACCAAAACCCACAAGAGATGCCTAGATGCTTTCATGGATAACCTGAAATTTAACTCAATAAAAGCTAATCAAATTACAGAGTGCAGACTAGTCCGGCCTAGGGGCGGACTAATCCGGTCAAGATAACAGAATTGATCAAAGGTGAGATTTTTAAGCGATCTAAAGTACTTCAATCGATGAAATGTAAAGTATATGAGTCTATCAATCTAGTAGATGGCATGCACGAGGTAGTAACAACTAGATAGGGGCGGATCACGAGATTGAAGCTAAGAACGCTGAAACCCTAACTCGATCTAATGAAGAGCGAGGAAGTCAAATCAGAGACACATGATGCAAAATTTTATCATGTGGTTCAACCCCACAAAAGAGCCTACATCCACGTTGAGGATGCCCACGAAAGGCAGGGTTCCATTCAACCCTTTCCTCACTTAGCCACCATGAAGGCCGACTATTCTTCCACTAAATCACAAGGGTAATCACCAAATCCATAGGGCAACTCACAACCTGAGACTTCCACAATTTTACAATTCAAAAATATCGAAGATCAACACCCACACAAAATCAAATCAATCAGTCAAACCGAGAGAATCAACCCAACAGCTCAAGATTGAACAAACCCTTCTCTTTCCTCTTCCAATCCTCACAAATCCTCAAGAATCGCTCTTAGGACTTTAAGAATGGTTGAGAGAGGGCTAGGATGGATCTGGGAAGGCTATGGCGGTGCTAGGGTTCGAGAGAGGGCCTTTGGAGGCTGGGGGATCCCTTTTTATAGAGTTCCCGACACTTAGCTGTTGCCACCGGAAAAAGTGCAGACTATCCGGCCTGTGACCCCAGACTAGTCTGGCCCATGGGGACCAATGATGTCATCCTTGACCAACCACAAAGCCCCCCGCCACCTTTTGAATTCAAACGGTCACCAAACCACAGACTAGTCTGTCTGACAACAGACTAGTCCGATCTCACACAGAAC
The DNA here is from genome assembly GCA_036927565.1 of Tuctoria greenei. Lineage (NCBI taxonomy): Eukaryota > Viridiplantae > Streptophyta > Magnoliopsida > Poales > Poaceae > Tuctoria > Tuctoria greenei. The sequence continues at coordinate 24,659,328 of JAYESD010000004.1, read as the reverse complement.
AGTTTTTTCCGGGTGAGAACGGACAAGTCTGACTAACCAGACTAGTCCGACCCCTGAGGACGGACAAGTCCGGCCGTCCAGAACTTAGTCCCAGCAGCCATCTCCAAGTCCATAGCGGACTAGTCTATCAAGGGGCAGACTAGTGCGAACTCAGTCAGGAACTACTTTTTCGGACCGAAACGGACTAGTCTGTCCAAGCAGACTAGTCCGCCCTCCTCCTAGGGCGGACTAGTCCGATTCTTTAGGACTTAGTCCCAGAAGAACACAGACACACTCACCACGGACTAGTCTATCCCCAAACGGACAAGTCCAAACTTAGACAGAATGCTTTGGTCCGCCTAACATCGGATTAGTCCGATGTGGCCGGACTAGTCTGGCCTTCCAGCGCGGAAAAGTCCGGTCCCGTCCTTAGGGCTGCTTCAACTCATCTCTCAATCTAGTCTAATTTGGACTATGAGCTCTTAGGAGATTCTAACATTTTGACTCATTGAACACACTCAATCTAAGTGAGTAAACTCAACACAAAGAATTTAAAAGCTTATGTTCCATTCTTCGAGTTCTTCACATTTTCTTCTCTTTTTCCTTTTTGAGTGCATCCAATGATGTCCATCTTTCAATCACCTGTGCTTACACTTGCAAAACTCATTAGTCCATTAAGTGTTGTCATTAATCATCAAAACCCACGGGGATTAGCCTAGATGCACTTTCACTCACGCATGGCGAGGCGATCAAGATTGCTCGTGATGTGATTTGTGGCACAGGTATCAGTGTACCAATACGGATCCACCTTGTAAGAGCTTGAAGATGCCAAGGTTGTCGATAGACCGTCTTCCTGGTATGTAGCATCCATCTGATACCAACACTTGATGACAGTGTGATCGAGTTTGCCGCATATCTGGCACTAAGGGTAGTGGTCACTACCGGTAGCCGTGCCACCACGAGAATGCCTGCCACGACCATGGTCACCACGGTCGCGACCACTGAAGAAGCCACCACGACACGCATAATTTGCGGAGGTACCGAACTGTGCTTGGAGGTCCACTTGATGTTGAAGTTGACGCACCTCAAAGGCAACAAGGTGTGCGAACGCGTCATTGATAGAGAGAGCCTCACTCTTGGTCGCCATGGAGGTGACGAAGGGGTCGTATTCGGTCGGGAGACCTGCAAGCAAATAAGCGAGCACCTCTTCATCTCGAAGAGGAGCATCGACGGCGACATGCTCAGTGGCGAGTCCTGTTATCTTGCAGAAGAAGTCGGCAACAAATAGATCGTGCTTCTTTGATGTCGCGAGTTCAACACGAAATTGAATCGTGCGCACCTTCGTAGACGAGGCAAATTTCTTTTGGAGGGAGTCCCAGACCTCCTTGGAAGATGTGGCCACGATGACATCACAAAGAATTTATTCGGTCATCGATGAGAGAAGGCCACTAAGCAGCTGCTGGTCTTGATCGTACCAGCGCTCATACTCCGGATTGGGTACTTGCTCGTTGCTGGCGGCCGTGGATGCAGCGACCTGCTTTTCTGGCGCGGCGTTGGAGCCATCAAGGAACCCCATCAGCTTCGAACTCCGAAAGTAGAGCAGAAGCTGAGCACATCATAGTAGATAATTGGACTTCGTTAGTCGTATAGTGACGACTTGATGAATCGGGATAGGCGCTATGGTAGAAGAAGCACTTGCGGCGGCCATGGGAAGATGGAGGAGGGGAGGAGGAGGAGAAAAAAAAATATGGTAGATAGTTATGATCTCGCTATCTTTGTTACCATGTTGGTTTGAATGGCGTAAGATGACCACTATGGGTCATAGAGTCTCATATTTATAGAGGAGTACAGACATAGAATGTTGCATGTGTTCCCAGAATAGATGATATATTTCTATCTATAAATATAGACTTCTATATATAACATATTATCTACCAAATATACAAACGACATATATGGTAGTCTATCTATCATATCAAATGTAATCCTGAGATATATGGCAACCTATCAAGACTATTAAATATGATAACCTTCTATTCTTAACAGTATGTACCAGTAGATCAATACAAAGCGCTCTCATCCTATCTCTGGGGACTAGCAACCAAACGAATAGCTGGTCAGGATGGCAGCAGACATAAGACCCACCGTTCCTTTGATTTGGCTTTATAAAGTAGACTGACTTACAAAAATCTCAAATGGATTTCTATGTGAAGTATATACTTGATAATCTATAGATTTTTTCATTATAATTTTGAATCTCCTTCTAATCCAGGTTTTCTAGATTTCTCATCTAATTATTGAAAAAAAAAAGTACCCAACCACCACTGGTTACACACCTGAATCGTTCTATTTTTATTTCTCTTAGCTGTCAACAGGTTTTTCACAACTCACAGTTAAAATTACATTTTTCAGTAATCCATAGCTCAACCAATCACAGCATCAGGAGCTCAAGGCCAAGGGCAATGCAACAGAGGTGAGTTGGAGTGACACCATGTGTGGCTCGCTTATGAGTAAGAGTTTTCCCCATCTTGATGGGATCATGCTTTTTTAGATAGTGGATAAAAGTCACAATCTTCCACTCGAAGGAGGTTATGATCAACTTGTTACAATCAAATATGAACGCAGATGCCCACTGTTCTGTTGTCTAGAATAAAGTGACGATATTTAGATAGCTAAACACACGTTGACACTCGTATAATGTTCATCCTTTCACACTTTTTGTAGTTACTCACAGTTTCGACACCAATGAATTCTTATGTAGAGTATTCGAATCTAAGAATATGAAAGTCAACCTGAAAATTCGCTCCAACAAAAAATCAAACTCAAGAGCATTGGATTGTCCTCTTGGATTACAAACTTGCCATGCTAGAAAGAGAACATCGAAAACAGCGAAGGGAAAGGTGCAATTTGTTTTTTTTTGGGGGGGGGGGTGTTGAAATTTCTTAAAAGTCTTAAGAAAACATTTAAAAAATCTGAGAAAGGTTTCTATAAAAAAATGAAAAGCTTTTTGCCTAAAAAGTTATTCTAAAGATTTCATAGAAAAAATGTATTTTTCTTGGAGAAAAGTCTTCCCATAAGTTTTGATAAAAAATGAAAAGGAAATAAATGAGAAACAATTTGAAGCGAGTGGGTTGGGAAGGAAAAAAAGAGATATTTAGTCATCAGAACGAGGCCAGGAATGGGCCAACCAAACGTAGAAGTGTTCCACAAATGCCAATGTGGTCTTGATAGATTAGAAGGTCCTTCACTGAAGATCCTCCCCCGGTGAAGCTTAGAGTAAGGATGCTGGACTACAATGTGGCGTGGCACGTCGTCTACATTAATTATGACAACTAGGAGCATCAATTAATATGTGCACATCGTAAAAAGGGAAACCCTAAAAAGAAACAATTTTTAATGATGGGTAAATCAAAGTGCCGATGATCCTTTCCAAAGAGGTTATGATCAATTTATTACAAGCGAGTATAAATACAGACACTAACAAACTATTGTATAGAACAACGCGACGATAACTGAATGATTAAGCACATGACTGTGGACCGAACTTCGTAAGCCAATACTACGACACGTTTATCACTTCACGTTTTTCGTAAGTGCACCTCAAATCCAGCGCCTATGTCTTCCTTTGTAAAATACCTGATTTAATACTGTGAAATTTAGTCTGAAATTCGCTCCCTCCAAAAATCGAACTCAAGACCTGAGTAGTGCTACCCATAGTACTTAGCACTAGGTCAAGTCCTCTTTCACTAAGAAAGAAGCATGTGCTACGTGAGTTTGTTTTATTCAATTGTCTTAATAATTTTATCCAACAAAGGTGGGTTGGCGCTCAAGACTTGGCATTTGGATATGTCTAAAACCATCCGCAGAGACGTATTGTATATCCTATTTGATATGTGTAAATTTAGAAGATTTAAACGAAGTTACTGAAAAAATAGAAAAAGATAAATCTTTAAAAGATGCTTTGCGGATAGCCTAACTATGGCTTGATTTTGGCACTAGTATCGTACCAAACGTACTGAGTATGAGTTAATTAGATAAATTCAGATATGCTATTTCGACAAAACTGAGATCCATCCCTAGATGATGACCTTACCACAGATCTACCAGTCAGTGTTCTCACTGATATTTTTTGAATGCATGCAGTTCGTTGCGTTACTTGACTGCCCGTGCATTTGAAAATTTTAAGTTTTCAAAATAAAAAAATGAATCTTAAGATCAACAACGTTAAAAATGAACTGAGCAAGTAGGTATGCGACGGAAGCTCCACGCATTAAGCACTGTTGGTCTATTCGGAAACTTAGGCAGACGAGATCGACCCCGCTCTCATCACATCAGTCCACACGTACACAGCGCAGGCCGACCAAAGTACCAAACCCATCAGCGCCTCTTGACGGGGTCGAAGTTGGAGACGGCGACGACGGCGCCGACGATGGCAACGAGCACGACCCCGCCGGAGACGATGCTTAGGAGGAAGTTCTTGAGCGACGGCGACAGTCCCGGCTGCGCGGCCTCCGCGACCTCGGGGAGCACCAGCGCCGCCGCCACGGCCGCCGCGCCGGCCCACTCCTTCAAGGGCTGCTGCGACGACGCCCGGACGGCGACGGCTGCCGCCCTGCGTGGCGAGGCGCGCACTGACGACGCGCCGGCGCCGACGGGCGCGAGCGGCTTCCCGAGCCCCCGCGCCACGGACAGAGACGCCGCGACGGAGGTGGCGGCCATTGATGTCCTCGAGCTCGGCGCGTGTGCTGCTCTCCTTTTGTGGACGTGTGGTGCTTGCGAGTGTGTGCGTTGGTGCGTACGGTGTGATGGCAAGCGCGGCTGGCTGGGGCTTTGCCAGAAGGATAGATATGTAGATCGGGTTGGTGAGGAGGAGGGGCAGGGGTGGTGGGGGTGACAGGTCAGCTCTTTCGTCTGACGTGGATGGCCGTGGCCGCGCCAAATGGTAGCGCAGGATAAGATCTTATCTTTGACGGTAAGCTGGTTGCTCACAGTGACACAGATGCAGGGCGCGAGCGAGTTTGAGGTTGAAAGAAGATGAGAGGCGTAGGATAGGAGGAAAGTCATAGCTCTCAAACTCGAGATGCGTGACCCTACGTGTTAATATAAGCAACAAGTACAAGAGAGTTGTGATGGTTGTTACATTGCGTAGGTAATCACGCAATCAACCAAGCGGGCAAAACAGAAAATCATAACAGAAATAAATCTATCTATTTGTTACACATGATAACGTTCTTATCTAATCTCTTGCTTGATTTTCGGCAGCCATCCGTTCTGATCTCTTTGTAGAGTCGATCCAATACTTCCAATACCCCTCTCGATCTGAACTCGTTAGATTCAGATTGTATTTGAACATCTCTAATTATCTGAACGTGATTGGCTTCGTGAACCCGTCTGCAAGTTGGTCTTTTGACGATACAAACTCAATGTCCAACAGCCCTTTTGTTACTCTCTACCGTACAAAATGAAAATCAACATCTATATGTTTAGTTCGGGCATGAAACACGGGATTAGCTGATAAATACTTTGCCCCAATGTTATCACACCACAACTTAGCCTTCCTTGGTGCTTGTATACCGATTTCTTGCAGCAGTCCCTGTATCCACATCATTTCAGCTGTGGCATTGGCCAATGCCTTATATTCAGATTTTGTACTTGATCTTGATACGGTAGCTTGCTTTCGTGCAAACCAAGAAACAATATTAGTTTCAAGAAAAATAGCAAATCCTCCAGTGAACCTTCGATCGTCCAAACACCACGCTCAATCGACGTCTGAAAACCCGTTAACAAAGTAGAGAGGAAGATCTCCCAATTTTAAGTCCGAGTTTGACAGTGTGTTTCACATACCTTAATATTCTCTTAACAGCAGTCCAGTGCACTGTGGTAGGAACATGCAAAAATTGGCACACTTTGTTTACTGCAAAAGATAAATCTGAACGGGTTAGTGTTAAATATTGCAATGCACCGACTATACTCCTATATTGAATTGCATCTTCTGGTCCCAGTAGTACTCCTTCATGAGCTGACAATTTCTCTGTTGTGGAGATTGGCGTGCTTGCTATTTTACAATTACCCATTCCGGTTCTTTGCAAGATGTCCTTTGCATATTTCTCTTGTGCAAGAACCATTCCATCTTTTACCTTGCTCACTTCAATCCCAAGAAAATAATGTAGTTCACCAAGATCCTTCAATGCAAATTCTCTGTTGAGATCCCGCAATAGTGCTTCAGTAGCTTCTGCAAATGAGCCTTTATTATAATGTCGTAGATGAGACTATGATGTTGTCAAGCTAAATTAGTACAAACATGCTCACCGATCCTTTATTATAGAAGAATAAGGATGTATCTGCTCTTGATGACGTAAACCCGATCTCCTTGAGCTTTGTACTTAGCCTTGAATATCAGGCCCTTGGTGCTTGTTTTAATCCGTACAAAGCTTTATCTAGTTTGCATAAATATTGTGGTTGAGATTTACTTACATAACTGGGTGGCTACTTCATGTAAACATCTTCTTCAAGATAACCATGCAAAGAGGCATTTTGTACATCTAGTTGCCTAATGCTCCACCTTCTTGACACAACAATAGAGAGAATCACTCTTATAGTAGCTGATTTCACCACAAGACTAAAGGTGTCTTCATAATCTATGTCGTATCTTTGTTTGAATCCTTTTGCCACTAAACGAGATTTGTACCTATCGAGACTGCCATCTGATTTCCTTTTAATTCTATAAACCCATTTGCAATCTATAACATTGATGCCTTTCTTTGGTGGGACTAAATGTCAGGTCTTGTTATTGATCAATGCACTATACTCTATGTCCATCGCAGACTTCCAATTTTTATCATTCATGGCCTCATCTATATTCTTTGGTTCACCTGAAGAAGTAAGAAAAGCATATCTTATAGTTCCATCAGTGTATACCTTCTCCTTACGAATGCCACTTTGTAGACGTGTTCTTGGGCGCATTGGTTCTGGCAATGATACACAGACTTGATCAAGAATTGGTGCTGATGAGGACTCGATGACATGAGAAGAAGGCGCATCAGCTCCTGTCTGCATAGAAGATCCCGACGGAGCCAACACAGTGGTGGTGGTGCATTCTTCAATGGTGATTTGCCCCCCTGCGCATTCACCTGCTATGTCGGGCCCTCAGGATTGACGCCGCTGCGGTTCGTTCTGCTGTTCTGCCGCTGCTGCTCCTTGTGTCACGTGCGCACTCGGATCTGATGCCAAGTCATTTACCGAGTCTGATGTCTGGTGTGAATCATTTTCGTTTTCTGTGTCGACTTGATTTCCTGCATCCACACACATCTGTGCACCAGGGTTTGAACCATCTGCACTGTTTTGGTTAGGAAAATTAGCAGATTGATTATTCAATTGTTCCGGCTCAACCAAACCTGTTGGAAGTAATGAGATCTCTGCACTAAGCCGTGCACCTGCATTAGAATGCAGTTTGGCAAAGGGAATTCATTTTCATCAAACACAACATCTCTAGATATATATATTCGTCCTGTTGCCACATCCAGACCTTAAATCCCTTGTGCATATTACTATATCCAAGGAATACACATTTCTTTGATCTAAACTAAAGTTTGATTCTGTTGAAGGGACGAACGTTCGTCCAACAGGAGCAACCAAAGACTCTAAGATAGGAATATTTTGATTTTTGGTTGTATAGGCGCTCAAGTGGAGTATCAAAGCCAATGACTTTGCTTGGTGTTTGATTGATAAGATAGGTGTCTGTCAGGAAAGCTTTGTCCTAGAATTTTAGCGACATTGATGCATGGGCTAAAAGTGATAAGCCTACCTCCACTATATGGTGATGTTTTCTTTTGGACTTGCCATTTTGTTGATGCGCATGGGGACAGGAAACTTGATGTGCTATACCCATTTGATCAAAAAAGAGGTTAATTCTCCGATATTCCCCACCCCAATCAGTCTGCATGGTTTTTATCTTTCGGCCAAATTGTCTCTCTACTAGATTCTGTAAATCTCTAAATCTTTGGAAGACTTCAGATCTAAACTTGAGCAAGTAGATCCAGGTGAATCTACTATGATCATCGACAAAGCTAACGTAATATGATTTTCTTCCAACTGAATTGGGTGCAGGACCCCACACGTCAGAGTGCACAAGATCAAGAGGAGACTATGAAATATGACTCGAATTAGGATATGGCAACTGATGGCTCTTGGCCATTTGACATGCATCACAAACCGCGTCTTTATTATCTTTACTTGAGCACAGTAGACTATTTCTACTAACAACCTTGGAAACAATGCTAGAGGAAGGATGCCCCAAACGATTGTGCCATCGATCAAAAGATGGTTTGATGGTCACGAATGCTTGTTTATTGGATATATCAGCAGGTAGAGGATAGAGGTTGTTGACACATTTTTCTCTAAGGATTGTGCTCTTCGTGTCATGATCCTTGATCAAAAAATATGAGGGATGAAATTCAATATAAGCTGAGTTATCCTTAACAAGACGATGCACGGAAACTAGATTTTTCTTGGCTTGAGGAACATAAATAATTTGGTTTAGGTGAAGATCTCGTTTAGGAACCAAAACAATAGAATTACCAATGTAGCTAATTTCCATACATGTGACATTAGCAGCTTGGATCTGGTCATTGCCTTTGTATTTATCACGAACACAGAGTTTATCGAGTTCACCTGTGTTGTGGCCAGTCGGTCCTAAGTCAGCGTAACAGTTTGTATCAATTTCGTATGATTGAATTGCTCCTCCAGCAAATTTCCTCTCTGACGTGTAGTTTTCTTCAAACCTATAACAACAATTCAATGCTTCATGTCCTTTCTTTCATGTCCTTTCTTGTAGCATATCTGGCAGAGAGGGCGATCATCTCTTTTGCTTCCATTGGTCCTCTGGTTGGTGGTTGTATAGTTCATACGCCCACCGCGGCCACGTCCGCGGGAACCTCGCCCACGTGCATCAGATCCTTGTGTGCCACGTCCATAGGAGGTGCGGCCACTTCAGTTTGCTGAATTTGCCGAGGAGAGCGCATCTCCCTGTTGAAGACCAATTCTTGTCTCGAAGCTCAGAAGTTGCGAATATAATTCTCCAACTGGGATGGGGTTCTCCCGTGCCACGATTACTGAGACAATAGGGTTAAAGTCTGAGTCTAACCCATTCAAGATGAAGGCAGTTAGCTCTTCCTCATCTATTGGCTTCCCGACGACAACCATGTCATCACCGAGTGCTCTCATCTTGACGAAGAATTCAGAGATCGTCGACGTTCCCTTCTTTGCAGTTGCTAGTGCCAGTCACAAGTTTATAACTCGTGCACGCGTTTGGGAGGCAAACATGTCCTCCACTACCTTCTAGGCTTCAGCGGCGGTCCTTGCAGTGGCAACCTGCCCCATCAAATCTCGAGACAACGAGGTGAGTAAAAAACTAAGAACGTGCTGATCTTTGGCGTACCAATCTTCAAAGGCTGGGTTTGGAATCATCTTTTTGTTCTCATCTTCTATTTCGACGTCGGGAACCATGGCCTTGCCATTGAGATGTCCCTCCAGTCTTGCACCACAGACAACAGCTAGGATTTGTGCCACCCACACTGTGTGGTTTTGTTTTGTGAGCTTCTCCGTAACCTGAAGTCCAGGGAAGGGATTCATCGAAGAATTCTGTAGCGCCATGATCAAGTTTGGAGTTGTTCAGGCCTTGATTACCATGAAAGAAGATCAGAGGCGTAGGCTAGGAGGAAAGTCATCACTCTCAAACTCGAGATGTGTGACCCTACGTATTAATATAGGCAAAAGGTACAAGGGAGTCGTGATGGTTGTTACATTGCGTGCGTAATCACACAATCAACCAAGCGGGCAAAACAGAAAATCATAACAGAAATAAATCTATCTATTTGTTACACACGATAACATTCTTATCTAATCTCTTGCTTGATTTTTGGCAGCCATCCGTTCTGATCTCTTCGTAGAGTCCTGATCCAATACTTCCAATAGAGGTTTCAGGGCTCGATTGCAACAATTTTAGCTCTTATGATTTTGACGTAGTGATGCTCCCGTCCTTTTTGAATGCTTCATGGTTCATGCACCGATCCAGGGGAGTCCGTTCACGTATGCATGCTCCTTTTATCTCGTCTTGATCAGAGAGTAATGTTGTCGATCCTTTAACCATGGAGTATGTGTTTAGCTTCGTTGATCGGGACCAAACTTGACATCTCTCAGTGGTGCAAAAGCAAGACCGAGTGAGGAATTCGGTCGTCCTGATGCTTGGAGCCTCGGTAGTTTCATCCAAAAGACAACTATTAGGAGTATGTGCATTTATATTGCAGGATCACTTGATCATGAGAAATATTAGGGCCACTTTGGTAGCCCAGAATTCTAAAGGGATCTCGACCCAAACCCCGGTCTAGAAAACCACAGGCCAACAAATCCGCGAGAAGTACTTGGGAGCCAGTATTCCCGATCTGATCCACGGGGGAGCACCGGGCTTTCGGCCCCAGCCTCGACGGGTGGGGAAGGAAAACCCTGGGCACTCGCGTGCGTCGCTCCCGTGCCCCAGCGTCGCTTGCATCCCCCTCCCCAGCACCGCCCCCATCCCCCTCCCCTGCACCATCGGTCGCCTCCTCTTGACTTCGCTCCACGGCGCTTGATTTCTACTGAGGTGCACGAGGTCGCCTTCGCGATGCGGTCCCTGGCGTTCACCTCCCCATCCCCTGCCGACTGCCGCCACCAACTCTAGCGCGTCCGATCCGCCACCTTCTCCGACGAGCACAAGCTCAATAGGTACAACGCCCAAGTCGCAGGGCGCATCGCAGGTCTCTGCGGCGTTGGCTCACCGATGCTGACCTCCACAAGCCGCATGTCAGCATCTCGGTCTGGTATGAGGGAAACACCTGCTTCAACTCACTGAGGCCATGTGCGACGGAGTTCGTGACGCCGGCATGTTGGCCTTCCGCTTCAAGACTGTCGAGGTCAGCGATGCCATCTCCATGGGAACACAAGGCATGTGCTGCAGCCTACAGTCGTACGTCGCCGACAACATCAAGACCATCATGGGTGCACAGCGCTAAGACGACATCTTCATCTCTGGATGCGACAAGAATGTGAGTTCCATTCTCCTACATCGCGCTGGAGATGAGGAAATTGTGTGTTCTTGATCCGCTCACACTTCAATTAATTAAGTAGGAGAGCAATATTTCAGTTTCCATCATATCGTATGCACATTTATACTGAAATGAACTATTTACATGCAAGATAACGTTGAGCTATTTGTTTGCAGAGCTGGTTCATTCTTTCTTTCATCCATTCATTGATTCAGTTACCAGCTAGATCGTCTTAAGTTTACCTAATACAATCGGTTCACTGCAGCAACAGAAGGTAAGCGATCAACAATAGGGAAAAAAGTTTCTGTATTTTGTGATAAGCAAATGAGACTAGGCTGAATAGAGATGGAAAGAAACAATTGAGTGGCCTCACGTCTTAACTGGCTTACATCAATTTCTTGGTGATAATTTTTTTTGTAATACTGTTTTTGCAATTTCAAATGTTATTTCCATGACTGTGTAGTGTTTAATTTTGTCTACACTTTTATGGTAAGCTGAATTCAATTGTTTATTAGTCCATATGCAATTAGGCTATTTTCTGTCCTCAACTTACTATGCCCACTCTTCAGTTTTTCTTATAGAGATGCAATTTTTTCCCTCAATTTATGAGTTATTTATCTTCTACATGTTCTTGATATTGCTGCAGTGTTAATGCCACTATACGAAGCTTTTGGATCAAATCACCCCATCTAACCATAAGTCTGCCATTTTCTTTGTGGAACTTCTGTGTATTCTGTATTCTGTTATGCATTTCTTTGTCTTCTTGGCTTGTGGACAGTTCTATAAACATTTTCAAGAATATTATATTGCTGGTCATGGAGGCTCAAGTCTGGAACATACTCTGTACTATTTGCTAATACTTCATCTAATTCTGGTAGTTGTGTCAGTATCATTGGAACGATTTTGCCGTTGCAATTGACATGGTAGCTAGTACAGTTTCAAGTGTTTTGAGCTAGTACATATCTTTTGTACTGGATCTAGTGCAATTGAAATGATGAGTATATTCTTGTACTATGATGAACTCTGAGGACTTTTTATGTTAGCGCATCATTTAATTTTTGTAAGATGCTTCTGTAATGTACACATGATTTTAATGACACTAGTGATGATGGAACTCGAATTTGCATGATATTATAATGTTTATGACTTATGTTACTAGTATTTCATTTTACATATTTTTTTTCTGATTTTTTAATTTTAAGAAAATTCAGATTGCCTTTTCAATTTTTCTGAATATTTGTAACATTTTTCTTCGTTTAAAAAAAACCTGGTATTTTCTCCCCAACCTACCAAGTGAATAACCACCTCAGGGGAGAGCTCACCCTGGAAACAAGGAGGACAGGGAAAATTCGAGAAGGGATTTACTTCCCTAGGTTATCTCTCCCCTGCTGTCAAATGAGGCCTTAGTGAGCACATCGGTCCTGCCTTAGCCATTTGATGTTTTCGTTGTGTTGATAAGAAGAGGGTTTCCATAATTCACATATCCTCATAGAAGGCCCTAGCACAACTATATATTCCTTTTTTTCAGTGAAAAATGATTTAGTCTAGTGGTTATGTACTCTGAGTAGCATTACTCAAGTTCTGAGTTCGTTTCCCGGTAGGAGTAATATTGATTTACGATGTCCGGTCTATAGTCGTGTGCTTAGTCATCCAGTTATCGTCATCTTGTTCTAGACAATAGGTTGTGAGTACCTACATTTGTACTCGTTAGTAATAAATTGATCATAACCTTGATAAAAGAGAAAGTCGAGGCTTTACCTATCATTGAAAAATATAGTGTGCACGAAGCATAACAACATTGAGGGAACCGGAGGTGTACCTTTCATTTAAACTAAAACATTAATTGAGATGATTTAATAAACCGTTTAGCAGTTCTAATCATAACTGCTGCACATTCTTCGTATGTATAGCTATGGTCGTCAGTAACCATGACATGCCAGTATTAGATGCCATTTTGAAAATAGTGCGTGTTCCGTGCTAGCGCGGCGAAACGCGTCCACCCTCGTAGCATAAAAACATTGAGCCTGTCCGAGCTTCTTGAGGCAAAGTCCTTAGACTGACCGCAGCGGACACTCCATCCGCATGCTACGCGCGTTTAGCGCTCGGTGGCCGGCGCTGCGGTGCCTCTAAAGACACCGCTATATCTCAGTTCGTTACAGGCACATACCAAATATAGAGGCATCTTTATATGGAGAGAGAAGGCAGGAGGAAGAAATAAAGGAAGGAAAAAAAAGAAATAAAGTGAGAAGAAATAAATAAAATAAGTAAAAAATAGTATAGAGATCTGATTTAGAAGTGGACGAGTGGGGAGAACAAAATTGTAAAGTGCGAATCTTTTTAAAATAGAATATAGAGATAAGATATAGAGGTGGACGAATGCGAATAGTGTTAGCTCTCCACCTCTCCCACATGATGCCTATACGGGCTTTGGGTAATTTCTTCTGTACGAGTACGTCCACAAGTCATACGTACTGTACTTGACTCCTCGTAAATTGGGCTCTGGCAGGATCTGGCGTAGCAGGGTCATCAGGGCGTCAGGACAAGCTCGGATCAGTGATCACCACCACACCGCCACACCACTGCTATTGAGAGCTTATTTATCACGGTCGCAATGCCCGTTACCATGCATCTGCCTCTGCTCCGCTCCGCTCCGCTTGACACGGGTTGCCCTATTGCGCCACCGACAGCAAAGCAGTGACCCGCTCCATGGTCCATACGTACAGTTCTGCATGCGCGTGCGCCTGCCCGGCTGGCAGCAGTCCCATACTGTCGCGTTCGCCTCTGCAAGTGACTCTCCACAATGCACGAAACCGTGACATCTTCGAGACCTCCATCTTCTTTGCGTGTTTTAGGTCAAAGAAAATAAAATGCAGTGCAAAGAAAGCCTCCTACAGACCTTACCTCGAGCATACGTGTACTCTCTCGTTTCAAAATATTTGACTCTGATTAGTTCAACTTTGAACTAATCAATGTTGAATATTCCGAAACTAGGTGATATGTAGTATGGTTGGGACCAATCTTGAAGTTTTTCTTTCTTTTGCACCACTTAATAATGCCTTAACCTATTTCTACTGGATCAAAGTCATGGGAGTTGCGGTACTTTTATTTTATGTATGCTCTGTGGCCAAAGAGAAAAACACCGAGAAGTCTAGTTACTGACGCGCCAAGATTTCGGAGCGACATGAGAGAGAGCGAGCGCACGCCCCCGCTCATCCTCTGGTGAAACCAGCCACTTCCCCCTCTCCGGCGACACTGGTTCTCCTTCACTATCAACCTCAACAGCACCCACCAGCTGCCCAGACTCGGCGACATCCTCCCAGGAGATTGTTGCCAAGGTGCTGGGAATTTCATCGACTCCTCCTTCGCCTTCAAGTGACCCGAAGCTGATCCTTGCTGAAAAGACAAGTCCTCAGCCTTCATCGTTTCCGGTAAATTCGCCCATCCTTGCCACTAATGTCGCTCTTGCACACTGCAATACCGTGCGTAAACCGTCCAGCTTGTCTGCTTCCCCCCTGCTTCTCTCCTGGCATTTTCGAGCAGCACCAGCTCTCCCGTCAACACTTTTCTGTCGCCTTCGCAACATGTGCTCATTGCCTGCAGACCGAAACATGTTTCCAGCCCGTTTTGTACTCATTTATTGGCTTTTTTTTGAAACCTCTCAATCGAGTACAGTTGTAGTATCTATTCATATGTAAACACACTCACTCACATCATCACACACACACAATTAGGCTTAGAACTACACACAACTTGTATAAACGTCCTTATAAAGATTAACAGAATCTATCGGGATCCGATGCATTTTTTGGCTTTTCAGAGCCCAGTGGGTGAGGAAGACAGTCAGTTCTCTCTACTTCCGATTCTTCAGTTTTCGGAATCGGAAGAGGAGGATCGTGATGATCACAGCTGGTCCTCAGTAAAGTCGAAATCATCTCATCAACAGGCTGATCATCGGGGTTTCGCGCCATCAGCAATCCAGGTACTGTTAACCTCACCTAGCGATCGGAACTCACCGTCGCTCTTGTCTCCAGTGATGGTTGCCATGCCGTTCACTTCGGGCGTTTAGAAAGAATGTGGAGAAAAAACTCTCATTAATCCAAGCCTCGGGGAGTAGGTCTTGCATGGAGGTGCCTCCCTCAATGAAAATTACCGCTGTGTTTGGTTTGAGGGATATAGTAGGACAGGACAGAACGACTCACTTTTCTGTTGTTTGGTTTGTAGACATATGAGGTGGAGTCATCTCTCAAACAACTCTTCGAAAGTACTCATACTCACATGTTAAACAGTAGACATGATCATTCCGTTCTACATCATCTCACAAAACAAACAAGAAACAGAAATCGTCTCATCCTTCTAGACAAACAGAAAACGGGACAATCTCATCTTATAGATCTATCCCATCCTACTTTGACTCTCAACCAAACACATCCTATGAAGGCAGAAAAAAGTCATTGTCGCTGAAGGTGAATAAAGGCTCTCCCTGGGTTTTGTACCGGGGTTCCCGGCGTTCTAAAAAACAAAGAGAAAAACACCATGAACTACTGCCAGAAGTACACACTTTCTGAGCTTGGGCGGTGGCACCAATCTACCGGTCAAAAGTCGAAGCAGGCCACCACCCGTCCACACCTACCGACCACGACGATTCTTACCTCTTGAGTAAAAGTGAAACCTGAAATTCCCGGACACCGATTTGGCATTGGCAGTTCACCAGCCCAACTCACTCTTCTATTGTGACCCAAAGAAGAAGGAAAAAGAAAACTACCACTTCTACAGTCTGAGAGGACACGGTGAAAAAACAGTGCTCGCCATGGGTTGATGGCAGTGGCAGATGCGGGCGCAGAGGAGTACACGCAGCACATGGCGCGAGGCAGCACAGAAGCTTCAGCGGCGCTCATCACGAACTGATGATAAAAAACAAAAGCAAAAGCATGGAAGTACCATTCTCTACTGACCATCACGATTTACACATGCACTTTTACCCCCACACCCCTCGCGAGTCTCGCATTACAAACACGCACCCCTCGAGCTCGACCGAACCGGAAGCACCCAACCGGAGATCGAGCTCGCTCGCCCGCCACCGCCTGCAGCTACTCGTCGTCGCCGCCGTCCCCTCCGAAGAGCGCGGTGCGGTAGTAGAGGAGGGCGAGGATGAGGAGGAGCATGAGCGCGACGCCGACGGGGGACCCGCCCACGCGGTGCACGGCGTCGGGGGACCCGCCGAACGCGAAGACGTCGGCCAGCGCCGCCGCGCCGCGGTCGGAGGAGAGGAGGCGGATCAAGAGGAGCAGGCCCACGGGGAGGAGGAGCAGGCCCACCGGGCTCAGCAGCTCCGCCACCGCCTCCGTCAGCGCCTCCCCGCCGTCGCCGAGGAACAGCGGGCCCGCCACCACCAGGCCCACCACCACCGCCAGCAGCAGCCCGTGAGGCGCCCCGCGTGGCCCGCCGCCGCCGTAGTAGTACTCGTCCGCCATTGCCGACGCGATGCGAGATCTCTGCTCTGCTCTGCTCTGCTCTCTCTCGTGGGGTAGGGTGGTGTGGGCGAAGAAGAGCCGAAGAAGTTTTTAGAGCGGCGCGGAAGAGAAACGAGGGGTGGGAGCGTGAATGAGTGTGTGTCCATCGAGTCACGTGGGAGGAGCGGTAGATCACACGAGGGCAGGAGTCAGTGCGGTGGCTCTTTGCCTTACAGGGCCCCACTTTCAGCGGTAGGCAGGAGCAGTGGGACCACGACGTCAGATTGTGATTTCCAGGGTGGTGGGGGACCAGGAACCCTGACTTTACTGCATATGTGACTTGACCACTGGACATGTGGATCTCTAGCACGTGGGCTTCACATGGCAGTGATCAAGTCACATGTAGATTTAAGTCATAGGATCCTCTTCCGGGGGAGTAAACAGCTTCAATGTCGACAACGACCATACGTGATGCTTGCATTGTTTCGTGTTGCATTCGATGCATATTCCTTTTGATGCCATCGCCAAGTTCCAGCGACTGCACTGCATTTCTTAATTCACATGGACAGTTCAGGCTTCAGAATCTTCAGAACCTACTCATTGCCGGCACAAGCGCAAGTGGGAACCTACTCTCCCCGCCTGTCAGGGCCGACACATTAACATGACACTTTGAAATTAGGAAGGACAGGCGCTCCAGATCTACAGCCCCAGGGAGCGCATTACCAACATTTTTATATGCGCCTCGGGAATAGAAGATCTCTGATTTCCTCGGATCCCTGGTGTGATTCTTCCTGCAACCGCCAGTTGGTCTGGCCGCACAGCACCAACGCTCTCGAGTCTCGGATCTCTCGGCTAGTTGTGGCAACTGGCAACCTTACGCATGAACCGAACAGGCGCTCCTTCTCAGCAGTCGCCAATTGGGGTCTCGCCGCTCCAACGATCTTAATTTCCCCAGCAAACGCGTCCTCGGTTTTCAGAATGCAAAGGCGCCGGCCGGGCATAGTGCGCGTACACTGTTACTGCACTTGCAGAGTTGCAGCAAGGGCAAAAATGTCTCTTCAGTTTGTCCTAAGATGGGATCTGACGGCCCGGGCTGGATTCGTGCGTACATCCAACATTATAAATCTGCAATAGTATTTGGTATATCACGGTCTTGTATGATGTCAAACTAAGAAAATAGAACTCGAGCTTCCTGAGACCATTCGCACAAGCATACTGTAAAGCTTATTAGATAGGTATTTAGAGAAAGATATTGAAAAAATAGAAGAAGATAAATCTTTAGAAAATGCTTTAGATGATGTCTCTGCGAATAGCCTAACATAGCTAGAGTGTGCGCGATAGCAACCTCATTACAAGCACTTAAAAACACCTGGCGAATTAAGCAGTCCAGCTCCCAACATCATACCATGTCTAAAAGAGTTATTAACTAATTTGTCTACTACAAATAGACTGGTTGCTTTTTCTATCTTGTACTCCTTCCGTCTCAAAAAGCTTATCGTTTTGTAGTTTATTTTTGAACTACAAAGCGACAAGTTTTTTGAGATGGAAGAATAAACTACAAAGCGACAAAATTTTTGAAACAGGGAAGTACTTATAAGTGATATATTTCAATACTTTTTTCTTCTGTATCTTAATTACTCCTGTGATTTAGCTGACAACGAAGCAGATAAGGTAGACGTAGAGAGCATCACCATCTTGAGTTGTCATGTGGATTAGATTTGTACTTTGTAGTGATTGATTGCATTTTCTGTAATGACTTGTACTGATTCTAACTTGGCATAGCAGGAGTTCAAAGGTGAAAACTGAAGTAGCTCCATGTTGCCTTATGTGTTTACCACTTGTTTAACTCAGCATTTTGTAGCCACCACGATTTTTTATTTAGATCGGCAAATTTCGAGGCTCTCTTGCCAAGCTGGGAGCGGCTCCACGCGGAACACGGTGACAGGCAAATTAGCACAGTTACACAACTGTTTGTCAAATGCAAAGTATATATAGGCAGACCCTGTAGTAAAAAAAATGCAAGCAGGAAAGGTCACTCAAATAACATCGACGGAACCATGGTGGGAGCAGTGTCGACAGATACAAACATCTCTTGGAGATCAAACTGGTTCAAAATTCAGGAACAGCCTACTCAAGGCATCACTTTCAACGGAAACAATTTGTTGGGGGAAAAGATACCAAACGTCGTCCATAGTTTGCACAAGTTCGCCACCCAAAAAGCAGCCGCCAATCAGCTTGTTTAACTATGTGTCATGCAAGCGCAGGGGCTGGGGTGCAACCAGTGGCAGGCACAATCTCGGAAGTCCTCTGCGCAGAACTGTACTTCTTTGTGATAAACCTGACAAATCCAATTCCCGAGTTAAACTTCGTTTTTTATGCGAACAAGCCTTGTTGCTTCCTTTTACATGTGAAAACTGTTGGAAACAGCAAGCATAAGCAAATGCTGCACTGTGACATTTATTTCGTGTATAATCAAAATTTTACACAAAATATATAAGATTCAAGCTGTGGATACAATGATGGTTTAAGAAGCACCATAATATCTTATGTTACAACATAAAAAAATTGGATTAAATGCAGTTCTTCTATATGCACTTGGAGAATCTCCAGAAATTTGTGATGCATATACATGTTTTAAATATTCTTCTTTAAATGTCAAGCGATTTCTTAGAATACGAATGTATCATAAATGTTTTGGGAGGTACCATGTAGCTAATTGATAGTTTGATGAATTAGTATGGTTCATTTAGTAGACTTGGTGCAAAGTTAGAGTTTCCATTGCAAGCATGGAGAAGACAGGAGGCAATCTTGTGCCTGTGAGACAACTCATTATTTTGCTTCTTGAGTATATAATTAGTTTAATTCCTCTTTTGTATCCACTGCAAAGTGCAAAACACATGATAATAAGTGATAGATACCTGAAGAAATCTCTCCATAGCAATTCAAACATTAACCAATTTGTTCCAGCATCGGATGAACCATCATCGTTCTTGGTTGTTGACCCATTTGGAATTGCTCTGGGGAGGAGGAAATTCGATATCAACTTACAAATATATATTTAACAGTGACATAATGATGAAACTGTTCAGCAGTCTCAAATACCTTGTAGCATGCTTCTTCAACTCCTCATACATGAACCGTGGAGAGAGGCACCCCGTGGCAAGCCATGGTGAAATTTTGCAGGAGAAATTAGCACCATATATGCTATTTCGAGTATTGTCCTTGTTAGCTTTGTTTGGCTGCATACTGCACTCTGCAGCAAACTTCTTCAACCTCTCCAGAGCTTCAGTTTCACCACCAATGAGAGTTGAACTGACAGCAGGTTTTGTGTCCTAAACAAACAAAGAATGAATTTTAATATCAGAAAGAATGAAGCACTCAGTGGATTTTAAGATCTGCAGGAGCTATAGGGTCATATGTTATTTAAAGGAAAATTGAAGACTGCCATGCAAGAGACCCAAACATAAATGTTACAGCATAACGTAAGACATGGTTCAACTCAAATGAATCTTAGACAAGAACATCTCATGATCAGTGTCATCATCCATACTCCACACGAAAAAAACTACTGCCCAGACCTTTTCTGTTCTTCGAAAATAAAATGGCTCTGCGTTCACACTAATGGCACTGTCACTTTAAGATATCTCAGCACATAATCCATGAAAACAACTAGTAACAAGACTCAAATTACATGTTTAAGGTGTCCCAACTCCCAAAATCAACCAGACTGCAAAGAAGCATAGCACCAGAAGAAAGAGGCCAAATGCACCTATGTAACACATGTCCAATGTTCGAAAGTGGATAGTTGTTTGGGAAATGAAAAGATCGTAAAAAACAACCAGCTAAATGCTGATGTGGATGAAGAAGAGATGGTGACAAAACAAATTGCAGACTAGCTGCATTTGGCACACAATTTACACCAAACGCACATTTAGTATATCACAAAAAGGGGCTAGCATTACTGTTTTGTTTGGTCTGTTCTATTACATGGCCTTAACATATGCAAAAGCAAACAACATAGTGAGACAGCAAGCACTACCACCTAAATGAACGAGAAGACCAAAATTTGTACCCAAATCCCTTTTGTAATTACCAATCCAACATTCCAACAGAAATGCCAAAGAATTGGATCCTTTAGCAATTATGCAGCGAAATGATCAACGGCACCCACACATGCTATAGTTAGCAACTTTTACCTACTTCTATATGCCCTTCTACCACATATAAAGGTCTAGCTGGATATCATGATGCTAAACTTAGCTTAAGATATAGATGTATGCCGCAATTAATAATCCATCTGTATAAGCGACTCACCTGAGTCATAGCTGGTGGCGCAGTGAGCCCAAGCTCACCGAGCGTGGGAAGGTCACCAGGCTCAAGCACATTCTTCATAGGCACACACTTGACCTCATCGGGTGCCTCTAGCACCTTCCTGACCTCCAAGCCCTTCACCGCGTCCCTGAACCCGCCATGGTTGGATGGCATGTCCTCGAGCCGGAAGGGCAGGTCCTCGACGTGGTACAGCGTGCTGCCCCAGAAGTACTTAACCTCGACACCTTCCTTCTCCACAGCCTTCCGCACCGTGTCCTCAGCGCGGCACTCGTCCCGCGACACCTCACCGTGCGCGTACACGGCCTCCGCGCCAGCCGCACGTGCGAGCTCGGGGATGACCACCTCGGGCCTTCCCAACCGCACCACCAGGTCCCCTCCGCGCGCCCGGAGGCTTCGTCGCAGGTCGGCGACGGAGTCGAGCAGGAAGTTGGCGCGGTACGGGCCGGTGCGGTCGAAGCCCGAGGGGGACTTGCCGAAGTCCCGCGGGTCGAAGACGAAGACGGGGAGGAGGGAGGACGAGGCACCGACGGCGGCGTGGAGCGGCTCGTGGTCATGGAGGCGGAGGTCGGTGCGGAACCATACGAGCGTGCGGCGGCGCCCCGCAGCGGCGGGCGCGCCGGAGGGGAAGGAGCGGGAGAGGCCCGGCGTGGAGGCCGGGAGCGGGGAGAGGACGGACGAGACGGCAGAGTTGAGGCGGGTGTTGGTGCGGCGCGATGAGGACGGTGCGGCGGCGGAGCACGGGTGGAGGCAGACGGCGAGCGTGGAGATTTGAGTGGGAAGATGAACGGTGGAGGGGATGGAAGCGAGGGTAGGGGCAGCCGGTGCGCGGAGGGAGAGGGGGAGCGAGAAGGAGGCGAAGGGGAGGGTCGTGTCGTCTCGCTGCTGGGCGCCGGCATCAGAGTCGGAGGCGGCGGCCATGGTTGGTGGGATGCGGGAGTCAGGGGAGGTGGAGGTCTGCTGGTTGGTGGAATGCGGGAGTCAGGGGAGGTGGAGGTCTGCTGTGGATGAGGACTGAGAGGGTTGGTTGGAGACGAGGGAAGGTGGTCGAGAATTTCGGACCCCCACACACCAACCATTTGGGTCTTTTTCCCGGAAGAATCCAGATTCATTCTTGTCACCAATTCCTTTTTGCCAGCGGTGGTGGCATTTGAAGAAGTGCAGAAAAGTCGAGTTATTTGAGTAATCTTTTACTAGGAATCAAGGAGAAAAAGCAAATAATTTCAATCGTCAATTAACAGTGAAAAAAAATCTTCACTTCGTAAACACCTGGTCTTATACAAAACCCACCTCCAGAAGGATGTCTTGTTTGCACGTAGTCAACCCAGTGGTATCCAGAAAATGAGGCTTAAAATAAGTAAAGATTGCCTCAGTCTCCGATCCCAATATCTAGGAATAACAACTATTATTTAAACGAAAAAATCACAATCTTACAAACAATCTGTTGCGAAAACAACATGATATAACCACTTCGGTGTAGCAAAATTTATCTGCTCCGGAGAAAGTTGAACAACCTTAAATGAACCATTAGTGTTAAAATATTGCCCCCAATTTCAACCCTTTCCACGGAACGCTGGATCTCGTTTTCACCATGCCAAGAAACCCCTACACACAATTCCTGGTGTGTTTGAAACTCGCTATGCAACAAAAGCCAGCTGGGCTATTTTCAATTTGTCGTCACTTCTCGCCACATGAAGCAACTGAAGACAGTACTGTTGATGAATGGTCTTATGAATTTCGCTTGTGCGATCTTGCCATCTTTGCTTGTTTAGCAGAGGATTTCTTGACATTCGGATTTGGAGTTACTCTCTGAATGACTCTTTTAGGTTCATCAGGCTTTTCATGGGGATCAACCTCTTCATACTGTATCGGCTTAATGGTAACACCAGGCTTCTTTACAATCTGAAAGGATGGGGGATACAGTGAAAAGTAGAAGTATACGTTAACCAACGGACACTTAACAAATAAATGATTGAAATTCAAAAGCACTAGTCACTGTGACAATAGAATCATGCATGTCACAGTTAAAATATTTATTAGTAAGTAAAATATAAAGTTATCAATTAAGGTAGAACCTAGAAATGCACAAATGCCAATATTTTCAGCTTTGCCATCAGAAAAAAAGTGAAACAAAATTATCCTAAATAGGTACTGTGTGGCATAAAAAATCCCAGCTGCATGTACAGCAGATGGAATCCACAATGCAAATTAGATAAGGCAAATATATCAATGAATTGCTTAATTGATTGGATATTTTTTTAGCAGTTCCACTCACCGCAGGACGATTCAGAGCAGAAACCGATAATACTGGGTTGTAATCAGGTCCAATAGGCATACGGATGCTCTGTTCGTACGCCTCCTTGGAAGTGTAAGGGAAAGGCAAAAACCTTGGCAAAAGCTTTTCAGTCTGCAGAGAACAAAGTAGTCAAATTTTTGCTTGTTAAGAATTTTCTAAAACAAAATCTTAGTCAGACGTAAGCAAGCAAGCTGAACGATCATGGCTTCTAGAGAAGCTTTGGTTCAGAGTTACAATGAAAGGGAAAAGGTATACAAATATATAAAAACAAGTTCTATTCACAATAATCAAATAGATATTTTACCTTCTTATCCACGTGTTCAGAAATAATAACATGCTTTAGCTTTGAGTCCTTCCTCCTTTTCAGGGCTTCTTCTCTATTCCTTTTAGCGCTTTCATGTTCTTTTACCATCCACGAAGGAAGCCCTTTTTTCTGTTGGATGTCGGTCCACTGCCCCCAACCAGGAACAAGAGCAGGTTTTTCAGGTTCAGGATTCTCTTCATTTAAAAAGTCCATTTTATCCTTCTCAAACTCGGCTTCAACATCATCACCGGCAAAAGCTTGACGTATGAGATCAGCTTGCGATGGAAGTTCATAATTTTCCTTTGTATCTGAGGAGGTCAAGAAGCCCTCAACCATCTCTTCTTCAGAATCTGAATCAGAACTGTGGCCCCGTCGCTACACAAAATAAGGTGGAAAAAAATAAGTGAAATTCACAAGTGGATCTGCTAATAAGAAAACAGAATACATGTTAACAAACCTTCGGGTTTGAATCTACTACTGAAGGGACCTGTGATTTTGATTCTTTGATTACTCCGCTAATGTTACTATTCTCATTTCCTTTGCTACTCTTGACCTGGTGAAAACAAAAGTCCAAGATACCAAGAGCTTGTCAAGAAGACATGGACACAAACATCAACCACTAAAGCAATGCAAAGCACAAGTACCTTCTTCCATGAATTATCAACTAGCATTCCAACTTCAAATGTTGTCTTGGGGCCTGGATTCTTGATAATGTCATCAAAACTCTACATAGTGCAATGACCATACATAAGTTTGTGTAATACAAATGAAAGGACAACGCAATTTAAGGAAAGAAAATCTAACCTTGAACATCGCATTCTGTGATTCATCATCCAGCAGTGCAGTCCCAAGTTGGATGTCATTTTGCTTCTTAGTTACTTCATTGTTGTCCAAATGTTGGGCCGAGTCAGAATCGTACTCACTATCACTATTCTTGTCAGAATCTTCTAGTTTTTGCCTCTTATTTACATCAATTTTTGTATTTTTGACAGGCCCAAAAGTTCTTTTACCGGTCAACGTTGTTGAATCTTCATTTTGTTCAGAGTTACAATCCTCCAACTTTCTTAGAGATTCATCATATTCTTTAAGAGCTTGTCGTGCTTCCTCATACGTTGCTTCCTCATGTTTTTTCATAGCACGTTCCTTTAAATAAAGAGCAAAATAAAAGGAATGGGGAGGGGGCACAGCAATCACAACTATGCTAGCAACAGTATGAACAAAGGCAGAAAAGTCAAGCTAATGGAAACGCACCATGAAAGGCAACGAAAAGACTCCGGATTTTGGAATTTCATTATCTTCTTCAAGAACTTTTTGAATTTTTTCTTTCCCTCTGTTTAAAAGCTTTGCTTCTGATACGCTCTCATCATCATCATCATCATCATCATCATCATCATCTGAACTTTCATCACTGCTACTAGAATCACCTTTCATGGAATTCATTTTCCTAGTCAGAACAGTATGTTGTTGCAGTTGGGCTGCAATAGCAGCTCGAGTGCCATCATCTTGAACAGATAATCCTCGCTTTTTAATACGACGTGCCCATCTTGATGTATTGTGGTGCTTTAATGTCATCCTTTCCTGTGAATAGTTTCATGATGGCAATGTTAATAGGGGCATACTTTGAATTATCTAATACGATGAGAAAACAAATTGAGAAGGGCAGCCTAGCACAGTGGCAGGGCCTCTCCGCTTGTGTCCTGGAGGTCCGAGGTTCAAATTAGTCTCCTTGCAAAATAAGCAAAGGGAATGTCTCCTAGAATTTCCCTTCCCAGTCCCCCACAATATGTGGGAGCTTTCAACACTGGTACACCCTTGTTATTGAGAAAAAAAGAGCACTGATTTACCTCTGCACGTTTTTCTTCTTGTTTCAAAGCATACTCTTTGGCAGCTTCAGGATTTGCCTCCCAATCTGCTGATGCAGCCTTCAGTTTGTCCTTCTTTAACATACGATGAAATGTCCTGGACTTGATCTTCTTCACACGTTTTGCTTTCATCTCATGACGGAATAGAAGACTGCGCATCTTAGCAAGGTGATTTTGGCGTTCTCTCACATCTTCTACATCAATCTACAAATACATCAACTTAGAAGAAGCTTCTGAGCTTGGAATATACGTTTTAAAAGTAAGCATGTCGAGTTAGCAAAAATATAGAAGCCAGTACAGTTATAGTACCTAGTTAAGTTCAATTAAATGGATGAAGCGCTATGAGGGTATCACATACCTTGTTAAGCTCCAAGATTTTTGCACCGTCATTCTTATGTGCTTCCATCATTTCTTTGTTGTGAAAAATCTGGGCCATCTCCTTCTCAAACTTATTCATCGGCTTAAATTGATTAGCAATTGCCCCCACACTGTCCACACCCAAGTTGACGTCATTTTCAAAGTACAATGTAGGAGCTTCCCGGTTCCTCTTCACTACATGCTCAAACTTGGTGATCTCGTTCTTGGAAAGTTTGTATGTAACGCCACGATCCAGCCTCTCCCTCTCCGATTTTGGAAGAGGGGCTGACACAACCATTGGCCCTTTCTCCTGGTGCTGCAGTCTCTTACGGAGCTTGCTATACCCCGACTTACCCTGGATATTCTCCAAGAGATCGTTAATTGTGACAGGACCATCACTTTCTCCAGGCTGCAAAGGCAGCTCCTGTGGATGTTTGTTCTTCTTCTTTCCTATTTGGCAAAGATATTTCATGTTGCAGAACTTCAAGAGAAAGATGAAATTTTATTGGCACAACATATTTTTAGTTATTTACTACAGTCAACACTTCTTATTCAAGACTTTTCAAGCAAGCCTTGATACAAGTTAACCTATTATGTCCACAATATCTTGAAGAACGTCAATCGTATCCAATTTTAAAAGTTCAATTTACCATGAAAGGCTTCTCTAGGCATTCCAGTCGTCTCCTGCAGTATCCTTATCTGCCTCTCCTCGTTGTCATCTTCGTCCATATCTTCTCCTTCATCAGATGGCACATCCTCATCCTAAAGACAGATACGAACGTAATTCAACGCCACATCTTGACCAGCTCTAAAGGTAGCTTGAACGATGACAATATTTCATCAATCTGTATACACGAAGTCACCAGCGCACACAAAAATGTATATATTTTCTACAGCGACCGCGTCGCGAAATGGCAAGCCCGCGCCAAACCCGAAACGAACAGGAGAGAAGGTGGTCACCGCACCGCGTTGGAGGCGTCGCTATCGAACTCGTACTCGTAGTTGTCGACGGCGTCGTAGCGGCCGTTCTTGCCGGCCTCCTCCTCGGGCACCCCCTCCTCGTACTCGTACACGTCCTGGACCCCCAGGTCGGACCCCTCGTCATTGTCGGAGCCGGGGGCGGGGTTGGGCCCCATCAGGTCCATCTCACGGCGGAGAGCCGTGGGGAGGCGCGGACCACGGCGCTGCGTCTTCCCCGCGGGACCCGGGGCGGGCTTGCCGCGCGCCAAACGGGGCTTCTTCATCGTTGCAGTAAGAGGTGCACGCCGGTGGAGGGGTCCGGCGACGAAAGGAGGCAGCGGACGGATGGACAAACGGCGGCGCTGCGCGCCGTGTCGGGACTTCTGAGGGCTTTCTAGGGTTCTTGCGACAGCGGATGGCGGCTGCGCGCCCTGCCGCGTAATAATCCGTTGGATTGGATTTGCTTTGTGGGCCGCCGTGCAACGAGGACATAAATATTCCGGTCGTAGTGGGCCTAACCAGGCCTTCTAGTTAACGGGCTGAAAATTTCCTACTAGAAGCACCGGATCGAAAAAAATGCACTGGATTCCTCTCAGAAAAAAAGAGAGGGGATTGAGGGCGTGTCTGGATCGAAGCCACACCTCGCCGCAAGCAGTCAACGCCACAACTGCGTCAGATGCGGCGTTCGTTTGGATCTCACCGAAGCTTAGGCCGCCAACACTCGCCTCATTCGATAGCAGTTCATTTTTATCGTCAAAACGCGCCGAAGGTTAGGCGGCCGATTTTGCCGCCACAAGTGTAGCGTCGCCACAAGTTGGGCGTGGCAAGTTTTGGACGGGATCCAAGCAAGCCCTAAATTATAATCGGTTCGGATCTTTAAATGGCCTTCATTAATGTTTGTGAGCTGAAATTCCATTAGTTTTGGCCCAACAACGGTGCAATTTTATTCGACCACTAAGGTCCTGTTTGACACAGCTTCTGCTGTAGTTTTTTCATAAAAATAAGCTGAAAATGTGTCAAACAAGTAGCTTCTGTAATAGCTTATTAGTTCAATTGCTTCTCAGAATGAACTAAAAGCAAGATATAAGCAGAAGCTGCTTTCCACCAGCTTTTCAAACAAGCTGTTTTTATAACAAGTTCTAGCTGTGTTAAACAGGACCTAAACATTCACATGTCCATCGACGATGGCACTTTCGGCAACGAAGACGACAGCATCGGCGACGACGACCTAGTTGGCATCCACGATCACGCGCTGTCTCCCTCGATTTGTTCATCGGCAACAAGTTCTACACGCACTTATGTCTTCTCCATTTCCAATGATTTTTTAACCCTATTGATTTCCTGTCGTGGTAGTTTATTTAGAGTGTGTTTGGTTCGAGGGATATAGTGGGACGGGATGGGACGATCCCACTTTTCTGTTGTTTGGTTTGGAGACATGTGGGATGGAGTCACCCCTCAAAAGAGAATATTCTACCTAGATGCGGGATGAAACCATCCCACCGAAAACATGGGGACGGATCCGTCCCACCTCCGTGGAGACAGGTGCACGACCTTCCAGAAGTACTCATACTCACATGTCTCTGTTCCATCCTTTCATTCAAACAAGAGACGGGATCATTCCGTCCCACACCATCCCACAAAACAAACAAGAAACAGAGATCGTCCCATCCCTCTAGACAAACAGAAAACGGGACCATCTCATCCCTAAAAACTGGGATGGATCCATCCCATCCCACTTTGACTCCCAACCAAACGCATCCTTAGAGTTCAGCTTGTCCTAGTATTGTGGATTCAATATTGGAGAAGCATTTTGTACCCGTGTAGGAAAACGGAGACTTAGGTGGTGTATCTGCCTATCGGGTTTGTATCGCCAGTCACCAAACCGAAACGAAAGCTCACGTGTCTCTTATTCAAGTGTATATATATATATATATATATATATATATATATATATATATATATATATATATATATATATATATATATATATATATGGATTATAAGTGTAACGGTCTCCACCGCCGACAACGTTATTGTTCTATGTAGTTGACGAGTACTTCGTCTCGATGTGCCCATTACACGTCGCAGATGGATATCGGTATCAGTTCATGCGGAAGGAGCCGGAAGGCGCCGCGCGCTGAGCATCATGGAGAGCGGGCCCTGCAGGCTAGACACCGGCATCCCTGCCGCCGGCACGTGGCATTGTACTTGGCCAGAGGCATGCTCGCCACCAGCTCGCAGTCGCAGGCACCATGGTCATGTGGGGAATTTTTTAATAATATACGAAAAAATATGAAATTAATAAAAATTACTTACGATTTGAAAAATTGGTCAAACTGAACCATCATCGTCCACGCTACGGACGAAGTGACGAATTGTGCCAGCGTGACATATTGTTCTTGGCATGAACCGAATTTGGTTGCCAGCTTGGCAAGGAGAATATTGTTCAAGACATGGACGCCATGTATAATGCTTTTTTCTTTAAAATGGCTGTTTTCTAACGTGGTTATTTTCAATTTGGACATCGTTTTAAAACTACTTATAAGAATAATTGGGAGAATAGTTGTAATAGATATTGAATATTCACCGTGATAAGTTTATTCCATGAGTTACGTAAACTTTTACCGCATCGGATCAAGAGTTATTAACTTAATAAATATGCATCACGGTCACATTTTCAGATGAGCTTATTGACTTAATGTGATCGCAATCATATTTATTAAGTCGGTAACTCTTGATTCAATGCGGGTAAAAGGTTATGTAACTCATGAAATAAACTCATCACGGTGTATACTTCAATATCTATTACAACTATTCTCCATATAAATCATTTTAAAATGATGTCCAAAATTAAATAGAATCACGTTAGAAAACAACTGTTTTAAAAGAAAAAGGCATTGTATATCATCCATATCCTGGACAATCACTACATGAACTCGACCATTTGCGACGGCCAAATTAATTTGCGACGATCGACTGTCGCAAATAGTCTAACTTGCAATGGTCTGCACCTGGCCGTCGCAAGTTATACTGTCGTGACCAATTGAAGCTCAAATTGAGACGGCAGACTCAAAAGTCATCGCAAATAAAGACCTCGTTGCAAATAAGTGGTTAACTTGCGACGGCCCAACCAACAACTGCCGCAAGTTATTTAATTTGCGACGGCCAATCCTAGAACCGCCGTAAGTTACTTGGGCCATCATAAATGTTCAGATATACCCCCTGGCCCGGCTCGACCCGACTTCATTTCACCGCCTGCCGCCACTCGCTCGCGCCCACCGCCACGCTCCCGCCGTCGCGACGCGCGCCCACCGCCGCCACGCGCCCATCGCCGCTCGTTGCCCATCGCCCCGGCCTCCATCGTTGGCGCGCGCCCCGGCGTCGCATGCCCCGACATCGCCCCTCCCCGACTGATCCCCGAGTGCTCCGCCCGATGGTCCCCGAGTGCTTCACCCCTCCCCGGTCGTCAGTCGTCTCGCTGCCTCCCCGAGTGCTCCGCCCGGCGTCGCCCCTCCCCGTCCTCCACCGTCGCGCGCATGGGAGTGCTCCACCGACGACTATAGATGGCCAATGGTCCGTGCCAGGCCAGCTCGACACGAGCTCGGTCGGGCTCGTTGTAAGGATCGAATGCCCAAGAGGGGAGGGTGAATTGGGCTTCTTTTCAAAAATTAGAGCAATACAATCTTAACTACTAAAAGTCTAATTCCCTATGCAAACAACCTATGCATTCGAGTGAATAGTAATCTTGTGGTAAATGAAATGCATAAGTGTAACGGGAGAGAAAGAGTGTGCAAACTTCCGAGGAGACACGAAGATACGGAGATTTATCCTGTGGTTCGGCAAGATCGTCAAGATCTTCCTACATCCATGTTGTGGCACCCACCAAAGGGTATAGCCACTCCCAAGTCACCGAGACCAGGGATCTTCACTAAGCTTCTCCGTTCTCCAACCTCGGCAAGGTGGAGCTCAAGCCTTGTACAAGTTGGATCCTCCGGGCTTCCACAACCATCTTGACAAGCTCCGGAAGGCTCTCTTCAATCATCGACTCTTACACGGTGATTACAATCACCAAGATACATTCCCTTATAGCTCTCACTATACTAGAGACTCCAATCACCAAGAATGGAAGCACACAAGCACTATCTCTAGCAAGTTCTAGCCTATCTCTTGGTGTACAAGTGGTGTAAATGATGTAGAAGTGGTAACTCAATGTCTTGAATGTTTGAGAATGTGCAGAGTAGCTCTGGGTATCAAGACTTATCGAAATGACTAGTTGAAGGTGTATAAATAGCCAGCCTCCACGAAATAGCCGTTGGAAAAGTAGGCTGACATCACTGTTCTGCGAACACATGATGATTCGATGTTCTCTCTTCAGTTGTCATCGGTCGAATCCAAATTAACTGATGTCACTGTGTCAGATATGACTGTTGTTCGACCGATGTAACACTTGCCTCATCATCGGATGATCCGGTGACACTTCATCCAGAATTGGTTCAGAATTAATGCTTACTGGAGTGATTGACTGATGTGTTATAGTTGTACATCGGATGGTCCGGTGTTACACTTGGTCCAGGGTAATTGCTTACTGGAATGATGGACCGATGTAGCACTTTCTTCATCATTGGATGATCCGATGAGTACTCAGTTCTGAGGTCTTTTTCTTCTGTTAAACCAACTCGACCGATGTATTGTTTTCTGGAAACATCGGTTGATCCGGTGAGTTGATTTTGTCTGCATCGAGTTGTTCTAAGTGATTCTTTTGGAATTTGCTCGAGTGACCTCTTTTATACATTGGTTTGAAATATTCTTCTGATGATTACCAAGTCTTGGGTGCTGTCAATTTTGATGGAATAACTTTGACATATGAGCTTTTTCTTTTAGTCTTCATAAAAATCGATTGACCTCGTGAAATAGTTTGTTTAGGGGTCTCCGATTATATCCAATGAGCAGTAAATGATGTACATATAGAGTTCATTAAGTGTGATGAGTGATATGAGATACCTTGCATCTACAAACTCATTAGTAATATCCAACGGTTGTCATTAATCATCGAAACCATACCTCATGGGGGCCTAGATGCTTTCAATCTCCCCCTTTTTGGTGATTGATGACAACATAACGAGTAAAGCATAATAGTAATGAAATTAAGAATACGATACTCAAAAAGATATGCAATAGGTACAAGATCCAGCACACGAAACTTGAAGACTCAAAAGCGACCAATAACTCGAAAGCTCAACGATCAATAACACATGAGAGAATTAAGTAGCACATGAATAACTCAAGAATAGCAAAAGAGTAGCAAATCACCAAATTACAAAAGACTTCCAAAAAGATAAACTCCCCCTACAACTAGGACTCCCCCTAGGACAAAGCTACCCCCCCCCCTGACTCTTCTCCCCCTTTGGTATCAAGACACCAAAAAGGGAAGCCGAGTGCCTAAGGATCCTGAGCACTCGGGGCGATGACGAACTGGTCGCCGTCAGGGGTGCTGTCGTCAGAGTTGCTGCCTGCTGCTGCTGAGGTTGGAGTGGAGGAGACCAGTGCTGTGGGAGCTGCTGTCGGTGCATGCTGAGTCTGGACTGCTGGTAACGGGGCACTAACAATAGAAGTCGGAGTCTGCTGGAAGAGTGTCGCAGCCGGCAGGGAAGAGTGAATAGGTGCGCCTGGAGCAAGCAGTGGGGTCATGATGATCGTCGGAATCGGCGTGGTCGGCACTGGTGCTGAGACTGGAGCCAAGACAGGCGGACCTGGAGCTAGACCTGGAAGCTGTGAAGGCAGGGCAATCACGGTCTGAGTGTAGAGGTTGGTGATCAACCCCAGGATGCCCATCATAGCCTGCTGTGTCTGCTGCTGGTCAAGAGAACGCTGGCGCATCTAATCAATCAGTCCAGTGAGCGTGTCAGTGTCCTCTCGCCTCTCACGGGCTATCTGGCGCTGCATCTCCTGCTGCTGCTGCTGCTGGAGCTCCAAGAGACGCGCATCCTGCTCAGCTCTAGCCTGCTCAGCTGCAAGCCTATCTAGTCGTTGCTGCTCAACCATCTGCTGAAGAAGAGAGGTGAGCTCGGACGACTGAGAGACCTGAGCCTCGGACACCGGAGGTGGAGTAGGTGGTGGTGCATTCGAGCCTCCAGCCTCCGCGTTGTGCTGCCTGGGTGAGGGAGGAGGTGGAAAGTACTCCTCGACACTGTCACTAGTGTCGCTCTCGGACCAGATGTGCTGCAGATCCCCACCCTGAGCCTCAGCCTGTGCTAGGATCTCATCTTCCTTCTCCAGGTCTGACCAATCTTCCTTAGATAGACGAGCACGGACCTGACGCTCAACTGGACGACCAAGGCGGCGGTCTCCAGGAGCTGGAGCACGGTAGTGCCCGAACCGTGTGACGCTCTCGTCGGTGAGACTGTCACGCACGATGTACCCCTCTGGAGCTATCAAGTAGAGCAAGTGATTGATCCAGTGACCAAACACAAGCTGCCTCATCATCCCAACTCCATCGGTAATGACATCCTCCATCTCACATATAATGATATCCACAATGTCGAACTCCATCTCGTTCATGACATAGAACAGGAGTGTCTGCTGCAGACTGGTAAACCCCTCAAGGTATCCAGACCTCGGTAGAAGTGTGCGGCACAAGGCAAGGTGCACAGTGCGGGCAGCTGGAGTGAGTAGATCCGGTACCCTCGGCTAGTCAGGAGAGAAGGGTTGAGCAAACAGTGATCGTATCTCCTCATAAGGTGGTGCCACACCTCCAGTGAGCGGCCTCCTCGGTGGGTCAGCCTGTCCATATACTCTCTTGTGCAGGCAGGTGTCATGGAGATCCACTCCCAGCAGCTATCCCAAGGTCTGCCTGGTCAAATGGTGATGCTGGCCCATGAACATGAAATCAATGGATCTGCGGCCCTTTGAAACGTAGAGTGTGGCGTAGAACACTCGGACCCAGTCCTCCATAAAGGCACCCCGCTGGTAATACATCAGCTCCACTAGCCCTCTGTACCTCTCAAAGTAAGGGCGAATCTCTGTCCCGACTGCAAGTGCAAGATGATCCCAGTTAAGAAAGTTATGCTGGAAGATATTATGGCCCCGACGTCTGTAAGTCTCGTACAGCGACGCCTGTGTCAGGGTCCAGAAGCGGCTGTCCACAAGTGACTCTCTGGGCTGCGGTAACCACTCCTCAAGTAGAATGCTCCACCTGAGCTTCCTGAGCTGCTTGGCATTCAACTTCCTGTAATCTGTCAGGCGGACACCCTCACCAACATAGACGTTGGTGTCCATATCATAGACGGCTCTCTGGGCCACCCTGTCCTCCCAAAGCTCAGCTGCAGAGGGTCTCGGTCTTGGGCCTGCAGCTGGATGACCCCCACGGGTCCTGACTGAGCGCTGGCAAACAAGCGGCACCTAAGGCTCCTCTTCCTCCTCTGGCTCCTCAGGCACCGGAGGCTGCCTCTGTCGGGCCTCTCGGATCCTCAACGATCCTCCTCAGCCACGCTCTCGCTCCTCAGCGGCGCAAGCGACCATCAGGGCTTTCTTCTCCTCCTTCGACAGCTTCTGCTTCTTAGCTGCCGACTCCTCAATAGCTTTGCCCTTTCCCTTCTTGTCACGACCCATCTCGAGGAGTCGAGTGACGATGGCGATGAAGATGAGGTCGCGGGACAACGAAGCCGATCGCACGAGACGACGATGCAAGGAACGACGCGGCTGACGAACCCTAGCGGCGGTGCGACGGAGAGCACAGCGACCGGAGGGCGGCATCACGGTGGCGCAGAGGGCGGCGGCACGACGCCTAGGACGGCGGCGCAGGGCGGCGGCGGCGCTGCGTGGGGCGCCGGCGGCGGCGCTGCATGGAGCGGCGGTGGCGGCGCTGCGTGGGGTGCAGGGTGAGCGGCGGTGGCGGCGGCTCTGAGGGCGGCTGCGACCGGAGGGCGGCGGCACGACGAGCGCACGGAGCGGCAACGACGGAGCAGTGGTGGTGGCGGTGCGGATCGGGGAGAGAGAAAGTGGAATGAAGCGGTGCGCTAAATAAGTGGGGCCCGAACCCTAGCTCAAGTTTTAACATCGGATGAACCGATGTTAGTTGGGAGGAGCATCGGTCGAATGGTACAATAAGGGTATTCCAGAGGCACCATTGGCATCAGATGATCCGACGTGGAAAGCATTAGCATCGGTTGAATTTGGCACAACTCCAGAAATGTGAACATTGAATGCTCCGATGTTTCTCAGAGTGAACTCATCGGTTGATTTGACTTTCTGACTGAGCTGACCCTTAGCACCTGAGCACAAACTGATACGATGAAGCTTCTGACCTAAGCATCGGATAATCAAATGACTACAAAATAGCAACATCCCATATATGTCCATTGACTCAAACAAACAAACAATGAGAAACACATGTCTCAGGACTTTTTGGGCAACCCCTTACCCCTCAAAAAGACTAGTTGCCAATAACTTGGCTAAGCCCTAAATCAAATAGAACACCGAAGAAATTATGGAAGAAATCAAAATAAAATGTACAACCCATTCTTTGTGAGCTAGAGGACGAAGACTTCTATCTCTTTAAAGCATGTTCCTTTAGGCATTTACACACCTAACATTTTGTTCTTTCCACATCATATGAGTTGAGATATTGCATTTCAAACAAGTCTCTTTCTCATGAAGTGGGTTTCCCTTTGTGACAAACTACCGTATGCAATGCCAAACAGTTTAATGCAGGAAATTAAACATGAGTGCAAGTCTATATGGCAGACATCATGCAAGACATAAATTAAATCTATCTTGCCAAATTTGAACCTTTCAAAGGCTTCTTCAGGGAGAGCCACTCTCCAAGCCTTGGGGAAACCCAAAAGAACCTCTATCCCAAGCTAACCCTTGCTCGCCCCTATCATTTGAAAGTTAGACAAGACCTATATGTGATGCATTCTTACATGACCATGGAAAATTACATGACGTTCAATGCATCTAGCACATTTAATTCACTCCTTAGTCTAGAAAAAGTTTTCTCATCAAGTGGTTTAGTGAAGATATCCGCCAATTGTTCTTCGGACCTAACACCTCGTAAGGAGTTGTCTCCCTTAGCTTCATGGTCCTGCAAGAAATGATGGCGAATATCAATGTGCTTAGTGCGGGAGTGTTGAACGGGGTTTTTAGCAATCTTAACCGCACTTTCATTGTCACAAAGGATAGGCACAGAACCAAGTTGAATACCAAAGTCCAAAAGGGTTTGCTTCATATAAAGAATTTGGGCACAACATGCACCGACCGCTATATATTCTGCTTCCGCCGTGGACAAAGCAACGAAATTTTGCTTCTTGCTAGACCAAGATACTAGGGAACGCCCAAGCAAGTGGCACCCACCGGAGGTACTCTTGCGATCCACACGGCATCCGGCAAAGTCCGAATCCGAGTAACCCAAGAGATGGAATTTAGCACCTTTAGGGTACCACAGGCCTACACTTGGGGTATGCTTGAGATACCGAAGTATCCTAAAGACCGCCTTTCGATGCAATTATTTAGGTGCCGCTTGAAAGCGAGCACACAAGCATACACTAAACATGATATCGGGCCTATATGCAGTAAGATAAAGCAATGGACCAATCATAGAATGGTAATTAGATTGCTCAACAGGTTTACCGTCCTTATCCGCGTTGAGATGACAATTTGTTGCCATTGGAGTACTTCTTGAGCTACAATCTCCCATCTCAAATTTCTTCAAGAGGTCCTTGGTATACTTTTCTTGATAGATGAAGGTCCCCTCTCGAAGTTGCTTGATTTGTAATCCAAGGAAGAAGTTGAGCTCTCTAATCATCGACATCTCGAATTCCCTAGACATCATTTTGCCAAACTCATGGCTAAGAGCTTCGTTAGTTGAACCAAAAATAATATCATTGACAAAAATTTGACAAATAAATAGTTCTCCATCGATGCCTTTGGTGAAGAGTGTAGTGTCCACCCTCCCGATCTTGAATCCTTGCATGATCAAGAAATCCCGTAGTCGTTCATACCACGCCCTAGGTGCTTGCTTGAGCCTGTAGTGCGCCTTGTGCAACCTAAACACATGATTAGGACTCCTCGGATCTTCAAACCCGGGGGGTTGTTCAACATAAACAAGCTCGTTAATATAACCATTAAGAAAGGCACTTTTCACATCCATTTGATAAAGCTTTATGTTATGATGTGATGTAAAGGCAAGAAGTATACAGATAGCTTCTAGTCAAGCGACCGGAGCAAAAGTCTCTCCAAAGTCTAATCCTTCAACTTGCAAGAAACCCTTGGCCACAAGTCTTGCCTTGTTGCGGATCACAACACCGTTCTCGTCTTGTTTGTTGCGGTAAACCCACTTTGTCCCGATGACATTCTTGTCCTTGGGTCGCTCCTCCAACACCCAAACTTCATTGCGGATGAAGTTGTTAAGTTCTTCTTTCATGGCCATCACCCAATTTGGATCTTGAAGTGCTTCCTCAATGTGAGTGGGTTCTACACATGAAACTGTAAGACCTATGTGTGCTGAATACATTGGCTTGTAGTGAATACACTTGGCTTTGATGATAAAAGTTTTTAATATCACCAAAACACCTTTTTATCAAGGTCCGACTCTAGCTCCGAGCTACAGCAAGGTCCGACGATAGGTCCGGCTTGCTTTGGGTAGCTCCGGTTACGTTTGATGCTAGGTCCGACTTCTTGGTAAGGTCCGACCAGCTTTGGTTAGCTCCGGTGAGCTTTATCTTTAGCTCCGGCATATATCTGATAGCTCCGGCATATATCTGATAGCTCCGGCATATATTTGATAGCTCCGACATATTTTCGTTAGCTCCGGCATGCCTTTGCTAAGCTCCGACGTACTTTGTCTAGCTCCGGTTTTTGGGTTGACTAGTTCCGACTAGTTTTGGTAAGCTCCGGGTCTAGGATCTACTAGTTTTGGTAAGCTCCGGATCCAGGATCTACTAGTTTTGGTAAGCTCCGGCGCTAGGTTGTACTAGTTCTTGGTAGCTCCGGCTCAAGCTCCGGGTTGCTCTGGCAAGGTCCGGAACTTGACTGAAGTGCTTCTGCTTTTCATTTGCAATGTTTCGTACTTGCTTTACTTGTTAGGAAAGATTGCTTAGTATTCATTTGCTAAGTTTTTGGTGCGTTTTGGATGATACGGCCGATATCGTTTTGCTATGCTTTGCAACATGCTTATGTGAGGTTCTCACGTAAGGTGTTGTGTTCGGAACTAACGTGAGTCAAGTCGAGAACTTGGGCTCGTATGGATTGGTTGTTTGTTCATGTGCAGGTGTTGCTTGAGTTCAAGTCATGGCTGGTGACAGGATCCATTGGACTAGTCTCAGGAGGAGATGAGGTTCCAACAACCAAGTTCGGGAGGAACTGTGGTTGAGCGGGTCAGGAGGTCGCGCAGGATGATTGAATCAAGGGCAGTGCATATGAAGGTCGAAGGAAGGTGTTCGCACGTATGCATGAGGTGCATGACGTGGCAATATGCTTCTAGAGACGGATTATGGAAGGAAGATCTGATCGGAAGGATCGGATCGTATCGGTTGAAGACTTTGGCTGCGGCAGAGTCGGTTATGGCTCGGTATGGGAAGTATCGAGTTGGTTATGTTAGGATTTCGTGTGTATCACGAATTTGAGTTGTTTAGGAATGTGGGATACGTTCCTAAGGTGTTTGGAAGTCTTAAGATTGCTTCTATCTGCGTATAGAAGAGTCCTAAGCAGTTATGGAAAGTTCCGATTGTGATCGGATTAGGATTAGAGTCCTAGTTGTATTGGGATGGCCTAAGGGCTGGTTATATAAGCAAGGAAAGGCCAAAGCTCGTGAGAGACGACTTTGGGGCTGTTCCTCTTGTGTTCTATTGAATAAAATTCATAGTTTGAAGGAACTTTTGTGCCTTGTTCGTCCAACTTGTTCCAGACAAGTTTTACTCGTCGAGTTTCTGGACAGCACTACCTTTTGTCGGTGGTTTTATCATAACTTGAGTTTTACTGATCCAATTGACGTGATTCTTTTTGAGTTTTCTTCACAACTTGATTGTCTATCATCTGTCAAAATTTCACGGTCATTGGATTTGTGGTTTTTGATCTACACGAGTTTCTTTGCAGCACTCCAGAAACTGTTTTTCTCGGGTAGATCAGATTGACCAGTGTTTGATCTTTTGATCATAACTTGAGTTGTTCTCGACGGATTTGAGTAATTCTTTTTGTGTTGTCTTCGTGACTTGATTCTCTCTGATATATATCACTTTTGTCACGGTGAAACACGTTTAGATTAGTCTCATACACAGTTTCTTTAACAGATCGTTTTTCTACTGAAGGGATTAGGGTTCTATTGTTTCCGCTGCGTAAGATTTTTAAATCTACCATTCACCCCCCCCCTCTGGTAGCTTTTCACGTGCTCTTCGATCCTACAATTGGTATCAGAGCCACGGTGCTCTAATCTTTGTGATTTGCACGTGTTTTTGACTAATCATCATGGAGAAGTACTCCGTCAAACCTTGTGTGTTTGCTGGTATTGATTTTCAGGTTTGGAAGGCACGCATGGAGGCTTTTATCCAGGCACAAGGCTTTGCAATATGGGAGAAGGTGTATAAGCCTTATGAAGTGCCACCCAATGATCAAGTCACGGCCACGAACCTCCGAGACGTCGTCAACAACAACAAAGCCCGAAACTTGATCATCCAAGGACTCACTCAAAGCGACTTTGATCGTGTCGCACACCTCCGATCAGCATACGACGTTTGGAGAGCTCTCTGTGATTATCATGAAGGCTCCAACACAATCAAGGAGGTAAAACAAGATATGTTCAAGAAAGAATATATGCGTTTTGAGATGCAACCAGGTGAGTCGATCGATGACCTCTTTGCTCGTTTCAATAAAATTCTCAGCAACTTACGTAGTGTCAATGTAAATTTTTCTGATGCTGAGAATGCTAGACAACTTCTTAGTGCATTAGACATGACAATTTGGGAGATGAAAGTAACATCTATTCGTGAATCAACTGTCATGAGTTCTCTTACATTAGATGTACTTTATTCTAAACTAAAAACTCATGAAATTGACATCCTAGCACGTAAGAACCCAAACAAGTCTATTGCATTTGTCTCACAACGTGATATGTCTAGCTCCGGCCAATCATCATCCTGTAATACTCTTGCTTTGTTGTCCTCACTAACCCTGGAGCAGATCGAAGAAATTCCAGAAGAGGAGTTAGCACTCATCTCTACTAGATTCTCAAAAGCATTGCAAAATGTGAGAACTAGAAGGAGAGGAAGCTCCGGACCTCAACGCTGTTTTGAATGTGGTAAAACAGGACACTTTCGTACAGAATGCCCTAACCTTTCAGGTCCGACCACCCGGGAAGAAAAACAAAGCAAGATCCGGACCTCCTCTGGAAATTCCAACAAGAAGAAGAAAGGTACCATAGGACGCAAGATGATCAACAGCTTCATCACCGCGCTTCAAGAGCTCAGTTCAAGTGATGTAGACTTTGAAAGTGATGAAGATAATGATGATCTGGCCAACTTATGCTTCATGGCGGGCAAAGCAAGATCAAGATCAAGTCAGGAGGAAGCAGAACACAACAGTGACGATGATGAGGTATGTTCTACCTGCAATGAAATGTGTGATGCTATTTCTTGTGCAACTATTATAGTCAAGAAAAAGGACAAAAAGCTTAGGGATAGTGCTGCTAAAATTGAATCACTAGAATCTGAAATTAACCGTTTAAAAACTTTGATTCCTAGTGATGATGCATGTCCCTCATGTGACTTAATCTATGAACAATTGTCCACATTAAGAAGTGCACACTCCTCCACTCTAGATAAACTTGATGAAGAAATTGAAAAGAACAAAGAGCTTGCTGCACTTAATGATAAAAACTTGAAAGATGCTAGCTGTTCTACAATTGACTTGCATTGTTCTGCATGTGAAAATCTTGATAAGAAACTGCAAGATGCTATGAATGAAATTTCTATGTTGAACAATGCTTTACGTTCTCATAAAGTTAAATTTTGTTCCAATTGCAAACTAAAAGGAAAAACTTCATGTGAAAACTGCCTAGACTTGTCCAAGAAACTTGATGACATGAATAGGACACTAGGTCGGTTTTGTAATGGGGATAAGAATCTAAACTTGCTGCTGAATTCTTCCAAGTCTAGCAAAGATAAAACTGGTTTAGGTTTTGATTCTCATGTTCATGCTAAGGCACATCCACCTAAAATTGTAAGGTCATTAGGAAGTGGTTTGATTCAAACAGTTCCTAAACAAAAAGAAGTGGTTTTCAAATCTGCAGGAGTGTTGCCTCATTTGGTTTCAAATAAAAATATTGCTTGCTCATCTAGACATGAACACAAAGTTAAATTTCATTGTACCTTCTGTGGTAGAGATGGTCATGTCATAGATTTTTGTTACAGACTAGCTAAACAACAGAAAAAGGAAAGAAAAATTGCTAGATCTTATAACTTTCATGCAATTAGAAAAACACAACCTGCTTTAGTGAGTCAGAAATTTGAGAAGGTAGCTTCCGGACCTTCTGGTAAGAAATCCGCAAAAGCAGCTCCGATAGTTCCGATAGCTCCGAGAGCTACCGGATCTTCTGTTGTTCCCTCTGGAGCTTCAGTTTTTGCCTCCGGACCTTCTGCTTTTACCTCCGGAGCTACCGGTTCTCACTCTAAACAAGTAACAACTTCTAAGTCAACTGTTAAGAAAAGAAAACCTCAATCTTTGACTCATAAACCGGCTGTTTTATCTCAGCTTTCGCGTGTTTTTCCTGCTGCACGTCGCGTGACTCAGTACTGGATTCCTAAATGCCTTTTGACTAACCCCAGTATTGAGTCATCGGCGTATTGTGCTTCTATGTAGGTTACACGCTTGAGGAAGGAGAATATTTGGATTGTGGATTCAGGTTGCTCACGCCACATGACCGGTAACAAAGATTGGTTCTCCTCCCTCACCTTTGTGTCACGTGTAGAAAATGTTACTTTTGCCGATAATTCTTCAACTCCTATAATTGCTAAGGGTTCGGTTAGAGTAAATGATCACTACACTTTGAAGGATGTGGCACTTGTCAAAAATTTGAAATATAACTTGCTTTCTGTTTCACAATTGCTAGATGAAAATCTAGAAATTACTTTCAATAAAAACTGCTGCAAAGTTGTAGATTCAAATAGTGAGCTTATTTTTAACATGTCTCGGTTTGGAAGAGTTTTTAAAGCTGATTTTGATATGTCTTCTTCTAAGCATAGGTGTCTAGTTGCTAATGATTCAAAGGACTTATATTTTTGGCATCGTAGACTTGGTCACGTAGGCTTTGATCACCTAACGCGTGTTAGTGCTCTTGATCGCATACGTGGGCTGCCTAAGCTTAAAGGGGACAAAGAAATTGTGTGCTCTTCTTGTAGACATGCTAAGATGGTTGCAGGTTCACATACTCCTCTCACAATGATCATGACAACTGAACCATGTCAACTTTTGCATCTTGACACCGTAGGACCTTCACGTGTTCAATCCTTCGGAGGTAAATGGTATGCTCTTGTTATTGTTGATGATTATTCTAGATATTCTTGGGTGTATTTTATGGCGTCTAAGAATGAAGTCTTTAGTCACTTTAGAACTTTATTTCTTAGATTATCAATTGATCACCCAGGATCATTAAAAGCAATTAGAAGTGATAATGGAACTGAATTTAAAAATCAATTCTTTGATCACTTTTGTGCTGAAAATAGAATAGATCATCAATTTTCTTCACCATATGTACCTCAACAAAACGGTGTTGTAGAAAGAAAGAACAGAACCCTAGTTGAGATGGCTAGGACTATGCTTGATGAATATCAAACCCCTAGGAAATTTTGGGCTGATGCATTAGCAACCGCTTGTTATGTCTCAAATCGTGTTTTCTTGCGTGCTAAGCTAGGTAAAACACCATATGAGCTCCGGTTTGGACATAGGCCTAGTGTTACACACTTTCGGGTCTTTGGTTGCAAATGCTTTGTTAAGAAACATGGTAATCTTGATAAATTTGAACCTAGATCCAATGATGGCATGTTTCTTGGTTATCCATCTCATACTAGAGGCTACCGTGTGCTTTTACTTGACACTAACAAAATTGTGGAGACTTGTGAAGTGTCTTTTGATGAAGCTAGCCCAGGTACTAGCTCCGGTGTTGCAGGACCAGATTCATATTCTCAGGGGGAGGGTATTTTCGAAGATGAAGAAGAGCCGGTGATACTGCCTGGTAGTTCCGAAGTTGACACGTGTCCAGCTCCGGACATTGAACAAGCTCCGGCTGTCACCTCTGCTGGTCCTGATCGTCCACAAATCACAAGCTCATCAATCTACAATGAACCTAATGAAAAAGAAGCTTGTGAGACATCTGTTCCCCTACGTTTTTACAAAGATCATCCCCCACAACAGATGATTGGAAGCTTGCATGAACGAGTCACACGGTCCAGGTTTTGCGATCCAAACTCTCATGCTCATTCTGCTTTTGTTGCTTCTTTTGAACCCAAAGATATATCACACGCACTCACTAATGAATCTTGGATTATTGCCATGCAAGAAGAGTTAGAAAATTTTGAAAGAAATAATGTTTGGAAACTTGTACCTCCACCTCAAAGCCACACTTTAATTGGAACTAAATGGGTATATAAAAATAAACAAAGTGAGGATGGGGTTGTGATTAGGAATAAGGCTAGGTTGGTTGCTCAAGGTTTCACTCAAGTTGAAGGTCGAGATTTTGATGAAACTTTTGCTCCTGTCGCTAGATTAGAAGCCATAAGAATTTTGTTATCTTTCGCAGCATCTAAAGGTTTTAAGCTATATCAAATGGATGTTAAAAGTGCTTTTCTTAATGGCTACATAGATGAGGAGGTTTATGTCAAACAACCACCAGGTTTTGAAAATCCAGATTTCCCTAATCATGTTTACAAACTGTCCAAAGCCTTATATGGTCTCAAACAAGCCCCTAGAGCATGGTATGATAGGTTAAAAACATTCTTACTTGAAAAGGGGTTTACAATGGGAAAGGTTGATAAAACTCTTTTTGTGCTTAATCATGGCAATGACTCATTATTCGTTCAAGTGTATGTGGATGATATTATCTTTGGTTGTGCTTCTCATGATCTTGTGTCCAAGTTTTCAGCAATGATGAGTTCCGAATTTGAAATGAGTATGATGGGTGAACTCACTTACTTCTTGGGGCTGCAAATCAAGCAAACCAAGGAGGGTACCTTTGTGCATCAAACAAAGTATACCAAAGATCTCCTAAGGCGCTTCAACATGGACAAAAGCAAGCCTCTTCGGACACCAATGGGAACAGCAACAACACTTGAACTTGATGAAGATGGTGAATCCGTGGATCAAAAAGAATATAGAAGTATGATCGGATCACTTTTGTACCTTACAGCATCAAGACCGGACATACAATTCAGCGTATGTCTTTGTGCACGGTTTCAAGCTTCCCCACGTGTTTCACATCGTCAAGCCGTCAAAAGGATTCTCAGGTACTTACATGGAACTCAAGAATTTGGCATTTTTCTTCCTTCTTCCTCAATCGTTTCTTTGAAAGCTTTTTCGGATGCTGATTTTGGGGGTTGTAGGATTGATAGGAAAAGTACTTCTGGTGCTTGTCATTTTCTTGGTAATTCTCTTGTTGCTTGGTCCTCTAGAAAACAAAGTTCAGTTGCACAATCCACAGCCGAATCTGAGTATGTAGCTGCTGCTAGTGCTTGTTCACAAATTCTTTGGATTGTTCAAACACTTAAGGACTATGGGGTTGATCTAGATAGTGTTCCACTGTTCTGTGATAACACTAGTGCTATTTGCATTGCTAAAAACCCCGTGCAACATTCTAGAACTAAGCACATTGACATTAGGTATCACTTTCTCCGTGATAATGTTGAAAAAGGAAACATTGTGCTTCACCATGTAGATACCGAACAACAATTGGCTGACATTTTTACAAAACCTTTGGATTTCACTCGTTTTTGTTACATTCGTAGTGAAATAGGGGTTATGCATCCTCATGGCTTAAATTGAGGGGGAGTTTTTGAAACTTAGGAAGTCTATGTGTGAATCTGAAATTAAAATAATATGAGCATATTATTTCATACATATATGACTTTGTGATTCCTTTTACATGCTGAAAGTTCTTACTACATTACTCGTGTTATACTTTTTGTAGTTTTTGCCATGTCTAGTAATTGGAATAATTACTTACACTAAATCTGGTCATGGTCGAACTTTCTTGCTGTTTTGAACTTGTTGCATGCTCACAAATGCTTTTAATCATTAAGAATTTATCAAGTAATCAACTCATATGTTGAGTTTTTATGAACAAATATAAATTGAGAAAAGATCAAGAGAATATGCATGCATCGCACTTCTTCTTTCGAGATG
Organism: Tuctoria greenei; assembly: GCA_036927565.1. Classification (NCBI taxonomy): domain Eukaryota; kingdom Viridiplantae; phylum Streptophyta; class Magnoliopsida; order Poales; family Poaceae; genus Tuctoria; species Tuctoria greenei. The sequence continues at coordinate 24,614,332 of JAYESD010000004.1, read as the reverse complement.
GCTTGTCATTGCACTTAGATATGAACTTGGAAGAAGTTGTGTATGACTAAAACCATGTCCTTAAGCTTCTGATTGTCAAATGACATAGGCTTGGCTTGGTTGGTTAGAATAAGGCAGATGCGCATATAATCTCTTGCAAATATCATATGATCTAGATTTATGCTTTGAAAATAATAAAATGCAGCAACTAGTGTCATGCTTTCAGGTTTTAAAATAGTTAAGTTTGTGAGATCATGACCTGCTAAAATTAAAAATCACACTTGCTCTCTAGCATGGCTTACACTACCTTATGTATTTCATTGATGTGATAATGTAAGGTACTTGATAGTATGACTTGGATGAGCTTTGTTTATATGTATATGTTATAATATGCTCATAACAACTAAAGAGGGAGAGATAATTTGTTTATATCTCATAACAATTAAAATTTCTCTTTTACCTTGCTGAATACATTGTCAAAGGGGGAGAGATTAATCACACATTCAAAAAAAAAGGAGAGATAATAAAGGGGGAGACATTTTCATTTTCAAAAGGGGGAGAGATTTTCATTTACGCTTGTTTTACAAAAGGGGAGAAATTGTTTTCAAAACTTTTATGTGAATAAGCCAATGTTCGGATTTTAAATGGTGTTGCCAATGCATTCATCAAGGGGGAGATTGTAAGACCTATGTGTGCTGAATACATTGGCTTGTAGTGAATACACTTGGCTTTGATGATAAAAGTTTTTAATATCACCAAAACACCTTTTCATCAAGGTCCGACTCTAGCTCCGAGCTACAGCAAGGTCCGACGATAGGTCCGGCTTGCTTTGGGTAGCTCCGGTTACGTTTGATGCTAGGTCCGACTTCTTGGTAAGGTCCGACCAGCTTTGGTTAGCTCCGGTGAGCTTTATCTTTAGCTCCGGCATATATCTGATAGCTCCGGCATATATCTGATAGCTCCGGCATATATTTGATAGCTCCGACATATTTTCGTTAGCTCCGGCATGCCTTTGCTAAGCTCCGACGTACTTTGTCTAGCTCCGGTTTTTGGGTTGACTAGTTCCGACTAGTTTTGGTAAGCTCCGGGTCTAGGATCTACTAGTTTTGGTAAGCTCCGGATCCAGGATCTACTAGTTTTGGTAAGCTCCGGCGCTAGGTTGTACTAGTTCTTGGTAGCTCCGGCTCAAGCTCCGGGTTGCTCTGGCAAGGTCCGGAACTTGACTGAAGTGCTTCTGCTTTTCATTTGCAATGTTTCGTACTTGCTTTACTTGTTAGGAAAGATTGCTTAGTATTCATTTGCTAAGTTTTTGGTGCGTTTTGGATGATACGGCTGATATCGTTTTGCTATGCTTTGCAACATGCTTATGTGAGGTTCTCACGTAAGGTGTTGTGTTCGGAACTAACGTGAGTCAAGTCGAAAACTTGGGCTCGTATGGATTGGTTGTTTGTTCATGTGCAGGTGTTGCTTGAGTTCAAGTCATGGCTGGTGACAGGATCCATTGGACTAGTCTCAGGAGGAGATGAGGTTCCAACAACCAAGTTCGGGAGGAACTGTGGTTGAGCGGGTCAGGAGGTCGCGCAGGATGATTGAATCAAGGGCAGTGCATATGAAGGTCGAAGGAAGGTGTTCGCACGTATGCATGAGGTGCATGACGTGGCAATATGCTTCTAGAGACGGATTATGGAAGGAAGATCTGATTGGAAGGATCGGATCGTATCGGTTGAAGACTTTGGCTGCGGCAGAGTCGGTTATGGCTCGGTATGGGAAGTATCGAGTTGGTTATGTTAGGATTTCGTGTGTATCACGAATTTGAGTTGTTTAGGAATGTGGGATACGTTCCTAAGGTGTTTGGAAGTCTTAAGATTGCTTCTATCTGCGTATAGAAGAGTCCTAAGCAGTTATGGAAAGTTCCGATTGTGATCGGATTAGGATTAGAGTCCTAGTTGTATTGGGATGGCCTAAGGGCTGGTTATATAAGCAAGGGAAGGCCAAAGCTCGTGAGAGACGACTTTGGGGCTGTTCCTCTTGTGTTCTATTGAATAAAATTCATAGTTTGAAGGAACTTTTGTGCCTTGTTCGTCCAACTTGTTCCAGACAAGTTTTACTCGTCGAGTTTCTAGACAGCACTACCTTTTGTCGGTGGTTTTATCATAACTTGAGTTTTACTGATCCAATTGACGTGATTCTTTTTGAGTTTTCTTCACAACTTGATTGTCTATCATCTGTCAAAATTTCACGGTCATTGGATTTGTGGTTTTTGATCTACACGAGTTTCTTTGCAGCACTCCAGAAACTGTTTTTCTCGGGTAGATCAGATTGACCAGTGTTTGATCTTTTGATCATAACTTGAGTTTTTCTCGACGGATTTGAGTAATTATTTTTGTGTTGTCTTCGTGACTTGATTCTCTCTGATATATATCACTTTTGTCACGGTGAAACACGTTTAGATTAGTCTCATACACAGTTTCTTTAACAGATCGTTTTTCTACTGAAGGGATTAGGGTTCTATTGTTTCCGCTGCGTAAGATTTTTAAATCTACCATTCACCCCCCCCTCTGGTAGCTTTTCACGTGCTCTTCGATCCTACAGAAACAAACGAGTAGTGCTCACAAAACGTAGCAAAATGGAGAGAACGTGTACTTACTCCCCTTGACGGACTTCTGATGATTTGATCAATCGGATGCACCTTGGAGATGCGTCCATGCCTCATAAGTGGTTGCAAAGCACTTGGCGGTGGTGATGCGTGTTGCTCTTCTTGTGGTTGGACTTGATCATGGACTTGTTCTTCTTCTTGATGTTGTGTGGCTTGTGAATCTTGTGTCGACAATGGATCATCTTTCTCTTCTTCGTCAACTTGAGGTGCCATAGATGTGTTGATGTTGGAACTTGAAGCTCCCCCTTGATCATGGCTCTCCTCAAATTTAGGCTTGATGTCTCCAATGGTCATGTTCTTCATAGCTTCTCGTAGAGGCTCATCATCTATTTCATCATGACCAAAACTCTCCTCTTGGGAGTCATTAGTTTCATCAAACTCAACATCACAACTTTCCTCAACTAAACCGGGGGTTTGGTTGAATACTCGATATGCTTTTGAGTTTGATGCATAACCAAGAAAGATACCAACATCACATCTTCTTTCAAACTTATCGAGCCTTTTCTTTCGGTAGATGTAGCACTTGCACCCAAAGACTCGAAAATAGGAAATGTTGAGCTTTCTCCCAATGAGAAGTTCATATGGGGTCTTTTGAAGTAGTCGATGTAGGTAGACCCGATTTGCGGCATGGCACACCGTGTTGATTGCTTTGGCCCAAAACTTCTCGGACATGCCATAGTCATCAAGCATTGCTCGTGCAAGGGTGATGAGAGTCTTGTTCTTCCTTTCAACGAACCATTTTATTGAGGAGTGTATGTGGCTGAAAATTCATGCTTCACGCCTTCACGATCACACCACTCCCCAATGTTGTAGTTCTTGAATTCGGTGCCATTGTCACTCCGGACCTTGATGATGGGAAGTTGAAATTCCCTTTGAGCACAGTTAGCAAAGGTCTTGAACACTTCCGGAGTTTCACCCTTGTCACCTAGAAACAAAGTCCAAGCATAGCGAGAGTAGTCATCAACTATAACAAGAAAATAGAGATTACCATCAAGACTTTGATATGTGGACGGTCCGAAGAGGTCCATGTGGAGCAACTCAAGTGGCTTGGAGGTTGACACCATTGTCTTCATCGGGTGGTGTGAAGCAACTTGTTTCTCGGCTTGACAAGCGCTACTGTCGAAGGTCGTAAATGACACTTCCCCCGAACCTGCTTAGAGAGCAGCCCGCGGAGGTTCTTTGGATTCACGAGGGCTATTCCCAGGAGATCGGACACAGCAGGATGGTGAACACAGGGGATTTACGTGGTTCGGGCCGCTGGAGCGTAATACCCTATGTCCACGGGAGTGTTTGTGTATTGCCTTGCTTGAGCGTGTATGAGCCCTTGGTCTAATTTTTTGTCCTCTGTGAAGATCGTCTGTAGAGCCCTTTTATAGTTCAAGGACTCTGCAGTCACAAAGTGGGTCCTAGTACCCGACAGGTGGTCCTGGGGAGAGCCAAATCCTATACAAGATCTAGGATTAATTGCTATCTACTTCCCTTTGTCAGGGGTGTCAATGCGCCGTCCCGCCGCGTCGTGCGCCAGGGATACACATAGCTGGTGATGATGGCCGTGCACATCTCGTCCGTCTTGTCCTCGTGACCCATTCGTCCGTCTTGCGGCGTGGGTCTGTACCGGCTACTCGGACAAGACAGGACACTGGAGCCTTGACTTTCGCAAGCACGACTCAGCTTGCCTGGGAAAGGCACGCGTACTTAATGCCTGTCTAAGCAGCGCACGCGTTCCTTTACTGCAGCTTCCTACCGCACTGAGTTGGCCGTCCGCCACGTGGTTGCGCCGGAGCCTGCCTCTGCGGGAAGTAAAGCACTTGACGGAACAGGCCACGTGGCGCATTCAGAGCCTACCCCTATGGAGGGGTGGGGGCTCAGCCCTGCAGGCCACGTGGTAGCTCCGGTGCCTTTCCCTGCGAGGACGCGGCCTTGGCCCTGAGGTCCTGATTGGCCACGTGGCAGCTCCGGAGCCCGCCTCAGCGGGGAGGCGTGGGTCCAGTCCTGCCGGCCACGTGGCAGCTTGGGAGCCTCCCCCGACGGGGAGGTAGGATCCGGTCCTTCCCTCCTCAACGTGGCAGCCTCGAATTCGGCCTCTTAGGCAGAGGCAGAGTCCTTAGCGGTTTTCTCCTGTGCGCGGGGGTACCCGGTCTGCAGGGTACCGACAGTGGCCCCCGAGCCCACCTCGGGAGAGTCGTCGATACCGCAGGTGGGGTCTTCTCCCTTTTCTTCCCGCACAACTCTTCCGATTCCACTTCGAGGCAGTTCCCCAGGCGACACGCCCCTGCCGTTGAGGCGACGTGTCCCCTTCCGGTAAGTGAAGGTGCTGAACAGGCGCCGCGCGACGTGACTCCTGCCTTCAATCGTGCTTTAACTGCGGTGGTTCCCAAGGCGGCTCCTGCACTTCCGCTGCTTTTGCCCTTTCGAAAACCGCCGAGTTACCTCCCGCATAGCTAGCTGCCCGGCTCGCCTTCTTTGCCGAGCGACCCTGGCCCTCATGTCATTGCCCATACGGGTTCATTACTCTTCTACTAAGGCTGCGGTGATCCACACTTTTGCACCTGTTGGCCTGCAGGGGTGCATAAAAAGAGAACTTCCCCCCTGAGGGTCCTTTCTCCCGCCTCTGCATCCCTGCGCTCGTGCTTTTGCCTCAAGCCCAGTTCTTGCGCTCTAGTTCCCAGTCTCCTCGTCCAGAGCCTCCTCCCTCAACCCTCATGGCGAGCATCTTGCCCAAGTCCAGGCTGTCCAGGTCCGCTGACCTGGCCCCCATGCGCCGGCTTCTCTGCTGGCATACTCCTGAGCGGGAGTCGTGGCTCTGTCCCGGGAGGCTCCCGCTGAGCCTCTCCGCCGGGGAGATGGTCCTCTTCTCGTTGTACATGCTGGCCGACTTCGTCCCGCCAGCATCCGCCTTCCTGGTCATGCTCCTGGAGATCTTCGGCCTCCAACTCCACCACCTCGCGCCGAACTCGATCGCCATGCTGGCGGTCTTCGCTCACCTCTGCGAGATGTTCGTGGGGGTGATGCCGTCAGTGAAGCTCTTCTGGTACTTTTTTTGTACTGAGGGCCACTAACAGGAGTTCGAAGGAGCACATCGGCGCCTACTATTTCCAGCGCCGGACAAAGGTCCCCACGAGGTACATTGCTTCCTTCAACTCCGCGAGGTGGGAGCTATGGCGTGAAGATTGGATGATCGCCAAGGTCGAGGCCCACGACCAGATGTGCCTCCCCACCGGGATCCCCTACTCCGATCGATCATTCTTGGAGGAGCGCCCAGAGCTGGAGGAGGCGTTCAACCCGGTGCTGGAGAGGATCTAGATGTTGGCGGACCACGGGCTGTCGTCTGCCATGGTGCTGAGGGACTTCATGTCCCGCCGCATAGCTCCGCTTCAGCACCGCGCCCGTCTGGCGTCAATGTTCTCCGGCCTGTCGAACTACACCCGGCTCGAGACCGGCCCCGACTCCAACCTGGGCAAGCAGCAGCAGCTCGACATGCTGACCCGGGTCTACCCCAACGACATCTCCGCTGAGGCACTGGCTCTTCCGTCGGCCTGCCGCCCCTTGTGCTCGGACTCCGAGTTGAGGAGGTAGCTGCTGAAGACGATGCTGACCCTTGACGAGTCCGGGCTAGCGCGGCGCCAGATCGGGGACCCGTTCCGGTGGGTCAACATTGCCGACGACGCTGAGGGAGGCGAGGCTCCCTTAAGCGATGTTGGTTCTTCAAGCGACGACTCCTCGAGCGGCCCCTAGTGCCATCCATGGGGTGGCGTCGTCGCCCCCACCGACAAGGGGAAGGGGAAGGTGCCGGTTCCAGTGCCGGACCCGTCCCCCAAGAAGCGCGCCCGGTCGTTGCCGCCGGCCCCTTCTGCCCCTCATCAGGACTCCGGAGCCCTGCCGCGCTCGTCGCCAGGGGGCGCCGATGGCGCCACTTTGCCGCCCGAGTCCTCCACGCGCAAGAGGGGGAGGCTCCTCAACGCCGACGGGACCCCACCGTTCCCTCTCCGTTCGGAGGGGCGCCAGACCTCAGGGGTGCCGCCGACACCACCACCACCACAGGGGCCCCCAGCACACACAGGGGCCCCCGCCGCGGGTTCGGGGGGTCCGAACCCCCCCAACCCTTTCGGGAAGCAGTGGAACTTCAGCGTCCCCGGTAAGCCTGCTCAGATTTTACCTTGGGTGTTTTTTGCTATGCGCCTACCCTGTCAACCTCTTATGGTCTGAGTTTGCTTGATTCCAGCGCCACCACAGCTACTCCACCACCCGCGGGCACTTCTGCTGGGGGCCTGCCGCTCCAGCCGGCTCGCGGGGATCGTCTGCTGCCTCGGACCCTGCTCCAGTGCACTAGGCTGCTGCCGCCGGGGTACCTCGGGCCTCCGTGCCCGAGACCCCCGCAGCGGCTGCCGAAGCCCAGCCGCATGTGCCGACGACCGCCGTTGCGCCTACCAACGACTCCGCATCCACCGGCTACTCCGTGCCGGCCGATGCTGCCGCGCCCTCCGACACTGCTACGTCGGCTGGCGCCATCCGGGAGGGGTCCCTGGTCCCCGCCTCCCCAGTGGTCCTCCAAATGGAGGAAGACATTGAGGAAGTGGGGAGGCAGGGGCCCGCTGCTACGGTGGAGCCTCTCCCCCTGTCCGAGGCTATGGTCGTGGCCTACTCCGGCTTCTGGCAGGCCCAGGCGGCCCTTGCCTGGGAGAAAGGGTGGCTTGAGGACGAGGATGACCGGCTCCGGGAATGGGCGAGGACCCTGGAGGCCCGGACCCGGCTGGCAAAGAGCCGAGGCCATCCACGCTGAGGCCAGCTCCCGCCTCCAGGCTTGCGAGGACCTTCAGCACCTGTTGTCCCTCTGGGAGGCTGCTCTAGCCGAACGGGAGCAGGAGCTGGCGGCGAAGCAGGCCGAAGTGGAGGCAACCTGCCGTGGGCTCATCCTCCAGCAGGCAGGGGCGAGAGTCCACGCTGCTGAGTTGGACTGCCGAGAAGCCGCCATGGCCGAGGCGCAGTAGGCCCAGTCCGTTGAGCGCCAGGCCCTCCTGGACCACGAGTTCAATGTCGCCCTCAAGGAGGGTGACTTGGACCGCCGCGAGGCGGGGGTCGGCGAGCGCGAGAGGGCCCTGGCGGCCAAGGAGAAGCGGTTCCTGGACGGCGGCCCCCAAGCGCTGGCGGTGGCCCAGCAAGAGGTGGAGGAGCTCCAGGCGGCGCGCTCCGCCGAGGCCCGGAAGGTCTGGGAGTTTCTTGGCGGTGCCGACTCGGCTCTGGTGCTGCTTGGCTTCAGCCTGACGCGCGTGGGGGAGCCGGCGCAGGAGGTGAGTCAGGTGTTCCCGGCGCTTGACTCCACCAGCTCGAGGATGCGCTCGCTGGGGGCCAAACTCGACAACCAGCTGGAGGCCGAGGGACGGATGCTGGTGAAGGAGGTGGCGACGCACATCCTGTCCTGCTACCGGAGCTGGTACCCCGACGTCTCCCTGCAGCCGGTCCTCGAGGGGCCCATCGCCGAGAGGGAAGAGGCCGCCAAGTCTGAAGTTTCGGATGCGGTGGCACTCATCGCCTCAAGGTTCCAGCGGAGCGGCTGAGGGCTCCTCGGGCGTCTGTTTAAGTTTTTGTCTTTCTGTTTTTGTCTTATGGCTAGCTGTGGTGACAAACTCTTTATTTGTGTGATAAGAAATCTATCTGTGGTGCCCTTTTATACTCAGCTTGCTTTTATTTCCAGCAATGTCTTCCAGCTGCTTGTTGTTCCTTAACTTCCAGGACCTGCCGTCCCCCAAAGTATGGCCCCCTGACAGGCGTGGCCAGTTGTTGTGGGCACACCTGTCATACACTTAGGACTTAGGGCGGACGGGTGCAGGGGGTGCCTATGATGCGTAGGTTGCATTGCCATATCTGAGTATGCAGGTACGACAGCGGGCCCCCTGGGGGTGCCGCCGGAGCTTCAGTCCCGCGGTGGCCACCATCTTTATTGAGAGGTCGACAGCGGGCCCCCCTGGGGGTGCCGCCGGAGCTTCAGGCCGGGGGTGCCCGCCATCTTCACTGAGGGGTCGACAGCGGGCCGCTTGGGGGTGCCGCCGGAGCTCCTGTCCGGCGGTGCCTGCCATCTTCAGTGAGAGGTCGACAGCGGGCCCCCTGGGGGTGCCACCGGAGCTCCAGTCCGGCGGTGCCCAACATCTGAAGTGAGAGGTCGACAGCGGGCCCCCTGGGGGTGCCACCGGAGCTCCATTCCGGCGGTGCCCGCCATCTTCAGTGAGAGGTCGACAGCGGGCCCCCTGGGGGTGCCGCCGGAGCTCTAGTCCGGCGGTGCCAGCCATCTTCAGCGAGAGGTCGACAGTGGGCCCCCTGGGGGTGCCGCCGGAGCTCCAGTCCGGCGGTTCCCACTGTCTTTGCGGGTACTCTGATGGTGGTTGCTGGAATAACTTCCTCAAAGACCTGTACATAGATCAAAAAAGAGAAGTAATTATGTCCGCTGGTCACTTTACCCCTGCTCTTTTTGTAGTGTCGCTTGACTTACGATCCTGGGCTGACTCGTGGGTCTTGGGTAATTCAGTGCTCCTGCACCTAGGACTCGTCGTCCATACTACCCAAGGGTGGTCCATCTGGCCCCCAGTACTCGGCTGTAGCACTGGGTAGGCAGAGCGCACATGCTTAGGGTACGGGACCAGACTAAGAAGGTTGTGGCCCTGGACCTCCCGCTCGGCGTAAGCCTTTTCCGGGGGAGACCATCTGCAGACACAGGCCCCCGAGTATTGGAACATCCGAGGCCCCAGGCGCATTGCAGGTACCTCAAGCAACCCCACCTGCAGTCCAGACAGCAGGGCTCCCACTATTGCTAAAGCAGGGGAAAAACGACAGCGCTCATGATAGATCACGAGCTATGGCGGGCTTACAGCAACATCATAAAAATTAAAGATAATTTTTGAATTGACAAACCCTATACCAGGCAGGGCAACATTCTTTCATTGTAGTTTATCATAAGATGGAGTAGACTTTACAAGGGGAATAACCCGGCCTGGGTGCTAGATGGAGTCGAGTGCACCTACTTAGGGTTCTGGACCAGGCTAAGCAGAATGTGCACTCGGAGCCCCATCCCCTTATCCTAAGTGCTGTCCTGAGACAGTATGTAAATTTTACAATGAAATAGCATTGCCCCAACCCTGGTCTAGGGGTAGAACTTACGAAGGTGCTCGATGTTCCATGGGTTGGGTAATCGTTGTCCATCCTCCGTAGCCAGGCGGACACATCCTGGGCGGCAAACCTCTGTTACCCGGAAGGGATCCTCCCAGCTGGGGGAGAGTTTGTTAGACCCTTCCCGGGAGAGTATGCGGCACAACACCAGGTCGTCTACCTTTAGCTCCCTACTCCACACGGTCCTCTGATGGTAGCGCCGGAGCGCTTGCCTATACCGTGCATTTCGGAGAGCCGCTCGCACTCGTCCCTCGTCGACGAGGTCCAGGTCTTCACGCCGGAGCTGGTCCTGCGCGGCTTCATCGTACCTCCGGGCACGGGGGGAGCCCATGGTAATTTCTAGGGGGAGGACGGCCTCTGCCCCGTACACCAAGAAGAAAGGCGTTTCCCCCGTGGCCCGGCTGGTTGATGTCCGGCTAGCCCACAGCGCACACGGAAGCTCATCCACCCAATTTGCACCATGCTTCTCAAGGTGTGAGAATGTGCGAGTCTTGAGGCCCTTGAGGATATCTGCATTGGCTCTCTCGACCTGCCCATTGCTCTCTGTATGAGCAACAGATGCATAGCAGACTTGGATCCCCAGGTCCTCGCAGTATTCCTGGAACGCTGCACTTGTGAACTGGGTCCCGTTATCAGTGATGATTCTGTTCGGGACCCCGAACCGGCAGACGATCGACTTGATGAACTTTACTGCTGACTGCTTGTTGATGGTGATAACTGGGGCGGCTTCCGGCCACTTAGTGAACTTATCTACGGCGACGTAGAGATGCCGGAATCCTCCGACGGCTCTGGGAAAGGGTCCCAGGATGTCCAACCCCCATACAGCGAATGGCCATGAGGGAGGGATCATATGCAGCGCCTGAGCTGGTGTGTGGATCTGCTTGGCATGGAACTGGCACGCCTTGCATCTCTTTACCATCTCAGGGGCATCCTGGAGTGCTGTCGAACGGTAAAAGCCATGTCAAAAGGCTTTACCGACCAGCGTGCGGGAGGACGCGTGGTTCTCGCAGTCGCCTCCATGGATCTCTATGAGCAAGTCGCATCCCTCCTCCCTGGTAATGCATCGCAGTAGGATGTCGTTGGCGCCACGCTGGTAGAGATCCCCTTCCACCAGCGTGTACCTTTTAGCCATGCGAACAATCCTTTCTGCCAGGGCATGTTCTTCGGGAAGGATATTGTCTTTCAAGTAGTCCCGGACCTCCGGGATCCATGCATCGGGACTTCCTTGATCCTCTGGATCTTGGGCGCCCGGTAGCTCGGAGCCCCCGGTGGCGCATATGATCCTTGGCGGACTCCATGGTAGCAGAGTCGCCGGGACTGCCAGCTTCGAGGTGCTAGGCTTGCCCCCTTCGCCCGGTTCGGCTGCCCGGGCGGTTGGTCGTGGTAACGTCCTTGCAAAGACTCCTTGGGGCACTAGGGCCCCTGTGGAGGCCTTTGTTGATAGGTCGTCTGCGTCTGAGTTGTCGGCTCGGGGTACATGGCACAAGTCCAATACTTAAAAGTCCTTCTCCAGCTTCCGGACGTGCAGCAGGTATGCTGCTAATTGAGGGTCGTTGCAGCTGCACTCTCCTTTGGCTTGCTTGATGGTCAGTTGAGAATCACCTTTAGCCAGAAGCTGTCGGACATTGAGGGTCAGGGCAGTCTTCAGCCCAAATATTAGGGCTTCATACTCTGCCATGTTCTTTGTCGCCTTGATGTCGAGGCGCACCATGTACTTGAACTGCTCCCCAGTCGGGGTGAGGAGCAGGACCCCGACCCCGACCCCCTGCTTCCACGAGGAGCTGTCGAAGTAGAGCGTCCAGGGGGTCTCGGTGAAAACTGGAGCCTTGGGCACCATTTCGCCGTTGTCCGGGCCCCCCGGGTTGCTTGGCGATGGGGTCCATTCGGCCAAGAAGTCCGCTAGTGCTTGGCTTTTGACTGCATGTCGAGGTAAGAACTCCAACTCGAACTCAGCCAGCTCCACTGCCCACATGGCAATGTTGCCAGTCGAATTGGGGCTGTGGAGTACGGTTTTCAGTGGGAAGGAGGTGACCACTGAAACCCGGTGAGCCTGGAAGTAATGCTGGAGCTTCCTCGACGCTATGAGCACTGCATACAACAGTTTGTGTACCTCCAAGTATCTTGTTTTTGCTTCATGGAGGACCTCACTGACGTAGTAGACTGGCCGTTGGGAGGTACGAACCCTCCCCGGGGGGTCCGGGGCTCCTTGCAATGCATCTGCATCCTGTGGAATGTGGCTCCCAGGGTCTAGTTGGGCCTCCGGGGGCTGGGACCCGTAAGGCACTTGGTCACTGGAACTCACAGCGGTGGGGGGGGGGTCTCTTCTGGGTTCGGGCCTTGAGGCTCGGCGTCCCCCTTTGGGGCTCCTTCTGGTGCTTGTTGCGGCAGTAGCTCCGGCCGCTCTGCAACCAAGACCATGCTGACCACTTCCGTTGTTGCGGTGATGTACAACAGGAGCGGTTCGCCGGGTTCTGGCGCCACCATAATGGGTAGCGTCGTCAGGTGTTTCTTGAGCTCCTGGAAGGCCACTTCAGCTTCCTCAGTCCACTCAAAGGGGCCTGACTTCCACAAAATCTTGAAGAAGGGCAGGGCTCGCTCAACCAGTCTTGAGATGAACCGACTGAGGGCTGCCAAACATCCTGCAAGCTTCTGCACGTCCTTGATGCGGGCCGGCTGCCGCATCAGCTCTATCGCCTTGATCTTCTCTGGGTTAGCTTCGATCCCTCGGTGCGATACCAAGAAACCAAGGAGCTTCCCTGCAGAGACCCCAAAGACACACTTGTCGGGGTTCAGCATCGTGCGTGTCATGCATAGCTTGCTGAAGACTCGGGCTAGGTTGTCTAATAGGGATGTGTTGTCCCTGATTTTTACCACGATGTCGTCGACATACACCTCTACCAGATCTCTAATGAGGTCCCCGAATGTCTTATGCATTGCACGTACAATGGTGGGGAGAGCATTCTTGAGACCATAAGGCATGGAGACATAACAATACAGGCCGTCTACTATTATGAAAGCAGTGTGTTCCTCATCTTCCCTAGACATAGGTATTTGGTGAAAACCGGAATACGCATCTAGGAAACACAGAAGATCACAACCTGATGTTGAGTCTACTATTTGATCCATCCTAGGAAGAGGGAATGGATCCTTTGGACATGCCTTATTGAGGTTGGTGTAGTCGATGCACATCCGGAGCTTCCCGCCAGCCTTGGGAATGACAACAGGGTTGGCCAACCACCATGGGTGGTGAACCTCCGGATGAAACCAGCATCGAGCAGCTTCTTGATTTCTTCACGGATGAAGTTCTGCCGCTCGATGGACTGTTTCCTGGGCTTCTGCTGTACCGGTCGGGCGTCGGGGTAGATCTTCAGATGGTGCTCAATCACCTCCCTGGGGATCCCAGGCATTTGTGATGGTTTCCATGCAAACACATCGATGTTGTCCCGGAGGAAGGTGATGAGCACACATTCCTATTTGCTGTCCAAGTACCCCGCGATACGGGTTGTCTGGGCAGCCTCAGAGCCAATCCTGACAACCTTCATGGGGACGTCTTCGTCGTTGGCAGGTTGCACACGAGGTGCAGTAGTGGAGGCTCGCTGCGCCGGGCCTTGCTCTGGCCGACTCTCCTTCGAGCCTCCTGGGGCCGGAGCCCTCCCCGCTGCAAGTGCTTGGAGCTGCTCCAAGGCTGACACTGCGGCTGAGCGGTCCCCTCTGATCCTGAGGACACCGGAAGGCGTCGACATCTTTAGGACGAGGTAGCCGTAGTGGGCTACAGCCATGAACCTGTAGAGGGCTGGCCTCCCGATGATTGCGTTGAAGGGGAGGTCGACGTCTGCCACGTCGAATAAAACGCTCTCCGTACGGTAGTTCTCCGGGGTCCCTAAGGTCACCGGGAGGTGTATGTTACCATACGGGAGGATTCGCCCAGGTCCGACACCCGAGAACGGGCTCGAGGGTGTGAGCTGGGACATCGGCAGCTGCAGCTTTCGGAAAGCCGCCGTGGAGATGAGGTTGAGGCCCGCCCCTCCATCTATCAACACGTGAAAAACCTTCACGTTGGCGATGGTCGGGGACACCAGCAGCGGGAGCACTCCTGCCCCTTCCATGTTCTTCGGGCAGTCAGAAGCGTCGAAGCTGATCGCCGTGCTCATCCACTTGTGGTGGGGAGCCGGACTTGGGGCGGGGGCCACTGCAGCCACTGCCCGTCGCAGGGTTTTCACCGTGTTTTGGGACGTGGGGTCGGTGGCTCCCCCGTAGATTACATGGAGGGTCTTGCGGTGCTCCTTATCACTGTTGGAGTCGGAGTCGCCACCCTCGAAGACGGCCTTGACCGCCCGGTGGGGTTCCTGGAACCCCATCTCGCTGTCATCCTCCTTCTCAGGATCAGCCTTCTGCTTTCACTCCCTCTGGCGGGGGGGGGGGGGGGGTGCACCCTCCTGGCGCTGTTGCCTCTGCTTCTGTTCGCAGAAACGTTCCGCGAATCTCTTCACTTCCCGGCACTCGCTAGCGCTATGGCTATTTGTACGGTGCACCGGGCACTTGAAGTCAGGCTCCTCGGGCTCAGGCGACTGCCTAGGGCGCTTGTCTCGGCGCGACGCTCGGGCTCCGCCAGTTGTCGCAGCCGCCATTTCCTGGGCTCCGGGCTTTGGCCTGTTCTTGCCACTGCCCTTCTTCTTCTTCTTGCCACTGCTCCTCCAAGAGGCTCCTTCCTCAGTCGGGGTGGCTTCCCTTGCTTCTGAGGATGGCTGGGAGTGCCAGTTGCGCCCCTCAGCTGCCCTAGCACATCTATCTGCCAGGGAGAACAGCTCGGAGACATCACGCACCTCGTGCGTGGCTAGCTTCTCGAGCATCTTCTTGTCCCTCACACCTTGTCTGAACGCGACGACAACCGATGCGCTAGCAACATGAGGGATGGTGATACGTACCTGGGAGAACCGCTGGATGAACGATCGCAGTGACTCTCCAGCGCGCTGTCTAACGGCGTGGAGGTCAAGCTCGGTGCCGGGGCGCTTGTAGGAACTGCCGAAGTTAGCCACGAACTGTCGGCAAAACTCATCCCAGGAGGTTATGGACCCCTGGGGTAGGTTCATGAGCCATGACCGAGCTGGGCCGATCAGGACGACGGGGAAGTAGTTAGCCATAATGGCCTCGTCGCCTCCTGCAGCTAGTATCACAGTGGTGTAGATCTGCAGGAACTCGCTCGAGTTGACGCTCCCGTCGTACTTCTCCGGCATGTGCGGCCGGAACTTTCGTGGCCAGACCACGAAACGGAGGTGAGGCGCTAGCGTTGCACACCCTTGGCTGGGGCTGACTGGTGCCGGCGGCGGCAGCGCATACCCCGAGTGAGCAGGCGGGCTTGCGCACACCTGGTGCTGGGGTGGTGTTGCATACGCCTGTGCAGGAGGCGCGACGTACGCCTGGTGCGGTGGAGGCGCGACGTACGTCTGGTGTGGTGGAGGCACAACATGAGCCTGGGGCACGGGGCCCGGCACGCTGTAATCTGCCTCAAGGTTGCGCCGACGTTCCCTCTGGCGCTCGATGGTGACTTGGCCGTCCTCTCCGGCCCTACGGCGTTGCAGCCCGGTTCTCAGATCTGTTGTTGAGATCCTGGTCGAGCGCGAGTCTGCCGTCCACCAGTCGATTGTCGCTGTTCGCGACAATGACACATGCATCAGCTGGGCATGTGTCTCCCTCGGCGGAGGCGCGTTGAGTGCGACGGTGACGAGGTGGTCGACGTCGTTGATCCACTGATGAGCTGCTCCCTGAGGGGCATCCCCAGCAGGAGGGTTGTGGAGTAGCGCGCGCACTGCCGCGAGCGCACTCTCTGGGCTTGCAGCCGATGGCGCCGTGATTGCTGTCACGGCCGGAGTACGCCGTGGGGTGGCGTGTCAGCCTGCAGCCGGCGAAGTGACTGCAGGGCGACGCGAAGGTCCTGACCTTCCTGCCCTAGAGCGGTAGCCTACCCTAGAGCGGGATGATGCCTGATCCTCCGCCACTGTCTGTCGCCGCGACTGCGCCCTGGATGAATCGGCCTTGGATTGGTCGTTCACCATTGGTGCTGGTGGAGATCTTGACGGGGAAAAAGCCCCCTACCTAGCGCGCCAAATGTCGAAGGTCGTAAACGACACTTCCCCCGGACCTGCTTAGAGAGTAGCCCGCGTAGGTTCTTTGGATTCACGAGGGCTAGTCCCAGGAGATCGGACACAGCAGGATGGTGAACACAGGGGATTTACGTGGTTTGGGCCGCCGAAGCGTAATACCCTACGTCCGCGGGAGTGTTTGTGTATTGCCTTGCTTGAGCGTGTATGAGCCCTTGGTCTAATTTTTCGTCCTCTGTGAAGGTCGTCTGCAGAGCCCTTTTATAGTTCAAGGACTCTGCAGTCACAAAGTGGGTCCCAGTACCCGATGGGTGGTCCTGGGGAGAGCCAAATCCTATACAAGATCTAGGATTAATTGCTATCTACTTCCCTTTGTCAGGGGTGTCAATGCGCCGTCCCGCCGCATCGTGCGCTAGGGCTACACATAGCTGGTGATGATGGCCGTGCACGTCTCGTCCGTCTTGTCCTCGCGGCCCATTCGTCCGTCTTGCGGCGTGGGTCTGTACCGGCTACTCGGACAAGACAGGACACTGGAGCCTTGACTTTCGCAAGCACGACTCAGCTTGCCTGGGGAAGGGACGCGTACTTAATGCCTGTCTAAGCAGCGCACGCGTTCCTTTACTGCGGCTTCCTACCGCACTGAGTTGGCCATCCGCCACGTGGTTGCGCCGGAGCCTGCCTCTGCGGGAAGTAAAGCACTTGACGGAATAGGCCACGTGGCACATTCGGAGCCTACCCCTATGGAGGGGTGGGGGCTCAGCCCTGCAGGCCACGTGGTAGCTCCGGTGCCTTTCCCTGCGAGGACACGGGCTTGGCCCTGAGGTCCCGATTGGCCACGTGGCGGCTCCGGAGCCCGCCTCAGCGGGGAGGCGTGGGTCCAGTCCTGTCGGCCACGTGGCAACTTGGGAGCCTCCCCCGACGGGGAGGTAGGATCTGGTCCTTCCCTCCTCAACGTGGCAGCCTCGGATTCGACCTCTTAGGCAGAGGCGGAGTCCTTAGCGGTTTTCTCCTGAGCGCGGGGGTACCCGGTGTGCAGGGTACCGACAGCTACAAAGCTTGTTCTTCTCAAATGTGACATCCTTCACGCTGGTCACCATCCCGAGCTTGAATGACTTCTTGAGCTTGCTCATTCCAATGTGTGCTATGCGTCGATGCCATAGCCAACCCAAACTCGTCTTGGTGAAAATACAAGTGGTCAAGCTAGCATCCTTGTTGGAGAAGTCTACTAGGTAGAGATGTCCATGCTGAAACCCTTTGAAGATTAGTTCTTGGCTTGTTTCACTAGTAACAACAACATCATTCTTGCTAAAGGTGCACGTTAGTCCAAGATCGCATAATTGTGCAATAGAAAGCAAATTGAAACTAAGTGACTTAACATATAATACATTGGAAATAGATAAATCATTTGAAATTGCAATCTTACCTAACCCAATTACCTTTCCCTTAGAGTTATCACCAAAGGTGACTTGTTCATGATTGTCGGGGTTTTCTATGGTGGTGAACATACCATCGTTGCCGGTCATGTGTTGAGTGCACCCGCTATCGAGTACCCAATGCTTTCCTCCGGCTTCGTAGTTCACCTACACACATGAATTCAATTTTTGACTTTAGGCACCCAAGCCAACTTAGGTCCTTGTATGTGTGATACAAGTGTTTTTGGGACCAAAAGTTGCTTGGGGAGCTTCCCCTTCATGCCCTTCATGTCCTTGCCAATGAACCTTGCCTTCACCTTGCCATCTACTTTACTCAAGAGATAATAATGATTATCAAAAGTAGACTTGTAGTTAGTAGGCAATTTTGGAGAAGGCCGGTTAGGAAGAGGACACTCCCTTGCATGGTGACCGGTTACCTCACAATGTTGGCAATAAGAACCAACTTCCTTGATGAAGCTTGTTTTGAGCTCCGGTGAGGGCACCTTTCCTTTGTTGGGCACCGGGAATGATCCAAGTCCTCTCTTGTTGTAGGCCTTTGCTTGTTGGAAGAGGATTTCTTTGTGCTTGACTTCTGCCTTAGATAGTCTTGCCACACTAGTGCGGAGACTTTTAATTTCTTCCAACAAGTCCTTCTCCCTAGCATTCTCTTTCAAAGGCAAAGACTTATGCAAGACATTAGTGGCATGAGAAGTAATAGATACCTTATCATTAAGGGTTTCTTTCTTTATATTTTTCAATTCTTGATCAAGAACTTCATAAGCAAGGTTAAGTACTTGATGCTCTTGGATTAACTCATTGTGCTTTCCCAAGAGTGCTTGGTGTGCTAAGTCAAGCTCATGATGATCTAGCTTGATTTGAGCCTTATCCTCCTCAACTTGCTTGACATGAGATTTGAGCGTGTCATTCTCCTTAAGTATGCTTTCATACTTGTCAAGCAAATCGAGGTTAGCAATCTCAAGCTTAGCACGAGCTTCTTCAATAGCCTTGCCCTTACTCTTTTCCTTTTTAATGATAGTGTGGTATTCATTTATCAATGAAGTTAAGTCATCGGGGGAAATCTCATCATCGCTAGAGTCATCACATACCTTGGTGTTACCTTTTGCCATGAGGCACATGGGAGGTGGACGAAGATATGAACCATCATTGTTGGCAATGGCAAGGCCGGCCAAGCTTTCTTCTTCCGCTTCACTCTCTTCATCACTAGATTCTTCGTCGGTGATCCATTCATTTGCCTCACACATGAACACCTTTTGTGGACCTTTTCTCTTCTTTGGGAAGAGTTTTGCCTTCTTGCCTTTGTCATGTTTCTTCTTCCCAAAGAATCTTGGTTTGGGCTTGTCCTCTTCATCATCCTCACTATCCTCAAGCTTGCGATGCTTGCCCTTGTGGTTCTCTCTTCTTTTGTCCAGTTTTGGACAATCATAGGAGATGTGGCCTTGATCACCACAATTATAGCAAGTCTTGTTGTCATCTCTCCTTGGTAGAAAAGCATTCTTCTTGGGATCAAAGGTGTATCCCTTCTTGGCAATCTTGGAGTTCAAGCGAGAGAACTTTTTCATCATCAATGCAAGCTCATCATCGTCATCTTCACTTGATGCTTGCTCTTCTTCACTTGAGCTAGGCTCGACCACTTTCTTTTTCTTGAGACTTGTTTTCTTGGTGGAAGCCTTTAGAGCAATTGTCTTTGAAGATGATTCCTCCATCATCCCAAGTACACTCATCTCATGAGCGTGAATCTCTCCAATAAGTTTCGAAACTTCAATGTGATCAAGAGATTCCTTTTGAAGCATGGAGTTGATGATGTTGTACCTTGGCTTAGGAAGGAGCATAAGAATCTTGCGGTTGATGAGTCACTTGCCAAGAGAAGCAATACCAAGAGCATTAATTTCCTCAATAAGCACATTCAAGCGAGAAAACATTTCATTAACATTTTCATGAGGTAGCATTTTGAACTCATCATATTTGGCCTTAAGCATATGATATTTTAGTTCTTTAACACGAGAAGAACCCTCATGAATTTCAATCAAGCATGCCCAAATTTCACACGCTTTTTCTTTGCTAGCAATCCTAGCAAACACATCTTGACTAATGCATTAATAAATAGCATTTCTAGCTTTTGCATCCCATTTGACTTGATCACCTACATAGTTGTGCTCACCAAACCCTGCATGGGTCCCTTCCCATACCTCGAGAGCAATAGCCTCTAAATAAGCACGTATGCGTGCTTTCCAATAGGCAAAGTTCTTGCCCTCAAAGATGGGAACCGAACCCCCAATCTTGGCCATTTTAGCTCTCTAGCGGTGAAGCTAGAATGATCCAATGAGCAACTTTGCTCTGATACCAATTGTAAGGATCGAATGCCCAAGAGGGGGGGTTGAATTGGGCTTCTTTTCAAAAATTAGAGCAATACAATCTTAACTACTAAAAGCCCAATTCCCTATGCAAACAACCTATGCATTCGAGTGAATAGTAATCTTGTGGTAAATGAAATGCATAAGTGTAACGGGAGAGAAAGAGTGTGCAAACTCCTGAGGAGACACGAAGACACAAAGATTTATCCCGTGGTTCGGCAAGATCATCAAGATCTTCCTACATCCACGTTGAGTCACCCACCAAAGCGTATAGCCACTCTCAAGTCACCGAGACCAGGGATCTTCACTAAACTTCTCCGTTCGCCAACCTCGGCAAGGTGGAGCTCAAGCCTTGTACAAGTTGGATCCTCCGGTCTTCCACAACCATCTTGGCAAGCTCCGGAAGGCTCTCTTCAATCACCGACTCTTACACGGTGATTACAATCACCAAGAGACACTCCCTTACAGCTCTCACTATACTAGAGACTCCAATCACCAAGAATGGAAGCACACAAGCACTATCTCTAGCAAGTTCTAGCCTATCTCTTGGTGTACAAGTGGTGTAAATGATGTAGAAGTGGTAGCTCAATGTCTTGAATGCTTGAGAATGTGTAGAGTAGCTCTGGGTATCAAGAATTATCAAAATGACTGGTTGAAGGGGTATAAATAGCCAGCCTCCACGAAATAGCCGTTGGAAAAGTAGGCTAACATCACTGTTCTGCGAACACCGGATGATCCGATGTTCCTCCTTCAGTTGTCATCGGTCAAATCCAAATTAGCTGATGTCACTGTGTCAGATATGACCGTTGTTCGACTGATGTAACACTTGCCTCATCATCGGATGATCCAGTGACACTTCATCCAGAATTGGTTCAAAATTAATGCTTACTGGAGTGATTGACTGATGTGTTATAGTTGTACATCGGATGGTCCGGTGTTACACTTGGTCCAGGGTAATTGCTTACTGGAATGATGGACCGACGTAGCACTTTCTTCATCATCGGATGATCCGGTGAGTACTCAGTTCTGAGGTCTTTTTCTTCTGTTAAACCAACTCGACCGATGTATTGTTTTCTGGAAACATCACTTGATCCGATGAGTTGATTTTGTCTGCATCGAGTTGTTCTAAGTGATTCTTTTGGAATTTGCTCAAGTGACCTCTTATACAATGGTTTGAAATATTCTTCTGATGATTACCAAGTCTTGGGTGTTGTCAATTTTGATGGAATAACTTTGACATATGAGCTTTTTCTTTTTGTCTTCATAAAAATCGATTGACCTCGTGAGATAGTTTGTTTAGGGGTCTCCGATTATATCCAATGAGCAGTAAATGATGTACATATAGAGTTCATTAAGTGTGATGAGTGATATGAGAGACTTTGCATCCACAAAATCATTAGTAATATCCAATAGTTGTCATTAATCACTGAAACCATACCTCATGGGGGCCTAGATGCTTTCACTCGTGCCTAGAAAACCTCAGCCCAGCCCGACACTATTATTAAACAGGTCGTGTCAGGCCAACTCGAGAGGCATTTGCCTCGGCCCAAGCATGGAACGAGGCTCGATTAGTCGAGCTACACGGCACCGTGCCAGCGACGGCCAAGAGCAGCGGCTGCTGAGGCGGTGCTCAGACAATTGTTATATTTAATCCCACATCGTATATTAATGATAGGGGAGCCCAGCATACTAGGTGGAGTGAACCTCACCTATGAGGCTAGTTTTTTGGGTTGAGGTGACCCAGGACCTTGGTTGGGGCTCCGGTTTGGCCTGTTTGCGTAGCAGGCTCGTTGCGATCTGGGCTGGCGGTAGGGGCCCATCTGCGTGACGGGCTGAGCTGTGTTCTAACAAGTGATATCAGACCCAGGTCGGAAATCTAGAACATCTAGCAAAACTCACACAGATATCGGACCATCGGAAAGATCTCCCGAACCACATGAAATCAGGCTGTCGGAGTAGTGTCCACCTGAGTGTGAAGGGGAGATAGGCCACCCGATGTGTGACGGGGGAGATTGCTAGATTTAATCTCATATCGGATATTGATGATGGAGGAGCCCAACATATAAGGTGGAGGAAGCCTCACCTATCAGGCTAGTCTTTTGGGTAGAGGTGGCTCAGGATCTTGGTTGGAGTTTTGGTTAGATCTGTTTGCTTAGCAGGCTTGTTGCGACCTGGGCTGGCGGCAGAGGCCCGTTTGCGTGATGGGTCGGACCGCGTTCTAACACTAACAATGCACTTACAGATATGGTTACCATAGTCAAACCAATTCCGAATTTGAACACAACTGCAAAATAGACCAACTTATACACAATCTTATGAAAAAAAACATGCAAAGTACTGTGACGCCCGGTTCCGAAAACTGAACCAAGGTAACGCATATGTGTGCCCAGGATGTTCATCACACATACACGAGTGCAATCACAAAAGAGTATACAGAAAATTACCACAAGACAAGATTAATTAACCAAATTTTATTACACAAACCAGGTTATCCTCGAATACAAGCTCTAATGAATACTAATGACAAGTTTAACTAATGCAGCGAAAATAGACTAATTAAGCAAACTAAACAGCTATGCAACATAAGCAACAGGGTATGTATGCGCAGCTCCAATCAACACCACAGGCAAAGCTGACGGTAGACACGGCCTAGAACTCTGCATTATCGCGATTAAACTCCCAATCCTGACCTGCAACTGTTGGGGGGGGGATTGCAAGAGTGAGTACATGTCGTACTCAGCAAGTGTGGAAAGTATGACATGTGGCTGATTCAAATGACGACAATAATAATGGCAAAGTGCTGAAAAGTACAGTAAAACATTTGAAGAGCAATATATTATATGTATGTGAAATAAACCCATCATAATCATAAATAATACCATAATACCAAACTGAATTCCTTACCATCATAAATAATTCCATATTTCACCATCGTCAATAACCATATTCAATACCAGAAATTAATCCATAATCATCCATAACCATTACCAAACCATAACCATCCAAAATTCCATCTCAATACCAAGCTTCTAATCATAGAAGTTGTCCAGGCGCTCATAACCGGGAGCACGACTATCATGATAGTTTTAATTAACTCTGCAGAGTTTGTACCTCTTTACCCACGTGTTCGTGATTTCATCACCTTTTGGCGACTAAGAACCTCCCTTATGCCCATGACCCGTCGGTCACATTACACACTTCCGTTGGTGTGTGGCCAAGAGATCACAAAATAGCCTTTACAAAGGGATTACTAGCCTATTTAGACCCCACTGAGGTTTCACCGGTGGCGATGTCTCCCGCAGAGCACATCTTCAACCAAGGGCCCCCTCTTGAGCCATTCGGATCCCAGGGTAGTCCCACCAATCATCAACAAACCCAATCCGACTACCCCTTCCCCGAGCATCCACAGTGGTCCAAACAGCACCAGCAAAGCCCTAATTAATCAGCTACGCCGCACCCATACTTGGCCTCGTGGTGGCACTGTAATCCTGGTTTATTCTCGCATGAACCGGTCCTTAGATCTAAAGCAAGCAAACCACCATAACATCCAACCCATCCACATACCAGGCTTGCTTAGATCACCCATTACCATACCATATTTAACCAGTTCATGTTAACCATAATCTCTTCCATACATAATTAAATTGAGTGGTATAGTTGTTTTCCCATCCGAGTTGATTAAGCGAAGCAAAAAGGTAAAAACCCTTCCCAACTCTCTCTACCATAAATTCCAGGTGACAAGGGTGGTCAACAATTCTAGTAAACTTCCTACCATAGGTTTCCCATTAAATTGACACAAGCATGCAATTTTGTAAACAAAACATTTATTTTAAAAACAGGATCAATATGCTTCAAGGACACTTGCCTTGCTCTTGCTGTTGATTAGGGTCAAAGCCTTCAAATTATTGATGCTGTAGATCCTCCGCGGCACTCTCTAGCGCAAATCCGTCTAATCCACACAATAACATACAAGACAAGAAACACAATCAAAGAGTGCACAAATATTACTCAACATGATATGACATGCATGATTAATGCAAATGCAAGGTAGAACTTGTTACTAGATTGCTTTTAATGATCTCTAACTAGTTCTAATAGCTTTTAACAAGTTTATACAGGTTTGGATTCGATTAGATCAAATTTTAGAATTAATTCAACACAATTTAACCAGAAAGATCGGACTAGTCTGCTAGGGACCGGACAAGTCCGCCCTCTGCGAGATCAGCAGATTAGGGTTTTCTAGATCGACGTGAATTTGGAGATTAGGGGTTGAATTCACATAAGGACAAGAGAATAGAAGGTATACCAGGTGTTTAGAACTCCAATGAATCAAGAAACTTGGAGCTAACACTTGGATCTTGATGATCTAGGGTTGGTGATGAACTTGGGGATGAATTGGTGATGAAGAACGAAAACTTGGTGGAGATCTTGATCCTCTTTCGTTTCCTCCTCTTCTTCTCCTTGCTTGGGATCTTCTCCTCCCTCCTTGGTGGTGGCTCTCCACGAACTAGGGTTTGGGTGGTGGAAAAGTGGCAAATAGAGGTCAAACCAAGGGGTGGGGTCGTTTATATAGAGGTGGAGGCTAGGGTTAGATGGATTTCGAGTTTGGGATGAGTAGAGGTCGGTTTAGAGTCCCACATGGGCTCTAAAAGAGTTAGGCACGACATCCCTAGGCCCACATAACTTGAAACCCAAGAAACAAGTCGTAAAACAAAAGGTCAATCTTGGAGTCACGAAATATCGGACAAGTCCGGACAGGACCGGACTAGTCCGAAGTCGTCCAGAGAGAAAATCGGACAAGTCTGGCCAAAAATCGGACAAGTTCGACTTTAAACAGAGAGGAAATCGGACAAGTCCGCTGGAACACCGGACTAGTCCGGAAAAGTCCAGGGACTTAGCAATTTTTCAAGGATTCTTGGAATATCGGACTAGTCCGCACAAAATCGGACAAGTCCAAAAGTTTCCAGAGCCAAAATCGGACTAGTCCGCAGCAAAAACGGACAAGTCCGTTTTTAGACAGAGAGAAATCGGACTAGTCCTCAGCAAAACCGGACTAGTCCGCACTTTCCTACAATTTTAAGTGTGGTTTTGGTCCAAATCAATTTTAAACTTGTTCCTCTTGATGTGGGTTAATGTTAAACATGTATATGAGTGTATGCAAGGCATGATGCATGAAAATGAGGGTGTTACAAACCTACCCCCCTTAAAATGAATCTCGCCCTCGAGATTCGACGCGGAAGAGAAGAGATAGGAAAATTCCTTCTTGAGATCATCCATCAATTCCCACGTCGCTTCTTTTTCGGTGTGGTGCTTCCATTGAACTTTACACCATCTAATGACCTTGTTCCTTGTGACCCTCTCCTTAGTTTCCAAGATTTTGACCGGTTGCTCGGCATACGTCAAATCTTCCTCTAGTTCCAATTCTTCCATTGACACTTGTTCTTCCAGTACTCTCAAACACTTCTTGAGCTGGGAAACATGAAAGACATCATGTACATCTGAAAGATGAGCTGGCATCTCCAACTTATACGCTACTTCTCCTCTTTTGTCCAAAATCTTGAATGGTCCAATATAACGAGGTGCTAGCTTTCCTCTTATGTTAAACCTCTTATGACCCCTCATTGGTGACACCTTGAGGTAAACAAAATCTCCCACTTCAAAGGCTAGTTTCCTTCTCCTATTGTCCGCATAGCCTTTTTGCCTTGATTGGGCAGCCCTCAAGTTTTCACGAATTATTTGGACTTGCTTTTCGGCTTCTTGCAACACATCTGGACCAAATACTTGGGTTTCTCCTGCCTCATTCCAGAATAAAGGTGTCCTACACTTCCTCCCATAAAGCGCTTCATATGGTGACATCTTCAAACTTGCTTGGTAACTATTATTGTATGAAAATTCCGCGTATGGCAAGCTTTTGTCCCAACTTTTCCCATGCTTTAAAGCACAAGCTCTTAGCATGTCCTCTAAAATCTGATTGGTCCTCTCAGTTTGCCCATCCGTTTGAGGATGATATGCTGAACTAAAATTCAATCTCGTTCCCAAGGCTTCATGCAATTTTTGCCAAAATCTGGAGGTAAATTGAGAACCTCTATCCGAGACTATCTTCTTAGGGACTCCATGTCGACACACAATATGCTCCATGTATATTTTGGCCAATCGTGCAGCTGTATACTTGGTATTCACAGGGACAAAATGAGCTGACTTGGTTAAGCGATCCACAATTACCCAAATTGAGTCATACCCGGACTGAGTACGTGGTAACCCAACTATGAAGTCCATTCCAATTTCTTCCCACTTCCATTCCAGAATCTTCAACGGTTGCAATAATCCGGCTGGCCTTTGATGTTCCGCCTTGACTCGTTGACACACATCACACAATGCAACATATTCGGCTATGTCCTTTTTCATGCTATCCCACCAATAGCAAGTCTTCAAGTCCTTGTACATCTTCGTACAACCGGGGTGAATCGAGTAAGGCAAGTCATGTGCCTCCTTTAATATTGTCTCCTGAATATGTTTTACATTAGGCACAACGATTCTCTTTCCAAGCCATAAGGTACCATATTCGTCTTCATCAAATCTCAATTCTCTCCCTTCTTCGGTCCTTTCCTTGATTTCCTTGATCTCCTCATCTATGGTCTGTGCTTCTCGAATTTCTTGCTCCAAGGTTGGGTTTAACTCCATCATCTCCGTCTCGTTTACAAACCCAAGGTTCAACCGTTCGAACTCCTTGCATAGCTCGGATGGTATCTCTCAAACTATGAGTCGATGACTTACTTCTTTCCGACTCAAGGCATCAGCCACTACATTGGCTTTTCCCGGATGATAGTTGATCCCCAAATCATAATCTTTGATGAGCTCCAACCATCTTCGTTGCCTCAAGTTCAGATCCGTTTGTGTGAAAATATACTTCAAACTCATATGATCCGTATAAATTTCACACCTATGTCCAAGAATATAGTGCCTCCAAATCTTCAATGCATGTACCACGGCCGCAAGTTCTAAATCGTGTGTTGGGTAATTCTGCTCATGTTTCTTCAATTGTCTTGATGCATAGGCGACCGCTTGACCTTCTTGCATCAATACACACCCAAGTCCTTGTCTCGATGCATCACAATAGATGTCGAAACTCTTGCTTACATCCGGCAATACCAAAACTGGGGCTGTTGTTAACCTTTTCTTCAACTCCTCAAAACTGTTTTGACAAGCTTCAGTCCATTGGAACGCCTTTCCCTTCATTAGCAACTCCGTCATAGGCTTGGCTATCTTGGAAAAATCCTTAATAAATCGATGGTAATATCCAGCCATTCCAAGGAAACTCCTTATTTCCTTGACATTTTGCAGCGGTTCCCACTTCAACACGTCCCTCACTTTACCAGGGTCAACCGATACTCCTCCTCCTGAGATGATATGATCCAAAAATGGCACCTCTTTCAACCAAAACTGACACTTGTTGAACTTGACATACAACTGATGCTCCCTCAATTTCTGCAACGTAAGCCTCAAGTGTTCCTCATGTTCCTTCCCATCCTTCGAGTAGATCATAATATCATCAATAAAAACCACAACGAACTTATCTAAGTACTCCATGAAGACCTTATTCATGAGGTACATAAAGTAGGCAGGTGCATTTGTCAATCCAAAAGACATCACAGTGTACTCATAAGATCCATACCGTGTCCTAAAAGCTGTCTTAGGTATGTCCGATGGTCTAATCTTCATTTGAAAGTATCCCGACCTCAAATCAATCTTAGAGAAGACACAAGCACCCTTCATCTGATCAAACAAGTCTTCTATGCGGGGCAAGGTGTACTTGTTCTTGATTGTTACCTCGTTGAGAGCTCGATAATCCACGCACATCCTTTGTGTTCCATCCTTCTTGTCCACAAACAGCACAGGCGCTCCCCAAGGTGAAGAACTAGGGTGAATAAAACCCTTCTCTAATTGCTCTTGAATTTGCTTCTTGAGCTCCGCTAATTCCAAAGGAGGCATCCTATACGGCCTCTTAGCTATAGGTGCAGTTCCAGGTATTAAATCAATAACAAACTCAATGTCTCGATCAGGTGGCATACCTGGCAACTCGCCCGAAAAAACATCCAAAAATTCACACACTACCGGAATCTCCTCAATTGCGGCACCATCCATATGATTCAATTCCAATTGCTTCGGTGCGGTTTGAGATGCCTCGAATTCTATGGTGATCCCTTCTTCATTAGTCAACTTCACTGTCTTCGTGGCACACTCAATAACTCCATTTTGCTTCCTCAACCAGTCCATACCAAGTATAATGTCCAACCCTTGAGAATCTAAAACAATGAGGTTGGCGGAGAAGTCTACCCCCTTATTCTAAGGCTTACTTTTGGACATACTATATTTGTCCTCATCTCTCCTCCAGAAGACTTAACCAACAGAGTAAACTTCATATGAGAGATAGGCAAACTATACTTGGCAACATACTTCGATGCAATGAATGAATGCGATGCTCCAGAATCAAATAACATAGTCGCGGGGTTGGAGTTGGCGAGAAACATACCAATGACCACGTCATCCGCTTGTTGAGCATCCTCCGTAGAGACATGGTTCACGTTGCCATGAGCAAAATTCTGCTATCCACGGCTTCCTTGTGGCGCTCCTCCATTGGGTCCTTGATGCGCAAAGTGTCCAGCTTCTCCACAAGTATAACACTTCTTAACCCCACCAGAATTGTTGGGACGAGCTTGGTTTTGAGCATTTGCAGCAGGAAAATTAGCACGAGGCTCATAAGGCATTGGAGGCCTAGGTGCTTGCATAACAGGGCGCTGCTGCACAAACTGAGTTGGGCGTGGTGCATAACCAGGGCGCTGAGCAGGAATAGAGGAGCTGTAATGAGGCGCATTGGGCGGCGCAAAGCGAGGGCGCACATTACTTCCTTGTTGCTGTCCTTGATATGGTGCCTTCCTCTTGATTTCTTGCTCCATCTCACAGATCTTGTTCTCAACCACAATTGCTTTGTCCACAAGTTTCTGAAAATTGGCATAATCACAATTGAGCAATTGCACTTGGATCTCATTGTTCAAGCCCCTCATGAACAAGTATTGTTTCCGGCTGTCCCGACTCACATCCTCAGGCGCATACCTTGAAAGTTGAGTGAACTTATTGAGATATTCAATCACGCTTGATCTTCCTTGCCTTAAACTCTCAAATTCTTGCCTCTTCAATATCATAACACCCTCCGGCACATAATGAGAACGGAAACTCTCCTTGAATTCGGCCCAAGTGATTCTTTCTTGGTTCTCATGAGCACTGCAATAAGCATCCCACCAATCCACAGCTGCTCCAACGAGTTGATGAGAAGCGAACATGACCTTCTCCCGGTCACTGCACTGGACAATAGCTAGCTTCTTCTCCACGGACTTGAGCCAATCATCCGCATCCATAGGGTTCGCGGCTTGAGCAAAGGTTGGCGGCCTAGTCCTCATAAACTCTCCCAATCGGTTATGAGGAGGCGGGGGTGGCGGTGGAGGCATGTGGGGCTGATTGTTGATGTTGCCAGCCTGCAGCTGTCCCATTGTCTGTATCATGGTCTGCATGAGCTGGTTTTGCATGGCCAAAAGCTGCTCAATATTAACAGCTCCTTGGGCAGGTGCTTGTCCATTGTTGTTCTGAGGCACTCCATTGTTCTCCTCCTCATCATTGCCATCCCTCTGGTTGCGAGTCCTCACCATCTGAAGAAGGGCAATAGGTAAGAATTAGAAAACGTCCCCAACTATATGCATCAAGGGATATGAAACTAAACAACTAACTACACTAGCCTAGGTGGACATGGCAATGCTAAAGCATCCCAAAATCCTCTATTAAGCACACAAGCAAGCAATATATATAGCAAGCAGCACACCAAGCAAGAACACATCGATTCCTGAGTGCTCCTATGTGCTCTAAAGTGTCCATTCTATCTAGGCTGCGTCCTACGGTCAACCTGTGGCTCTGATACCAATCTGTGACGCCCGGTTCCGAAAATTGAACCAAGCTAACGCATATGTGTGCCCAGGATGTTCATCATACATACACGAGTGCAATCACAAAAGAGTATACAGAAAATTACCACAAGACAAGATTAATTAACCAAATTTTATTACACAAACCAGGTTATCCTCGAATACAAGCTCTAATGAATACTAATGACAAGTTTAACTAATGCAGCGGAAATAGACTAATTAAGCAAACTAAACAGCTAGGCAGCATAAGCAACAGGGTATGTATGCGCAGCTCCAATCAACACCACAGGCAAAGCTGACGGTAGACACGGCCTAGAACTCCGCATTATCGCCATTAAACTCCCAATCCTGACCTGCAACTGTTGGGGGGGGGATTTCAAGAGTGAGTACATGTCGTACTCAGCAAGTGTGGAAAGTATGACATGTGACCGATTAAATGACGACAATAATAATGGCAAAGTGCTGAAAAGTACAGTAAAACATTTGAAGAGCAATATATTATATGTATGTGAAATAAACCCATCATAATCATAAATAATACCATAATACCAAACTGAATTCCTTACCATCATCAATAATTCCAGATTTCACCATCGTCAATAACCATATTCAATACCAGAAATTAATCCATAATCATCCATAACCATTACCAAACCATAACCATCCCAAATTCCATCTCAATACCAAGTACCTTCTAATCATGGAAGTTGTCCAGGCGCTCATAACCGGGAGCACAGCTATCATGATAGTTTTAATTAACTCTGCAGAGTTTGTACCTCTTTACCCACGTGTTCGTGATTTCATCACCTTTTGGCGACTAAGAACCTCCCTTATGCCCATGACCCGTCGGTCACATTACACACTTCCGTTGGTGTGTGGCCAAGAGATCACAAAATAGCCTTTACAAAGGGATTATTAGCCTATTTAGACCCCACTGAGGTTTCACCGGTGGCGATGTCTCCCGCAGAGCACATCTTCAACCAAGGGCCCCCTCTTGAGCCATTCGGATCCCAGGGTAGTCCCACCAATCATCAACAAACCCAATCCGACTACCCCTTCCCCGAGCATCCACAGTGGTCCAAACAGCACCAGCAAAGCCCTAATTAATCAGCTACGCCGCACCCATACTTGGCCTCGTGGTGGCACTGTAATCCTGGCTTATTCTCGCATGAACCGGTCCTTAGATCTAAAGCAAGCAAACCACCATAACATCCAACCCATCCACATACCAGGCTTGCTTAGATCACCCATTACCATACCATATTTAACCAGTTCATGTTAACCATAATCTCTTCCATACATAATTAAATTGAGTGGTATAGTTGTTTTCCCATCCGAGTTGATTAAGCGAAGCAAAAAGGTAAAAACCCTTCCCGACTCTCTCTACCATAAATTCCAGGTGACAAGGGTGGTCAACAATTCTAGTAAACTTCCTACCATAAGTTTCCCATCAAATTGACACAAGCATGCAATTTTGTAAACAAAACATTTATTTTAAAAACAGGATCAATATGCTTCAAGGACACTTGCCTTGCTCTTGCTGTTGATTAGGGTCAAAGCCTTCAAACTCTTGATGCTGTAGATCCTCCACGGCACTCTCTAGCGCAAATCCGTCTAATCCACACAATAACATACAAGACAAGAAACACAATCAAAGAGTGCACAAATATTACTCAACATGATATGACATGCATGATTAATGCAAATGCAAGGTAGAACTTGTTACTAGATTGCTTTTAATGATCTCTAACTAGTTCTAATAGCTTTTAACAAGTTTATTTAGGTTTGGATTCGATTAGATCAAATTTTAGAATTAATTCAACACAATTTAACCAGAAAGATCGGACTAGTCCGCTAGGGACCGGACAAGTCCGCCCTCTGCGAGATCAACAGATTAGGGTTTTCTAGATCGACATGAATTTGGAGATTAGGGGTTGAATTCACATAAGGACAAGAGAATAGAAGGTATACCAGGTGTTTAGAACTCCAATGAATCAAGAAACTTGGAGCTAACACTTGGATCTTGATGATCTAGGGTTGGTGATGAACTTGGGGATGAATTGGTGATGAAGAACGAAAACTTGGTGGAGATCTATCCTCTTTCGTTTCCTCCTCTTCTTCTCCTTGCTTGGGATCTTCTCCTCCCTCCTTGGTGGTGGCTCTCCACGAACTAGGGTTTGGGTGGTGGAAAAGTGGCAAATAGAGGTCAAACCAAGGGGTGGGGTCATTTATATAGAGGTGGAGGCTAGGGTTAGATGGATTTCGAGTTTGGGATGAGTAGAGGTCGGTTTAGAGTTCCACATGGACTCTAAAAGAGTTAGGCACGACGTCCTTAGGCCCACATAACGTGAAACCCAAGAAACAAGTAGTAAAACAAAAGGTCAATCTCGGAGTCACGAAATATCGGACAAGTCCGGACAGAACCGGACTAGTCCGAAGTCGTCCAGAGAGAAAATCGGACAAGTCTGGCCAAAAATCGGACAAGTCCGACTTTAAACAGAGAGGAAATCGGACAAGTCCGCTGGAACACCGGACTAGTCCGGAAAAGTCCAGGGACTTAGCAATTTTTCAAGGATTCTTGGAATATCGGACTAGTCCGCACAAAATCGGACAAGTCCGAAAGTTTCCAGAGCCAAAATCGTACTAGTCCGCAGCAAAAACGGACAAGTCCGTTTTTAGACAGAGAGAAATCGGACTAGTCCTCAGCAAAACCGGACTAGTCCGCACTTTCCTACAATTTTAAGTGCAGTTTTGGTCCAAATCAATTTTAAACTTGTTCCTCTTGATGTGGGTTAATGTTAAACATGTATATGAGTGTATGCAAAGCATGATGCATGAAAATGAGGGTGTTACAAGTACTAACCAAATCAGGACTCACCTTGATCTATTTTTGTCATATTTACCAAGCTGCTCCAGCATGCCAATTTCAATCATTGCAGCATCCCTGTACTTTTTTATTCCCCTGATGATCTTGATAGCAACCATTTCTTTTCTTTCCCTATCCCAACACTCCAATACCTGACCGAAAGTACCTGATGTACTTCCAGAGACACATTCAGTTTTGAACGTAGTCCACTGTCATAAAAAAGCAGCATGCCTGATGTGTAACTTGTATCAACGGATCCAAAAGGTGTATCAATCACGACTGACCTTTGCCCATTTTTGCGTTAATCTTATCTGCAAACGCAAAACAGTCCATAAGTTAATTAGTCGTTATGTGTGAATTTATTAGTTTACTATTTGTTGAATTTTTAATTATTTAATTAATAGAACAATTAGTTGCTAAAATGGTTTAATTATTTGATTACATATGTAAGATGCTTAGTTGAGTATTCGTTTAATCAGTATTATAAATTGTTTTTTTATTGAGTGATTAATTATTGTATATATACGGGTTTCGGCTTGGCCCAGCCCGACACGGCCCATTTAAGGCACGTCACGACCTATTTAGTGGAAACTTTTTCATCGAGACGGGCACAACAACAAAAAGTGACGGTGATGACTGTAAGCTCCTGTGCGCGGACGGCGGGCGACGACGGGGCATTCTCATCTTTCACCCACTTACGACGCCTAACCGCCGTCGTAAGTTAAAG
Organism: Tuctoria greenei; assembly: GCA_036927565.1. NCBI lineage: Eukaryota > Viridiplantae > Streptophyta > Magnoliopsida > Poales > Poaceae > Tuctoria > Tuctoria greenei. The sequence goes on along the minus strand of JAYESD010000004.1, from coordinate 24,581,093 downwards.
GCGGCCCAGACAAGGCATAACTTGAGACGTCTGACTCCAGTTCCCTATATGTCTCATTCTTTCCTCCTCTCTTGTTCTTTTCTCTGCCGTTTAAATGATAAAATGAAATATTAACGTAACATGTACAATTGTGTTACCCGTTTCGAACCGGCCCGTCTCACATGCGTTACGCATGTGAGGCGTGTCGGTTCAGAATTGTCCCTTGTTTGGACAGTCTGGGAGTGATCGAGGGGGTATGACTTGTGACAAGATGCGGGTCTCGATCCGGATGAGATTTCGATGGCACAACCCTGTTGTTCTCTACTGTACCATTTTCGAGCGTGCAGTTGGAGGACAACGGGGTTATGTTGCCAAAATTTCATTCGGATCCACATCGCGCATCTCGTCATAAGCACGCCACTCGGTCACTCTTGGGTGGGTTTAGGGACTATCCTTTCTAATAGATGTAGGACTGTGATATTAAACAATATATGAAATAACAACAATTTCTCTCTACCGGACCTGCCTCCCTCCTAAGGGTGGCTCCGGTACTGCCACATGTCCCTCAATGTCGGACCTGCCTCCTTCCTAAGGGTGGCTCCGGTGCTACCAAGTGTCACGTGGCGTAGGACCTGCCTCCTTCTTAAGGATGGCTCTGATGCTGCCACATGTCCCGCTGCTCCGGACCTGCCTTCCTGCTAAGGGTTGCTCTGGAGTTACCACGTGTCGGACCCTACCTCTTCAACGGGAAAGACTCCAGGATTTCCAACGGAGTGGACATTCAAGTGGCTACAAATCAGCCGTTACAAGACCTGGTTAACGCGTTATTAATTCCGCATAAATGACGCATGATCAGAGGGCCTTCAAGTGTGGTAATGCTGCCATCAAAGCACATTATTACACAAATGAACTGCTGTCAAACGCCTAGATCGTGTACAGGGTGCTCAATAGCCCAGGGCCACCCCTCGGGTCTCGGTTACACTGTAACAGTCAGACCTTAGAATATAAAAGGTCAGAGCTGTACGGTAGATCTAATCTCATCTGATATCAAATATATGCAAAACACTCAAGAATACAACACACCTCCGTAGAGTAGGGTATTACGCTCAGGTGACTCGAACCACGTAAAAATCTTCGTGTCACCTCTGTTCTTGAGTTCTTCGAGTTACGTCACTCTTAAAAAAGAACCTTCGCGGACTACTTTTACGTAGTACCGGTGTAGGATCGAAGAGCACGTGAAAAGCTACCAGAGGGGGATGAATGGTAGATTAAAACTTTTTCAGTGGAAGCAATGAAAACCTCTCGGCAGAAAAATGATCCGTTAAAGAAATTGTGTGTGAGACTAATCTAAACATGTTTCACCGTGACAAAAGTGATAGATATCAGAGAGAATCAAGTCACGAAGAAAACACAACAAGAATCACTCAAATCTGTCGAGAGAAACTCAAGTTACGATTGAAAGATCGAACAAAGGTCAATCTGTCCTATCCAAGAAAAAACAGATCTGTAATACTGCAAAGAAACTCATGTAGATCAAAAACCACAAACCAATTATCGTGAAATTTTGACAGATGATATATAATCAAGTTGTGAGGATAACCCAAAAAGAATCACATCAATTGGATCTGTAAAACTCGAGTTATGATAAAACTACCGAAGAAAGGTAGTGCTGTGCAGAAAACTCGACGAGAAAAACTTGTCTGGAACAAGTCAGACGAACAAGGCACAAAAGTTCCTTTCAACTATGAATTTTATTCAATAGAACACAAGAGGAACAACCCCAAAGTCGTCTCTCACGAGCTCTGGCCTCCCTTGCTTATATAAATAGCCCTTAGGCCAACCCAATCTCAACTAGGACTCTAATCCTACTCAAATCACGAATCAAAACTTTCCATAACTGCTTAGGACTCTTCTATACGCAGATAGAAGCAATCTTAAGACTTCCAAACACCTTAGGAACGTGTCCCACATTCCTAAAACAACTCAAATTCGTGATCCACATAAAACCCTATCATAACCAACTCAAAACATTCCATATTTGAGTCAAACATGACTCAGCCGCAGCCTGAGTCCATAACCTAGTCGGTTGGACCTTTCCGACCAATTCTTTACGTCCACATCTCCTCATCACGCCTCGGAACCATGTAGCCACGTCCATGCACTCCTTTAATACGTGCAAACATCTTCCAACGACGTCCACGATACCTTCATATGCATTGTTCTTGATTCAACCATGCTGCGCAACCTCCCAATCAACTCAACCACAATTCCTCTCGAACTTGGTTGTTGAACCTCATCTCCTCCATAAGACTAGTTCAATGGATCCCGTCACCATCCATGTCTTGAACTCAAGCAACACCTGCACATGAACAAACAACCAATACTTTCGAGTACAAGTCCTCGACTTGACTCTCGTTAGTTCTGAAACTACAACATCTTACGTGAGCACCTCACATAAGCATGTTGCAAACCATAGCAAAATGATATCAACCATATCAACCAAAACGCACCAAAAACTTAGCAAAAGAATACTAAGCAATCTTTCCAACAATGTAAAGCAAGTTCGAAACATTTCATAATAAAAGCAGGAACATTGCGATCAAGCTCCGAATCTTGCCAAAGCTAACCGGAGCTTAAGCCGGAGCTTACCAAAGCTAGTACAACCTAGCGCCGTAGCTTACCAAAGCTAGTACAACCTAGCATCGGAGCTTGCCAAATCTGATCGGAACTAGTCAACCCAAAAGTCGGAGCTAGAAAAACATGTCGGAGCTAACTAACATAGGTCGGACCTAGAAAAACTTATCAGAGCTTAACAAAGACATGCCGGAGCTATCAAAGACATGCCGGAGCTAAATACAATGCTCACCGGAGCTACCCAAAAACATGTTGGATCTTGACAAAACAAGTTGGACCTATTGTCAGACCTTGGAGAAGCTCGGAGCTAGAGTCGGACCTTGCTAAAAGAGTGTTTTAGCAGAATTTGAGAACTTTTATCATCAAAGCCAATGTATTCAGTACAAGCCAATGTATTCAACACACATAGGTCTCACAATCTCCCCCTTGATGAATGCATTGACAACACCACTTAAAATCCAAACATTGGCTTATTCACATTAAAAGTTTTGAAAACAATATCTCCCCCTTTGTAAAATAGAAATAAAATGAGAAGAAAAACAAATTCTCCCCCTGAGAAGAATCGTGCCAAAACAATTGTGAATATGTCAATTTCTCCCCCTTGCATACTTATTTCCTTTTTTTATAAAAAAATTCACATTGTCTCTCCCCCTTTGACAATGTATTCAGCAAGGTACAAAAGAGAAATTTTAATTTTTATGAGCATATTATAACATATACATATAAAACAAAGCTCATCCAAGTCATACTATCAAGTAACTTACACTATTACAACAATGAGATACTATCGAAGTGTTGGATACGACACTCCCCTCGGAACCGCTGAGGAGCAGCCCATGGAGGTTCTTTTGTGGTTGGGGCACACAGAGATCAATACCAAGATGGTGACCTCAGAGATTTACGTGGTTCGGGCCGCCTGAGCGTAACACCCTACTCCACGGGGTTTGTGTGATTGTGTTGAGCAAGTGAGTTCGCTAAGTTCAGGTTGCAATAGCCTGGATTAGAATGAGTCCCCACTATACTCGTGCGGTGCAGCTGTCGGTACCCTGCGTACCATATACCCCTTGGGACTACAAAAAGTGAAATTTGCCTAGAGGGGGGTGAATAGGCTAAATGACCTAAAATGACTTAATAAAACGAGATTAGAACTCAGGGGGCGGACTAGTCCGGTCCAGGGGCGGACTAGTCCGGTCCTCCTACAGGGAAAAGCCTAAAAAGGGTTTCTAACAAGTTTTAGTCCTATTCTCGTGATGCAAGGTTTGTTAGAATGACTTAGTGATCCTCAAAAAGTTATATGACAAGTATGAAACTAAGGATCACGATGAAACAAGAGTGATGAACAAGACCGATAAAGTTAACCCTAGAAGCAATGAGCAATAAGTGAAAGTAAAGAACACAAGGGACACAAGAATTTTATCCCAAGGTTCGATTCCACGAATGTGACGCCCGATTCTGAAAATGAACCAAGCTAACACATATGTGTGCCCAGGATGTTCATCACACATACACGAGTGCAATCACAAAAGAGTATACAGAAAATTACCACAAGACAAGATTAATTAACCAAATTTTATTACACAAACCATATTATCCTCGAATCCAAGCTCCAGTAAATATTAATGACAAGTTCAACTAATGCAGCGGAAATAAACTAATTAAGCAAACTAAGCAACTATGCAACATAAGCGACAGGGTATGCATGCGCAGCTCCAATCAACACCACAGGCAAAGCTGATGGTAGACACGGCCTAGAACTCCGCATTATCGCCATTAAACTCCCAATCCTGACCTGCAACTGTTGGGGGGGGGGAATTGCAAGAGTGAGTACATGTCGTACTCAGCAAGTGTGGAAAGTATGACATGTGGCTGATTCAAATGACGATAATAATAATGGCTAAGTGCTGAAAAGTACAGTAAAACCATTTGGAAAAGTAATGTATCATATTTATGTGAAGTAAACCCATCATAAACCATGTAACCACAACAATATCAGTCCATAATTCACCATTACCAATAACCATAATCAATGTCATAAACCATAATTCCATCCATAACCATAACCATAACCATAACCATAACCATAATATCAACCATAACCATTACCAAACCATAACCATCCCAAATTCCAATTTCCCTCTAATCATGGAAGTTGTCCAGACACTCATAACCGGGAGCACGGCTATCATGATAGTTTTAGTTAACTCTGCAGAGTTCGTACCTCTTTACCCACGTGTTCGTGATTTCATCACCCTTCGGCGACTAAGAACCTCCCTTATGCCCATGACCCGTCGGTCACATTACACACTTCCGTTGGTGTGTGGCCAAGAGATCACAAAATAGCCTTTACAAAGGGATTACTAGCCTATTTAGACCCCACTGAGGTTTCACCGGTGGCGATGTCTCCCGCAGAGCACATCTTCAACCAAGGGCCCCCTCTTGAGCCATTCGGATCCCAGGGTAGTCCCACCAATCATCAACAAACCCAATCCGACTACCCCTTCCCCGAGCATCCACAATGGTCCAAACAGCACTAGCAAAGCCCTAATTAATCAGCTACGCCGCACCCATACTTGGCCTCGTGGTGGCACTGTAGTCCTGGCTTATTCTCGCATGAACCGGTCCTTAGATCTAAAGCAAGCAAACCACCATAACATCCAACCCATCCACATACCAGGCTTGCTTAGATCATCCATTACCATACCATGTTTAACCAGTTCATGTTAACCATAATCTCATCCATGCATACTTAAATTGAGTGATATAGTTGTTTCCCATCCCAGTTGATTAAGCGAAGCAAAAAGGTAAAAACCCTTCCCGACTCTCTACCATAAATTCCAGGTGACAAGGGTGGTTTAGCAAATCTAGTAAACTTCCTACCATAGGATTTCCCATCATTTTGACACAAGCATGCAGTTTTGCAAACAAAACATTTATTTTAAAAACAGGATCAATATGCTTCAAGGACACTTGCCTTGCTCTTGCTGTTGATTAGGGTCAAAGCCTTCAAACTCTTGATGTTGTAGATCCTCCGTGGCACTCTCTAGCGCAAATCCGTCTAATCCACACAATAAACATACAAGACAAGAAACACAACAAAGAGTGCACAAATATTCCTCAATATGACATGACATGCATGATTGATGCAATGCAAGGTAGAACTTGTCACTAGATTGCTTTTAATGATCACTAACTAGCTCTAATAGATTTTAACAAGTTTATACAGGTTTGGGGTCGATTAGATCAAATTTTAGAATTAACTCAACACAATTTAACCAGAAAGATCGGACTAGTCCGCTAGGGACCGGACAAGTCCGCACTTGACGAGATTAGCAGATTAGGGTTTTATAGATCGACGTGAATTTGGAGATTAGGGGTTGAATTCACATAAGGAAAAGAGAATAGAAGGTATACCAGGTGTTTAGAACTCCAATGAACCAAGAAACTTGGAGGTAACACTTGGATCTTGATGATCTAGGGTTGGTGATGAACTTGGAGATGAATTGGTGGTGAAGGACGAAACTTGGTGGAGATCTTGATCCTCCTTCGTTTCCTCCTCTTTTTCTTCTTGTTTGGGATCTTCTCCTCCCTCCTTGATGGTGGATCCCCACGAACTAGGGTTTGGGTGGGTGGAAAAGTGGCAAATAGATGTCAAACCAAGGGGTGGGGTTGTTTATATAGACGTGGAGGCTAGGGTTAGATGGATTTCGAGTTTAGGATGAGTAGAGGCCTGTTTAGAGTCCCACATGGGCTCTAAAAGAGTTGGGCACGACGTCCCTAGGCCCACTTGACGTGAAACCCAAGAAACAAGTCGTAAAACAAAAGGTCAATCTCGGAGTCACGAAATATCGGACAAGTCCAGACAGGACCGGACTAGTCCGAATTCGTCTAGAGAGAAAATCGGACAAGTCTGGCCAAAAATCGGACAAGTCCGATCTTAGTCAGAAAGGAAAACGGACAAGTCCGCTGGAACACCGGACTAGTCCGGAAAAGTCCAGGGACTTAGCAAATTTTCAAGGATTCATGGAATACCGGACTAGTCCGCACAAAATCGGACAAGTCCGAAGTTGCCCAGAGGCAAATATCGGAATAATCCGCAGCAAAAACGGACAAGTCCATTTTTAGACAGAGAGAAATCGGACTATTCCGCACTTTCCTACATTTTAAGTGCAGTTTCGTTCCAAATCAATTTTAAACTTGTTCCTCTTGTTATGGGTTAATGTTAAACATGTATATGAGTGCATGTAGGGCATGATGCAAGAAAATGAGGGTGTTATAAACCTACCCCCCTTAAAATGAATCTCGCCCTCGAGATTCGACACGGAAGAGAAGAGATAGGGAAATTCCTTCTTGAGATCATCTTCTAGCTCCCAAGTTGCTTCTTTTTCGGTATGGTGCTTCCATTGGACTTTACACCATCGAATCACCTTGTTCCTTGTGACTCTCTCCTTGGTTTCCAAGATTTTGACTGGTTGCTCGGCATACGTCAAATCTTCCTCTAGTTCCAATTCTTCCATTGGCACTTGATCTTCCGGTACCCTGAGACACTTCTTGAGTTGGGAAACATGAAACACATCATGTACGTCTGAAAGATGAGCTGGCATCTCCAACTTATATGCTACTTCTCCTCTTTTGTCCAAAATCTTGAATGGTCCAATATAACGAGGTGCGAGCTTGCCTCTTATGTTAAACCTCTTATGACCTCTCATTGGTGACACCTTGAGGTAAACAAAATCTCCTATTTCAAAGGCTAATTTCCTTCTCCTATTATCCGCATAGCCTTTTTGCCTTGATTGGGCAGCCCTCAAGTTTCCACGAATTATTTGGACTTGCTTTTCGGCTTCTTGCAACACGTCCGGACCAAATACTTGAGTTTCTCCTGCCTCATTCCAGAATAAAGGTGTCCTACACTTCCTCCCATAAAGCGCTTCATATGGTGACATTTTCAAGCTTGCTTGGTAACTATTGTTGTATAAAAATTCTGCGTATGGCAAGCTTTTGTCCCAACTTTTCCCATGCTTTAAAGCACAAGCTCTTAACATGTCCTCCAAAATTTGATTGGTCCTCTCGGTTTGTCCATCCGTTTGAGGATGATATGCTGAACTAAAATTCAACCTCGTTCCCAAAGCTTCATGCAATTTTTGCCAAAATCCGGAGGTAAATTGAGAACCTCTATCCGAGACTATCTTCTTAGGGACTCCATGTCGACACACAATATGCTCCATGTATATTTCGGCCAATCGTGCAGCTGTATACTTGGTCTTCACAGGTACAAAATGAGCTGACTTGGTTAAGCGATCCACAATTACCCAAATTGAGTCATACCCGGACTGAGTACACGGTAACCCAACTATGAAGTCCATACCAATTTCTTCCCACTTCCATTCCGGAATCTTCAACGGTTGCAATAATCCGGCTGGCTTTTGATGTTCCGCCTTGACTCGTTGGCACACATCACATAATGCTACATATTCAGCTATGTCCTTTTTCATGCTATCCCACCAATAGCAAGTCTTCAAGTCCTTGTACATCTTCGTACAACCGGGGTGAATCGAGTAAGGCGAGTCATGTGCCTTCTTTAATATTGCCTCCCGAATATGCTTTACATTAGGCACAACGATCCTCTTTCCAAGCCATAAGGTACCATGTTCATCCTTGTCAAATCTGAATTCTCTCCCTTCTTCGGTTCTTTCCTTGATTTCCTTGATCTCCTCATCTGTGGTTTGTGCCTCTCGAATTCCTTGCTCCAAGGTTGGGTTTAACTCCATCATCTCCATCTCGTTTACAAACCCAAGGTTCAACCGTTCAAACTCCTTGCATAACTCGGACGGTAACTCTCGAACTGTAAGTTGATGGCTTACTCCCTTTCTACTCAAAGCATCGGCCACTACATTGGCTTTTCCCGGATGATAGTTGATCCCCAAATCATAATCTTTGATGAGCTCCAACCATCTTCGTTGCCTCAAGTTCAGATCCGTTTGTGTGAAAATATACTTCAAACTCTTATGATCCGTGTAAATTTCACACCTATGTCCAAGAATATAGTGTCTCCAAATCTTCAATGCATGTACCACGGCTGCTAGTTCAAGATCATGCGTGGGGTAATTCTGCTCATGTTTCTTCAATTGTCTCGATGCATAGGCGACCACTTGACCTTCTTGCATCAATACACATCCAAGCCCTTGTCTTGATGCATCGCAATAAATGTCAAAAGTCTTGCTTACATCCGGCAATACCAAAACCGGGGCTGTTGTCAACCTATTCTTCAACTCCTCAAAACTATTCTGACAAGCTTCAGTCCATTGGAACGCCTTTCCCTTCGTTAGCAACTCCGTCATAGGCTTGGCTATCTTGGAAAAGTCCTTTATGAATCGACGGTAATATCCAGCCATCCCAAGAAAACTCCCAATTTCCTGTACATTCTGTGGCGGTTCCCACTTAAACACATCTCTCACCTTCCCTGGGTCAACTGATACTCCTCCTCCGGAAATAATATGGCCTAAGAAGGAAACTTCCTGTAACCAGAATTGACATTTACTGAACTTGGCATACAATTGATGCTCCCTCAATTTCTGCAACGTAAGCCTCAAGTGTTCCTCATGTTCCTTCTCATCCTTCGAGTAGATCATAATATCATCAATAAACACCACAACGAACTTATCTAAGTACTCCATGAAGACCTTATTCATGAGGTACATAAAGTAGGCAGGTGCATTTGTCAATCCAAAAGACATCACGGTGTACTCATAAGATCCATACCGTGTCCTAAAAGCTGTCTTGGGTATGTCCGATGGTCTAATCTTCATTTGAAAGTATCCCGACCTCAAGTCGATCTTAGAGAAGACACAAGCACCCTTCATCTGATCAAACAAGTCTTCTATGCGTGGCAAGGTGTACTTGTTCTTGATTGTTACCTCGTTGAGAGCTCGGTAATCCACGCACATCCTTTGGGATCCGTCCTTCTTGTCCACAAATAGAACGGGCGCTCCCCAAGGTGAAGAGCTAGGGCGAATAAAACCCTTCTCTAATTGCTCTTGAATTTGTTTCTTGAGCTCCGCTAATTCCATAGGAGGCATCCTATACGGCCTCTTAGCTATAGGTGCAGTTCCAGGTATTAAATCAATAACAAACTCAATGTCTCGATCGGGTGGCATACCTGGCAACTCATCCGGAAACACATCCAAAAATTCACATACAACCGGAATCTCCTCAATTGCGGCACCGTCCATATGATTCAATTCCAATTGCTTCGGTGCGGTTTGAGATGCTTCAAATTCTACAGTGATCCCTTCCTCATTGGTCAACTTCACCGTCTTTGTGGCACATTCAATAACTCTATTGTGCTTCCTCAACCAGTCCATACCAAGTATAATATCCAACCCTTGAGAATCTAAAACAATGAGGTTGGCGGAGAAGTCTACCCCCCTTATTCTAAGGCTTACTTTTGGACATACTATATTTGTCCTCATCTCTCCTCCAGGAGACTTAACCAACAGAGTAAACTTCATATGAGAGATAGGCAAACTATACTTGGCAACATACTTCGATACAATGAATGAATGTGATGCTCCAGAATCAAATAACATAGTCGCGGGGTTGGAGTTGGCGAGAAACATACCAATGACCACGTCATCCGCTTGTTGAGCATCCTCCGTAGAGACATGGTTCACGTTGCCACGAGCAAAATTTTACTGTCCACGGCTTCCTTGTGGCTGTCCTCCATTAGGTCTTGGGTTTTGCCTCGATGCATTGCTTCCTTGACCAAGGCCCGACTTAGGACATTGATGTGCAAAGTGTCCAGCTTCTCCACAAGTATAGCACTTCTTAACTCCACCAGAATTATTGGGACGAGCTTGGTTTTGAACATTGGCTCCAGGAAAATCAGCACGAGGTGCATCAGGCATCGGAGGCCTAGGTGCTTGCATGACAGGGCGCTGCTGCACAAACTGAGTTGGGCGCGGTGCATAACCAGGGCGCTGAGCAGGAATAGAGGAGCTGTAATGAGGCGCATTGGGCGGCGCAAAGCGGGGGCACACATTACTTCCTTGTTGCTGTCCTTGATATGGCGCCTTCCTCTTGATTTCTTGCTCCATCTCACGGATCTTGTTCTCAACCACAATTGCTTTGTCCACAAGCTTCTGAAAATTGACATAATCACAGTTGAGCAATTGCACTTGGATCGTATTGTTCAATCCCCTTATGAACAAGTATTGCTTCCGGCTGTCCCAGCTAACATCCTCAGGCGCATATCTTGAGAGTTGAGTGAACTTATTGAGATATTCACTCACGCTTGATTTTCCTTGTCTCAAGTTCTCAAATTCTTGCCTCTTCAAGATCATAACACCTTCCGGCACATAATGAGAATGGAAACTCTCCTTGAATTTCGCCCAGGTAATTCTCTATTGGTTCTCATGAGCATTGCAATAAGAATCCCACCAATCTGCAGCTGCTCCAACGAGTTGATGAGAAGCAAATAGCACCTTCTCCCGGTCACTGCATTGGACAATGGCTAGCTTCTTCTCCACGGACTTGAGCCAATCATCCGCATCCATAGGGTCTGCGGCTTGAGCAAAGGTTGGCGGCCTAGTCCTCATAAACTCTCCCAATCGGTTATGAGGAGGTGGGGGTGGCGGTGGAGGCATGTGGGGCTGATTGTTGGTATTGCCAGCCTGCAGCTGTCCCATAGTCTGTATCATGGTCTGCATGAGCTGGTTTTGCATGGCCAATAGCTGCTCGATGTTGATAGCTCCATGAGCAGGTCCTTGTCCATTGTTATTTTGAGGTACTCCATGGTTCTCCTCCTCATCATTAGCATCCCTCTGGTTGCGAGTCCTCACCATCTAGAGAAAAGCAATAGGTAAGAATTTAGAAACGTCCCCAACTATATGCATCAAGGGATATGAGCTAACCAACTAGCTATACTAGCCTAGGTGGACATGGCAATTCTAAAGCATCCCAAAATCCTCTATTAAGCACGCAAGCAACCAATATATATAGCAAGCAGCACTCCAAGCAAAAGCACATCGATTCCTGAGTGCTCCTATGTGTCCTAAAGTGTCCATTCTATCTAGGCTGCATCCTACGATCAACCTGTGGCTCTGATACCAATCTGTGATGCCCGGTTCCGAAAATGAACCAAGCTAACGCATATGTGTGCCCAGGATGTTCATCACACATACAAGAGTGCAATCACAAAAGAGTATACAGAAAATTACCACAAGACAAGATTAATTAACCAAATTTTATTACACAAACCATATTATCCTCGAATCCAAGCTCCAGTAAATATTAATGACAAGTTCAACTAATGCAGCGGAAATAAACTAATTAAGCAAACTAAGCAACTATGCAACATAAGCGACAGGGTATGCATGCGCAGCTCCAATCAACACCACAGGCAGAGCTGACGGTAGACACGGCCTAGAACTCCGCATTATCGCCATTAAACTCCCAATCCTGACCTGCAACTGTTGGGGGGGGATTGCAAGAGTGAGTACATGTCGTACTCAGCAAGTGTGGAAAGTATGACATGTGGCTGATTCAAATGACGAAAATAATAATGGCTAAGTGCTGAAAAGTACAGTAAAACCATTTGGAAAAGTAATGTATCACATTTATGTGAAGTAAACCCATCATAAACCATGTAACCACAACAATACCAGTCCATAATTCACCATTACCAATAACCATAATCAATGTCATAAATCATAATTCCATCCATAACCATAACCATAACCATAACCATAATATCAACCATAACCATTACCAAACCATAACCATCCCAAATTCCAATTTCCCTCTAATCATGGAAGTTGTCCAGGCGCTCATAACCGTGAGCACGGCTATCATGATAGTTTTAGTTAACTCTGCAGAGTTCGTACCTCTTTACCCACGTGTTCGTGATTTCATCACCCTTCAGCGACTAAGAACCTCCCTTATGCCCATGACCCGTCGGTCACATTACACACTTCCGTTGGTGTGTGGCCAAGAGATCACAAAATAGCCTTTACAAAGGGATTACTAGCCTATTTAGACCCCACTGAGGTTTCACGGTGGTGATGTCTCCCGCAGAGCACATCTTCAACCAAGGGCCCCCTCTTGAGCCATTCGGATCCCAGGGTAGTCCCACCAATCATCAACAAACCCAATCCGACTACCCCTTCCCCGAGCATCCACAATGGTCCAAACAGCACTAGCAAAGCCCTAATTAATCAGCTACGCCGCACCCATACTTGGCCTCGTGGTGGCACTGTAGTCCTGGCTTATTCTCGCATGAACCGGTCCTTAGATCTAAAGCAAGCAAACCACCATAACATCCAACCCATCCACATACCAGGCTTGCTTAGATAATCCATTACCATACCATGTTTAACCAGTTCATGTTAACCATAATCTCATCCATGCATACTTAAATTGAGTGATATAGTTGTTTCCTATCCCAGTTGATTAAGCGAAGCAAAAAGGTAAAAACCCTTCCCGACTCTCTACCATAAATTCCAGGTGACAAGGGTGGTTTAGCAAATCTAGTAAACTTCCTACCATAGGATTTCCCATCATTTTGACACAAGCATGCAGTTTTGCAAACAAAACATTTATTCTAAAAACAGGATCAATATGCTTCAAGGACACTTGCCTTGCTCTTGCTGTTGATTAGGGTCAAAGCCTTCAAACTCTTGATGTTGTAGATCCTCCGTGGCACTCTCTAGCGCAAATCCGTCTAATCCACACAATAAACATACAAGACAAGAAACACAATCAAAGAGTGCACAAATATTACTCAATATGACATGACATGCATGATTGATGCAATGCAAGGTAGAACTTGTCACTAGATTGCTTTTAATGATCACTAACTAGCTCTAATAGATTTTAACAAGTTTATACAGGTTTGGGGTCGATTAGATCAAATTTTAGAATTAATTCAACACAATTTAACCAGAAAGATCGGACTAGTCCGCTAGGGACCGGACAAGTCCGCACTTGACGAGATCAGCAGATTAGGGTTTTCTAGATCGACGTGAATTTGGAGATTAGGGGTTGAATTCACATAAGGAAAAGAGAATAGAAGGTATACCAGGTGTTTAGAACTCCAATAAACCAAGAAACTTGGAGGTAACACTTGGATCTTGATGATCTAGGGTTGGTGATGAACTTGGAGATGAGTTGGTGGTGAAGGACGAAACTTGGTGGAGATCTTGATCCTCCTTCGTTTCCTCCTCTTCTTCTTCTTGTTTGGGATCTTCTCCTCCCTCCTTGATGGTGGCTCCCCACGAACTTGGGTTTGGGTGGGTGGAAAAGTGGCAAATAGATGTCAAACCAAGGGGTGGGGTTGTTTATATAGACGTGGAGGCTAGGGTTAGATGGATTTCGAGTTTAGGATGAGTAGAGGCCGGTTTAGAGTCCCACATGGGCTCTAAAAGAGTTGGGAACGACGTCCCTAGGCCCACTTGACGTGAAACCCAAGAAACAAGTCGTAAAACAAAAGGTCAATCTCGGAGTCACAAAATATCGGACAAGTCCGGACAGGACCGGACTAGTCCGAAGTCGTCCAGAGAGAAAATCGGACAAGTCTGGCCAAAAATCGGACAATTCCGATCTTAGTCAGAAAGGAAAACGGACAAGTCCGCTGGAACACCGGACTAGTCCGGAAAAGTCCAGGGACTTAGCAAATTTTCAAGGATTCATGGAATACCGGACTAGTCCGCACAAAATCGGACAAGTCCGAAGTTGTCCAGAGGCAAATATTGGACTAATCCGCAGCAAAAACGGACAAGTCCGTTTTTAGACAGAGAGAAATCGGACTAGTCCGCACTTTCCTACATTTTAAGTGCAGTTTTGTTCCAAATCAATTTTAAACTTGTTCCTCTTGTTATGGGTTAATGTTAAACATGTATATGAGTCCATGTAGGGCATGATGCAAGAAAATGAGGGTGTTACAACGAAGGAACCTACGTCCCCGTTGAGGAGTCCACGAAGGACCGGATTCAACAACCCTTCCCTCACCAAGTTTACCACATGGGCCTAACTTGGTTCTTCCACTATCACAAAGAGTGAATACAAGATTCGTTGGAGCTTCTCACAATCTGAGGCTCCCACCACAAATACAATCACAAATCACAAAGATTGACTCAAGCCACAGATCACAAAGATTCACAAAGTGCAAGAGATCAAACCGAGAGCCAAAGAGCGGTGTTCTTCCTCTTCTTCACCTCACTAAACCCTAATCCACACAAGAATTAGTTTTAGAGGGAATGTAGGCAAGAAGGGGGCTTTTGGAGGCTCAAGGTTGCTGTGGCGGCGCTAGGGTTTCAACTTGCTCAAAGGTTGGTTCACATGAACCCAGGGGTCCTCTATTTATAGAGGTCCAAAGCCCATACTGCTGACTTCAGCAGATGGGCAGACTAGTCCGGCCTACAGCCCGGACTAGTCTGGCCTAGGGGACCACTGACTTCCCTGACAACTGTCGTACTATGTGGCAATCGTTACAGTA
Source organism: Tuctoria greenei (assembly GCA_036927565.1). Classification (NCBI taxonomy): domain Eukaryota; kingdom Viridiplantae; phylum Streptophyta; class Magnoliopsida; order Poales; family Poaceae; genus Tuctoria; species Tuctoria greenei. The sequence continues at coordinate 24,565,993 of JAYESD010000004.1, read as the reverse complement.
CCCACCAAACTTCAAATTCAAACGGTCACTTCAACAACGGACTAGTCCGGCCCTCACCGGACTAGTCTGATCTCACACAGAACCTTTTGTTCCGTGTGAAAACGGACTAGTCTGAAGACCACGGACTAGTCCGACCCCCAGGGCGGACTAGTCCGACCTTCCCAGACTTAGTCTCTGAAGCACCGACTTCTCTCATAACCGGACTAGTCCGGCCCCCAGGGCAGACTAGTCCGATATCAGTTAGGACCTCTTGGTCCGGACCAAAATGTACAAGTCCGTGGTTTTGGGACTTAGTCCCCAAAACCCACTCCACGACTACCCAGGCTAGTCCGTCCCACAACGAACTAGTCCGAACTCAGTCAGACCCTTCTGGTCCGGCTGAAAACGGTCTTGGCCAGCCAGGGGTGGACTAGTCCGGCCACCTGCACGGACTAGTCCGGCCCTACTACCAGACTCCTTCCAACTCTTTTCTCTCAATGGGTTTGACCTCTAAACCGCTTTGAGCTACCAACTCGATCTCAATGCACTTTACACACACATCCTCACACGTATTTGGCTAGTCTAAACTTGACACACTAGAAACCCTAGTTTCACCTTTTCGAGTTGACATCGCCGTTTTCATCCTTTTCCTTTTTGAGGGATCGTGCTTCCACTTGAGTCCACACCTATGCTTAAGATCACTGAGCTCATTAGTCACTTAATTGTCGTCATCAATCATCCAAAACCCACGGGGATCCTAGATGCACTTTCAATCTCCCCCTTTTTGGTGATTGATGACAACACATTAAGCCTTCATATAAAAGTGTTAAATTTGTGGTTTTCATAACGTGCGGGTGTATGAGTGACTCCCCCTCAATGAATGCATTATAAAAGAGAGATTGAGAAAGTCCTTCATACATACACACGTTATGGTGGGGTGCCTACGTGTTGTGCTCAACAATTTGTGACAAGACAATATAAGTATGAATATGATCAAAAGATAGACCTTCAAGCATCATATTGATATTGATCATTCAAAACATAGTCTTGCACAAATTTAAACATCCGACATGACATAAATATTACAATAAGGAGTGCAACATGTCCAAGGATCCAAAATAAAGGGATACAACTAATTACCCTCCTTTCTAACTCTCCCCCGTCTAACTCCCATCTAACTCCCCCCCTTTGGCATCAAGACACCAAAAAGGAAAAGAAGAGGGGGAACTCAAACCCTTAACCACTCAGTCATCGCTGTCTTCACTATCATCAGCCCCAGCATCGGAGTCGCTCTCTGTGGCCTCCGGGTCCTCGTGATCGTCGTCATCGTCGTCGGAGGCACGAGCCGAAGGAGCTGCCCGGGAAGAGCTCCCGTCCTCTTGGAGCTGGGCGAGCTCGTCGGCGGTGAAGTCGGGGAATGGTGTGATCTTCCCATCGCTCGCCTCTGGAGAGGACATAGGAACCTCCAGCTTGTCACACGCCGCCTTGAGGTACTTCTCTTGGCGCTTGTGTGCCCTCTAGTTCCTAATTTCCTGCTTCCGGCAGGAAGTGAAGATCGCCTTGAAACACTTGAAGAAGGCACTCATGGATTGAGGTGGAGGCAGGGAAGAAGACGCCATGAGCCGAGAGGCTGGCATCGCCGAGGAGGAGGGAGGCTCCGCATTCTTCCGGCGCAGAGGAGGCAGGACAGTAGGGGGTGTCTGAGGATGGAGCGGGAGATGAGTCACATCCTTGACGAAGGTCACGCCCGACACCTTCTCAATGAGGTACATGATGTAGGGGGCATACCCGCAAGCACGGTTGGGGGTATGCGAGATGTTGAAAATGTCGTCGAAGATGTAGTCGACGAGATTGAACTTCTCCTCCCCATCAATGAGAAGTAGTAGGTGGCTTAGGTTGCCTTGTATCACCCCTGCGTCACCATCCTTTGGTGCTATGGTCTTCCTCAGGATCCTGTTGAGAATGCTATAGAAAGGCTTGATGTTGCAAGCAAGTCCTGGCTCATAGGACACATGGCTCGGGTACATGTAGTCCAGCTGATCTCTGTCAGCGGCCTTGAGGTTAGAGATGATGATCTCATGGTCCAAATGAGCCTCAAGACCTAGAATCTTTGCAAACTCCTCAAATGTGACTGAGAGTTGCTCGCCATGCGTCATCCATATGATCCTTCTATCACCAGAGGTGGTGAAGTAGACGGTGGAATAAAACTGCAGGATGACTTCGATGTTCCAGTCATACTTGAATCCCATGATGTTCTTGAGCACATGGCGCTCAGCTGCTTCAATGACCGCATCAAAAGCAGAATGTTGCTTCTTGGCCATGTACTCCCAGTCTACCCACTGTGCTTCAATCACAGGTTTCTTCATGCTTTGGTAGACGAGACGGTAATAATCACAATGAAAGTCACACCAAAACCGAGGGTCGGCGGTGCTCCTTTCATACTTGTACACTTTGTCCGTCCTGAGCCTTCTTGCTTTCTCGGCTCCCTTTCCATGGAAAACATTTGCAGCTATTTCACGCTGCCTGTTGGGGTTCCGCTCGGGGGTGTGCACTTCCAGGGGGCCAATCGGTTTGGCCTTCCCTTTCTCCTTGATAGAAATGCCCTTGGCCTTCGCAGCCGGGACCTTTACTGTGTGCTTTTTCTTCTTGGGCTCCACGGGAGCCGGAGCCTTGCCCTTCTTCGGATCTCGCTCGATCCCGCATTCAACAATTTCTCGTTGGGCTGGCTCCTTGCCCTTCTCTTTCTCTCCAAGGGTCACAAGTCTCTTCCGCTTGGAGACTTGTGCAGCATCGGCCTGAGAGTTATGAGCCTCGCGCTCCTCTCTCTTCTTCTTCCGGAGTTCCTTGCGGGATTCCTCAATGCCCCGAGCCATTGCTTCATCTTCGTTGTAGGCCAAAGTTGCAGCCCTTGCTTGTTGCTTCTTGGCTGCTATTGCTTTCTCATGCTGCTCGAGATACTTCTCGGCAGCCTCAACTTCGGCTCTTGCCCGTTCTTCGGCGAGGCGAAGCTGCTCCGCCTCCCACTCGGGGTCAGTGGGAGGAGAAGCGAAACGGCGAGGAGCGGCCATTTCAGCTGAAAAGAATAGAAGCCATAAGATAGTAGGTCAAGGAGTTCGAATAATGCGAAAGAAATCTCGAGAAACGACCAAAGTTGGAATTTGACCTGTGTACACCAGACTTGTCCACCCCAGGGGCGGACTAGTCCGCCTGGCATCGGACTAGTCCGGTTTACACAGGTTAAACCCTAACTCTAACGGTTTTTTGAGAAAATTTGGAATCAACTCGCAATATTCCTTGGCTACGATCACAAGGTCACTAGAAGTAACTTTAATGAAGAGGCATCTATCAAAAACTCAATGAATCAAGAATGAGGCAAGTTTTTGAAAAGTGGGGGATACCTCTTCAAATCTTGAGAGATCGACGGAATCGGGGATGGATCGCGCCGCGAGTGATCGGGGAAAGTTTCCCACACCTCCGGGGCTTCCAATGCACGGATTGGAAACAATTTTTGGTGGTTGGAATCGTAAAGCGCCGATAGAGGGCGTTTTCGCGCGCGTGGGAGAGAGAGAAAGCCAAAAGAAGAAGTGGAGGAGTCGGCCGCTTCCTGGGGGGTTTAAGTCCCCAGGGGCCAGACTAGTCCGGTTAAGGGGCCGGACTAGTCCGGTCAGCGGATCAAACCCGGACCAGTCCGGATTCGGACTTGTCCGGCAAGAGGGCGGACTAGTTCGAACCAGGGAGGCTGAAAACATATATATTTGAGTTTTAGCCACTATAGATGATCCTTTTGGACATATTGCCACAACAAAACTTTATGAATATGGTCAGTAAGCATTCAACATTCAAACTATGACCATAACTCACAAAGTTACTAATTTTTCAAATATTTTGAAGAAAATCGAGATACGAGATGAATTTTTCAACCACATGCATTCTTCTGAATAAGGCAAAAGGTAAACATTCAGATGTGCATGTTTCAAGCCACATTTCGAGAATCTAAGATATTGAGCTCACTCCTAAGCTCACAAAATCGCTTCTCATCTAGAGGTTTGGTGAATATGTCGACTAGTTGGTTCTCGGTTCTCACATGGGAAATTACTATATCTCCCTTTAAGGAATGATCTCTCAAGAAATGGTGTCTAATGTCTACGTGTTTGGTCCTTGAATGCTCAACTGGATTATGGGCTATTTTGATGGTGCTTTCATTGTCACATAGGAGAGGAATATGGCGCAAGTTTATACCATAATCCCTTAGAGTTTGTCTTATCCAAAGAAGTTGTGCACAACAACTTCCGGCTGCGACATACTCCGCTTCGGCTATGGAAAGAGCAATGAAATTTTGTTTCTTAGAGGACCAAGACACTAATGATCTACCCAAAAATTGGCATGTCCCGGATGTGCTCTTTCTATCAACTTTGCACCCCGCATAATCCGCATCGGAATAGCCAATGAGGTTAAACTTGGATCCTTTGGGGTACCAAAGTCCTAGGCTAGGTGTGTGAACTAAATATCTAAGAATTCTCTTCACGGCGGTCATGTGACACACCTTAGGTGCAGCTTCAAAACGTGCACACATACACACACTAAGCATAATATCCGGTCTAGATGCACAAAGATATAACAAAGAGCCAATCATGGAATGATATACCTTTTGGTCCACACTTGGACCATCTTTGTTTAGGTCTAAGTGTCCATTGGTTGCCATTGGAGTTTTGATGGGTTTGGCCTTGTCCATGTCAAACTTCTTTAATATGTCTTGAGTGTATTTTATTTGACTTATGAATGTGCCTTCTTTGAGTTGCTTGACTTGAAAACCTAAAAAGAACTTCAACTCCCCCATCATGGACATCTCAAATCTCTCTGTCATTATCTTCGACTTGTGAGTACCCCTTAGCCACAAGTCGTGCCTTGTTCCTTGTTACAACACCATGTTCATCTTGCTTGTTGCAGAACACCCACTTGGTGCCCACAACATTTGCTTGTGGACGCTTGACAAGCTCCCAAACTTTGTTCCTTTCAAAGTTGTTAAGCTTCTCTTGCATGGCCACCACCCAATCCGGGTCTCTCAAGGCATCTTCAACCTTATGGGGCTCCAAATAAGAAACAAAAGAGTAATGTTCACAAAAATTTGCAACGCGAGAACGAGTGGTTACCCCTTTAGTGATATCTCCTAGTATGTTGTCAACGAGGTGATACCGTTGAACACTTTGATGCACACGAGGATGTGGAGGTTGAGCTCTTGAGTCATCATCATCATCTTCTTCTTCTTCTTCTTCTTGATCTCCCCCTTGATGAATGCCCCCCCCCCCCTTGACTTTCGTCTTCTTGATCGTTTTGAGGTGCCACTTGTTGATCTTCAACTTGATCGCGTGGGGAGTGGCTTGCATCATCTTGTTGTTGGTCACTCGAGCATTGAGGTTGTTCTTGTGGTCGAACATATCCAAGTGCCATTCTCCTAAGAGCTTCTTGTGGAGATTCTTCTTGATCTAGTACACTTTGATCAACTTGCTCCACTTGGGAGCCATTAGTTTCATCAAACACCACGTCGCGTGCCATTTCAACAATTCCAGAGGTTTTGTTGAAGACACGGTAGGCGTGGGTGTTTGAGTCATAACCAAGCAAGAAACCTTCATCGGACTTTGAAGAAAACTTTGAAGTCCTAGGCTTCTTATTGAGAATATAGCACTTGCTCCCAAAAACACGAAAGTAAGAGACATTGGGTTTCTTACCAACTAGAAGCTCATAGGGAGTCTTCTTGAGGAGGCGGTGGAGGTATAATCGGTTGACGGCGTGGCAAGCGGTGTTAACCGCCTCCGCCCAAAACGGATCCGATGTCTTGTACTCATCAAGCATTGTCCTTGACATCTCGATGAGTGTCCTATTCTTCCGTTCCGCCACCCCATTTTGTTGAGGGGAGTATGGAGCTGAAAATTCATGATGATGCCCTCCTCATCCAAGAATTCTTCCACTTGAGTGTTCTTGAATTCGGTGCCGTTGTCACTTATTATAGATTTGATTCTTGAGGCGAACTCATTTTGAGCTCTCCTCAAGAACCTCTTGAGGACACCGTGAGTTTCACCCTTATCATGCAAGAAGAACACCCAAGTGAAACGAGAAAAATCGTCAACAATAACAAGACCATATTTGTTACCGCCAATGCTAATGTAGGTTATTGGGCCGAAAAGGTCTATATGTAGCAGCTCCAACGGTCTTGTTGTCGTCATGATGTTCTTTGAGGGGTGTTGAGCTCCCACTTGCTTCCCGGCTTGGCAAGCACTACATGGCCTATCCTTTTCAAAGACAACATTCTTCAAACCATGAATGTGCTCGCCCTTAAGACGCTTTTGTAAATTCCTCATCCCAACATGGGCTAGCCGTCTATACCAAAGCCATCCCATGTTGGTTTTAGCCATTAAGCATGTGTTAAGTTGAGCTTTATCCGAGGCAAAGTCCACAAGATAAAGCTTTCCCTTAAGCACACCCTTAAAAGCGATTGAGTTATCACTTCTTCCAAGGACGCTCACACCCTCATTAGTGAAAACACAATTATAACCCTTGTCACATAGTTGTGATATGGACAAAAGGTTATAGTCTAGAGAATCAATATGTAAAACACTAGAAAGAGTATGTTGGGGAGAAATGACAATTTTACCGGAGCCAAGGATTTTCCCTCGGCTATTGTCCCCAAAGAGGATTCCTTCATTTGGATCATCATGTTCCTCATACTCCTCGAACATCTTCCTCTCTCCGGTCATGTGGTTTGTGCACCCACTATCGAGCACCCATTTGGATCCACCGAAGGAGTATGCCTACAAAACAAGATTATGCCTTCGTTTTAGGTACCCAAGCGGAGTTGGGTCCTTTGACGTTAGTAGTGAGGCATTTGGGCACCCACACGCAAGGCTTGGGGCTCTTGCGGAGTGGCCCAACATATCTAGCATATACTTTGTCATTCTTGTTCCTCATCAAAACATATGATGCATCAAAATCATGAAATAAAGGATGCAGTTCAGATTTAGGCAAGTAGGTGCTAGTTGAAGTGTTCTTCTCAATTTTAGTTGGGGATGAGCTTCCTTTAACAAAGACAATAAAGTCTTTGCCATACTTGGAGGTTTTGGCATTTTGCTTTCCACCTTTAGTATAACCAAGACCATCCTTGACATTGAGAAGTCTTGTGTTGGTGTATGCACTTCGTGCATACGCCACCTTCTCTTTGTCAAAGATGCCACCCTTAGGTGCTTGCTTGCCTTGAGTCAACTTAATCTCATCCTTTAATTTAAGAATCAAGTTAGAACATTTGCAAGTTGATATTGCTTTGGATGCAACTTTTGAGGAGGATGAGCTTTTGGAGGAAGAGGCTACATTAGTCTTAAGGGACTCAACTTGAGTCTCAAGGATCTTGTTAACTTTTGACAAGTTGCCAAGTTCTTCCTTGAGCTCAATGGTTGTCTCCTCAAGACTTGAGCATGTTTTCTTGCTTAGAGCAAGTTCATGCTCTAACGCCTTGCTCTTCTCTCTCTCAAGCTCAAGGAGCTCAATGAGCTCTTTACATCTTTCCTTTTCTTGGATAAGCAAGTCCTCTTGCCTATATATGAGCTCCTCCTTCTCAAAAATCTCATACGAAAGCAATTTCATTCTTCGCAATATGCTCTTACTTATATCCTTAAACATGTGTTTATTTTTGCTAGCACTATCAAAATCATCATGAGAGGATATGGAAGAGGATGAGTTAGAATTAACCTTTCTCCTTCCTTTTTTTGCCATGAGGCAAGTTGGCTCGTGGTCGTAGAGATTGGGGAAGAGCTTGCTTCCCTTGGAGCCCCTCCCGATGGCTATGGTTGCCATCTTCTCTTCATCTTCAGACGAGGAGGACTCATCGTTAGGGTCCCACTCCTTGCCTAAGTGAGCATGACCGGAGGGACTCTTCTTCTTGTAGAACTTCTTCTCTTGTGGCTTGCCCTCCTTCTTCTTCTTGCCATCTTCATGTGGGCAATCTACAATGAAGTGCCTGTACTCGCCATAATTGTAGCAAGCCCTCTTTGTTTTGGGCCTTGCCTTTTCCTTGACCTTACTCTCATGCTTGTATCCTCCTTTTCTTCTCCTCATCATCCTCTTGAAGTTGTTGATGAAGAAGGCCTCTTCCTCATCGGTGTCAAGGCTCTCCTCATCATCTTTGTCTTGCTCTTTTGAGGAGGTTGTTGCTTTGAGTGCAACATTCTTCATCTTCGAGGCGGTGAATCTTTGGAGGTCATTGTAGAAGAGCGCCTCCTTCTCCATGATCTCGTGGTTGATGATCCTTCCAAGGACCTCCTCCGGGGTCATTTTGGCAAACCCCGGGCTTTCTCGGATCATGGAGCAAAGAGAGACGTTTCTAGGCATGAATGCCCGAATCATCCTCTTCACCACCTCGTGGTCCGTCCACTTGGTACAGCCATAAGATCTACTCTTGTTGATGAGTATCTTTAGGTGGTTGTACATCTCTTGGGGAGATTCACCATCCATAATGGCAAACCTCCCGAGCTCTCCTTCTATGAGCTCAATCTTAGTTTCTTTCACGACTCGGTTGCCTTCATGAGCCGTCTTGAGAGTGTCCCAAATGTCCTTGGCCACCTCAAGTCCATCCACTTGGTTGAACTCATCTCTTGAGAGAGATGAGATGATCACTCCGACCGCTTGATCATTGCGGTGAAGGAGCACGGCTTGCTCCGGAGTGATATCTTCTTCATTCTTAGGGATGTGCACCCCGGTCAACACAATTTGCCATAGTGAGGGGTTGAGTGACACAAGGTGGATCTTCATGTTGTGCTTCCACATCCCGTAGTCGGTTCCATCGAATTGGGGAGGCTTCCCCAATGGGATGGAAAGATAGTGGTTGTTGGAGACAAGGCGTTCATAGTTGTAGGCTTGTTGGTTGTAGTTGATTGTGACACTCGATGTGGAGGTTGAGGTGTCAACCTTGGGAATCTTCAACTTCTCTCGAAGTTTCGCCTTGAGCTGGCGAATCTCTTCGTCATCCGTTGACTTGTCTTGATAGAAGAGAATCTCTTCTGGGGTTGCTTGGACCTCACTGGTTGAGACTTCTTCTTAACCCACTCTGGCCATCTTCTCTCCGAGTTGTTAGACTCTTTTGGGAGAGTCCTGCTCGGATACCAATTGAAAGTTGCCTAGAGGGGGGTGAATAGGCTAAACGACCTGAAATGACTTAATAAAACGAGATTAGAACTCAGGGGGCGGACTAGTCCGGTCCAGGGGAGGACTAGTCCGATCCTCCTATAGGGAAAAGCCTAAAAAGAGTTTCTAACAAGTTTTAGTCCAATTCTCGTGATGAAAGGTTTGTTAGAATGACTTAGTGAGCCTTAAAAAGTTATATGACAAGTATGAAACTAAGGATCACGATGAAACAAGAGTGATGAACAAGACCGATAAAGTTAACCCTAGAAGCAATGAGCAATAAGTGAAAGTAAAGAACACAAGGGACACAAGGATTTTATCCCGAGGTTCGATCCCACGAAGGAACCTACGTCCCCATTGAGGAGTCCACGAAGGACCGGGTTCAACAACCCTTCCCTCACCAAGTTTACCACGCGGGCCTAACTTGGTTCTTCCACTGTCACAAACAGTGAATACAAGATTCATTGGAGCTTCTCACAATCTGAGGCTCCCACCACAAATACAATCACAAATCACAAAGATTGACTCAAGCCACAGATCACAAAGATTCACAAAGTGCAAGAGATCAAACCGAGAGCCAAAGAGCGGTGTTCTTCCTCTTCTTCACCTCACTAAACCCTAATCCACACAAGAACTAGTTTTAGAGGGAATGTAGGCAAGAAGGGGGATTTTGGAGGCTCATGGTTGCTGTGGTGGCGCTAGGGTTTCAACTTGATCAAAGGTTGGTTCAAATGAACCCAGGGGTTCGCTATTTATAGAGGTCCCAAGCCCATACTGCTGACTTCAGCAGATGGGCGGACTAGTCCGGCCTACAGCCGAGACTAGTCCGGCCTAGGGGACCACTGACGTCCCTGACAACTGTCGTACTACACGGCAATCGTCACACTACTTGCCAAACGTCAAATTCAAACGGTCACTTCAACAACGGACTAGTCCGGCCCTCACCGGACTAGTCCGATCTCACACAGAACCTTTTGTTCCGTGTGAAAACGGACTAGTCTGAAGACCACGGACTAGTCCGGCCCCCAGGGCAGACTAGTCCGGCCTTCCCAGACTTAGTCTCTGAAGCACCGACTTCTCTCATAACCGGACTAGTTCGTCCCCCAGGGCGGACTAGTCCGATATCAGTCAGGACCTCTTGGTCCGGACCAAAACGAACAAGTCCGTGGTTTTGGGACTTAGTACCCAAAACCCACTCCACGACTACTCGGACTAGTCCGTCCCACAACGGACTAGTCCAAACTCAGTCAGACCCTTCTGGTCCGGCTGAAAACGGACTTGGCCGACCAGGGGCAGACTAGTCCGGCCACATGCACGGACTAGTCCGGCCCTACTGCCAGACTCCTTCCAACTCTTTTCTCTCAATGGGTTTGACCTCTAAACCGCTTTGAGCTCCCAACTTGATCTCAATGCACTTTACACACACATCCTCACACGTATTTGGCTAGTCTAAACTCGACACACTAGAAACCCTAGTTTCTACTTTTTGAGTTGACATCGCCGTTTTCATCCTTTTCCTTTTGAGGCATTGTGCTTCCACTTGAGTCCACACCTGTCCTTAAGATCACTTAGCTCATTAGTCACTTAATTGTCGTCATCAATCATCCAAAACCCACGGGGATCCTAGATGCACTTTCAAAAAGACTAAAGGAACTTCACCCGTCAGAGTTGAAGACCTCCGAAGGCCCCACGTGTCATACGGGACTGGACGTGCCTCCCTTTTATGGTTAGTCCCTGTGCTGCCACGTGTATTTTATGACCGGAGCTACATCCCACACATGGGAAAGCTCCAGGCTAAATACCTGTGCGGCACCTACAGACCTAACCCTTGACAGAGGGAAGCACCGGACCTACCCGCCCCAGACGGTAAGCTCCGGAGCTGCCATGTGTCCAACCACCAGACCTTCAACTTCAACAAGCAGACTGGAGGACCCCCTAACGGCTCGGACCTTCAAGGGACAATCAAGGACTTCAAGACCCGATTAAATGTCATTAATACCATCTTAATGACACACGATCGGAGGGCCGTTAATACCAATAACGGCACTATCAAGGCTCATTACCATGTTATTAAGGGTAATTAAGCTTATTAATTGTGTATTAAGCATCAGTAACCGCCAGGGCCACATGTCGGGCCAGGCTAACAATGTAACGACCAGTCCTTGTACTATAAAAGGACTGGTCGAGCGATACACAGGGGGGCTGGACTCTCACACTCTTCCATACTCGGCTCTGAACACACGCACACAAGTGCTCAGAAGCTCAATACAACAACTACACACCCGTGGCGTAGGGTATTACGCTTAGGCGGCCCAAACCACGTAAATCCTCGTGTCAAGTTGCCATCGTGTTCTGAATCTCTGCGTGCCCACTACTGAACTACAAACTCCGCGAGCTGCCAACGGTAGTACCGGGAGAATTGACGAAACTAGACTCTGACAGTTGGTGCGCCAGGTAGGGGCGCCCGAGATTCAAACATGGTGAACTTTGCTGCTGGATCGTCCAACGGCAACCCTGCTGCACAACCTGCTGGAGGCAATCCCTCCAACATGCAGCAGCCAACAGGTGTTGTGGCTCTAGCAGGAGCCATGCCACCGCCGCCACCATCCGCACCGACGAATCAAGCTGGACAGCGGGATGGGGAGTCTGCGTCGGTCACGACATCGACGAACAACAATCCTGAACACGCGCTCCATGTCACGCGTGCTCTTCTCCAATGACCACTGCCTCCAGGAGCATCCCAGGGTGCAATGGAGCAGTGGAGGGCTGATGTGGAACACTTGGTTGCAACAGCAGTCGATCACATCAGCAACCAAGGTCCTCCCCCCACGAGGCGGGCCCCATCGCAGCATTGGACCGTGTCGGGTAGACTTGGTCCACACGCTTCCCAATACAGGAGGCATGCTGCATCTCAACAGGCGACATCGCTGCCTTCCGGGGCGCGATGCTCCCATACGGTAACCATGCTTTCAACTCACAAATTTCGGGCGGAGCTTGATCAACATTACCATCAACAGGATGGCCGCGTCCATATCGAGTGTGCTCGCGAGAGGCGAGAGGCTTGGGACAGTCCTGCTCCGGAGGGAGTAGGAGGAGGTTGTTCTGCCCTGGCCATGCACCTACGCATGGTCAGATGGACGCAAAAGTTTCAGTCTCACCTGCAAGAAAAATTTGACAGGACTGTTAATCCCGCTGAGTTTCTCCAAATCTACTCCACCGCAATCCTTGCGGATGGAGGCAATGAGGCCGTAATGGCCAATTATTTTCCGTGGCTTTGACTGGGACCGCCAGGTCCTGGTTCATGAGCCTTCCGCCCGACTCCATCAACAGTTGGGCGGAACTGTGCCAACAGTTCACCGCCAATTTCGAGAGTTCATACACCCGACCAGGCACCGAACTGGACCTTTTTACTATCAAGCAGAAGGGGGGAGAGTCCCTGCGATCCTTTATCCAGAGGTTCTCCCAGGTACAAAACACCATACCTTCTATCTCAAGCACTTCTGTTATTGTGACATTTAGACAGGGCGTACGAGACAAGAAGATGCTGGAGAAGCTGGCGACCAAGAAAGTCACCAGCGTCACATAACTCTTTAGCATGGCAGACAAGTGCGCCAAAGGTGCGGAGGGCCGTGAAATGCATTCCCATCCACCTCTGTAGGACAACAAAAAGTCCTACAAGGGTGAAGCCACTACCTTCGGGAGTGGCAAGAAGAAGAAAAAGTCCAACGGCAAGAAAAAGCCGTCGGCCGGCACACCTACTACTGCAGCTGCTGCAGCTCCGGGTGGTCGGGGGCCACGCCCCGAGAAACGACCTCAGCCGTCGTCTGAAGACGGAGGCAACTCCAAGATGTGGTGTCCCATACACAAGTCGATAAGCCACAACCTGGAAGGCTACTGGGAGGTCCAGAACCTTGTCGAGCGCTACAACAAGCGCCGGGAAGAAGTTCCTTTTCGTCTAAGGGAAGGAAAAAAATCGACGAAGCTCCGGCTGAAGAGGAGTTAGGCCTTCAGTGTAACACCCTAAATTTTCGCATCCTGCATTGCATACATGATCATGTATTAAACATTAGTAGGATAAAAGAAAAATGATAAAATATACAAATGAATGTAGCAAAAGAAGAAAAAGAAAATAATAATTATTGCCTAAAACTTGTAATGAGAAATAAGTATAAAAATAATAATAAAAATATATATAAGTATATACATAAATAATATATAACAATATATAAAAATAGATAAAATATTAATATTAAAAATAATAAATAATAAATAATAAATATATAATATGAATAATAATATATATATATAAAAAAATATATATAATAAATTATAAAAGGAAGTATAAAAAGAAAAGTAAAATAAAAAATATAAATAATAAATATAAAATAATAATAATAATATATAAATAGATTGTATGATAATAAATATATATAATAATAATAAATGAATAAAATAAATAAGATAAATAAATAACATAAAAAAAACAGTAATATGTTTCAAAAAAAAAGAAGAAAAAAAAAAGAAAAAAAACAAAAAGGGACCGCTGGCCAGGCGGCCGAGCCAGCCCAGCCAGCCGGCCCCGCACACGACCGCGCGCGACCGCGCCTCGGCCCCCGCGCCGCCTGCCGCCTGCAGCGCGCAGCGCGCGCTGCGCCCGGGCCCCGCCGCCTGCCGCCTGACGCCTCGCCCGGCCGAGCAGCCAGGCCACCCCGCCTGCCCCGCCGCCTTGGCCCCCGCGCCAGCCGCCCTCCCACGCACCCCCGACAGCGCCCGCCCGCTTGCCCCACGCGGCACGCGCGCGCGAGCCGGCCCCGCCCGCCGCCGCTCCCGCCAAACGCGCAGCGCACTCGCCCCCACGCACCTGGCCGCGTGCCCCACCCGCCTGGCCCACGCACCCCGCAGCGCGCCCCGCCGCCCTCCAGCGCGCACAGCGCGCACGCGCCCACCCGCACGGACGCCACCTCCCACGACCCGCGCCGGCCCCGCGCTGGGCCCCACCGCCGCCTGGATTCCCGCGCTCGCCCCGCAGCACCCCGTGCGCCTTGTAACACCCTAAATTTTCCCATCCTGCATTGCATACATGATCATGCATTAAACATTAGTAGGATAAAAGAAAAATAATAAAACATAAGAGATGGAGCATATATATATAAATGTATGCAGCAAAAGAAGAAAAAAAATAATAATTATAGCCTAAAACTTGTAATAGGGAATAAGTATAAAAATAATAATAATAAAATATATATAAATGTATATAAATAATATATATAACAATGTATGAAAATAAATAAAATATTAATATTAATAATATACATTATAATAATAGTAAATAATAAATATATAACATGAATAATATATATATATAATATATATATAATAAATAACACAAAAAAAGGTATAAAAAATAATAATAAGTAAAATAAAAAATATAAAATAATAATACTAAAAAAAACAGTAATATGTTTCAAAAAAAAAGAAAGAAAAAAAACAAAAAGGGACCGCTGGCCAGGCGGCCGAGCCAGCCCAGCCAGCCGGCCCCGCACCCGACCGCGCGCGACAGCGCCTCGGCCCCCGCGCCGCCGCGGACCCCGCCCCGCCTGCCCCCCCCCCCCCCGCTGACGCGACGCCCGGGCCCCGGTCCCCCCTTGACGCGACGCGACGCGACGACCACCCGGGCCCCGCCGCCTGACCCCGCTCCCACGCCGCCTCCCGCCGCGTGCCCCGAGGCGCTGACCGCGCTGCTGTAGGCCCCACCCCGCCTGTTTCCCGCCCCCCCCCCCCCCCCCCCGAATCCCGGCTCCCGCCAACCGCTCCCGCCTCCCACGTGCCGACCCCGCCGCCTGGCCCACCCGCCGCCCGCCTCGGTCGCCGCCTCGGCCCCCGCGCCGCCCAAGGCCCCGCAGCACCCCGCCTCCTCCCACGTCGCCCACGCGGTGCGCACGCACCCTGGGCCCCGTCGAACAGCGCGACCGCGCCAGCGCGACCCCGTCGCCCGTGCCGCCCCCTGGGCCCCACGCCCCGACCCTCGATTCCTGCGCTCGCCCCGCCAAGTCCCGCGCGGATTTCACCGCCTCCCAACCGAACCGGATTCCACGGTAACCGCCCGTCCCTATAAAAAGGACCGTAGGTCCTCGTGAGTTCCCCCGATCCAGCAAGCCCCGCCGCCGGTACAGAGGAGAAAAAGAACACCAGAAGGCTGCGCCGCCAGGGGAAGAAAAGGAAGAGAAAAAGAGGGGAAGAAGAGGAAGAAAAAGAGGAGGGTACCACCGTCCACCGGAGATCGTCGCCGTCGTCGTGCCGCCGAGGGACTGCTGCGCCATCCACTTCGTCTACGCGTCGCATTTGTTCCGCGACCGTCAAGCCGTCAGATCTACGGTAGGATTTGTTCCCGATGCGAATTTTAGCGACGCATTAGATCTAATAGACATAAATTGATTTTAGTTGCACTATAATTTTATTTTCAGCAGCATTAATCCACCCTAAAATCCCCGTAAACCCGTATGAACACGTATGAACTACTCGCATCTAATTAATAAACAACCGTAGTTAATTAATTACTGTACCTTGCATGCATGCATATCATCGCATGTTGATTAATGCGTGTGCATCATATTGAATTGTGTGTATATTCTTGTATGTGTGATCACGAGTAGAGGGAAGTGCTCAAGAGATCGTGTACGAGGATTTTCAGAATTGAGACTTCGAAGCGGTTGAGCAACCCTATCCGTCGGAGCAAGGCAAGTGTCCTTGAAGCATATTGATCCTGTTTTAAAATAAATGTTTTGTTTGCAAAACTGCATGCTGTGTCAATTTGATGGGAATCCTATGGTAGGAAGTTTACTAGATTTGCTAAACCACCCTTGTCACCTGGAATTTATGGTAGAGAGTCGGGAAGGGTTTTCACCTTTTTGCTTCGCTTAATTAATTGGGATGGAAAAACCAACACTACACATTTAATTATGTATTAATGATATTCTGGTTAATGTGAACTGGTCGATACGGTATGGTGATGGGTGATCTAAGCAAGCTTGGTATGTGGATGGGTTGGATGTTATGGTGGTTTGCTTGCTTTAGATCTAAGGACCGGTTCATGCGAGAATACGCCAGGACTACAGTGCCACCACGAGGCCAAGTATGGGTGCGGCGTAGCTGATTAATTAGGGCTTTGCTAGTGCTGTTTGGACCATTGTGGATGCTCGGGGAAGGGGTAGTCGGATTGGGTTTGTTGATGATTGGTGGGACTACCCTGGGATCCGAATGGCTCAAGAGGGGGCCCTTGGTTGAAGATGTGCTCAGTTGGAGGCATCGCCACCGGTGAAACCTCAGTGGGGTCTGAATAGGCTAGTAATCCCTTTGTAAAGGCTATTTTGTGATCTCTTGGCCATACACCAAAGGAAGTGTAATTGGCATAAGGGAAGTTCTTTAGTCGCCGACGGGTGATGAAATCACAAACACGTGGGTAAAGTGGTACAAACTCTGCAGAGTTAACTAAAACTATCATGATAGCCGTGCTCCCGGTTATGAGCGCCTGGATGACCTACATGATTAGAGTTGGAAATTGGGATTTGGGATGGTTATGGTCTGGTAATGGTTATGGTTGGTTTATGGTTATGGTTGGTTCATGGTTATGGTTTACGGATTATGGTCATGGATATGAATTTGAGTTATGGTAATTGGACATGGATAATGGTGATGTTGGCAATAATTGGATATGGTTTATATTATGTTAATATGATGGTTATGATGGGATTGTTTCACATAGACCTAGTGTAATGCTTTTCAAATGTTTTACTGTACTTTTCAGCACTTAGCCATTATTATTGTCGTCATTTGAATAAGCCACATGTCATACTTTCCACACTTGCTGAGTACGACATGTACTCACTCTTGCAATCCCCCACCCAACAGTTGCAGGTCAGAATTGTGAGTTTAATGGCGATAATGTGGAGATCTAGGCCGTGTCTACCGTCAGCTTTGCCTGTGGTGTTATTGGAGCTGCGCATATATACCCTATCGCTTATGCTGCTTAGTTGCTTAGTTTTCCTAATTAGTTTATATCCGCTGCATTAGTTGAACTTATCATTAATATTCATTAGAGCTTGTATTCGAGGATTTAATGAATTATGTAATAAGAGTACTTATTTAATAATTTGAGCTGTGGTAATTATCTGTTTATCATTTGTGAATCACTCGTGTATGTGTGTTGAACATCCTGGGCACACATATGCGTTAGCTTGGTTCATTTTCGGAACCGGGCGTCAGAGATTGGTATCAGAGCCACAGGTTGACCGTAGGATGCAGCCTAGATAGAATGGACACTTTAGAGCACATAGGAGCACTCAGGAATCGATGTGTTTGCTTAGTGTGCTGTTTGTTATATATATTGTTTGCTCGTGTGCTTAATAGGGGATTTTGGGATGCTTTAGCATTACCATGTCCATCTAGGCTAGTATAGCTAGTTGGTTAGCTTCATATCCCTTGATGCATATAGTTGGGGACGTTCTCTAATTCTTACCTATTGCTTTTCTCTAGATGGTGAGGACTCGCAACCAGAGGGATGCCAATGATGAGGAGAACAATGGAGTACACCAGAACAACAACGGACAAGGACCTGCTCATGGAGCCATCAATATTGAGCAGCTATTGGCCATGCAAAACCAGCTCATGCAGACCATGATACAAACTATGGGACAGCTGCAGGCTGGCAATATCAACAATCAGCCCCACATGCCCCCACCTCCACCCCCGCCTCCTCACAACCGATTGGGAGAGTTTATGAGTACTAGACCGCCAACCTTTGCTCAAGCTGCCGACCCTATGGATGCGGATGATTGGCTCAAGTCCGTGGAGAAGAAGCTAGCTATTGTCCAGTGCACTGATAGGGAGAAGGTCCTTTTTGCTTCTCATCAACTCATTGGAGCAGCCGCCGATTGGTGGGATTCACTATGCAATGCTCATGAGAATCAAGAGAGGATCACCTGGGCGGAATTCAAAGAGAGTTTCCGTTCTCATTACGTGCCGGAAGATGTTATGATCTTGAAGAGGCAAGAACTTGAGAATTTAAGGCAAGGAAGATCAAACGTGAGTGAATATCTCAACAAATTCACTCAATTATCAAGATATGCTCCAGAAGACATCAAAACTGATAGTAGGAAGCAATATCTGTTTATGAGGGGTCTCAACAATGGAATCCAAGTGCAACTACTCAATTGTGACTATGCCAATTTTCAGAAGCTTGTGGACAAAGCAATTGTGGTTGAGAACAAGATCCGTGAGATGGAACAAGAAATCAAGAGGAAGGCGCCATATCAAGGACAGCAACAAGGAAGTAATGTGCGCCCTCGCTTTGCGCCACCCAATGCGCCTCATTACAGCTCCTCTATTCCTGCTCAGTGCCCTGATTATGCACCGCACCCAACTCAGTTTGTGCAGCAGCATCCTGTTATGCAAGCAATGCCTTATGCGCCTCGTGCTGATTTTCCTGGAACCAATGCTCAAAACCAAGCTCGTCCCAATAATTCCGGTGGAGTTAAGAGGTGCTATACTTGTGGAGAAGCTGGACACTTTGCGAATCAATGTCCTAAGTCAGGCCTTGGTCAAAGAAGCAATGCGCCGAGGCAAAACCCAAGACCCAATAGAGGACAACCCCAAGGAAGCCGTGGACAGCAGAATTTTGCTCGCGGCAACGTGAACCATGTCTCTACGGAGGATGTTCAACAAGCGGATGACGTGGTCATTGGTATGTTTCTTGCTAACTCCAACCCCGCGAATATGTTATTTGATTCTGGAGCATCGCATTCATTCAATGCATCAAAGTATGTTGCCAATTATAGTTTGCCTATCTCTCATATGAAGTCTACTCTATTGGTTAAGTCTCCTAGAGGAGAGATGAGGACAAATATAGTATGTCCAAAAGTAAGCCTTAAAATAAGGGGGGTAGACTTCTCCGCCAACCTCATTGTTTTGGATTCACGAGAAATAAGAGGATCCGTTGGTGCAAAGTGCAATGGAAAAACCATACGGAAGTCGAAGCTACGTGGGGAACGTGAAGAAGACCTGAAGGCAGAATTCTCTCACCTTTTCTCCACACTATCGAATCTCGAGGGCGAGATTCACTTTAAGGGGGGTAGAATTGTAACACCCTAAATTTTTGCATCCTGCATTGCATACATGATCATGTATTAAACATTAGTAGGATAAAAGAAAAATGATAAAATATACAAATGAATGTAGCAAAAGAAGAAAAAGAATATAATAATTATTGCCTAAAACTTGTAATGAGAAATAAGTATAAAAATAATAATAAAAATATATATAAGTATATACATAAATAATATATAACAATATATAAAAATAGATAAAATATTAATATTAAAAATAATAAATAATAAATAATAAATATATAATATGAATAATTATATATATATATATATATATATATATAATATATATAATAAATTTTAAAAGGAAGTATAAAAAGAAAAGTAAAATAAAAAATATAAATAAAAAATATAAAATAATAATAATATATAAATAGATTGTATGATAATAAATATATATATAATAATAAATGAATAAAATAAATAAGATAAATAAATAACATAAAAAAACAGTAATATGTTTCAAAAAAAAGAAGAAAAAAAAAAGAAAAAAAACAAAAAGGGACCGCTGGCCAGGCGGCCGAGCCAGCCCAGCCAGCCGGCCCCGCACCCGACCGCGCGTGACCGCGCCTCGGCCCCCGCGCCGCCTGCAGCCTGCAGCGCGCAGCGCGCGCTGCGCACGGGCCCCGCCGCCTGCCACCTGACGCCTCGCCCGACCGAGCCGCCAGGCCGCCCCGCCGCCTTGGCCCCCGCGCCAGCCGCCCTCCCACGCACCCCCCGCCAGCGCCCGCCCGCTCGCCCCACGAGGCACGCGCGCGCGAGCCGGCTCCGCCCCGCCGCCGCTCCCCGCCAAGCGCGCGGCGCACTCGCCCCCAACGCACCCGGCCGCGTGCCCCACCCGCCTGGCCCACACACCCCGCAGCGCGCCCCGCCGCCCTCCAGCGCGCACAGCGCGCACGCGCCCACCCGCACGGACGCCACCTCCCACGACCCGCGCCGGCCCCGCGCTGGGCCCCACCGCCGTCTGAATTCCCGCGCTCGCCCCGCAGCACCCCGCGCGCCTGTAGCGCCGTGCGCCGGCCCTAGCCGGTACGCTCGCCCTAGCTTCCGCCGCCCTTATAAAAAGCCTCGTAGGGTTTCCTCGATCCCATAAAAACAGGCTCCACCAGAAAACGCCGCCGCCATACCAAAAGGCCAGAGAAGCTAGCGCCGCCGGTACAGGAAGAAAAACTCCAGAGAACAGAGTCGCCGCCCAGAGAAGAAAAGAAACATCGGTACAGAGGAAAAAAAAGAGGGACCAGAGAGGCTGCGCCGCCAGGGGAAGAAAAGGAAGAAAAAAAGAGGGGAAGAAGAGGAAGAAAAAGAGGAGAGTACCACCGTCTACTGGAGATCGTCGCCGTCGTCGTGCCGCCGAGGGACTGCTGTGCCATCTACTCCGTCTACGCGTCGCATTTATTCCGCGACCGTCAAGCCGTCAGATCTACGGTAGGATTCGTTCCCGATGCGAATTTTGGCAACGCATTTGATCTAATAGACATAAATTTATTTTAGTTGCACTATAATTTTATTTCAGCAGCAATAATTCACCTTAAAACCCCAGTAAACTCGTATGAACACGTATGAACTAGTTGCATCTAATTAATAGACAACCGTAGTTAATTAATTATTGTACCTTGCATGCATGCATATCATCGCATGTTGATTAATGTGTGTGCATCATGTTGAATTGTATGTATTTTCTTGTATGTGTGATCACGAGTAGAGGGAAGTGCTCAAGAGGTCGTGTACGACGATTTTCAGAATCAAGATTTCGAAGCGCTTGAGCAACCCCATCCGCCGGAGCAAGGCAAGTGTCCTTGAAGCATATTGATCCTGTTTTTAAAAATAAATGTTTTGTTTGCAAACTGCATGCTGTGTCAATTTGATGGGAAATCCTATGATAGGAAGTTTACTAGATTTGTTTGACCACCCTTGTCACCTGGAATTTATGGTAGAGAGTCGGGAAGGGTTTTTACCTTTTTGCTTCGCTTAATTAATTGGGATGGAAAAACCAACACTACACATTTAATTATGTATTAATGATATTCTGGTTAATGTGGACTGGTTAAATCTGGTATGGTAGTGGGTGATCTAAGCAAGCCTGGTATGTGGATGGGTTGGATGTTATGGTGGTTTGCTTGCTTTAGATCTAAGCGAC